>CM038344.1:12510000-13710000 GCA_021464625.1 Proterorhinus semilunaris | reverse complement strand
CTTTTATACCCACACAGTAATTACAAACACAGATCACAGATGAGCATGCTTACCTTTAGTAGCCATTTGAACCTTGTATCAGACCAAGATCACCAGGGCATGTAAACTTTTGAGCACAACTGTAGTTAGCGCTGAAAGAAGCATAAATGGCCACTGTCATTGTATTTAGTTTTTCATTGTAGTCAAAGTTAGGCCAGCAATAAACATTTACCCTCAAATCTGTTCATATAAACACACTCTTTATCCCGTCCAAAATCAACCTCAAATCCAACTCCCACAGCAGCATCATAAACTAATCCATTTTTACACTCACAAGATTTGCACAAAGAGTCAAGTAATCACAAAATCACCATGGCAAAAATGATTAAAGTTCATACTTTGGGGTCCAGACTTCACTTTGGGGTGGCACAGTGAAGGGAAAAATATAATTGACTTTCATACAATAGAGTTTCATGGGTTTGTTCATATTTTTGGCCATCTGTCCATGTGGTTTGGTGATTGATTTGAACTCGTAAATCTCAACCAATACACTGGCAACGCCTCTGAGTCAGCGCCTTGGCATGGAATGATTGAACAATAATCATCACGGAAATGAAAACAGCAAACCACCTATTTCATTGTCATTTACACAAGGTAATGACCAGCAAAGTCATCTCAGCTGAAAGTGCCTCTTCCTTAAGTAGGGCCGAGTACCTTAAGCATGTGCACGTGGATGTGCTGTTATCTGTGGCTCCATTAACCTTGTTTGTGTAGCAGCACCTCCGCTCTCCTGAGCCCACAGCGTGCTCGATCCTCCGGGGAGCCTGCACTAATTAACCTTGCAGAGACACCCCCGGTATAAAAAAAAAAAAAAAAAAAAAGGCCGGGGCCAGAATAATAAGGAGGGTCTTTGCCTGGACCATTAGCAGGAGATTAACACATCCAGCTTCAAGTAGCTTTTTTTTTGACAAAAAGCCAATAAGTATCAGCACTGGTTTTGAGCGAGGAGGGAGGGGCGCAGATATGACATGTATGATTCAGACCAGTTCTAATCTAGAGGTTAGCCATTGCAACAGCAGATAATAGAGTTGTCGCATTGTATTCTGCAAAGGTGTGTAGCAGGAGTAGGCAACGTCAGGCCCGGGGGCCAAATCCGGCCCTCCAGCACCAAACCTCTGGTACCCAGAATGATTTTGAGAAATATTATGCAAATATAAGAGAACAAATACCTGTTAACCTCTTACTCCCACTTAAACAGAGCGCATTTCCTCCAGTTCAGCTTTACCCAAATCTAAAAGCTTCTTGATGCCTATAGGCCAGTGTAAAGCCTCATATGACAGCAAAGATCTGAATAACTGATCATCGCGTTTTTATCACATTTTTTAAGCGTTTTGACATGTTTTTGTTGTCGCCTTTTTGTTGCTTTTTCATCAGTTTTGAGGTCCATTTTTGTCATTTTTTGTGACTTTTTTTGCATGTTTTTGTCAAGTTTTAGTCAAGTTTTTGTTATATTTTAAACCTTAATTGTGGCTTTATAAAAATAAAAGTATTAATGTTACTTTTCCTGCACTTCCAAGAAGCTTCTAGATTTGTGTAATTCCAAACTGGAGAAAATGTGCACGGTTCAGGTAGGGGTTAAGAGGTTAAAGTACTCTAAAAATGTGAGAAATAATGTCAGTATTTTGATGAGCATCCCACCAGGTCATATATATATTATCTAAAACATTACGCGAATACAAGCGGCCGAAATGAGTTTCCTCCGCAGGGTGGCTGGGCGCACCCTCCGTGATCGGGTGAGGAGCTCAGTTACCCGGGAGGAGCTCGGACTCGAGCCGCTGCTCCTCCACGTCGAAAGGAGCCAGCTGAGGTGGCTAGGGCATCTGTTCCGGATGCTTCCTGGTCGCCTCCCTCGTGAGGTGTTCCAGGCATGTCCCACTGGGAGGAGGCCTCGTGGAAGGCCCAGGACACGCTGGTGGGACTATGTCTCCGAGCTGGCCTGGTGTCGTCTCGGGGTCCCCCCAGAACAGCTGGAGGAGGTGTGCGTGGATCGGGAAGTCTGGGCATCTCTGCTGAGACTGCTGCCCCCGCGACCCGCCCCCGGATAAAGCGGAAGAAAATGGATGGATGGATGGACATTGGTATTTTGTAGAAAATGGTTCATGGGCTACAATGGTGAGGTGTTGGTGTTTTGACAATGATGAAAATTGACCCTCCATGTCGCTAACTTGTCTACCCCTGGTGTATAGGAATGTAATATAGAATCATAGCTCTGAATTTGCAAAATGACTCTCCCCATTGTTCATTGTTGTGCCCTCCAATTAAGCCTACAGACCAAAATAAATAAATAAACAAAGAGTGAAAGAAAGAGAGAGAACAAAAAAAGGTTATTGTGAATTAGAGCAACACAAGTGATAAAAAGCCATACAAATTTCATCCCGTATAATATGCCACTAATCAATAACATTTAGCAAATCACCCTTCATTAAGAATGTATTAAAGCGTATAATTTCTTTCCAAATTCAAATGTAGATACAATAAATTAGATACCGGTACTTGCAGATGGCATGTGTTGGGTACAAATGTTTTCTTGCTGTAAAACGTCCAGCTGGAGTTTTGAAAAGGTCATGGTGTTTACATTTCCAGAACTTTATTTGTTTACTACGCTCACTAATTTATGACAAACTTGCTCTCACTTAGTCCACCTACGGGCGATCGAGATTCATTATGTCCTTGACCCATGCTCACTGGCTGTGGGTGAAGAAAGTTTCGACAAGTTGGCAAACAAAAATGTTTTATGGCATAGCTAATGACTTGAGCATTGTGAGGCATTCAGAAGAGCGAGCTGTTTCTCCGAAAAGTCTTTCAACAGACTAAGAGCGCATCATTTGCCTTGTCATGATAAAGCTTTGTTTCCTTATCTTAAAGTACAATACTTTCACATGAGTAAAAAATATGTTCTATTAAAGGAACAGGCCACCGTTTTTTCCATACTGAGATATGTTCTTACCTGAGCTTAGACGAGTAGATTCGTACCTGTCTGGTCTTTACGCGTGCGCTCAGTCACACAAAAAGACCAAAGATGCTGTTAGCATTTAGCCTCTCCTCTTCTCCTCTATGTGGCCAAACGGAGTGAAGTTAGAAGTGACCAAGCTCTCCCACGGTTTCCATATTTAAATACAGTTACGTCACACAAAATTAAACTATTTCGATTTTCTGAACGGACAAAAAGGGGTACTATATTGTAAGGCGTATTCACACCTTTTTTTTTGTTACTTTATTGTGCCATATGTTTCATTACACAATTAGCATTTCAGAATTAACACAATATATATTTCTGTTTTTTCTGTATTCACACCTTAGGAGCACTTCGACATCCGTGCAGTAAAGTGACGAAATTACAAGGCCCCGTTTGGCCTCATAGAGGAGAGGAGGAGAGGCAAAATGCTAACAACATCTTTGGTCTTTTTGCGTGACTGAGCGCACGCACGCACAAAGACCAGACAGGTACACATCAACTCATCTAAACTCAGGTAAGAACATAATCTCAGTATGGAAAAATTGTGGCCTGTTCCTTTAACTAGAGCAGTCACGATAATTACTATATCTACTAATCATTCAATAAATGACAGATAAACAATACACTTTTGGCCTCAATATTTTGTTGTCTGTACAATGATTTGCTTTTTTCCCTTTTTTCTAATGTAGCTCATTTTAAGCTTTAGAGGTTGTTTCTAAAGCATAAAAAGGTATTCAATAATATCGTTTATATATTGATATTGATGATATTTTCCTGATGATATATATAACTTCAGATTGTGTTATTATTGCAAGCCTATTAACTGTGATAAGACTGAGATAAAACTACATAATGATGTAAGAAAAGTTCATTTGTATTTCGTGTACCTTGAAAGTTATTAATTTCTTGTATTATTTTACTTTCTATGGCATATGGAAATATTCTAACTAAAAAAACGTTATTTTCATTTAATGGCTAAATGTTCCCTGCTAAATTATGCCCAAATAGAGCGGTTCATAATGCCATTCCAGAGTTAAAATATGTCCTTTGTTTTGATAAGAAATATACACATTTTTAGTCTTCCCTGGTGTCACCCAGTAAATTAAGCCCTGATTCTAGCATTTTCTGTATTGTGCAGGTGGATTTGGGAAAGAGAGACAAAAATCTCCGTATGACTTAAAAACTGTCAAGGCTGGTATAGAAAAGCAGTTTCATCTGACAGTGCTTGACATGCTGGGATTTGTGCCGGCAATTTCTCTATGAAAAATGCATACAAAGGTGAATGTCTCCCCTGGTCGGGATCGTGAAATGGCACCACATCACTTGTTCTGTCTCTGATCTGATCCCAGTTTTATCTGACTCCGGCGTTCCCCCTCCCCATAGCATTTTAACTTTATCTGCCAAACACATGCACTGTTTGGGCCATTGCCATATCTGTATCGCTTCCCCAAACTTTCCGAGCGAACATGAAACTTTCTTTTTCAGGTGGATAGTCGTGAATGGCAGTAAACACCAATGGAGGTGTTTATATAAGCACACCAAGATAAATCTCCATATGATTAGGACAAGAAACAGAGATCCTGGTATAGTGCTTTTAAAGGTTCCATTTAGACTTGGTGATGTACTCTTGGACACCTTAGCATTGATTTTGTATGCTCTAATGTCTTAGCATACAGAATACCTGGAGTTGTAGACAGGGGCGTAGCACCAAATCCTGGGTCCTGGGAACAAACTATCTCGGTGGATAGTGACATGTATGATTCACATTTAATATGTTATGTTTTTTAACCACATAGCAGTGGTTTAGTTTGACAGCGCAGTTCATTTATTTTCTATTATTACTTTATTACATATACCCTAACAGACCTAAAAATGCTTCATATACAAACACATATTCAATACAGATTTGTCCTGGATACTTAGTTCATTTTGTATGTTTTGTTTGTTGTAAACTCAGTGTTTGACTTGAAATTTCATCTGATTTGGCTCATGTTACATAAATTGAATAACCCTTAATCCTGTAGTGATATAGATATTTAAATTGGTGGTGGAATATTCTACTTTCATCTGGCCAATTGAAATTGCTGGCTTTAGACAGAACATAATGATTATTATCATAGCACATTAAACAGGAGGGCTGCACAAGGGACATGGGATATTTGTGCTGGGAATAACAAATGACTTTAAAATATCCATTAAAATGCTATTTAAAAAAAAAATATTATACTGTCTCCGTGGCCCACGGTATGAACAAAAAACTCAAGGGCTTCAGCCTGATTTAGTCTCTCACCATATTTGAAGCCTACCTTCAAGTGTCAGTAAAAAGTTACGCTGGAATAGGCTAAATGGCACGAGCCCTCCACCTTTTCACTAGAACCACATTGACTCATCTCCAAAGCTGCACATTTATAATGCGAGTCTCCAAATGCGCGCGGCTAATTGGCATAATTAATTCGGCGAAAATAGCGTGAGCGTCCTGTGGCCTTTGTCACTGTATTGGCCTGATTGCAGTCAATTACAATAAATATAAGGAAAGAGAAACTTTAGGGGTTAAAACGAGGAGTGAAAGAGCTCTGTCTGTGGCTCTATCTCTGACTCTGCACCGTCCACTCCTCAGGCAGGGACTCACCTCACCTCATGTTTAACTGTCATTATCACCAGACAGTTGCATCGAAGGCCTGCTAGTAGAATAGGCTAGTGTTAAATAAAAGCACATAAGAGCGTGGCAAGACTCATATTTCTCTTTCCTAGATTAGCGTTGCATTGCAGTGCCCACCTCATCAAAGCCACTGTTAAGTTGAAGCGAACGGTGCTGAACGCGAGGGCTGAACCATTTGGCACATTTTTAAAGGGGTGTCAGGGCCCTGAGATTCATCCATCATTGTTTGTGCAAAATTCTGTCTAGCAACCATTGTATTTCAGCCCTGTTTTGTTCAATTCTTATAGTATCAATTATGAGGAAATTTAGAAAGTCCAATACAGAATGCCTTTTGGATTAAATTTGCAGTGATTGGTTTGTGGAATAGCTTGTGCGAAGTAGCGAAAACAAAGGACTTTTATTTTGCTACATGACTCGAGTGCCTCAGACTTTATTTTGCTGTTTTGATTGTTTTCACTACTTTGCACAAGCTATTCCACAAACCAATCACTGCAAATGTAATCCATGTTCAGCGCAGCCCCAGTCTTTGAAGAGCACCGGTCAACCTTTTCACTTCTTCCCAGACCAGTGATGCACTCACCCCTTTTCCTATTTTCATTTACAGAATGCCTTTTGCAGCACTTTTGAGGGCCCCTACCCTGCTCTGGGCCCTGGGTACTCAGTATCCTTTACCCCCCAGTCCGACGCCCATGCTTGTAGATAACAGATCTGAGTGATCATAAAGACCTTCTTTGGAGCAAAGGCCATTTCAGTGCTGAAATTATCGGTGTGAGCTGGCTGAAGCAGACAGGATTTTTAAAACACAGAGACACACGGCATCCTGACACAGTTGGTGAGGTTGGATGTGATTTCGGTGAAGCTTTGTGGAGACTGAATGCAAAGACACACATGCATAAACATGTGTATTTTGTAATGTTTATTTATTTATGGGTTTATTTGGTCAGGACAGTGCATGTTAATGAACATACATGTGTCTCATGCATGTAAACACTGCACACCGAATAATAGCCATGGGCTAATTTCCATCTGTCATCCCCCATGTGCACTCTCAAACACACTCTCATTCATCCTGGCCTAGTGTACATGTTTTTAGTGGTAGGGGTGTTATGATTTGGCTTGTGTGCTGTCCCCCTCCCCTTTTTGTTTTCTCTTTTGCAGCAGAGCAGTGTGTGGCAGGGGCGTGGCTGACTCCTCCTGGTGACTGAGACTAGACATCTGTTCATCATTACCTAATCAACCACGGTAGAAATACCTGGATGTCTCAGCACCACACTGCCAGATAATTACGTCCTGTTCGGTAGCTCATCGCTGCACCTGGATTTTTTAAAAGACATTTTGTTACATACCTCAAGATACTTACCTGCTGTTTTCCATCTGCCTAGATCCTTCCGGTGTCCTGCTCCAGTTGGCCAGCTCCCTGCCTCACCTGCCTGCCACCATTGCCTGCCTCCAAGTTTTGTTTAATAAACAGTTTAAGTTGCTTCCTGGATCAGTCTCTGCTTTGGGGTCCGATAGTTAAGCGCAACAAGGGGAAACCGGAGTACCCGGAGAAAACCTATGCAAACTCCACACAGAAAGGCCCTGTCCAGGTGGGAATCGAAGCTGGGACCTTCTAGCTGTGAAGCACGAGCGCTAACCGCTGTGCCACCAATAACACAATGGTTAAACACTATAAAGAGTATAGGTTAAACTGGATATGTGATCGCTATTGAACGGGGCAAGTGGGGGTGCCCAGCTACACTGTATATGAGATGTGTCCCTGGCCCTGGCCTTTAAAAAATGCAACACGATCTTTTACAAAATATCAGTGGGTGATTCACAACTTACGTTCGATCTATGTTTATCTGCAGTGGTTCACAAACCTTTCACTTCAAGTATCACTTAAAAACACATTTTCCTTGTTGAGTACACTTCAAAATCAAATCACGCCTACAAAAGGATAAAAACAGGTTGATATTCGGATTAGACACAGCTCTCACTAACTGCAGAAGAGCCAGTGGTAAACATCCTACACATTGAAACGCTATGCTCGAATGCATCATTGTTATGATTTACAGCAATGGCAATAAATGTGTAGAATCCAGAGCCTTATATCCTCTGTACATCCTTTCACACAAACGCTCTTGTCAGATGTGACGGCGACAAAAGGTGCGCGTCACACTTGAAGAGGAGTCGCCCGTGGGTCAGGAATAAGCGTTGTAAGAATTATCACCTCTTAACCCCTCATTGATTCCCCCTGCAGGCTGCGCGGGGTTTTGCGACAATGGGCCTTGCCGCAGGATCACTGCTGCACGGGCTTTGTTTTGGTGGATCTGGCGACAGCGTGGGCCATGCTTAGAGACCTTCTGCGCTTCATGCATAATGCTCTTTGTGTTTCCTGCAGGGGATGGATGGGTGACAGCGAGGACTGGGTGTCTTCCAGAATCTCAAACGGGTGACTTTCTCTCTCTCTCTCTCTCCTTCCCGTCCTCCTCTGCCTTTGATTCTATTGGATGGAAACAGGCTACACCATTGATGTGGCCTTTTCCTGTGTGTGGCATGAGAACAAAGCATCAGCACTTCTTTAGCATGCCGCAACCGTCTCCCACTCTTTCTATGTTTATCCTCTCCTCTGTCTCCATCTGTCTTTACCTCTCTTTTATCTCCGGCGTTTAATGATTCCTTTTCTTAGAATGTCTGACCTGCCTGCCAGCGAGTTCTTCGTCTTTTTTTTTGTTTACACGCATTGTTGTGGGAAGATTTATTCAGCTTCAGTTTCGCATCACTGTAAACCGTAGTCAGTGACAAAGCAAATTGACAAAGTACCATTCTCAAGTGAAGTTCTTGAGGATCAGTACTTCCGTGTTTTTTGAGAACTTCTATCCATACTACATTTGAAAGATAAATATAACTCTCTAAAGTGTTAAAAAAACAAAACAACAAAAAAACTGAGATGCAGCTTTGAATCGGCCAGATTTATCGGGCATACAGTCTTTCACACACATTCATAAATTATGTCCTGTGAGAACTATACAACAGGATATGGTTGTCACAGCCTTTGACCACGTAGACAGTATAAGGCACACATGATGTTTTGGTCTCCGCCGCCACTAGTGCGCTGTCCTTGTGTTTTTTCTTGACAATAAAAGAAAGACGATTTCGCCCCTTTCCTGGTAATGGTCCCGTGTTTTTTTGTGAAATTAACATGGCGCACCTTGCTCCTCCTCTTTGACTGACCGGCCCCTGTCAATCCCTTATGGATTCTACAGAACTAGCTACCTACCCACCCACCCTAGCTACTAGGGATGTCACGGTATGAACATTTTACCTCACGGTTATTGTGACCAAAATTATCACGGTTTTCATAGGTAATAGATAATGTTCAGTCCACATTTCTCAATTGTTCCGCAGGTGTCCCACAGGGTTCAATATTGGGACCAATTCTGTTCAGCTTATATATCAATAATCTTCCCAACATGTGTAAAAGTGTTAACATGCAGTTATATGCTGATGATGCTGTATTATATGTGCACGCTAAAACAAAATGTGAAGCTGCTGCAATCCTATCTGCAGCCATGGTACCAGTGTCCCATTGGCTCCAAAATTCTTGCCTTCATTTGAATACAAAAAAAACTGTCTGCATGTTCTTTTCTCGTCAGCCAGTAGGGAACGAACAACCATCTGTGATAGTTAATGGCGAGAGATTAAATGAAGTTAAACAATTCAAGTATTTAGGAGTGCTCTTTGATTCAAATCTAAATTTTAAGCAGCATATCAAGAAAATTGCACACATCATTAAATTCAATTTGTCAAATTTTAAGCATATAAGACCATGTCTGACCACAGAGTCGGCAAAGGCTTATATGCACGCAATGATCTTCAGCCATATAACGTACTGTTATACCACATGGTCCCAAACATCAGAGACCAACATGAGCCCCATCAAGTCTCTTTTTAAGAAAACATTGAAAACTCTGGATAGAAAGCCTTTACATTATCATTACTGCCACATTGTAAGTAAGTATAATATTTTAGATTTCGACGGCTATCAGAAGTTCCTGGATGCCTGTTTAGTTTTTAGAGTTTTAAAAGGTCTTGCCCCTCCACCATTAAGGAATTTTATATCACAAATAAGTAACACTCGAGTAAATACCAGAGCTCTGACCAGAGGAGACTGTATTGTGCAACGTCGTAGAACTAAATTCGGTCAAACGGTGGAGTCTATCAGAGGCTCGCAGTTTTGGAACTCGCTGCCTGCTCACATCAGGAACTGTGACAATTACCACACCTTTAAAAAGGTCCTAAAAATCTGGTTAAAAACAAATCAATCTTGCACTCACAGGTAGTTTAATTAAAGTTCAATACTTAATCAATTTCTTGGGCGTGTTGTGTTATCTTACCTGTGTCTGTCCTTGTAACTGTTCTTTGTATGTTTGTATTTTCCTCCTGTCAATGTTTCTTTACCTGCCTTAGGACAACGGATGCAATTTAGCTCTCACGCTAATTCTGGTACATTTACATTGATGCTTTTGGCTGACGTGTTGATTAATGTGCACTGTCCTAATTCAAATAAATAAATAAATACAAATACATTTTCGGTATTATCGCTGTATTTTTTTTAAATGTGTGTTAATAAGTTCAGAAAGCATTGATAGTCCTACACAAACTGAAATAGTCTCACAAAGTGTAACAGTGTTTGTTATATTTAAAAAAAAATACAGACAAAGCCATATCAAAAGTGCAACTTTTCACATCAAAGTAAAGGAACCATAACTATGAATTGTTGATCGTTTGGAGGGTATTACATGTACTATTTATAGCGCCAGGACCATGTTAGAATATTTTTAACTAGATAAACCCTCTATATCAGGAATATTGTTCTGTGTGTGTCCTTACAGTTTGCTTTCGCTCTGCAGATTTGGGAAAATGCCATTAGACAATAATCATTGTTAAATTCATAATAATGCGGCGAGAGTGAATCTGTTGCATTGGCGACCAACTTTTATCTGCCCTCCAGCAGCCCTGTAACGCATTTGTGCTAGAGGTATCCGCAACACGGCTTATGCTGGCGGTGGGCACTGTGGCTGCACTATGGGGCGAATCATTGTGTTCTCCCTCAACCCAAAGTCCCCACATCAGCATTTCAGCTAAAACGCTAACGTTAACTTACTTGCATTGGCTATAGAGTTGTGGTGATGGTCATGAGGTTCGAAGTAGAGACACTTTTTTCATGCACGTTCCGCAAACAGGATAACTGTCTTCTATCAACTGTCCTTCAGCTTTCTTAAAATACCCAAAATATGCCCAGACTTCAGACTTGGTCCTGTTTGAAGGCTGATGGTGTGCGGGGCGCTGTCGTCTCGAACATGATTCCAGCTTCGAGAAAGCTTTGTTTTGGTTGTAAGCTACAACAGATGAGACGGCGGCCGGTGAGGCTCACTTTGCCTACACCGCGGGTGCGGTAATCCACCTTAGATAATATAGTTTGTCAAAAACAAGACTGTAATTATTACCATCAACATTTTTACCGGGGTTTACCGCTAGACCGGTAACCATGACATCCCTACTAGCTACCTACACCTAGAGCGTGGATGGCCAGATTTGCATTGCTTTGAATGTAAGGTAACTGATCATGTCTACCACTGACATCCCTTCTTAGTGACACTAAGCCAGTCTGTGAATGGGCCAATATGCTGTTCCCTTTCTGTGGCTGAGACCATCCCTGCCAATAAGTGTGAGCTAATAGATTAGAACAGCCACCGTAACATGTCCCAGGGGCCGGTTCTGGGCACGGGCCGTATTAAGAATAGATGTATACTTACAGTCTGCTCCAGCACAGTGTGAAACTCCCTATAGTGCTTTATAACACCTCTCTCACGTATCCAGGTCAGTCACTGCAGCTTCAGCCGCGGTCCGCACCAGCGCAGATTAGAAGAACATAAATCAGGGCCGTGCATGAGAAATGGGCCCCCGGTGTAATGCGCGGGCGATTATGAACTCAAATGTGCATTCTTTTCAATAAAAACATGAAGTATGGTCAGGTTTATGAGAGCTGAAAGACCCTTACAAGAACATTAACGCGTCGTGTTCTTCGAGAGGTGAGGGCAGACACACTTTCAGACTATTGGAGAAACAGATTTATCACAAAACGGCACAAAATCACATTTAGAGTGAAATTGGAATATATATTTTTTTGCAGAATTAAATTAAATTAATTCAGAATTTCAACATTTAAAGGTATTTAAAGGTTTTTGCATGATAAAATGACGGTTGTCCTTTGGTATAAACTAATATATGAAAGCAGACATTTGTGAAAGAAAGACCTTCGTGAGCTGTACAACTTATAAAGTCTTTTTTATCGACTGTGAGCAAGCAGGGAAGTTGTTTACATTACTGTGAGAGTAAAAACCTCCTGAAAATGTGAAATATGATTATGTAAACATGGGAAAATAGAAACACCCCCTCGTTCATTGTAAACAAAACCAGGTAGCGGATAAAGGAAATCCAGAGGTTTCTTACAGTTGCTAGTCAATTCCATACTCCATAAAACCTCGGTGGTTTAGCTCCCATCTGCTGTGGCCCCTACCTCAACTGCACGATCCAATTGAATATGAAAAGGTTTTTCTTTTAATTTCCTTTTGCTTATTAATGAATTACTGAACTGTGTTGAATGCACAAGTGCTACATTTACAGTGTAACTTTTCTCTTTCTTGAAACTTCACATTGCACCACCTGCCCCCTACATGGGACCGTTTATCTTCATTTAATTTTGAAGGATGTGCAGTGCTTGGTGGACCCATTTTTTTGTCTCATCACCTAGCTGGAGTATTATTGTATTTTCTTTTGATGAAGAAACGGAAGCACTCGGGAAAGGTTCCTATTTATTCCTATTTTATTTATTCCTATTTTTTATTTTTTATTTTTTTGCTTCCTTCTTAAATAGATATCAATCTGTCAAGATTTCGAACAACACAGTTCACACAGGGATGGATCCATTACTGTGGAGACCCGTGCTTGTTTTTGGGCAGGCGTCACTCTGTGTTGGCTGTCTCAGGAAAAAGAATCTCCAGGTGGGAAACCATTGTCGGGGATTTGTTTTGTACAGTCGAAGCGTTCCCACTGGAGAAAAAAAAAGAAAAGTAACAACAATTGAGCCTTGTCTGTCAAGAAACAAAAGTAGACAAAAAGATAATATGATAATTGGGGTTCGTTGGGTACATGGTTGTGCTTTTGAAAGAATAAATTGTAAAAAAGAACAAAAAAGTGAAAAAGTCTTTTCAGAATGAGAGGTCCTTTTTCTACAGGTGCAATTTTTGACCACTTGATTCCTGTAATCGAGTTTTCATACTGAATAATACATGCTGGAGCTCGGAACATTCTCAAAAGCATCTAACAATTTTGATGCTAAGGCAGAGAGCTGTGTTGAATTTCTTCCCAGAATCTAATTTGAAACAGCGTTGCTCATTCAGCTCTGCCTGCCGTTCGTTTTGCATGGTTCCTGTTAAGTCTCCAATTGGATTGCAAATGCAAGACGTGTTGTTTTCACCCCGAACCCTATGGATACTTGGAGCTGTTCCTGTTGCGATGTGTGTCTGATTAGCAGTGGCGGGCCGTGGGGTTTCAGTCAGGACCTTCAATAGCATCCTGGGTTCACGCAGTCAAACGCATAGAAACTGATCGACAATAGGCGTATGGATAAAACTGCCTTTTTGCGTGGCATTTGTTCGCTAAAGGATTTGTCAACAATGCAAACCAAAGCAGCGGTGCCTCTGACTCCAAACAAAAACAAACGCCTTCGGGAACACTCGGGCTAGCATAGGGAAACACACGACACATGACCGGCGGAGACGAGCGCGTTATAACGTGGAAACAGGCGGCTGTTTTTAGGAGATGTTTTGTTGACAGAGCGGGTGCTATTTGAGATCCCTTTTTTATAGCGCTCGTAGTCTCGTACCTGTTGCCTGCCCGAGTCCCAGCGCAGCTGACGCGGGGAAACCCTTCTCCTGTCCGGGGAGCCGAGCGTCTACGTCCCGCTGTCGGTCCCGCTGCTTTGCTCTCGAAGCTCTTCATAATCAGTAAATCCCCTTCATTTTGCCTCGTTCGGACGTTTCCAAGAGGAATATCTGTTAATCCGGTTCTCTTCGGAGTGGCTGGAACGTCTTGCCCTTGCGCGGTTTTCCCAGGCGAACAAAGCGTAGGGGGCGCTGCTGAGCTGCTGAAGGCCCTAGGGGGCGTACTGTCAATGCATATCGAATTCGGATTGACTGATAATTCCGTCAGTCACGCTGGCTGTCAATCATGTGTGCGGCCTGACAACACAGGGCCTGCAGAATCTGTTCTGAAGGCACTGAGGAGGAGCAGCTCGCGAGAGGTGTTTAAGGCACGTTTTCAGTAGGAAATTACAGTTACACATCAACAAAACCAATATAAGCGACTCAACTGTACATTATATAAATAAATTAGAAATTAAATATACTATTAAGACATTTTACACTTTTTTTTCTTCATTTGGCCGGCACACCACTGCTCCCCCGAGGAGGAGTCGCTCTGCGGGCAGCGCTTTGGCTTGAACACGTGGGTTTAAAGAATAATATAATTGAATTGATGAACTTGTAAGTTCTTAACACATGAATGTAAATGTACCTGTGGGCCGCCGTTCTCCTGCTGCAGTAGTCCCCCGTCCCACAGAAACGCTCGGTTCATTCACAAAGGCATGGCAAGGATACCGGTATGTATCTGGTTTAATCCACATGGCCAGACTGAAACTTTAATTTCATACCGAAATTCCATTAAAAAAACATATAGATTCGCAATTGCTGCAAACAAAATAAAGATAACATTCCCAAAATTCCGTCCTGTCTATCTTTGCTGCGAAAGATTTCAGTTTTGGCAGATGGAACGTTTTTGAAAACATCTACCTCAGAGCACAGCCTACCTGTAAAACTCCGGTGTGCGAGCGTTGGCTGTCAGACTGCCTGGGCCCCCATGTGCTGCTGAATCACTCTCTTTCTACGTGCCAAAGCGAGTCTCCTTGTTTGTTGTTTCTGCTAAAAGTACTCCGTATGAGGCAGATACAGAAGTGTGTTTGTTTTGGCTAGCGTAGTCTCCTCACTAAACTTTCCTCACTGTTGACAAAGGCTCAGCAGAGGCTCACAGCGCGGCGGTGGATAGCGCCTAAGTTTTTTGGTGACTCATCTGACTGCACCTCTGGACGCTGCGTTCTCTTCTTTTCCATCCCGCCTGACTTTGCAGAAACCGGTCAGAGAAGCCTTTGTCGTTTAGGCCTTTTTCCTGATGTCTGATTAGCGTTAATATATTACTTATTAGTATAATTTTTTGTGGGGTCGGTAGTGTATAATCAATTAGCGCGGCAACTCAAACTGAGATATTTCTGAAATGTGTAAAGTTAGCAGTATATCATCTATTATACCAAACAGAACTGAATTAAAATGAGTTTCCACTTGTGACGTTGCGGAGATTGAGATTCACGTGGGCCGTCTCGTGTTTAATGTTTTCTAATGGTGTTTACTGATTGCGGCAGCAGAATCCTCCAGGTGTGTAATTGGGATTCCACGGCTTCTCTGATTCCAGGGGGAAACTGTGTTCAACTCCGAACGCAGTCTATTTCACGTCTAATAAACGCCCGCTGGGAGATATGATAACCTGCCCTCAAGTCAAGCTCTCTGCAATTCCAACAAAAGTCGCGATGTGCTTTAAAGTGCAGATAATAGTACAGCTTAAGTCTATGCCGCACAGAACCATATTTTAGTGACAATTATGCTATATTCCAAAGTACAGGTGACACTCTGCTGTGGGAAATTAGTGGAAAACCTTGTGAAACAGCAAAGAAGCAATATAATCAGCTTTCATAACATTTAAAAAAAGAAGTAGTGTTACTCAATACATTGGCAGCTTCCAGCATCTTACTCCTACATCCATCTTACTGGGTCACAGAGTCTAAACTGACAGAAAAAGTCGACTTTACTATGTAGCAGTGGGTTGTGATAATCATACGTCCATTCACTTCTATTAAGTTATTCCAAGATGTAAAAAAAGCATCTGAAACTTTGTCATCTTCATCAAATTCCTTTAGCAATTTTGAATACTATCTCTGGATAAAAAAAAAAAAAAAAAAGATGTTATAGTGCTTTAAGGTCATCTCACATTGAATTAACTATCTGATCTATTCTGATTTGATCTGAATGAATGTGTACGTTTGTTAAACCCTCAGAAATCAAATGGGTTGTCGTCAACCTTTCACCTCCCCAGCCTTCACAGTACAGCCCCAACCACAGCCCTCACCTGCTCCTGCACCATGTCAACAAAATACGTGGGGAACTATGTGGTAGCAACAGTTAGCGCGATAACACACCGGCCAGTTCGATTGCCGTTAAAATCCTCATAAAATGCTCATGTTACTTTGCTTAATAGTCCTTCTTTATCTTTGTTTACCTGCAGAAGGCGTTCAGTGGTGTTGGTTCAGATATACAACTTCAGCACTATAACTGCAGTTATAAATGATAAAACTATTAGGTTATAAAGGCAAAAAAAAATTGGTTTCACAACTGCCACTTATTGATGTACAAAAAGTCTAGCTCCCTGGGGAAAATTCTATTACTATTTTATTTCCTAATTGATGCCCCGTCATGGCGTACGTGTCTTTTAAATCCATGTACGGTTTTGTATGGGTGTGGGCCAGTGGTCAGCAGTTGTGCTAAGTGACTGTTGTGCCTCTGAGCCAACATTTCCGGCCCATGACAGCTCCTCTCGAGGGACTGACACTCATTCCAAAGGTGATGGAGTGGGAGCGGAGCCTGGAATACACTTCGTAAGACCTGCAATACACCAGGGCCACCGAGGCAAAAGCTTCACCTCTGGGCGACCTTGCTGGGGCTAAGTTACTTCATGGGTGGATGCCAGTGCAGGAGGAAATAGTGAGAGAGACACACAAACACACAAACACACAAGCACACAAGCACACAGTCTCTCAGACCCGGAAGGGCACTGATGCAGACAGTGACTCACGCCCATCGGGGAACAATCGTATATCTGGTGCACTTATGGGTGACTGGACCGAGTAAATAACCAGACAATCATCAACAATGGTAGCACTGAGGTGTGAGAAATATCCAATTACAATTAATCTTTAACTCTCTGTAACAGCTTATGAGTAGCCACTGTTAATTGTGGAGATAAAAAGTGTCGCCATTGTTATCGACGCGAGTGGCGCACGAAGCAAAAAAAGAAAGATAAAACACAATCTATTAAGTGTTTCCTTATATGATTCAGTCAACACGATTTGATCTCGATTGTGCTTTGGAATAGATCTGCAGGGTAAACAACACCACTGCCACCACCACGTGTTTACTGCATCATAAGAGTCCCACTGTTTGTTAGAGCCACATGAAGATGGATGGCACCATATGCCTCTGCATTTAGTCTTCATGTCTGTCTCGGATTCATTCAGAAACATTGCATCTGAAGCAATTCATCACAGCTCTGTTGCTATTAGACAGATGGGAGATTACACAGGTCACTGGCGCACTCAATTATATGTGCAGTACAGTATGTAAATATTTGTGAGGGGAGCCACAACCACTTCACTGCTAATACACGGCCCGACCAACAAAGGTTGCCACAAAAAAACAAAACAAAAAAGGTCACACGCTGTAATATTTTTGGGAATCACAATTCCCATGAGAAACTCGTTTTAGCCTTTTTCTGACATACTGGCAGACTATAATCATATTTATCACACACCAATAGGCGCATTGAGTTGCCTTGTGTACCAAATGTGCGGTATAACTAAAGGTGCCTTGCCTTGCCTTACCAATAAAGTCAAGTTAAAATTGGGTCCATATGGGTGTTTTTTCACTGCAGATTGTTTAGTAGAAGTGAAAAACGACACTCATAGCTAATGTTAGCATATGTAACATGAAGCTAACACTAGCTTCCTGATTAGCATTGTCTGTGTCTTAGGCCTGTGGGTTGTTGAACCACTTCGCTCATCTCCTTGTATCTTTATTTAGTAAAAAACAAAAACAAAATCAGCACTTGAACTGAGCACATTTTCTGCAGTCTAATCTAAAAGCTTCTTGAAAAAACGAACAACATGACAGTGACAATATGTGACGAAAATGTGATGAAAAAGTGACAAAAACTCCACAAAAGAGCAACAGAAAATGGAAAAAAAAATGACAAAGAAGTGAATACAATGTGACAAAAATGCAAGGAAAAAAATCTGTTTAAATGATGTAGGTCTTAGCTTTCAAATTAGGCATTACACAGGACTAAAGGCTGTAAGCTTTTAGATTTGGGTAAAGCTGACCATTCCTTGTTTCCCCCCTCTGACTGCTTTGAACATGTCCATACAGGTATATGGACAATCCAAAGATGCAGTCTGTATCTATTCCTGAGCCTGATGAATCCCGACATTGTCATCTTGGAATATGCACACAGTCGTCTTTGTGACCTGGGAATGGAACCCAGGACCTTCGTCCTTTAAAGCGAGACAGTTAACGTCTCTGCCACTGTGCTACATATTGTATCAATGCGCTTACTTCCTTAGAATCTATAGTGCACCCTCTTATGCAGTCCACATCTGCATAGTCTTTCACTCCTGACTTTTTAGTTGTTAATCTTACTTTTTGGTGCCTGGGGTGCTCTACAGAGAAGTGAAATGTTCAGCAGAAAAGCACTGGAGTCAGAACATTACACAAGGTTGTAGAAAGAGCCCGTTCCTGCAGGCGCTGGCTAATGTTCTGACCCCGCTGTAAATCCATCAGTGCCATTGTGCTAATGAACTGATGTATGATTTAGACCGTCTCTGAACTCATTTCCTTTGCCGCCGCTCAGAAAGTGCTGACCGCGCCCTGTGCATTCTGCCTAAACCCTACTATTATTGTGGCTATAAGCTGATTTGTGTTGTTCATTCTCAAACCCTGATCCAGTCTGGCTGCCAGTTGATAACTCGGGTCAATGAATGTCCATGGAAGAAAAAAAGAGCTAGCTTTAAGGGGGAAATGCTATTATCGAAACTAATGAGGCCACTGAGCCCCCTGTTCAGAGCCGCTAGCACAAAAATAAATGTACGTCAGATAATGTTGCTTATTCGCAGCAACAACAAACTTGAACAACATTGGAATCCGCACTAATGCAATGGAAAAAGGCCACACATGTGTACAGGTGCAAAGACCTTTAACTTTTTGTTGTTGTTTTAAGGTCAGTGTTTTTCAATTTTGGTTTGCAAATCAAAAAACGACAAATGAAAAAGCAGCAATTTTTCTCCTTATATCCAAGTGAATGAAATGTCGTTTCAAAAAATAAAGCAGATGTTCATGTTTGCATTGTATATGTAATAAACAAAAACAAATTAAGACAAAAAACGTATAGTACAGTATAGTCTAATGGATCCATGAGTATAGTATCAAGGTGCAGTTTGGGCATAAACAGCGTTACATCTGCCTGCGGCTCGAAGTGTGCCGCCGTTTTGGCACATTTAGGCCATTCCTTTGATTAGTGGCTGGTAGACACTAAAGGCACTAATAGGAATGGTGACATAAAAAAAAAAAATCTTTATACAAGGCCGTGCATAACCAATCCCATCTCGGAGAAAGTCATGGAATCTAAAGAGTGCTAATACCCCAAGACAAAGCACTGATACTTAAACAACTACAAAAAGTGTATACAATCTCCGTGCTAGTTTTTCCCTATAAGAAATTGCACCCCCGATATACGCAATCAAACAAAATAATGACGCTCGGAGGTTGTGATTTTAATTTTTCCGTTTTTGTATCATATTGAAACAATACAATACGTGCCATTTTGAGTGATTTTGTTTCATTTTATGAAATGAAAAAATGCTTATAGCACACATTTCTGGGTGATTTCATTGTTGTTTTCAAATTGAAAATTGATTGAACGAACGGTACACACAAGTACACTGACCTTTTAACCCACAATTGAACAAAGTGTGATCCGTGGAGGGTGAATGTTGATGGGTGCAGACATTTATTGTGGATAGGATTGCAATATTTAAGCCACTAGATTGCAACGTGACCCAGACTTACCCTCACAGACAGCACACGTTTGTCAGTGGAAGAGGCATGAATAGTTAACAGTAACTTTCATTAATGTGGAAGAAGGTTTTAATCTGATTTTGGTGTACAAAACAAAAAACACAGTTGCACATTGTTCAAGGACCATCAAACGCTCAGTCACACACTTTGCACCGAATTGTCTCTTTCTCAGACTCCGGGCAAAACAGTTTTGTAAAATAAGAACACATTTAGCTGGTATTGTCCAATTAGACGAACCAACAATATTTGATCATTTCTGAGACGTAATATCAGCAAAGCCCGTGGCATGTGTCTGTGCATATGATTGGGGGCTGTGGCGTAACATATGCAGGTTTAATATCAGCATAAGATTAAAGTAGAGGTGACTCTGATTCCTGTCTGACTGCCCTCAGAGAAAGGACATGCTCAATATGAACACGCCATATCCAGCCCTATTGCCTGTATAATTTCTATTTTGTCTGTTTTCAGGGTTGGTGTTTGCTGCCGATTGCAGTGTGGAATCTGCTCCTTCTCCCCGTGTCCGCGTAGGTTTCCTTTTCGTGTGCTCATGGTTTTTCCTACCACTAACTGGTCTCTGTGGGACTTTCCTGGTAAAATAAGTTAAATTAAGTGTGGCTCAGCGCTTGGAGCTGTAGCACATATGCAAGACGTCTTGTGCTACTCAGTCTTGCTGGAAGAAACGTCTCCCACTGCCTCTGCCTCATTTCCTGATGTCTGGTCAATAGAAGCTGCCGCCTGGGAACTGAACCTGAGAAATAACCTTCATTCATGGACAGCTGCGTGTATTTTTGAAGCAGAATCAATCGATTTTCCACCAATGGTTATGATATTGCCCGTGCCCTATGTGCCCACTTCGTATGGCATGTTTGTGGAATGTTTTCTTTTACTAACTGCAGTACAAGTTGCACTCTGACATTCAGCTAATGGCAAGCACTGGCTCAAGGCTGATATCAATAAAAAACAATTCCACAGTCTTTCCTGTCAGAAGGCAGCAGGCACAGAATGTCTCCGCATGCTCTCCTCAAGTCTCACTTTATCAGCTAGTTTTCATTGATTGTTTCGTTTTCACCTACAGAACCGCTGTGATCAAAGTTAATGATGTGTGCCTCGCAGTTCCACTTTAATTATTTTTAAAGTGTGGGTGGCAAGGTCACGGTGTGAAATGGTGCCTCTCCAGTTTGTTTGACTGATTTCCCTAATAGATAGACTGAAGGTGTATTGAATTGTAATAGCCGTGTGTGTGAGAGGCTATTGCATAATCCTGACAGACTGACCAGCACGGAGGGAGTTGGGGAATTCTAACACTTGGAGATAATGGCAAATGCTTTGATGGCGCTGCCAAATGTGTCCGATGATACCGAGATGCAGAGAGACACCATTGTTAACACAATGTTGTGATGGGGATTCATCTATAGCATTCTCGCCTTTGCACCTTGAACCTGCCTGAACCTCCCACATGACAACAACCATCAAACATCTGTTCTCCACTATACACCTCCAACATCTGGTGAAGATGCTGAATAAATTCTCAGGCAAGTTATCTATAGATCACACACACGTCCTGAATATCTGCAGTGAAACCATGGGAACAGAACAAGACAGAGGGTCCAAGGATCCCAGTCTCCTTGTTAGAATACGGTTGCCGTTGTTTTTTGTTGTTTTTTGTTTTTTTTGTGTCAGATGAAGAAGCCCTATTGGGCTAACTTCCTTTATCCTACTCTCACACTCACAAACAACTTTCATTCATCCTGAACTATAGCACGTGGTTTTATGTTCAGAAAACCATATGGAGGAAACCTTTGCAAACTCCACCCAAAAGGGCCTCATCCAGCCCAGGGCTCGAACACAGGACCTTTTTGCCATGAGACAAGAAGCCTAAAACACGCTGCCCGCTGTTATCCTGGCTAATGCCAGACTGCTGTGTGCTCGAATAATTTAGAATTCCCAGCAGCCTGGGGACCATGGCCGAAATCTTCGCATGGATTTGGGGACCAATCACAGAATGAGGAGGGATGGCAATACAATGACACGCTATTCGACAAATTGACAACATTGTTTAGGGATAAAAAAAGTAAATTAACGTTTATTTACGGATCCAACATGACAGCAGCAGACGTGACGCCATCCTCAAGCTTTAGACCGTGTTCTAAATAGTTTAGCTCAAAAGTTTACATCCGATGACGTATGACGCAGGCAGCTGCTCCTAAACTGTGGAACGCCCTACCACTACACCTGAGGGCCCCACAGTCTCTGGAGACTTTTAGAAAAGGACTAAAGACTTTTCTGTTCCCTTTTTAAATGTTTATGTGCTTTTATTGTTGTTATTTTCCACTTGTGTTGTAGCACTTTGAGATTTTCATGTAAAGTGCATTACAAATTAAAGATATTATTATTATTATGATACGATTGGCTATGGCTACATGCAGACACATGATAGACATTAGTAGCGCCCAATGAACGGCTATGGACGATCGTAAATCCCACCTCTCCTACGAGAAAATGAATTGGTGGTGCCAAGACCACCAATTCAGCATGTTTTTTCCCCCTCTCATTCAGCATTGTCATAAGAGTGAACAGAATTGATAAACTAAAGAAGTCCCAGAAGTCGCAGGTTGCCTTGTCAAATATTGCTGCACTTCTGCTGCGTTCAACACTAATTGAATTAGTAGCATAGGCAACCCAGGCGGCCCCCTAGGGCGCTAGGGATGGGTACCGTTTGTTTTTTTCCGATACCACTACTTTAACGGTACCTGCTTTTCGGTGCCAGTGCCTTAACGGTACTTTTTTCGGTACCTATGTCATTTTAATTCAATTAAAAATAATGTGTATAAAAATTGTTGTTCAGGAAAAAGTCCTAAAACAGCAAAACAGAAGCTCCACAGGCCACAGCAGCGTCACCTGTAACTTACAAACGTAGGCAGTGATAAAAAGAAATAAAGGACATTATTACCTCCTGAGCTGCAGAGACAGGACAGATCCACATCATGACACGGTTTTCTTTTGGATAAACTTTTCTACACAGCGCTTTGACGAAGCGAAAGTATTTTCCCGTCAAAGATCTTTACACAGTGTGAGCGCTCACTTTTCCACAAACAATCTTTGATATTCCCCTCACGCTGCAGCTGCTTGTAAAGTTGTAAATAACAGCACGTAAACTCAGCCTCCGCGGGTCTGTCGCTAAAGGTAAAGACGTCTTTCTTATTGTCACTGCTTTGTTTTCTTTTTCAATTTGCCAAAAAACTCAAGTTTCTTATTCAGTCCTGGTTTAGTCCTGGTTCATAATAACTGGTTTAGTTTAGCTCTGGGTTTTACAACCGGTGTAAGTCCTGGTTTAGTCCTGGCTCAGTCCTGCTGCAGACCGCGGCTGAGCCATCTCTATTACAACAATTTAGTTCGTTATTGCTTTGCTTTAAGTTATAGCTACAAGTTATAGCTTTGCTTTGCTCCATTTGCGCTAAAGCGGCTCATTATCAGCGCACACGTTCATGTCAGTGTTAATTTCGTCGACTAAAATATTTAGTCTTAATTTTAGTCAAAGTGATATTTCTGACGACTAAAATTGGACTAAAACTAAATTAAAAGTTTTTCATGCGACTAAAACTTTGACTAAAATGTCCAGATATTTTAGTCGACTAAAATGAGACTAAATAAAAATGGAAAGGAAAGACTAAAATCATCCAAACTTCTATTGACCGTCTGAAAGAGCCTCATATCATGTAAATTCACTGCCAAAGGAACAGCTCTGAGCTTTGTTCATGAGGGAGCAGCTCCATGAAGCAGAGGACCTCGATTAAATATGATTATAATGAATATTATAAATACAAAGTTGACTAAATTTGTCCTAATTTTAGTCGACTAAATTGACTTGCAATTGTAGTCGACTAAATCTCGACTAAAATTGAAGATACTTTTTTGACTAAAACTCGACTAAAATTTAATTACATTTTCGTCAAAAGACTAAAACTAAAACTAAATTAAAATATGTTGTCAAAATTAACACTGGTTCATGTTGCTTTTTTAGACTCGCTGCGGGTCATATATTGACGTCTAGAGAGAAAAAGAACCGAAAGTTGGCACTGAAAGAATTTTAGTTTTTCGATACCGCCCCCGACCGGAGCTTTTCGGTCGGTAACAAGTAGGCACCCATCCCTATAGGGCGCCATCTGCTGGAGAGGGTTCCGGATTGCACTTTAATTTTGGAACAACGGTCCATGCTCCCACCATCTACAACACGACGGATTTTTGGACATAACTTTGGAACAGAAGGAGGGCTTTTGTGTTGGAAACTTGAAATTTCAAGCTTTCAAACGACCCCTCCCTGGTCCTTCTACGCCTCATCGTATGTAACATCGCAGGGAAAATTTGTAAATTTACTGCAGAAGTAGAGGTTCCTCCTCTAATATAACTGTTGTGCAATGATTATCATAATACAATAAAATAAAACTAGGCTTTTCCATATCCAAAGTGTGTCCAAAAGGATTGGGATAAAAAACAGCAAAAAACACAAAATGTAGCGTGTGACATTTGGCTTATGCTGCCCCATCGCCGTGGTTACGGCATACCAAAGGGACAGATAAGAAAAGCCCCACTCCATTTGGGGGTTGTAAATGCATTCACTACGTTCACAGCTATTCTCTGTAAAGTGAGACGATGGTGTGAATGAATGATTAAAGTCAGAATTAACAAACGCACAGTTGAGGACAATGCCATCTTTAAATAACCCTTTGGAATGGACTCGCTAAAGACTGATTTCATGTTGTTAATGTGTTTACTTCAATTGCACTGCATTTAACACAAGGCCTTCTGAAAAGACCAATCACAGTGAGGACCCCCAAGAGACGTCCTCCTCCCGCTGTGATTAGTGTCTCGGTTATATCAAGTTACGACTGAATCGATAAGTTCCGAACCGAGAGACCGCCTCCAGTATCACCACAAGGCACAACTCACAGGAAGCAGAAGAGCATGGCTTTTCTGTGTAGAGTTTGTATGTTCTCCCCGTGTCTGCGTAGGTTTCCTCCAGGTACTCCGGTTTCCCCTATCACTAAAAACATGTACATTAGGCCAGGATGAATGACGTGTGTGTGTGTGAATGCATGGAGGTGGTCAGATGTGTGCAGTCGTGACAGCGCTTCTGTCAGTCTCCCCCAGGGGAAACTGAAGCTACTAACGTAGTTTACCACCACCGAATGTGGAGTGAATGTAAAATGCTCTCATGTAAAGTTTGTTGTGACCATGTCTGTGAAAGGCGCTATATACATGAAAATCTTCTTCTTCTTTACCACCAGCAACCTGACCTCTGACCTCTCTTTGTCTGAGAGAAGAACCAAGTATCCTTAGGTTTTTGCCCGTCAAGTTGACATGATTGTAACGATCCCGTTACAAATTTTAAGGACATTTGCATTTTTCCAACAAGACAACAACAATTTTGATCGTTGCATCAACCTTTTGACTCAAACTTTGAGCTTTCGACTACAGCGGAGGTGCAGCTAACTCAACTTATCTTGTCCAGCTGAGCTGCTGAGGGCCCTGCTCTTATCAGCATCAGCTCGAGATCACAACCCGAGAGACCATGACCAGCGGCCGTTGGACGCCAGCCCTTCGGGACGCCGGACCACATCTTGGCGTGGAAAATCTTTCTCTCGAGGTTGTAAGCGCACCTCACAGAACCGGCTCATCAAAAACTCAAATCACCTTAACTTCACCAACTGACTTTCAGATCAATTGAAGAACATTTGATCTGATTTCTCATTCTTCAACCCTGGCACTTTTAGGTCTAGCCTGTTCAAATCAGAATGCCGTTCTGTAATCTACTATCATGATTAGCATTTCAATATTCAATGCCGTCTGTTAATTGATTTTGATCATTAAACCTCCATAAACCAGTTTGCTTGGGTAATGTCTGTATTTTGGACTAAAGGCCTATTCATACTCCACCAGCTCCTGTTCGGCAGCTCTTTCTGACACTTTGGTTCAGCAAAACTTTGTTTGGCAGGGCTGCGAGAACTCTCGCTGTGATTGGCTGGATATTTAGTGGGCGGGGTTAATTTGGCGGGACCGGGAAGCGAGAATCCAATGTTTACTTCCTAACACCGGTGCGGAAAACGGGAGACAACATGGATAGTTTTGAGGCACCGCTCGCGGCAGCAAAACACTTCGCTGAAGGACTACAAGGACACGCAAGTGGCAAAAAATTCCTGGGGAGAAACACGCGGACGTTTTGGGCAACCAAAATGGTCAACCACCATGTTCAATGGATGGACAACGCCTGCACGACTGAGAGTCGACACAGACGTCAAACAACATGATTTTACCGAATGAAACGGAGGTAAGCTTCTAACGATAACGTTATCTAACGTAATATACCAGCGGGAGATGTGTGCTAAACATGAAGTCAATCTTCAAAATGGTTGCAATACCGTGACTGATACATTTTTATAATAGTTTGAACTCAAATGGTTCGTTTTATTTCTGTAATTCCTTGATTGTTTTGGCTGCTGAAAAAGGGGTCGTGGCAGTTCGGCAGCAGCACGTCTTGTGGAGTATGAAATGTCAGAGCCCAGACGAACTTTGTTCTCGTTCTTTTTACCTCAAGAACAAGAACAAAGTTCTCGCGTCTTGTGGAGTATGAATAGGCCTGAAGGGTCAATGTACTTCAAGAAGTTTAGCCTCTTAATTGAGGAATACATTCTCATATGCAACAAAAACTAGAATGCTATGAAAAAGACTTTGTCGTCCAGCCCCTATTTCAAAAATGTTTATAGATGCAAATATTAAAGCACTATCTACGTCTGGCCTCACTCGCCAGAAAAATTGGGAAAATGGACTTGAGCACTGACAAGGACTACAATTTCACGAGGAGGGGTGCGGTCTACCCATTGAGCTAACCTGATTAGAGGCATTCAATGAGCGCACACCTAATCTAAAAGCAACACCTGGAGCGCGCGGCAATGCAAAACAGACAGCATGCCAACGTCCTGGCACACCCCCATCGTGAATGAAAGTGGGCTATTCAGGTGTGTGTGACCTTGGGGAGGTTTCACGCTGCTTTCCTGCTCTGGGAGAACGACTCTGAATACAGTCTTTTATTACAGAGTCCATGTGAAATTTGTAATGTATGTTAATCCTTTTGGGACTGGGACACGGCGAACCAGGTTCTGAAGGGACACAATGGTAGTTTAAAGAGGGAGACGGAAAGGACGAAAAGGACAATGAAGGGGACCAGGCAAGGAAAAAGCTTATGGAGGCGTGCAAGGAGTTAGATCAGGGGTCAAGTACAGCCCTCAGATCAATGTTTGGTGGCCGTGACGCAGCGATTTTACGACAACTTTCATAATTCTGCACAATTACAACCTCAATAAACATTTCATTGTGGGAAAAAGCTGGTTTTAAGGTTCCAACCCCAAACAACGGTGTGGGGCACGGGTTAAAGCTCTACTAAAACACACTCAGTTGAAATTTCACACCATATACACATCAATATGTGGCCCTCAAAGAAGAAAAAAAAAGTTTGGACATACCTGACTTAGATAATGCAATGGTCGATTAAAATCAAATACAACATAAAAGAATCCCAATAATTTTACTACAATAGAAGTGCCATCTTCCTGTGTGGAGTGCATCAGGAGAGGCATCTGGCTTCCTGCAGCAGCAGCTATAGTATCCGATGACTGTTCATTTCCCAGGCTCAGGCCATACTATCCCCCCTCGTGTCTTCCACACTGATCAGCATGCTCCCCGGGGCACCGTGTCGCCTCCCTGCCAACAAGACTGAGTGCCAGGATAGTCTGTAATCTACGGCGGCCATGATGACTTTGAGGAGGCCGCTTCTTACCTTAGCGCTCCCTCTTACCTCCACTGTAATCCCGGAGCTGTCAGTGAGCAGAGTTATGCACAGGGCGACAAGAGGGCATTTTGTCACACCGATGAAAAGTGTGGAAAAGGAATGTGGTTTGTGGGGTACTAAAAATGTGTTTTATGGCAAAGCAGAGAGATGTAAGGAGCACATGCTTTTAATTAATGGTGGCCCCACCTGAACCTTGAGTGCATGTATTGAGGGACACATGCGTAGCTATACAAAAGGGCTCGGAATCAGACATGTTACTAAATATCTTAATTTAAATGAACTATTTAGGTGACACCCCTCCTGGAATCGCCACCTTTGGTGGAGGGGTTTGAGCGCCCGAATGATCCTGGGAGCTCTGTTGTCGGGGGCTTCGGGCCCCTGGTAGGGTCTCCCATGGCAAACAGGCCCTAGGTGACGGGTCAGACAAAGAGCGGTTCAGAAGCCCCTTATGAGAGACCAACATGCCCGGTTAGAACCATGAGGCCGTCCTTCTGTGGACCCACCACCTGCAGGAGGAGCCATAGGGGCTGGCGCAGTGTGATTTGCAACGGACAAGTGGAAGAAAATGGATGAATGGATGGACATTTAGGTGACAGACACACGAGTTCTTAAAAAAAGTGAATGAGCTGCTAAGGAGTATCCTACGTTTTTCAAGTCCCTAACTCCTCACATGCACTCCATATATGGCCTGTTCAACTTCTGGAGGAAAAATGTAATGTCGGGATCCAAAGCGATGACATAATGTCGACCATTGTCTTTGGAATTAAAGCTGGGGTACCTGACTTTTTGTTGTTGTAGAGTGAGTTTATTTTTACCACCACAGAGTACTTTGTAAACACAGCAAAAAAAAACAGACCTCATTGCTTTGTCTTAACCAAACTTTTTATTGAGCAATGGCGGATAGATAAAAAAAAAAAAACACAGCTTGAACAGGAAAAATCCTTTAAGAATTCAAAACAATATATTGTATCTTTTGAATGTTGTAAATTCCTCATAATGGTGCTCATAATATGACACATAAATAAGTTGGAATTCTAGTTCATAAATCTAAAAACAGCATCGCACACTCAAGTAGCCGATGACTAATTTTTATTAATCAAGGACGATAACGTTTTGGCATTGCCTTCATCAGATTATTCTTTTTTTTCATTTTTGAACCACAGTGTATGTGGAGTGGACCAGCCCAGGTGGCTTAGATCATCTTCTCCAAAGAGTGGGTGGTTCCCAGAATATTAGTTGTCTAGTTCTACATGTCACAAAAAAAATCATGGGCTCAATCCTCCGCCTGGCGCAACAACAGAGTTGCTCAAGACAAAGTTGGAATCTTGCTTAAAAACAACGATGCACCAGTGTTTTCCCCCGAATGTGAGGGCACCACTTAAAGAAAAAAGGGGTCAGCTGCTACAAACAGCGCTGACTACTCTTCTTGAAAATTAACATTGTGCGCAGCCTACAAACTATGTCTCCCACAGTGAGTTAAACCCCTTGTCCAGAAACTTACTGCACCATGAAGCTGGTCATTGTAAAACAGCCCACCTGTGATCTTATAGATGCTCTTTGAAAAGCACAAATCAGAATATCTATTGTGAAAAGTCTGATTCAAACGAAGAAGACCTAATACTTTCTTTTTACGTTTTACCCCAATTTTGACAGATTTGGACTTTGAATTTTCTTTCTTTGTCATCAGTATACTCCTTTTATAAAGGCTACATTGGGGCATTATCATAAAGTAATAGTTCAGTCAACGCTTTTTGAGATGGACTTTGAAAACGGGGCCACTTGTCAAGGCAATATGAAAAATACATTGACTCCAGGTAAAGGAAAGTGCAGGCAAACATCAAAGCCAGCGCACAAAAGACTGGGAGAGCAGCTGCATGAAAGATAGATGAGGCACTTAAAACCAGATTAAAAAAGTGTAGAGGAAAACAAAAAGGAATCTTTTATGAGTCATCATAAAGAACACAGGCCCTCTACTTAAATATACATAGTGGTTTGGAAATCCGGGATGACCAGCATGCTACCTTTATGTCACTGAGATGCACTTTGATGGAGGATCATGTTTAATGGATACCACACAAAAGAGGAATAATGGCAAAGGTCCTTCTACCACCAACTCTCTTGTTTATACTCACCATTTGATCCTTGCACTTTGGCACCTTATAATAATATAAGATATCAAAACAGAGATATCATAATACTGTCTTACTCTTCTTGTGTCACTTAAAGGCCCTATACCAATGTTTTTGTTGTTGCAAAGAATGAAAGAGGAAGCCACTAAATTAAAACATTTGTTGTGTTTTTATGATCCAAACTTATTCCTAACGTTCATATCATCACATTTTGTGTCATCACAATTCTTCAAAGGGATGATGCCAGAAAGTTCATAAAATTGATACAAATGCTTGATAAGTACACACACCGTGTTTTTCCTCAATGTCTGAGTTTACAATATACTGAAAGAGGGCAACTACAAACAAATCAGGTATAGCACCTTTCATTCCAAATGTCCTACTCATTTTAGGCAGATATTATTATTATTATTTAAACACACTGTAGGCCTAATCTTCTGCCTGGCACAAGAACAGCATTGGTCCAAACAAGGCATAATCTTGCATGTCCTGTTATTAGTGTGTGTTATTCTGTTGAATACTAAGCTGCTCAAATAAAAAAGAGATGAATGAATGAATGTGTGCGACTGTTGCGCTATGGTTGTGCCATACAGCCAGTAAAGAGTGTCGCTAATAAATAAAAAAGAGGTCGACGAAGGCAGTGTTTCCCAAAGTGGGGGTCGGGACCCCTTGGGAGGTTGCGAGGCCTTGTGTGGGGATCCCCAGATGATTTCAAGATGAAAGAAAAGAAAAATGCTACGTATTTTAGTATATTTTTGCATGTAAAACTAAGTTTAAAAAAAAAATCAAAATTAACTAGATATTAAAATGTTTTTTCTGCCCTAAAGCAGCGTGTGTCGATGTGACAATTTTTGGGGTCCCAGCCCAAAATGAGGAAAAAGGTTGTTCTACATAACATCACTATTGGTCATAGATGTCTGTCCAGCCCACGTCCCGCTCACCTATTGCGTTAAGTCTGGAGCTGGAAGATTTCTCGTGCCCCTCGACAGCCTCGAGGTCTGTTCTACAGCCTGCATACGCTGCATACGATATGAGAAAAATATCTGACAGATCACTGAAGATGCAGAGAGGCTGAGTGCGAGAGAACTGTCAGAGGTGCAGTGAGAGACCTCCAGTCCACAGCAATCACTCCGGGGTTTGGACTCCAGCTGCTGCTGACCTTTCTGTGGCTTTCATACAGGACAACAGGGTCCCTCCTTATGAGGCATGTTTCAGAATCTTTCTTTGATTGTAGAATATATCCAAACAACACTCACACTATTTCATTTCTATGCTCATTCTTTCATGATTTGAATAAGCCTGAGCCAGAAAATTCAATTCATGAAATAATCTGCTCATTCTGTTCGTTTATGTATCTGATCTCTTTCTTTGTTGCTGAACATGCAGCAATTACCTAATGGAAGGCTCTGGTGTAACAGGAAAACACCTTTTAATAGTTATTTATTTTTTGACCAGGCAGTTTATGCTGAAGGGAGACTAAAAGATTTCCAACATTCAGTGTAATGACATGTTCATTAAAATGTAAATCACTTCAGTGGCAGATAATCTGATAAATGCATGATGAGTTTAAAAGGATTTTCAAAAGCCAAGACATCTCTATATTGTCATGTGTTTGAGGATACATGATTTGTTTTAAATGTAATATTTATATATGCACATGATTTGGGCAGCTACAACATCTGCCCCCACGACCCGGCAACGAACAAGTGGGAGAAAATGGATGGATGGATGGATGGATGAACAGTATATTCTCCATATGGATTGTCTGATTATCAGATTCAAGTGTTTATCTTTATAAAATGCAATTAATATTTCTATTCTAAGACACCATAACAACATGTCACACTCCTAAAACCTATTACTGAGAGGGCTAAAAATAATACTTGAGTAGACGTGATGACTCTGCTTTACAGGGCTGTAGATGAGGGTGTGGGAGTGTGTGTGTGTGTGTGTGTGTGTGTGTGTGTGTATGTGTGTGTGTGTGAACAGAAAGGTGCCCATGAATATTAAAGAGTCATGAATCGAAGTCATTCTCTCAGCCCGTTCTGTTAAATGTCAGCAGAGCAGAGAAAAAGCTGGAGTGAGCAGAAGACATAAGGTCCACCACACAGGTTATTATCTTGATATGGCTTGTTCTGTTTTTAAATATTAATAACACCCAATGATGAGCAAGAAGCTGTGGGACAACTTAAACCACGGGAACAGGTAATTGGTAGAATAATGTTCTATTGTAGCCAATAAAGCAATGTTAAATCCTCATGCCGCATTTTATAAATGTTTGTTACAATATTGATCAAAACCAATTGATCGTGGTTTGAAGAATCTTATTAAAGTATATATATATATATGTTGTTGTTTCAAATCTTATGCTCATTATGTTTATGATTACTATAACTTTTGCAGTAACAATACATACTACATTTTGAATTAGAAACAACCACCTGTTTAAACCATCCATCCATCCATCCATTTTCTTCCGCTTTATCCGGGGCCGGGTCGCGGGGGCAGCAGTCTCAGCAGAGATGCCCAGACTTCCCGATCCACGCACACCTCCTCCAGCTGTTCTGGGGGGACCCCGAGGCGACACCAGGCCAGCTCGGAGACATAGTCCCACCAGCGTGTCCTGGGCCTTCCACGAGGCCTCCTCCCAATAGGACATGCCTGGAACACCTCACGAGGGAGGCGACCAGGAGGCATCCGGAACAGATGCCCTAGCCACCTCAGCTGGCTCCTTTCGACGTGGAGGAGTAGCGGCTCGAGTCCGAGCTCCTCCCGGGTAACTGAGCTCCTCACCCGATCTCGGAGGGTGCGCCCAGCCACCCTGCGAAGGAAACTCATTTCGGCCGCTTGTATTCGCGATCTTGTCCTTTCGGTCATTACCCAGATCTCATGACCATAGGTGAGGGTGGGAACGTAGATCGATCGGTAAATCGAGAGCTTTGCCGCTTGGCTCAGCTCCCTCTTCACCACAACAGTCCGATACAGCGACCGCATCACTGCTGACGCCGCACCGATCCGTCTACCGATCTCACGCTCCATCCGTCCCTCACTCGTGAACAGGACCCCGAGATACTTGAACTCCTCCACTTGAGGCAAGGACACCCCACCGACCTGAAGCGGGGAAGCCACCTTTTTCCGGTCGAGAACCATGGCCTCAGATTTGGAGGTGCTGATCCTCATCCCGGCCGCTTCACACTCGGCTGCAAACCGCCCCAGTGCGTGCTGAAGGTCCTGATTTGATGAAGCCAACAGAACAACATCATCTGCAAACAGCAGAGATGAGATTCTGAGGTTCCCAAACCGGACACCCTCCGGCCCCTGGCTGCGCCTAGAAATTCTGTCCATAAAAGTAATGAACAGAACCGGTGACAAAGGGCAGCCCTGGCGGAGCCCAACACGCACCGGGAACAGGTCTGACTTACTGCCGGCAATGCGAACCAAGCTCCTGCTACGGTCATACAGGGAACGGACAGCCCTTAGTAGAGGGCCCCGGACCCCATACTCCCGGAGCACCCCCCACAGGGCACCACGAGGGACACGGTCGAACGCTTTCTCCAGGTCCACAAAGCACATGTGGACTGGTTGGGCGAACTCCCACAAACCCTCGAGCACCCGATGAAGGGTATAGAGCTGGTCCAGTGTTCCACGACCAGGACGAAAACCGCATTGTTCCTCCTGAATCCGAGGTTCGACTATTGGCCGGATCCTCCTCTCCAGCACCCTGGAATAGACCTTACCAGGGAGGCTGAGAAGTGTGATCCCTCTGTAATTGGAGCACACTCTCCGATCCCCCTTCTTGAAGAGGGGGACCACCACCCCGGTCTGCCAATCCAGAGGCACTGTCCCCAACCGCCACGCAATGTTGCAGAGACGTGTCAGCCAAGACAGCCCTACAACATCCAGAGACTTAAGGTACTCGGGACGAATCTCATCCACCCCCGGGGCCTTGCCACCGAGGAGCTTTCTAACCACCTCGGTGACTTCAGCCTGGGTGATGGATGAGCCCCCCGCCGAGTCCCCAGCCTCTGCCTCCTCATCGGAAGACGTGACAGTGGGATTGAGGAGATCCTCGAAGTACTCCTTCCACCGCCCGACCACATCCCCAGTCGAGGTCAGCAGCTCCCCACCCGCACTGTAAACAGTGTTGGTGAAGCACTGCTTCCCCCTCCTGAGGCGCCGGATGGTTTGCCAGAATCTCTTCGAGGCCGACCGATAGTCCTCCTCCATGGCTTCTCCGAACTCCTCCCAGACCTGAGTTTTTGCCTCTTTGACCACACGAGCTGCAGCACGCTTGGCCTGCCGGTACCTCTCAGCTGCCTCCGGAGTCCCACAAGCCAACAAGGCCAGATAGGACTCCTTCTTCAGCTTGACGGCATCCCTTACTTCCGGGCGCCACCACCGGGTTCGGGGGTTGCCGCCGCGACAGGCACCAGAGACCTTACGGCCACAACTACGAGCAGCCGCATCGACAATGGAGGAGGAGAACATGGTCCACTCGGACTCCATGTCCCCTACCTCCCTCGGAATCTGGATGAAGCTCTTCCGGAGGTGGGAGTTAAAGACCCTACTGACAGAGGGATCCACCAGACGTTCCCAACAGACCCTCACAACACGTTTGGGCCTGCCAGGTCTGACCGGCTTCTTCCCCTGCCAGCGGATCTAGCTCACCACCAGGTGGTGATCGGTAGCCCCTCTCTTCCCCCGAGTGTCCGAGACACGCGGCCGGAGATCAGATGACACAACTACAAAGTCGATCATCGACCTCCTGCCTAGGGTGTCCTGGTGCCACGTGCACTTATGGACATCCTTGTGCTCGAACATGGTGTTCGTTATGGACAAACCGTAACTAGCACAGAAGTCCAATAACAGAACACCACTCGGGTTCTGATCGGGGAGACCGTTCTTCCCCATCACCCCCACCCAGGTCTCACTGTCGTTACCCACGTGGGCGTTGAAGTCCCCCAGTAGAACAATGGAGTCCCCGGCCGGAGCACCATCTAGTACCCCTCCCAGGGACTCCAAGAAGGCCGGGTACTCTGCACCGATGTTGGGCCCGTAGGCCGAGACAACGGTGAGAGACCTGTCCCCGACCCGAAGGCGTAGGGACGCGACCCTCTCGTTCACCGGGGTGAACTCCAACACGTGACGGCTGAGCTGGGGTGCTATGAGCAAACCCACCCCAGCCCGCCGCCGCTCCCCGCGGGCAACTCCAGAAAAATGGAGCGTCCAGCCCCTCTCCAGGAGTTGGGATCCAGAACCCAGGCTGTGCGTGGAGGTGAGCCCGACTATATCTAGCCGGTATCTCTCTACCTCCCGCACGAGCTCAGGCTCCTTCCCCCCCAGCGAGGTGACGTTCCATGTCCCGAACGCCAGAAGCTGCGCACGCGGACCAGGTCGTCGAGGCACCTGCCTTCGACTGCCACCCAGTCCTCTCAGCACCCGACCCCTACGGATCCCTCTGCGGTTGGTGAGTCCACAGGAGGGCGGGCCCACGTCGTCCGTTCGGGCTGTGCCCGGCCGAGCCCCGTGGGCAGAGGCCCGACCACCAGACGCTCGCATTCGAGCCCCAACCCCAGGCCTGGCTCCAGGGTGGGGCCCCGGCTGCGCCATACCGGGCGACTTCACGGTCCTTGTTGTAATATTGTCCATAGAAGTCTTTGAACTGCTCTTCGTCTGACCCGTCACCTAAGACCTGTTTGCCATGGGAGACCCTACCAGGGGCATGAAGCCCCAGACAACATAGCTCCTCGGATCATTCGGGCACTCAAACAACCCCACCACGTTAAGGTAGCAGTTCACGGGGTAGACCACCTGTTTAAACCATGACACCAAATAATGCACAATATCAGACCTTTTGACTTGCCCTAAAGTTCCAATGGACACAAAAAAAAGGAAAATATAAACAAGAAAAAACTGTTGTAAATAATGAAATAAAAAGAGTAATATTATTCGTGGTTCTCTCTACAATAATGTTGACTTCACACTTCCCGCTTTAGCATAAACGGCAAAAAGATGCATCAATCGGGCCAACGTGTAACAGCTGTTCTGCTACTGGGCTTGCACATTTTCTATGAGGATGAGCACAGAGTCTAACCTTTGAAACAAAGGCCTACTTGCTGTGCCTCGGGCTACACTTGCCACTTTGCTTTTATGTCAAAGCAGTAAAGATTCATAGCAGAGAGGAGTGCACACAGATGAATAACTCTGGTGACACGTCAAAACTCACAGAAGTCTGACAGGAGCCTGGAACTGATAGCTTTATATTTACATTCTCATTTGCACATCAAACGCGAGCTGGGTTTATTTAAAAAGCCCTCTGTTCCATACAATGATTTTTTTTTACCCTGTCAACTAAATGAAAATGCAAACTGCAGTTCTGTCTCACTCGAGAAAACAGCACAAGGATGAATCTAAACAAAAATAACTCGAAAATATGGTTTTATGTATCCAATATGTGCACACAGTGGGTTTAGTTCATATTTAGCTTTCAGAGTATCTCTGCTCACGGTGGACCATGAGTTTGAATAAATCAGATGTTGTACTTTGCATTGTGATTAGAACAACTAAGCTTGCACACATACACTTAAACCATATCCTGTTTGTCTCGGGGTTTTCAATTTTGCACAAGTACCAGCCAATTTATTTTTTATTCACATAAGAATTTAAAAATATCAATTGACCCAGTTAAAGGGGGATTGTACAATCACCGCAGCAGTGTAAAGTCTGAAGAATTGACCTTGAGTACTTTGGTATTGATGATGCAATGTTGTATACATGTGGCCAGGGCGCTGTGAGAAAGATTATATTAGCATTTTGCACATTGCACAAGGGCAGATTTTATGGCTCTTCATAAAAGGGCTTTTCAGAACAATATGGAACGCACTTTAAAAGCATGGGCCAAGGTAATTTGACTAGGATTGTTTCGAAGAAAAAGAAATCTTGAATATACTGCCGCATGAATACCAGGTCCTGCAGTAAATTCTGGTCTGCTAATGTTGGGGCCATCGCAGGTTACCTCAAGGCGGTGTGCCCATCAGGTGCCTTCAGTGAAGCATTGGGCCACAGGAGCGCAGCGTGGCAGGTCATTTACCTGCCTCCAGCGCCGTCACCTCTAACCCTAAACGCTCAAATACCACCCACGATTTTTGATGATTTTATCACGATTTGAACGGCAAGCAATTTACGTGCCACCTCCGTCTTTGGAATTGTAGCGAGCCTTGTGAATACTGGAAGGCATCTGTGTGTAGTCTGTAAATTAACCTAATCCTGGTTTAATTAAGGTAAAACAAATCCTATTTGAAGCACTTCTTTGGTAAAGGCAAGTGAAAGCTGGAGCAGTGGTTCTCAAATACCGAGTCTACAAAACTGTATATTTGTTTCCATTGTGACATCATGCACTCATCGCACACATCACTACAGAGACATTTCCTGTATTTCCTAATATTCATGTATGTTACTTACAGGAACCCATGGCGGCCATCGATCCTGTGCCAGTGCGCCCGGAGGCTGAAATGTCTCTATTGTATTTCACCTAAATAGCCCTTTCATCTTAGTTACAGTATCGACAGCGCACACAGAGAAGGGCCATAAACACTCGCTAACCCACTTTTGTTCTTAGCTTCAGCTCATTTGGCTTAAGGAGAGCATTACGGACATGGCTGTGTAAAACAGAGTGAGTAAGTGCAGTTTGAACGCGAGTAATCAACTGTATTTAGGGAGGAGATTGAGCACTAAGGAGGCTCTCTTGGCTCAAAAAAAACAAAACTGCATGACAACATGTTCTGTCCTTTGTCAATGAAACTAAGGGTCAATTGGACTTTCACTGTAAGGACAAATAAAACATAGCAGTATTTTCTTCTCAACACTTTTGCCAACTGTAGCAATAGGAAGATCTAAAATCCACCACTGGCCTTTGCTTCATACCCAGGATGGTCAGCACACAAGGGTCTTATGATGATCAAATCTTATAAGAGTCAAGCTCGCAGCAGATAAGTTGGGGCCTGACAGGTTATCGGACATATCTTCCATAAAGGACTCGCCAAATATGAAGAATCAATGTATCCCGTAGGGAGAAAGTCACCCAGGAACAATTGTATTTAAATGACAGTACAATGAGAATACACATAGCAGTTAACATTATTTTTTACACTTTGATATGTCTTCTGTCAGAGTCTTACATAAAACACAGTGGGTAGTCGAAAGAGGCAGAGCAAATCGAGTTTATTTATTGCAACACATCCAAATATATCCAGGCGATGTGTTACCAAATATGCAGGGCCTATTTATGTCAGTGTGCATCAGTGCATCCCACTTCCAGACACCGAGAGGAGCTTGTGACTGCTGCACACTGGCGGTATGTCACATACCTCTTAACCCTGCTGACACGCCGAGATTACACCTGCGCTTAGAGAAAGAGACCTATGTGTAATAGCTATAGTATTTGTGCATCAATTCTTCCTTCTTAAACTAACCTTGATAACTTCAGGGCATGTTGAACAGCTCGGCTTGGATAAGTTGCTAATGTGCTTAAAAACATAATTTTATACCTCAGCATTGACACTATGTTTAAACTCTTTAATAGTTTTTGGTTTAGAGCAGGTCTGGACTTATCTGGACTGGTTTTGAGCAGGTTTGAGCAAGTTCTGACTGGTTTAGAGCGGGTTTGAACTTGTCTGGACTGGTTTCAGAACTGGTTTCGACTGGTTTAGAGCAGGTTGGTGTTTTACCATAAACCTGCTTGGTCAACCATTTGGTATTCTCGTGTAGTTCTGTAATCTTAAAACTAAGCAGTCTATCTAAAAAGGTTTTGATTATTGATGTTTGATCCACAAATAGTTAGGGAATACACACACACACAGACACACACACACACACACACACACACACACACACACACACACACACACACACACACACACACACACACACACACACACACACACACACACACACAAATAGAAGTAATAGTTTGTTTTTTGTTGAAATGATGTCTCTATAAAGAAAAGTCATGAGAAACTGGGCTGGTCACAAACTTTCATCTTCAGTTAGCGACAGTTAGCAAATCAGTGGCACTATGATGAACACATTTTGAGCACAGAACTGTGATGGACCCTGTGCTTTAATGATGTGAAGAAATTTTTTGTTTTTGTTTTTTGCCCCATCTGTGACACAATACAGAGCACGTCAGGAGTAGAAGAAGAAACAACCAAAGTCAACAGGATTAACCAAAACTTCACTAGGTATGTTTTATTTTTATTTTTATGAGAGGACAATGTTAAAACATGGTTAGAAAGTTAAAAAAATTAATAAAAGTAGGTTGGTGGTAAACTGTATGCATCACTGTATATTCAATAAGGTTATAACAGTTCTGGCCTTACGTATCACAGATGCCAACATCTCCATCCAGACAGCTGACCATAGACCATCTGCACTGTAGCTCCACACCAAGAAGGTCCAGTTCTGTTCCTGATTCCTGTTGAAGTCTGCAGGATTATGATCGTAATAGTTTTAGGTATGGCTGTATGTAGCTGCTTGAGCTGGCTGGAGCTTATTTATTTTCAATAAAGATCATGTTTTCCACGGTTCACGCTAAAATGCAGCATGCAGTTTTGAAATATTTGCCTTGTCAGGGACTGAACACGCAGTCCTTATGTAAACAAACATCCCAGTGGAGCAGAACTGTTCCTTCTCTGCTAAACAAGTAGCATTCGTCAGTTGGACTGCACGGTGGGGTTGGGGTTCGGGGGGATTTTTTGCCATATAAACTTAGAGCACAGGTGGCATCACTCAGCAGCAGCGGGAGCCCCGCACAGATATGTCAGCCCATGTCAAACAATGCTAACTGCTGTTGGCAACAGAAGGGTTCGACTCCTCCCAGCAGCCCCCAGGGCCATCTGGTCCAGAAGGGGCGGCAGTGATTGAAGTGGTAATTGAGGAAGTAATGCTTTACAGAAAGAAATGACCCAGTGCCAGACAGTAAGCCTCAAATGTCTTTATACTTCATCATTATCTCCTTCTCTTCATATCATAGCTGATAACTATAAAGGAATAATGGCTCTTTGTGTTTGTGTGTTGTGTTATGCACAGTATTGAATAGATAACACAAGCCATTTCTCTTTTCATGATCTTGCTGGTGTGCCTTAATACTGTACCTTTATTAACAAGTAATGTGGAAAATACACCAGATCTAAAGAAACAATGTAAAATGCAACAGTATCCAAAAACAGCGGAGTCACTCTTTACACAGAAACATGCTCAAATCCAGAAAGATTTAGGTAAACTGAATAAGATAAACTAATATGATTATGTTCAACGTTTTTTTGTTATGTTCAACATTATTTGCACAACCCATGCAAATAATGAAAATGACAGACTGATTGTCTATGTTTGTCCCCGACAACGAACGGGCACAGGCGAAAGAATATACATGATTAAATTCATTTATTTGCTATGGTTCCAGCTCAAATGCGTCATAATTTATTGGTGTGTAACAAAAGCGGAATAATTTCTGTATGTTAAATCAATTAGTTGTGATTGCATTCATTGTGTTTAACGACAACAACGCTGCGAAACCCCATTAAAAGTACTCTCTCAGTTTGTTAAATTATTACCGGCTATAAAGCTTTATGTGGAGTGAGATTTAAATGCACCAGTCAATAATTATTCAAAACTATCAGCTCCCGAACTTGGCTGAAAAATGTGTCCATCTCTCTGCTGTTCATCGCTTCTGGCAAACCATCACCAAAAGCAGAGCGTAAGTTGCCTTCTACTCAAATCCCGTCCCGCTGTGTTTTTGTTAAAAGACGAGATATCAAAATCTTTAGAGCTTTGATTTATGCGGCACAAACACTTGAGAGAACAAAGCAGCTGTAGGCGAGCCAGAGGTTTGACTGCACAATGTATTCAGGCTGCGCACATGAAAAGGTCATTAATGATGGGCATGCACCCCTCCGGTTTAAATGCCAATATCTTTTCACGGGGCGGACGGACCCACGGCACCGCCCGCTGTGCCACGCCTTCAGACCCTGGTGGGTGTCACTGTGCGAACAAGTGCGAGCACCCTCACACACACACACATCAGCCCTCCTGCCCACAGTGTGGAGAGACCGGAGCCCTGCGGGGGGAACAGGGTGCAGCGGAGCCAAGTGAGTGACGTGGACCGGCTTTAGCAGACGGAAGCCTGGTGTCCCATGTGGCGTGGAGACATACAAAGGGAATTGAGGTACGGCGTACTTCAGAAACAGGCTTTGTTCAAACACTTTAAAGAGGCCAATATGCGATTAGCCTCTTTTAAAATGTATGATTACAAAAAAGCAAACAAAACAAAACAGACAAACTGGGAAACTCGAAACAAAAATGTATTAATTAAATACGGCATAGACACGTTTTTTGTTTCTTTTCAATCTATCATTCTGTCATTCTTGGTAATGGTACATTTTATCATTTGGACATCCCATCTTGAAAACATAAAGAAAAGCTCACGCACACTGCCTGGCTTTTATTACAATGTTTCGGTCACGCTGACATTCATCAGGTCAAAAGCCTCATGACGGAGACAGTGTGTGGGAGCTTTTCTTTATTTTTCAAGTGAAGTATCCTCCTCTCTTACGCACCTGTCGCCGTCTGCTACTCCATAGACGTGTCCCATTTCAAAAAAAGGTTTGATATAGTACATATTCGATCGCCTAGTTGCCACAACTTAATGGTCAGACCTTTTCCAGGCTCCAGGTGCACTCCGGTGGTGCAGCTGGAAACAATGCGGAGCGCGGGAGTGTTGTCAGCTCTTTGACAATACAAACAGAAATATTTCAAGAACACTTCAGCACTTATTCAAGCGATGCATTCCTCTGGTGGTGCTGAAGGTGCCGCGGATGTGAGCAAACGCTGAGCTGACAGCGGAATAAAAAATGAGCAGTGAGCCGGGGAAATTCCAACTTCGAGGGAGACAAGGAAACTTTCTGCAAACAAAATGGAACAGTTGGCATATTTATGTGAATAAGCTGTTGACAGTTCAGTTACAACGCTGTAATTTGTTTTGTTTTTTTACATAATGAAGTAAGTCCCTTTCTGGAAAATGTGATTTATGAAGAGGATTTCAACAATAACAAAACGTACTAACTACCAAACAGTCCAGCGCTAACTTTCAATTGTAATGTTAACTTTGCTTGTTTGACCTCGTAGTATTATATACTGTCCCTGTGCCCTCTGGCAAAACACTTTACCCACCTTGGTCTTGTGTTAATAGGGTGTGTGAGAGTGTTGTGGTCAGAGGGGCCACATGGGCACATAATGGCAGTTTGAGCTTGATCTTGTGGCTATAGTAATAGAAATAGAAGAAATAATATATTTTTACATACGGGGAGTGAAAAGTACACAAAATAACGGCTTCTAAAAAAACACTTAATTAGACCAATTCATAGGAGAGATCAGAATCAAGTCTGGAACTTTGGCAACATGGATGTATTAAATGAATAACAATAGCTCTATGACAGGCAAGAAACAGTGTTTACAAACAGAGCTGAGCTTCCCGTGCACTGGAACAGATCTGTGATTTAAAGAAACAGCGCTCCATGACCAAATGCATCTGCTGTTTGTAAACCATTCACCAAACATTTGGTGAAAATCACAGAAGTAAACAACAACAACAGCGGTTGCTCCTATTGGAGCCAGAGGAGGTGGGCAGAGGTAGCAAAGGCTTTAATTGGCTGCCCCAGATGTAACCCAATGGAAAAGAGCAGAATCAGTTACGAGGGGTCAGTGTTATATGGCCAAACATGGACAAATGTGGGCAATGGCCATACATAAATACAGAAGAAGTTAATAATAAAATCCCCAAAACCCCAAATGGATCTAAGACGTGACACTGATGTAACTAAGTTCCACACCAATCCATAAAGATGGATTTCAAAATCACAGTTTTTTATGATTCTAAATTCAAGTATTTTATCAACTTGCGGAGATTATCTGTCTTAATCTCCGCTATCCAAGCAAATTCAGAGAGCGTGAGACGTCTGTGAACCTAAGGGCTGCCACTGTCCAAATGCACTATTTCAATTACAACAAGGCAATTGTGTTTAATCTGGGGTGCAAGTTAATGAAACTAATTAGTCTTCACGCTGTGGGCCCTCTGGCATGTCAGATAATCGCCATGGGCTCCGATAGCACCAGTCAATTTGGAGCTTACCGCAGCGGAGCAGCAAAACAAACACTTGCTTATCTTTTATGCAGCCATTACACCTGGGCTTTACATCCAGCCGAGAGCCTCCTTTCACCCTTCCCACTGTCCCTGGCCCTTTAGACGAGTCATCCGCAACACTTCCTCTCCATCTGCATTTGACTGAGCACTCTGCCTGGAAAGTTTAGTGTTATCAGAGTTAAAGCAGCCCTTAAGATGCAAAGCTAATGGTATCAGCATCAATTATGCATACAAAGGTCTCTGTAGTGGTTCAGTATCTAGAGAATTTCTCTAAACATTCTCAGTGTGTACAGTGTTTGTTAGTAGTGCCCTAGTCAGTAATATATTTAATAATTGACTGGACTAATTAGTACAACAGTTGGGCCAGGGATGAGAGCTGAGTTGGTCCTTCTTACCGATCATGTATGTGCCACATTAGCCTACGGAAATGTGTAATGTGTAAATAATTCCTAATTTGCGAATTCCGTACTCAGCCAGGGTTTAGCTGTGTTGTCTTGCAGAAGAAAAAAAAATCCTAGTTGTGAACCTGTTTATAGCCATGGCAATAAAACCAATTCTGATTCTAATTCTGAAACAGGGGTCATTTAGATAAGGCTAATTCCAGCCTGAAAGAATTTAAGAGCTTACCTGATATGCTGACATCTTGAGATACAATTTAGGGGATAAAAGGCAACATAGATATGTGTTTTAAGTTTCTATTTGTTTACTGAATGTACTGATACCACGATTCTGCTTTCATTTTCCTTATAAATAGCCAAGGCCACTTGTTCCATTTTCTGTCATAAGCATCAGACATATATAACTGGAGAAAAGCAGATAGTATACAAGTGTCAGCGACATTGAGAATTCGCACAATGCTGCTTTGCATTAAACACTTGCAGTATGATGGACAAGGCGAGTTTACTTGTAGAGCACAACTGCATCATTACAAGAAGGCGGACACAATCAATCCGTTAAGCATCAATATAAGCAGTTGCATGAAAAGCAAACAGAGCAGCATCAAAACAAAACGTTCAGTCATATGCAATGCTTAAAATATTTTGTATTTATTTTTAGTTTAGGCCTGTTCCAGATTGTAGTTGTGATTTCAGTCTCACCTGATAAAAGCTTGGACGCTTTCAACAGTGTCAGTAACAACACAAGCAACACGAAATGGGTCAACAGTAGCTAGCATCTCCTCTCACCTTTGATTTTCCCAGGTTTGTTCTCAATTTCAAGGGTCCTCAATGGGAAATGAGCTCGTCCAGATGTGTGTGTGTGTTAAAGCAAATTGATATGCATATAATTTTCTCTGCGTTGTGGCTCAATGGTAAGAACTTCAGGGCATAATATGGTAACTTGCATAGTTGTGTGCTTAACTCTGGCCTCTTACTATTTTCTGCTGGACAATGCCTCTGTGTTTATTGTATTTATATGTCCCCAAATTACAGCCCCAAACCCCACAAATCAAGAGCAGTCAGAAGTAGTAAATAAGCATATAATAAACCTGTATTTACCAGTGTGAAGGTTTTCAACACACACAGAGAATGTTTTACCACAGACTGCAGATTTGTGGGAGCTGTCCATGGTGCTGAATAAGCCTCTCTTCTCTTCTGTCAACCTCTACAGAGACGAACAAAGACAGAAGACTGAGACTGAATTATTTTTACACCGCTTCAATGAAGAAGATTTTAAGTTAAAGTGAAAAGGTCAACGCTCCGGCAGCAGACCACCCCCCGGCGCACTGATGATCTGACAAAGCATCACCTTGGGTTTCTTGCTTAATGCCCGCCGTGGTTTGATTGACCTTGGTGTAAAAAAAAAAAAGAAAAAAGAAAAAAAGGCATACATTTCTTCACTTTCTTTCCTATTTAATACTTGATTGTTTCTTACTTGATTGATCCAAATAGATTTGAATATAAGCACACAAAATTTAAAAGAACATTTACCAAAGGAAGAAGTGGCATCCTGAGCACATCACTTGATTTAGTCGATGCCCTGAAAATGTGTGTAGTTTGTTGAACCTCGTGGGTCAAAAAGAGATTTTGGTGGTGAAGTACAGGAACCCCAACTAGGTCAGAACTATTCCTGGTCTCCTACCATATGCTGAAAGTTGCTCCAAACTACTGGCAGCCGAGGGAGGGAGAATATCAGTGCGGCTGCAAATTTATCAGCTCGCAGGATGGCTGAGCAAACCTCTAGGTGTTTGATGCATTTTAAGCAGCAGCAGTGTCCAACAGCTGGCGAGTGATCTAGCTCTCCATCGATGGGACCGGTGCAGACCCAGTACAGCAGACTGTTGTATCCAGCGCATGTGTCTGTGTTAAAGCTATCGACCAGCAAGATGGAAGTGTGCATATTAGGGAAATATAGCAATCCACTCATGGGAGAAAAAAGAAAATCAACCAGTGATATGAAGAAGATTTTAAAAAGTTTGACGCCACCAACACCTGGTAGCATCAAGCACCTGCATCAGCGGGTCTTTAACCTGCTGATGCATGACTAATGCTACTTTGTTTCGTCCATTCTTAGTCCAGGATCCACGAAGGGCTTAAATGTAGGTAAAAAGCATTAAATTGGATTCATAATGGTGTTAAATCTAAAATCATTGGAAAATGTAAATAAAAGTTCATTGAAAAAGACTAAATGATCGTCTAAAACATGTTTTGACCACATTTTTTTTCTGAAAAGTTGGCCGTTGTGTCCAATTCTCTTTCCTCTGTTTGATCAAATGTTTGCAAATCTTAATTAAATATGCGCTGATTTCTTTCTCTGAATGTTGTGTTTGAGAATTTAAAAATGGCAATAAAAAAACATTAAATTGGACTTTCTTCTGCCCATTTAAACCCTTGTTTTTGTCTTGAAGCTATTGGCTAACACAACATAAAAAGTTAAACAGCACCAGTAGAGATTTGAATGAGCCTGCAGAAAAAAAATGTGTATTCATTTTACATTAGCCATTAACTCAAAACTTTAATGAACAGACATTTCCTCCAGTAAGTAAGTGTTACGTTCAGCGTCACTGTTTTTGCTGCAAGTGACCGATCAAAAGTAACCCGGATTAATTTGATTAATTTGATTAATTTGGGCAAAACCCTGCTAATCCCTCATAGTTGGAAGTCGCTTCTGCGCATATTGTGTTTGTCCTTAAATCACATTCTAACCAAGCATTATTTTCTTTTCATAAATTACATTCAGACATTTCTGAGGCCGGCCTGACAAAGTGACATGTCTTCAGTCCATCACATTTCCTTGGCTGGAAAAGAAAGCGGCTTGCCTCTGATCCCACTCGCGCGCCGAGTTAATGAGATCCCACGCTTTATGCACATATTTATTTCGATACCATTCACAGTACGCTTTTAAGTGCGCTCCGCTAAAACTCCTTCATTACAGAAATACCTTCCTCACCACGTCCATTAAAGTATAATAAGATCACCTCTTTTCTGCTCAATTTACAAATCATTATCACCGGAGAAGCTTTCAATATTTCTGCAGAAGAATATTATCTCGAAGTGCAGTTTCACGCGTGGTCGAATATGCCAAGTAAAGTAAAGCTGGCGCAGCGGGGTATCAAAGGGCTTTGACTGTCCTCGGAGTCTTTTCAGACGTCCCCACAGTCTAGGGACCGGATGCAACATTCATGTTTGGTGAAGGTACGGTAGAGTCTGCGATTTTTTCTTCGTGCTGATCACTGTTGAATACATCTGTCCTTGCATACTAAAATGGGAATGGTTTACGCGGCTGTGTCATTGTGGAAAAAGGTACAAAACCTCACCTCTTACATCAACCCAGATCTCCTCTGTCCTTTTTGGTTTATTTTACACTCCTTCTGGCAAGGCCGTGGGAACCCAGGGTGCTGAGGGCGCTGCAGCACCCCCTGGTGGATAATTTATAAACTGCCGGCAATATTAATAAATAGGAAGTATGCACAGAAAAAGCGTTTTTGGGGTAAATTTTGTCCCTCAGCACCCCCTAACTAAAATGTCTTCCCACGGCTCTGGTCCATTGTACGATTCTAAAGGAGCACTTTGTTCCTAATTGTTTCCTTCACATTCATCCAGACGCAGAAAACGCTGTAATGTGACCCTCGTTTTTTCGATTCATATACGGCCTGTCCGTATTATGTATGACCTGAGCTATGTCTTGAATTCAATATGAGTACAGTTCAAACCAATAGCCCCCAAACGCTGAACATTTCTCTTTATACGTTGCCACCCTGCACCGTCCTGTCCAATGAGACCAACTCTTGATTTTGGAACCGAACACTAAACGTATGCGGCGTGGTGAACACGTTTTGCAGTTTAGAGTCCAAAGCAGACTGGAAAGGTGTAAAGCACGGACCACTGGCTTTAGCCAAGGTCTTTAATTATTCCTCAGGTGAGCTCACATCGATCACTCTGTCCTGATTTTACATGGAGCCCGGCGGCTGGATTAAAAAAATGGGCTGCCGGCTCAGCGTCCTAAATTTCGGCGCTTGACAGGTTGATGCCATATTTACTGTGTGAGCTATAATGGAGAGAGGTGTGTCCATTATGTAGCTCTCTCTCTGACAGGAGCCCTCTGCTGCTCAGCTGTCGGCGCAGGAGAGATTTTATTGGGTCAGACGCTTAGCTCTCTCTGGGAGCAACGGGCTGATGAATGTTATTAGATTCTGCTATATACGCTTTAGCCTTTGTTGGCCTTAATGTTGCGATTTTGGTTTGCATCTGGCCGTTTCACAAAGCCGCACAAAGCAAGTTGAAAATGTGCCGGCCATCACGAGGGAGACATTTCTCCCACCAAACAGGTCGAACCACCATCTCCTCCGGGATATTAGTTGGGGAAGAATAAGAACATGGACTGAATGAAATAACAATGAAATAAGTGGTGGCTTCCAGGGCTCAGAGCGAGCTCCATTGTGCCGGCTGACAGTGACAGAAGCGCTAAGCCTCCGTATGAGCGCGGCGTCCAATATCTCACCAGCTGCTGATGACGGCGCCCTTTCTTCCCCATTTCCCCATTGTGTCCAATCCGCAGATTCGATTTACAGGCCTTTGAAAATGATTCAAACTTTTATTGCACTGCTCACTGAACAGAACGTTACCAAAATGAAATATCGGTGGAACAGGGCACAGGTATTTTATTTGATAGTTATACTCCCTGCTCCATGTCACAGCTGCTGGACAGACTTGCTTTACCTGTTCCACGCACGGTTTGACGTGTTTCTTGGATTGAGGGACAGTTTGTTTGACATCAACAGCATGACAGTGAATGCATTTTGTTTGCAGTATTTCAATTGATTCCAGATGCCACTTGCATGACCGAGAACTCGTATGTGTTACTAATATTGCCGTTTGTAAGGTTGCTCATCTGTGAGTATATTTTTTTCTAAGGTGAAGCTCATTTCACTGACCAAGTTACTTTCCTACCCTTGCTTCTGAGTTCTAAACCAAAACAAGAGAGACACTTTTCCCCATGTACATCCTCCTGAAACCTTATCTGGGTACGTTATCTCCGACCTCAGACAAACAGGACAGACTATGCAGTGGGATAATGTATGTGAACGCTTTGGAATTTCTCCCATTTCTGCCCAAATTTGTCATAAAATGTGGTCTGATCTTCAACAAAATCATAAGAATTAATAAACAGTGTCTGCTTAAACTAATACCACCAAAACATTCACATTTTATCATATTTTTATTGGCCATTACATATAAGTATTCACAGGACAGGGAGGAAAAAGTAAGTGAACCCAGGAATCTCGCTGAACTGCAACAGTTTTGTAAAGAGGAATTGTCCAAGATTCATCCTGATCGTTGTGAGCGTCTAATCTGCAACTTGCGGAAAGCAGTTATTGCTGCAAAAGAAGGATCAGCAGCTGTTTAATACAAGGGTTCACTTACTTATTCCACACGGTTGTGAATGTCTCAACTTTGTTTCATCTTTGGTTTGCGAAAGAGCACTTGGATGCTCCACTGCACTACTGGCAAAATATACTGTGGACTGATGAACCCAAAGTTAAATATTTTGGGAGGAACACACAACGTCGTGTGTGGAGTAAAAATGGAACAGCACAGCAACATCAAAACCTTATCCCCACTGTGAAGTTTGGTGCATGGTGTGGGGCTGTTGTGTTGCTTCAGGGCCTGGACAACGTGCTATCATCAATGGAAAAAATGAATTCACAAGTTTATCAAGATATTTTGCAGTGTGGAATATGTAAGTGAACCCTTGTATTAAATAGATGGCTGACCCTTCATTGTGTGTGAACTACATGTGTTGGAATGAATGAAAGACACTATAATTTGATCAGCCATTTAGGCATGTCCAGCTGTTTTACTCCGTTGACTCATATTTATCTACCTGAATTATTGAGCATTCCCATGATGCCTTGAAGCAATTATTAAGACCTGTGTCCTGTTAAGGTCATCGCCCACTTTCCTACTTTTGGCACCGGAGGATTAATTTCCGCTTGGCATTGAAAAGCCCTAAAAGTCATTAAAAAGCATTACATTCGATTCAAACTGGCATTAAATCTAAATTTATTGGACAATTATGACATTGCTCAAAAGTTTTCACTGTATAAGTTAATCAAAAATGTGGCTGGAATTGACTGCATTGACAAATCAATTTTGTTAATCTTTCCTCTGTTTGATGAAATATTGCAATTTTTAAGAAATGAAATATACGCTGATCTCTTCCTGTATTTGTGGCATTAAAATGTTGTGTTTGGGCATTCAAAATGGCATTGAAAACCATTTAATTGGACTTGCTTCTGCCTCTTTAAACCCTGCATTTGTATGGAAGTCAAGAAAGGACCTCAATAGTGCTGTCACCTATCTTGCCAATTTCTGAAAATGAAATTATCTGTGGTTTTATTATAAGTTATTTGAGATCTTGAATTTCCTCTAAATAGGAAACTCTTCACCAATACAAGAAGCATTGTTATTTTGAATGCTAAAGGTAACCAAACAACAAATGGTGAGAACGTTTCCTAATGACATGTTGCATTATATATTTGGATAATTATTCAGCATTCACACTGGGTAAATAGACTGGAGACATTCCAAGAGCAGCAGACGGAGTTCAACCTTGCCCAGGGGCCGTGCATTATATATACAGTGAGAGTATAAATGCATAAATGCATGGGGGGAAAGAGGTGGCAGCAAACTGTAAACACCCTTTATTGCTCCCACTGTGGCGCTAGCACTGAGCTTAATTGATCTGGTTACATGAAGTGGAGGAGCGCTTAAGCCACACGCGGGACTCGGACTATGACCTGAAGTGCCACATGGTGCACAGCCACACATCAAACTGTACAGGAGACAGTGCAGCGGAGAGGTAGGGGGACAGTCCCGGCGCCAGCTCAGTACAGAAGGGGGGGCGGCTGAAAACCAAGGGGGGGCGACGACGTTAAGGTCAGCACACCCTACACGATTTTTATGCCCGATTTTGATACAATTCTCAGTCGCGCCGAGTCTTCCCGAGTCGTGTTTATAGTCACACAGAGTCGTGTCTTGTAGTGCGGGGGGGGGGGGCACGACTGGACTCGCGTTTGAATCGTGTCGTGTGGGCGGCAGTCAGACGCAACTGGACTACAGTCGCAGGAAATCAAACATGTTTGATTTTTTAAGCCCGATTTTGGACGCACAGGAGAAACGTGGGTGATTTTACCGTCCTCGAAGTGAACACACAGAAAGCGAAATAAAGTGAAATAAAGACGGAAAAACACCGCCGCGCCTCCCTCGTCATTTCTGTCAAAACAGCGGCACAAACAGCTCATTTCATGGCCACAGCGATTCCCACACGAACAGCACAACTTTATATCACCAAACGTTGACGAGAACCACCTTTTCAAGCAACATTTCAACCGCGAACAGAGTTTAGCGGCACTTACTGAGTTTGGAGACGAACTGTTCAGCTTCACCTCGCCGCTAGCGGCTCGCTTCTCCGCTTTCTCCGCCGTCTCCTCCGCCTCCTCCATCTTGGAGCGCGTCTCATTTTCTTATTAAATCCACTGAAATACGTCCCGCTTCTTCGTGTCGCCGACTTTTATCTCCATTTGATAGAACTATAGCCAAGTTGAAGGCTTCGTAGCAGCCTTGCACTGCGATGTTGTGACACTGTTGACACCCCTGACCAATGAGGGACACGCACATGTTTTCGCACGCTCACAAACACGGCCTATCTTTGCGGATTTGGAGTCAGGTTTTGAAACCGGAGGAGAAATGAAGCGGTAGAGACACAGACGTGCTGTGTTATCAAACATCAGCTGTTTGTGTCGTGTGTGCATTGTATGAGAAAGCTGCACACAGGCTGCAGGGACACCGATAGTGTAGTTTGTCGCTTTTCAGCCATTTGCGAATGTCCATTTTGAACAGAAAATATAGCTGCTGGCTACAGGCTACTCCTTATTGCGGGATGATGCACTGATGACATAGTAGGGAGGTGCGTGATGGGTTCAAGGACCACTGGAAACTCTGAATTTTAATTTCCAAAACTGTTCATTAGAGTCAGTGCAGTTTCTTCCAAGTTTTGGGTTGTTTTGAACACATCATAGACTGAAAACAATATATAAAAAAATTACTGATTTTGACTGAGGGGGCGGGACAGTCCGCGTGAGGGGGCGACGCCCCCTCACGCCCCCTCTTGACGCCGGGACTGTAGGGGGATTGCCAGCGTGGATTTCCTGGATTCGTTTTTGGGGCCGTGCTGAATTAGACTGTTTACATCCACTGATTGAAATGTGGCGATGTTGGTGTGAATTGCAGTGTAGAGCAGAACTCATGCATGTTCAGATATTTGCTTGGATGCTTTTGCTGGGATTAACAAAGAAAGCTGATGTGCAGTCAGTTTGGAGTTTGTTTTTGTGTGACCAAGTGCTTAATGCAATGAGACTTAGAGACTTTATAAATTGACAAATAGTGGCATTTACTCAACAATAAATATAATTCAAATTCATGTTGGTTAAAATAGCTGACAGCTGGGGTTAAAATCAATGTATCAATGAGCCATGCTTAAAACCAGGTTGTGCACGTATTTGGTTGTAGGAAGTTGTAGAAATAATATTTACAAACTAAAATCACAACAAACAAAATAGCCATTAAAAGTAATAACAAATAAATAAACAAATCAACGCAAGACCCCAAATATAAGAACACGACCCAACTATAGCCTGAGCCCAAACAATGGCTGACAAACCAAAACCTAAGAGGAAAAACAGTGACTGGCTAGTGGCAACTTAGCCGCAACAGGCTTGGCACTAAAAGAAAACATTGATTAGTGGAAATGGAAATGGACATAGCTTATTTTGCATAGTTTAAAAGTTAGTAGTACCTTGGTTCTGGGATTGACACCACATGAACCTTCCTTAACTGGTTAGGCCTACAGGTGGCTCGGACCTAGGTAAACAGCAGCATGATTATTGCATTTTCTCTGTGCTGCCCTATTACTTGGTTAAATCATGAATTTCATAATAATACCTTGGTTCTGAAATCACAATGTATGAACCCTTTTTCCCTTGATAAGGCCCGCAGGTGACTAAGGGTGGACAATGGCATGTATGTTAGATTGTACTTTCCTTACTGTTCTTAAGTTTCGTTTGGTTGAATGTTACAAAGCGCTTTACATGAGAGCATTTAACATTCACAACAGGGCAACAGTGAAAGGCCCAGATTTCCCACCCACTCCCGTTTCAAACCTCTGTCCCCTCCCACTAACTTCCTGTTTCCTCCTCTGCCCCTTCACATCTGTATCAGTCTAACTCTTCACATTGTTAAAAGTGATAGTCTGTAAGTTTAACGAAAGTTAGTGATGCTGTAAATAGAAAATACCTTTTTTGCTCATCCAGAGTGCCTCGGCTCCTAATTTTTCTCTTCAAAACGTTACTTGGCCCACGAGTCTGAAGAGCACCTGGTTTGTAAGTTTATTTGCTACTGTGGCGATCAGTGAGCACTCTGCCTCGTTTCCTCTAACCTTCTAAACCAGGAGTGTCTAACTTGTTTTGAGTTGTGGGCCGAAATTCAGCCCCCATGGCAGGCCACAGGCCGCAGACTGACCATTTACCCCATGGCTATAATATCCTGTTTATATCCTGATCTCTTATTATGTGCATGCCCTCTGCTGGACACATGTGGAATACTTTCCTATTTTAAATGTAAGCTATCTCTTTGAAAAATCATAACTCCACACAGGAATGCTCTACTTACTTTTTTATTTTACATACTCAGAAATGTATGCTCACATTAAATCATCTCAGGGACACATGCGGCCCGCAGAGTTGTAGAGGTCACCGTGATTGAAAGTAAAGGCCCCATGCTGACCACTCATACGGCCATTGTTTCACAAAAAAATAAATTATGCGCAAACATCAAGTTTTTTTTTTTTTTGCAGAAGATGTTGCATAATGCGCCTTTTACCTTCAAAAAATGGATGTGAGATCAAAGACGTCTCAACAAGTAATATTTTGGTGATTTTGAGATCCTGCTAATTTTATGAACAGGATGTGCTGTGCCTTTGTGTCCAAGTATTCTTCATCATCATTCTCATCATTTATATAGACATGTATATCTAGATTTGGGACCATTGTATTTCACTCTACAACTCCTTTGCAGTTGTATTTTGCAGCCACCAAATGATAATAATTACAAACATTGTTTCACTAGGGCATTGATGTGAGAGAGGAAGTTATCTGAAGTGGCCACAGACTGTTTTCTCTAAGCGTCTAACGGTACCTTTTCTTTTATTGTTATTATCTTTACTGTCTTAAAACACACACAGTGTGCTCTCTTATGGGCCTTCCACCCCGGCCACTTAAGATTCCTCCCATTAAAGTCAAGGCCAGTCAATTTAGCTGCACGCTCTAATAGATGAGTCAGGAGCAGGACTTAGCGGGAGATTGGAGCTGATTATGCCCTTGTTCTGTTCATTTGCACAGACCCTAGTTAATTGACTCGGGAGCAGCGATCCATTGGACACACACTATCTGTTGCCAACCTTTGCCTGACCCAGCTCACGGCAGGGAACAAGAGACATGCTCTTGTTTAAACAAACTGTTTGTTTTCATCTGTGCCGCGTGTGCATGCGCGTGTGAATAATACAGTCAGCGATAACAGAGGGGAGAGAGAAACGAGGAAGTGCTGTTTATCTGTGCGAAAGATAAAATAAAGGAGAACAGGAAAGAGAGAGATTGTTTAGCAATATCAATAATTTTTTTTCTTGTATAATGTATAAACAACTGAAAGAGCCTCATGAAGCCTGGTATAGATAACGCTTTTAGATATGTGTTGCTGTAGTTGTAGGTATAAACAGAGGATAGTATACTCTGGAAATACTGATCATACCTGTTGGAGTGAATCCCATCTGGAAAACGCAGATCATCTTTGTTGTGGACCGTTTTTTGTGCAGAAGCTTTCGGACTAAATTGGCTCGCAGGCAAGAAACATCAACTTGGATACAGCGCATATCGATTATTCGCCGCTGCATTGTAGACTGTCTAGTTGCTTGGATTTAAAGTTTTGTTTTATTTTACTGACCAAAATAGATAGTCAATGCATGGACAAACTTCCAATTGTGCTTCAAAGGTGGAAGCCCATAGCAGCTCCCAAACTCACATATTTAATAGGAAACACATTACATCTATTCTTTGGTTTCCCTTGCTAACGAGGTGTTGGCTCTTGTGGAAGTTTGAATCGTACAGAAAACACTCCCGAAGACGTGCGTATCGTGTCCAGGGCGACTTTATTGACGACAGCAACAACCAGAAGTCCACAAAGTCAGAGGGGAGACATGCTGCTTTCAGAGCTCTTTCCCATCTCTCTCTCACACAATCAATCAGGAAAGTCACATTGATTCACAGAGAATTATATGGTAGTTGTTACAGCCTTGTATGTAGACAAAACAAGTCCTTGTACAATGTTTACAGTGTCGGGGTCAAATAACCCGAGCATTCTTAAACATGACACGGTTATAACCCAAATAACTGCAATATCTCAAGGGGTTTTCCATTAATAAACTGAAATCTATTTTGTACTTTGGACACTCAAATTATGTTTTACACAACCACCACTAGAGCCACTGTCACCCTCAGTTGCCTGATATCCCGAAATAGGATTTGCTCTTTACCATCTAACACAAAGCTTTGCAAACAGTGGAGCCTGTGTCACTGATGGTACTACGTGGGATTCTTCAGGCGATTCTTAGAGTCATCCAGAATGTTTAGACTTCAGTTTCATTTCATTTATACCTAAAGGGATATTTCAGGATTTTTGACATAGAGCCTCATTTCCTAGTTATCCAGAGTGTTGTTGATGTCTGGAGATATTATTTTCTTAAATTCATGCAGTTCTTATATTTGAAGAGTCTAGTGGCGCTAGGCTAGGGCAAGGTTAAAGCATTTCTATGGTATCAGTTAGCCTGCATTAAAAACAGTCTGGCCCACTCCACAGTGCACCTGAGGTAAATCACTTATAATGCCAGACTACCCATATACATGTCTGTGTTAATAGAATAATTTTAGAAATATAACTGACCTTGTATCGCATTTTGAGGGACTATTTTCTCGCAGATCCCTCCACCGCTGCGTTAGCTTACAGCCACGGAGCTGATGCTGCTCAAATATAAGTTATTTTAAATGCAAAATAGTTAAAATTATTCTATCGACACCCAGGTGCCCTTTGGGGCATGCCCAGTAGCCCTAGATACTTTTTCTAAGGTGTAAAAAACCCTAATTTTCTTTAATCTGATCCTTAAAATTACAGTTATTTCTGTTCTTGTGACTCAGTACGAGTTTAAAATAAAGCTATTTTGATATAATATGGGGTCAATAACCTATAAGTAAACCGTGTACGTTCAAGTCTTTAGGATTTGTTTTTAACTGGTAGCTGTAGAACAACTAGCCCTCGGCTGAAAAAAGGTTGGTGACTCCCGTTTTAAGTAATGCACTTAAGTGTTTTTATTCTGGTTTCGACACGATTTACACCCAGTTTAAATATAATTTAGTCCAATTTATGTACGTTTCAGATCCATTTTTAGAAATGGTGCAGTCTTGGTTTGACCTTCATCTGAGCCTGGTGGTACTTGATTATAATTATTCCATGAGGGGGTATTTTGTGTGAAAGGCTTGTGATCTAATACGTGACAATCCTATCAGTGTGATAAAAACAAAGGGATAATTTCCATATAAAGTATAGCCACATTCACATTCTTTCTTCAGGTGGAAGTTCGTTCGTAGCCTAACCCTTGTGTACTCACGTCTTACAGAAAAAGACGTAACCATGGAGATGGAGACTGAGCCTGGACGTTCATACTGTGACGTTACTCGGCTCTTCTAAACAAGCCAGACAATAACACATTGTGCACCGTGATCCTGAGCAATGGCCTTGCCTATGCACTTCTGCTGAGTCCAATATTCCCTGCTACCCATCACCTGTTTCTGAATGCAACTCTCACGCTCAACTATTCTCCAGGCAGCACATTGGATTTCACTCATAAATGTTTTAAAAACACAGCAATATTTATGACCAACCCGCTATTATGGCAAATCTATAGTGGGACCATTAAGCCTGCATTAGTGAGTGAAGTAGATTTGACCTAATCCTGTACTCACAGAGAAGTCAATAGTCTACATTAGGAGCTGCCCAAATGAAAATATGACCTCGCCATGTTTTTTGCAAACGCTATTTCAGTAGCACTTTAAAAGCCTCCCCCCCTCCATGTTCACCTAATTGAAACATTCATAACAAGAATATAATTCCTTTGTGGCTATTTCCAAACATCAAGGCTACAAGACAGAGGCAGGAGACAGACTTGGCTCCCAAAGTAAATAGGTCTGACTGAAAAGTGCTTCCACACAACTGCGCCTCCGAATGACCTTATGTATACGTCATCGTGCGAATATATTTAGCATTGTCTTATCAAGTTTGTGTGTTTACAATTGCATCAAAGCAAGAAGAAAACAGTGCATTAGCGGCGTCACCGCAGTTTCTATAAAAAAACAGCCTAAAAGCCAATGTGGCCTCCTACTGAGTGCACTTCGAAAGGTACAAAGAAAACAGAATTTTTGCTTTGTTTGTAAGCTTCAAATGCCACGGGCTCCTTTATTCCTTCAATTACGACCTACCGCTGCACAAGACGAAAGGTCAAATCTGACCATTCACAGACAAAGGAGGAAGTCATCTCTGTGCTTGCACGGTTAAAAAGTATATCATTGTGATTATGAGCGGATCTGTATTGGGAACCAAAGAAACACCAAGTGCTCCGTTCCCAACTCTTGTTAGTGGCACTTTTACTAATTTGACTGTTCGAATAGATGTTTTAAAACTGAGATTTTTAAAAGCATTTAAAGGTGCAATATTCAACATTTTCTGAGGAAAACAAAGTTGCATATTGCATCTTTAAGGTCATGGTATATTGGGGTCAGACAGGGGGGAATACTATCCCTGATTCTCTTTAACTTGTATCTGGATGAACTGTCAACAAGACTCAAGGCTTGTAATACTGGAAGCACAGCTGGCATCCTTTTCTCTGGTCAAGAAAAGTAATCAGCGTCTCTACTTTCTCCGCAAGTTAAGAAGAGCAAGAGTCCCAGCCTCTTTTATGTGCAACTTCTACAGAGGGACTATAGAGCACATCCTGACCAGCTCTATCACTGTGTGGTTCTTCTACAGAGGGACTATAGAGCGCATCCTGACCAGCTCTATCACTGTGTGGTTCTTCTACAGAGGGACTATAGAGCGCATCCTGCCCCGCTCCATCACTGTGTGGTTCTTCTACAGAGGGACTATAGAGAGCATCCTGACCAGCTCCATCACTGTGTGGTTCTTCTACAGAGGGACTATAGAGAGCATCCTGACCAGCTCCATCACTGTGTGGTTCTTCTACAGAGGGACTATAGAGAGCATCCTGACCAGCTCCATCACTGTGTGGTTCTTCTACAGAGGGACTATAGAGAGCATCCTGACCAGCTCCATCACTGTGTGGTTCTTCTACAGAGGGACTATAGAGAGCATCCTGACCAGCTCCATCACTGTGTGGTTCTTCTACAGAGGGACTATAGAGAGCATCCTGACCAGCTCCATCACTGTGTGGCACGGCGCCAGCACAGCCTCCTGCTGAAGGAGCCTCCAGCGCATTGTGAGAGCAGTGGAGAAGATCTGTGGAGCCCCTCTCCCCTCCATTAAGGACATGTACTCCACCCGTCTCACCCGCAAAGCCGTCAGAATCACCAGGGACCCTACGCACCCATCACACAGTCTCTTCAAGGTAATGCCTTCAGGGAGGAGACTGCGGAATCTACGGGCCAGGTCGAGTCGCCTTAAGAACAGTTTCGTACACAGGGCCATCGGGAGGCTGAACTCCCTGCCCTCCCTCTCCCACCCCTCTTCCCCCACCCCCCGCTCCACAATCAAGGATAAGAGAAATATAATTTCAAATCAGTCACATGGTTTGACAAATAAAACAATCTTGAATCTTGAATCCTTGTGTTAAATCGTTTGCCGTATAGTGGTCTTCAGTCCGAGCACTGCTGGGCTGCAACAGTTACTTAACATTTGTTCACGCTACAACTTGGAGTATGACATTAAATAGCCATCCATCCATTTTCTTCCACTTTTCCGTTGCCGGGTCGTGGGGGCAGCTGTTGGAGCTGCCCAAATCACATTGCACCAGCACCTATGGCTCCTCCTGCAGGTGTTGGGTCCACAGAGGGACGGCCTCATGGTTCTACCCGGGCCTGTTGGTCTCTCATAAGGGACTTCTGAACCGCTCTTTGTCTGACCCGTCACCTAGGACCTGTTTGCCATGGGAGACCCTACCAGGGGCACAAAGCCCCCGACAACAGAGCCCCCAGGGTCCTTCGGGTGCTCAAACCACTCCACATTAAGGTGGCCATTGGAGGAGGACATCAGAATCAGAATCAGAATCAGAATTCGTTTATTGCCAAGGTTTGTGAACAAGGTTTACAAACTAGGAATTTTACTTGATGCAAACGTGCGACATAGAACATATAACACAGAATTAGGATAAAAAATAAGCTAAGAACGTTAAACTATAAGGCTATAAGGGCATGCATAAAATAAAAGATATTAAATAAATAAGATAAAATAAAGTGACATATGGTAAGACAACAACAATTTGACAATGAACAACAGCGGGATTGTATATACAGATGTGTTGGCATATAAAGTGGTATTAAGTGTTATAAAGTGACAGCAGCGGGTCTAAGTGTGGACACACCGCACACTGCAAGTGCAGATACATCCATGACTCTGTAACTGAGCTACAGAGACTTGTTTTTGTTCATGAGTCTGATGGCGGAGGGGAATATAATGCAGTGAAAGTTTGTTATGATAGACATAAAAAGACAACATTTCCTGTTTTTTATTTGTCAAATACAAGGGCAAAAAAGGACCTTTGCAAAGGTTGCAGGAGGCCTATAATGACGCTCTGCGTGTGCTTCTCAGGAGGCTAGGAGGACCAGTGCGAGGGAGATGTTTGTCATTGCTGGAATAAACACGCTTATATAAGCCGGTGAATACAGTAATTGGTTCACCTGTAGTGCCATTCACTATCAGTCGAGGATGTGGAGGCACTGGTGTAGCTGTCTTTTTAAAGTGACTGTGTAATTGTTATTTTTTGTATTTTTGTTGTTGTTTGTTATATTGTGTCCCTCTGTCTCTTCGGACCTCGAGTCCGTAATAAAGTTCAATTGAAAAAAAAAAAAAAAGTGAAATATGTCTCAATACACCTATTAAATATTGGCATATAACACAATAGAAAATGAAATAGACACTGAGGTATTGGGATTAGATACATGTCAATACCACTGCGTTTTTCAGGCTTTTAATTACTGTAGTTCATCCCTAGTTTCTCTCAACTCCAATCTCGCTCTAATTTCAAAGACATTTTTTTTTGTCCGTGACATTAACCTGGAAATGGGATCAGTCGCGGGCAGGTTAAGTGAGCGATCCTCTCAATGGTGGGCGGGCGATGAAGCTTTACGGCCCACAAACAGCAAATGGATGGTGCGACTCTCCCTCCTCAATAAGTCAGGCCGGGCATGAATATAAATGGAGAGTGTTGAAGAGCGGGGGCCTGGGCGAGCGCCGGATGGCTTTTTGCACCACGGCCTCCAAAAGCTGTGTTCCCCCCTTAATGGGTCGAGCCTGACTGAATTCAATCATGTCCCCTGATATCTCCTGAAGAGGATGCAAATTGTCAATCAGCGCTGGCCCAGCCTTGCCCCGCTCCGGTCTGTCTCTTGGCACAGTCATTCCTCTTGATTGTTTGGCCATCTTTTACCACGCCACGCTTTTGTTTGTGTCCTCATTATGCGCCCTCTTTTCAGGCTTTATCGGAATGTATTAAGTTCAAATGAGTAATGACGGCCACAAAGGTCACGCACTCTAAAATCCATGGCAGGTAATGTTTGCATCGGAGATAAATGATTTGTGCGCAATTAAGCGTTTTTGTCCGCCTATTGTGACTTATGCAGAGCATTAAAAAAGGCAACTGAACGGGGCATAATTATTGTTATTAGTCGGTGTAATGCCTCAATATAAAACGCACGGGGATAATCCAATAATGGTTTTGTTTTAGTGCGGAGATGACATGTTTTGATTACCAAAGGTCAGTGTATTTATTGAATCTCATAATACAATCCTAATGCATTTGCTCCCTTTTTAAGCAATCACACAGTGAATGTCGAGGCACAATGGGGAGGACATTAAGCATATTTTCACGGTGAATGACAATTTAATCTAGTCCGGATGCCTCCTGCTTCTCGTTAATATGAAAAAGTGTGTGTGTGTGTGTGTGTGTGTGTGTGTGTGCATGGGGGGTTAGTTTTGTGTGTGTGTGTTTTTATAGTCCTTGTATTAAAAGTGCAGGTCATTTTTGAATCAAGGCGAGACACTGCAGTTGAAATGGGGAAACTATTGAAACTTTTCCTGTAGATCACTGACATAAATACGGTATGAGGACAGTTTGTATTGCACGTTTTCTTTCATTTAATGGGAGACACTATGCAAAGGTTCTAGTTTGGGGCCAATTTGATTTCTTAACATATGAACTTTCACCTGGAAACAGGGGAAGACAATACCTAATCTTCATGATAACAGGCTTAGTTATTGCACTGATTCAATGTTTCGCGATTTATCTATACATGGGGGATTATCATTTCTATGGCCATTTTCTCTAAATGCATTTTTCTCTCATTGCGGTGACATTATCTCCATGTAAGCAGCGCCTTTGTCATGGTAGGAGGTGGCGTGAGGAAAAATAAAACCCAAAATGCAGGACTGCAACGAAACTGGTGATGTTTAATAGACAAAAACCAAAATAACAAAATCCAGAGACAAAAACCGGGGCTGACGTAGACAATGACACGACAAAGGACAAGGGAAACACAGGGGTATAAATACATGGAGGAAACAGGACACAGGTGAAACACATCAGGGCGGGGCAGGCAATCAACACAAGGGAAGCGAATCAAAAATCACACAGACCAAAAAGACATGTCAAAATAAACCACCAAGCACAGATGAACACAAAAGCAAACCAAAACAGGGCAACAAAAGACCGAATCGTGACAGCCTTCAGACTTCAATTTTGTTCAGTCTTGGTCTTAATAATATGTTTGAAAGTTTCTTCAGAGGGATTTTTGAATATCTACTTCCTAACATGATTTATTGAGTTTTGAATTTCAAAAGACATTTTACAGATTTTTCCACTATTAGTATGGAATTGTATTTGCAGAGCACTTTTGTGTGCTTTTGCGATTCATGAACAGCTTAGTTTAAAACTTAGATATCCCAAATCCTCTCCTAAAAAGCCTTTGTAACTAATATGTCAATAAGTTAACAAAATAAAACTACTTATAAACCTGGTTCAATCAATCATTCAGATTTATATAGAACATGTAAGTCATTCTTAAGCCTTATTTTTTAAACTGAAACATAAAATGACAGAAAACGCGCAATACATTTTTTGCTCATATTTTTTGCCAGTAATCTACAGCAAATGTTTTTAAAGTTTCCCTATTCACCTACAGTGTCTCCCCTTAATGATTTAATATAAGGCCAGGCACTCGGCATTACGCCTATAGGAATTGTAGTTCCATTCACACATGTGTGAGTAATTCTAAACGCTGAGGTTGCAACCTTTACATGAAACTGTATCTTCTGCACATTGTACGCAAAGGCTGCTTTTCTTGAAAGCACTAGTTGCTCTCGGCCAAACCAGTTTGATTTATCGTACCTGATAAGACAAAACACAAAACAACAGTCCCTTCGGCAAATTGCTCAATGTGGATCAGTAGGTCTGCTCCAAAACTGTCAGAGAGATTTACTCCATCTCCGTTCCAGTGAGCATCAAAATACAACATGGTGGCAGCGCCGGATAGATGGACGTGCCGCAATTAGCCGTGACAAATTGCGCAACTCTTTGGATCTTCTCTTAAATAATTGATTGAAAGAAAAGCATCATCGGATGTAGGCTTTCCAAAACTAGACCCATTCAGCGTCAGGTAGGTGATGTATGGAGACCTGGTGAAGAGCCCATTTCCTTGAGCTCCACTGGGAGGAGAGAGGCCGGGGTAAATAACCGCTACACGGCCAGAAGGCAGAGGAGCTGTAGCCGAGAGGAACGGATCCCTGTACTCCCTCCGCCTTCCATTGTCTCGCTTCTTTTATGCAACGTGATGCATTCATTTTTTTTTTCTTCCTCCAGTGCTCCGCGCCGCAACCCATCTTTCTCCCGCACGTCTCAATCTCTTTTCGTTTGGTGCCTTCTCAATTCTCCCTCTTTCATTGCCGCATGCCTGGCAGAGAATCGCTGAAAGGAAGGTGGAATTGGATGCCTCCCTCTCCGAGCTTCCCTTTGAGACTTGAAGGGGGATTTCGCTTTTTTTTTGTTTTGTTTTGCTGGAGTGAGTTGTTACCGCTTGCCGTCTCATCATCGTCCAAAACATCAACTGTCGGTCATGGTCAGCAACAGCCCTGAAGAGCTCAAAGCAATGGACAGTAAACACACCCCTGCAACTTTCCAGAGGGCACAGATGGCTTAGTCTCTCAGCGAATGCAGTCATCCGAACACGCGCCTATCCACACTTGTTTCAGACGTTCTACACTTTAAGAAAACAAAAGAGGCAGTAATTGTTCATCCATTTAATATTTCATCTTCTCTCTGTTTGAGATTGATTCAGTGATTAGGAAAAAAAGGGATGTAATTTGATTCCCCTTCTAAACTCTACCTTTTAGTGAGGTTGAATATCAGGCAACAGCAGCCCCACACACGGAGAAAACCCGGATTCCTCTTATTTCAAAGTGCGGTGTCCTCCTCACACCGATGCGCAGGATGTGATTAAATTGAGACCGTCATCGGCGACACTTAGTGAGTCACTCCAGCAGATGTGGGCTCTTCACTGCACTCTGTCCAGCTGAGTCATGCAGATTCGACATTCAGGTGCAGCTACGAGCCATGTCATATATCCTCTGTAGGTGGTTGTTGTCCAGAAGCTCGTTCTTATCATTAAAATAATAATAATACAAATGATTTCATAATATTCTGCAGTGAGTGGCAGAATCTGCGTGAGTGCTGTGGAGTTACAACATGTGTCTGTTTGGAACAGAAGTAATACATGTGCCTACACAGCATACTGACCTATTCTATATTATAAGCCACTGAATGACAAAGAAAAGCATACTGTAGGACAACAGTGAACGAAAACAAACTGATATAAACCAATATGTTGTTGTTTGTCCATTTCTGTTTAAAGGCACACTGCATTATATTTATACTGTTGCCAGCAGCACAAACCAAGCTCCTAATGACCAGCTCGACACAGAAAATGTTTGCAGTGGATAATCAATTTGGATGATGACCTATCTCTTTAAATCTCATCTCTGACTTTAGTCAACATCTCCATGGAGACGTCTTCCCCCCCTGGTTACAAGGTACAGTCAGGTCTTGGGTGTGCCGCTCACAGCAAACACACATTTGTTTTTGAGGTATTTTTCAATTTTAAAGCTATCTGAAATGGAATAAATGCCTGTATTTTATTTTATTTTAATTTCATTGATTGAAATGTTACGTGGTGTGGCTTTAATTGTAGCCTGCAATTCATTTGTGTGGGTGTAGATGTGCACATTTGTTTGACATTTCACACAATGCCTCTTTTGGGATACTTTAGTAAAATGCTTCTACCTGTTCTGTATCGCTTGCTTTGTGTCAAATCAGTAAAAAAAAAAAAAAATGAATACATTAAAAAGGATAAATGTGTGTCCTCTTCAAGCCTTCAAATCAATCTCTTCTTATCCCTCTGCGATCCCTTTCTGAGTGATGGACAGAATGCCTGGGGCCCTGTGAAAGCCGAGCTCTCAGGTCAAAGGTTATTGAGAGGAATAATCCCTTTTTGAATCTCTGGTCGACCGTCCAGATTTAGGAAAGGTCAGTGTACACAAGCTCTATTCCCGCCTTGCCCTTCCATTCAGCGCCGTACCTTGAGACTGGCCAAAGATGCGGCTTATAGCGAAGGAATTGTCTGTGCGGCGCCGAGAATGGAGGCTTGAAAGGGGAGTCTGTGAATGCCGCGCCCTCACCTGTCTGTATCCCCCAGCCTTGTTTCTCTTGCTTGCACTTTTATCGCACTTACCTCAATTCACACCAACTTCCTCTCAGGGAGAATGAGCGGGAAATTGGTGTGGCGTGTGAGCGGTGTTTTAAACAGGAAACGTACAGTTGGTGAAACGGATCGCGCCCTTATAGTATATAGTGTACAGGCGTGGAGAGGAAGGCCAAATCAGTTCAGCATAACAATCTGTCTACTTTTCACTTCACCGTTAACTTTTCAGACCGACGCATTAGACTGTGAGTAAGTAACAAATGAGAATTGCACTGCGGCAAACCAAGCAGGAGTTAGGCGGTGTTTTGCAGAGTCTTGCCGAGCATTCGTTTGAGTCTGAACTTTTCATCAAAACCATTATGAATGGCCTTTTTGTATTCAGATTCAATTTATTCAGACATTTTCCAAATAAAGAGAGGAACACTTTTATCTCAGAAGCCAAAAATCTGATATATTTTACAGGATCGAGGGGGAAAAGCATTTTGAAATGAAAAGCCGTGAAATTGTTTATCGTGTAGATTGGGCATTGTCTTTGTTTCCAGGTGAAAGTCCACAGTTTGGAGCCATTCAGTTGTACAGTTTTACAAAGCATGCACTGTTCCCGGAAATAATGAGGCGTGTTGCAAAAAAAAAAAAAAATGCGAGCACAGAATTGCCGGTCACTTGTGCACGATCTGTTCAAATGTAACATGAGCGATATCAAGGCCTTTCATAACGTTGCCGCTGATTTGAGTTTCTCATCAGAATGTCGCGGCGGGTCGGTCCCCTGTCTCATCAGGTTAATGGTGGAGTATTGAGCAAAGCATTTCAACAGGTGCTCTCCACGGCCCACTGTCCCCAGTCCAATTACAGCTGGAGGCAGAGGACATTTTTATTGGTCCGCGAGGGGACATTTCCATGGCTGCCACCGGCTCCGACAGCGCAGTCATCTCGTGCTCAATTACTCCTTCGTTCTGAGCTGACAGGGAACAGACGTGTCCCTGGTGAGGGCCGCTATAGTACTAAAGAATTTCTGACCCACTTCAAACACAACTTATTTCCACTGTGACTTATGACCATAATGTGCCGATGATAATTTTCCCAGTGGGGAGGAAAACATATTCACGTTTATGTTGCGCAATCGAGCATGTTTATCAAATAATGTAAACATTTAGATATGAGATCTTTGTCATAATAGACTTCACTATAGTAGCAAATATTTTGATAAGGTAGTCATGTGGACTGGGTTGTTTAGAATTGAGAAAATTGAGATTCAAAATGTCTTTAGTTAGAACTCTCGTAGGTCTTAGGGTATTTCTTAACCATTTTCCTTGCCTGATTTATTATTGTTTTATTGTTTATAAAACACTCCCTTATAATGCACCATCTGTACATCGTTGTACATATTTTCATCATATTTATGCTGTAATGTAGTTATAGGACTGTAATAAACATAATACAGTTGAGTCGCCTTAAGAACAGTTTCGTACACAGGGCCATCGGGAAGCTGAACTCCCTATTGGCAAAAGAGAAAATATAAAACAGGTGGTGTACGAACTCATGACCGAATTTCAACTCAATGTTATTTGAAAGCTATGGCCACTATCCAGTGCCACAAAAGAAGAAGAGGAAAAGCCTCTATCACTTTCGGCTCACAAATCCCAACTCACCACTGATAACAGAATTTTATAAAGTAAGCTTTTAGTGATGATTGACATTATTTGAGTGCATTACAGCTATATCTTCTTCTATATACTGTCAGTTAGTTCACGGTCAGGGAAACTTGTACTGTGCATGTTTTATAGAGCAAAAATAAATTAAAAAAAGATCCTGAATTGCTGAACTCAACAAACTTATGTGACTCAAAACATCAACCATGTTAAAGGTGAGACTCGTGAGACTGCTCTGAATGCTTTTCAGGCTCGTGTGCAAGTCTTATGAGAAAATGATTGTGTATGCATTGACACAACATTTCTGTGGATGCGGCACGATATAGTGTTGTTATATGGATGCATCAGCATTCACATGTAGCTGATCTAAAATCTCATAAACAGCGCCAACCGATGCACCCGTGGAGAATGGTGGATTTGAAAAATGCATTGGCAGACAGTGTATGTTGGAATATAAATCATGCATATATAATTGTATTGTATATTTTATCACCTTTAACAACGCTTTTAATATGTGCCGCAACATATTTCCACTCAGCTATAAACCAGATGCTATAGGCTAATGAAAGCTGAGTTAAAAATCTAACTTAACCAATGGTTGAAACGCTGCTTGAATTTAGGCAATGCCTGCACTAAAAAGAAATCAAATAGGCTGATGTGCTAGTATTGATTCATGCAGGTGTTCTGCACAAGCTGCTAAATCCTCATACATTATGCATACGAGCATGCCTTAAAGGAGATTTTAGGTGCATTTAATGGAAATAACGTACTGAAAATCAACATGAAGAATAACGGAGGACTCAAAGTGACTTTTACAATTAGAATTATTAACACTGGCACACAAGACATATCTCCAGCTCAATTTGCGTTCATTTGTTGTAAAGTCGTGCCATTTCTTGCTTTGAGACGGCCCAGGAGAAAAATGCACTCATATATTAATAAAAACGATAATTAAAAGTAAAAATCACAAAAATGGTCAAGACATTAGAAAAGGGTGCAGTGATTAATCAACAACCCACTGATAATGACACAAAAATACACTTCTAAAATGAAAATATTGAGCCAAAGGCATCCTGAAGGATCATTAAATGAAGAAAGAAATGAAGAACAATTATCAAAGTATATTGTAACTATAGCCTTGAGCACAGTTCTCATGAAACTAAACTGTCACACTTTTTAAGGACCCCTATTGACAAAGCAAGAAATGCCCCCGCTGGATTATAGCTTTAGTCAAGAGTCACAAGACTTGAGCAAATGCCAAGGCAGCTCCAATGTTGTATAAACTCATGAGACGATAATGGGCAGTTTACAGAAAGTCACTGTGAAGGATGGATCACATTTTAGCTAACCTCCTTAAGGCACCGTTACTGCTCATGAAAACAGGCCCTAATAAAACACAGCCCCATTATACAGAAGTGCGCCAAAGATTAACCGGTCTCAATTACCTTCTTGATTGAACCGAGAAAGCAATTACGAAGTGCGACATTAAAATTATTTATGTCTCACATTATTCAATAACAACACTTTTTGTGCAGCAGAATGTAAGAATTTGGATTGCTGGTTTCAGCTAATATACATTTACATCGTTCACTTTTCACAGGATCTACCACATTCATTTGTGGTCTTTTCAAATCCAAGGAAAGTAAGTTTACGTCCAGATATTAATTACCACAGTCATCCGTGATGCATTTTTGCAAGAATTCACATCTTATCCTGAAAACCTTTTCAGATCATTTGACATTACATGTCAACTTGAAGAAATTGAAAGATGGTCAGATTTGTGATCACAGCACAGACCAGGTGATCATGGTGTTTTTCAAAAATGGTAAATAATACGTAAATGAATCACGTTACTGTAAATACTAGGGACCGTTGTTGAGGCGATCCTTCTGACGGTGCTTCTTGTAGAAGCCTGTGGGGGTTTTATTAGTATTTTTCAATTTTTTTATGGACTCTAGTGTGTGTTCCTCCCAAACTATTCAACTTTGGTTTGCACAAGAGCACTTGGATGTTCCACACCACTGCCGGCAAAATATTCTGTGGACTGATTAACCCAAAGTTGAATAGTTTAGTCCGAACACACAACGTCATGTGTGGAGGAAAAATGGAACAGCACATCAACATCAAAACAATATCCCCACTGTGAAGTTCGGAGCAGGAGAATCATGATGTGGGGCTGTGTTGTTGCCTCAGGGCCTGGACAACGCGCTATCATCAATAGAAAAAGAATTCAAAAGTTTATTATGATATTTTGCAGAAAAATACCTGTGACATTCACAACAGTGTGGAATAAGTAAGTGAACCCTTCTATTAAATCGCTGGCTGATCCTTTTTCTGTAGTTGCAGATTAGACGTTCACAACGATCAGGAGGAATCTGTGACCCTTTCTCTTTACAAAAGCAGTTCAGCCAGATTCCTGGGTTCACTTACTTTTTACTCCCTATCCTGTGAATGTTTACATGTTATGGCCAATAAAAATATGCTAAAATGTTAATGTTTGGATGGTATTAGTTTAGGCAGACACTGTTTACTTTTTGTGATTTTCATAAAGATCAGTCCACATTTTATGATTTATGATTTAGGCAGAAATGTAAGAAATTCGGTGTACTTACTTTCTCCTCCCACTGTATAAGGCACTTGTAACTGCTGGCCAAAGTGCCAGTATTACAAAGCGAGGATCGGACAGGGCTATATGGAACATAAAACTACGTAGAAATCTCACTCTGTTAAAAGCCAGTGAGAGAGGTGTGTTTTTAGAAGTGTCAAGTATAGAGTGGGCCTATTTAAGCTCGAAAGTCAGCTGATTCCACAGCCTCGTCCAGCAACAGAAAAGGCGTGGTGCCCCAAAGTTTGTGCTTGATTTCGGGAACAACAAGCTACACAGCTGATCACAGAGGTACGATTCACTGGCTGCTAATGAAGTGATTCAAAAATGGGTGAATGTTGTTTTTGAACAAGCTCACACCGGCATTACAAAGGTCCAGCCTAGTTGACACAAAGGCACACGTGTTTTAATGTGTTTCAGCTGCTAGGTGAAAACTTTTCTTTTGTGAACAGTAATGGGACTATCGACACTTTGAATCTCCGGCTGAGATTTTCTTTTACAATGTGGCAAAGCATCCGTCTGTGTGAACATGGGACACCTGTAACCAAAACACGCGCTCTAATAAATGGGACGTGAGTGATGACTGGAGCTCAGCCTCCGTTCCTTTCATTAATCATCCTCTTCACTTCACCGTCCGCCACTGAGCAGGAGTTGGTGAGGTATTTTCTTCCCAATTAATTTTCTCTCTCACCTCTCACTGCGATAATGTCTGCTACTTGTTTGCTATTTATTTTTCCTCCTTTGATCCGTAGATCCGCTCTTTTTTGATAAATTTCTTTGTGGCACAATGCATTTTCGAGGGTTTGTTTACGAACTCTCATCAGATGGAGAAATGCTTGATTGACTAAAGCAAAAACTGCCAAACGGTATGCAGAAATAACATAAAAACATTTTTGAAAAGGAAGGTTGTGGTGCGGTCTAAATATAGGTACTTTAATGCAGCTAGTGGGTGGATATTAGCTTGTTTGCCACGTCAAAAGTAGGAGTATTATTAGCTGGAGAGAAATGACAGGATGAAACGGGGAATAAATAGAGTGGTTTTGGCAAACGTTGCAGCGAAACAGGCTCGCCCCAATCCAGGCGCAAAGTCGGCCCGGGATTGGCTGGTTGTGGTCAGGGCTTGGCATGGCCTGCGACGACAGCTGTTTGGAAATGATGGAAGCCTCACCGATAGAGACAAATTGAGAAAGGGGGAGGTGCCACAGGGCAGAGTGACAAAAATCACCAAAACATTACATGGAAATGAAAGCTCAACTGTCTGGACAAATGTTGATTGAAATTGGACGCCGGCGTTCTTCTCCACAGAGACCGCTGTTTATGAGGCTGTTTCATTTCACGGCTTCAGCTGCGTCCAATGGGATGGCTCATGGAGGCTGCCCGCATAATGAATTTCAACCGTGAACAATAATATGTGCGGATACAATGGGAAAGCACGGGTAATTAATCATAAATACTTTAAAGCCTCTTTGTGGCAAATATTGGAGCAAAACAACTGTTGGATTGCTTGACAAAAATTAGAACAAGTGGAATGACACACTGAACTGACCACGACCTGAAGACTTGCAGTACTTGCGATTTTTCAAAACGAGCTACGGGAATATATACGAACGATACATAAGCCCGACCACCCTAAAGCTGCGAAGACCAAAGAGCTTCTTGTGCCTTGGAAAGTTTGACCTACGAGTATTTTTAAATTGCATTCAGAAAAGCGGTATGACTAATTCAATTCAAGTTTATTTGTACAGTATAGCACATTTAAAACAACTGCGGTTGACCAAAGTGCTTCACAGTAATAGCAGGTCACATAGAAATAAAATACAAGTAAACGATCACATGCCAAGATACACTCAACTAGCTCATATTGAAGGCCAGGGAGAAGAGGTGTGTTTTCAATCTGGATTTGAACTGTTCCACAGACTGAGAGGACCTGATAGACAAAAGACTATTCCATAGTCGGGGCGCTGCCACAGAGAAGGCTCTATCACCTCTCGTTTTTTTCCTAGTTTTAGGAACATCCAATAGGAGCTAGTCAGCCGACCTCAAAGCTCTGGATGGAGTATAAAGTCGCAAAAAAATCACTCAAATAGAGCGGGCCCAAGGAGTGGAGACATTTAAAAACAAACAAAACTTTAAATTGAACACGAAAGCTGACAGGGAGCCAGTGTAAGGAGCACAACACAGGAGTGATGTGCTCACGCCTCTTTGTATTGGTCAGGAGGCGGGCTGCAGCATTTTGTACACTCTGCAGGCGCTGCAGGGGGCGCTGGTCCAGTCCAATATACAAGGCATTACAATAATCCAGGCGCGATGTTACAAATGCATGGATAGCTTTTTCAAAATCACATCGAGGAAGGTAGGACTTAATTTTGGCCAAAGTCCTCAGCTGAAAGAAGCTGGACTTGATGACAGAGTTGATATGTTTGTCAAATTTAAACAATGGGTCAACCATCACCCCGAGGTTTCTCACATAAGGACTGTTACGGATGTCACAAAATGGACCCCAAAGCAGAGACGGGAGCAGGTGGAAAGTTCAAGCAGGTTTAATGATAACAAAAACTCGAGCAGGCAAATGAAGGCAGGGTGCTGGCCGACTGGAGCCGGATCTCTCTCTTAACGGGGTCCGGACCTGGGCAACGAGGAGCAGAAGGTAAGAGCAGAGCATGTGAGTAACAAAAGTTGCTCTAAAACACACCAACAAGACGGAACAATCCAGCAGTGTGGTGCTGAGATGACCAGGCAGATATACTCCATGTGATTGCCCAAATCAGGTACAGGTGCACTCGTCTGCAGCACCAGGAGCTGTCAGCCACACCCCCTGCCTCACACTGCCTGCTGAAAACAAAAAAGGGGCGGGGGAAAACACAAACACAAACTGGACCCTAACAGTACCCCCCCCTCAAAGGGCGCCTCCTGGCGACCACCCAGGCTTGTCCGGGTGGTGTGCATAAAAATCACGAACAAGAGAGGGGTCCAGAATAAAGGAACGAGGAACCCACGAACGCTCTTCAGGACCATACCCCTCCCAGTCCACCAAGAACTGCAAACCCCGACCCCGCCGACGGACATCCAGAAGACGGCGCACAGTAAAGGCAGGGTGGTCATCCACAAGCCGGGGGGGCGGAGGGGGCTCGGCCGGAGGGCAAAAAGCACTGGAGGAGACTGGTTTTAGGAGAGAGACATGGAACGAGGGGTGAATGTTCATAGAGGGAGGCAACCTTAACCTGACCACGGAGGGGTTCAAGACCCGTTCAATTTCAAAAGGTCCAATGAACCTAGGGGACAGCTTCTTGGACTCACACCGAAGAGGCAGATCACGAGATGACAACCAGACCCTTTGACCTCGTTTGTAGTCAGGGGCAGGGACACGGCGACGATCAGCCAGCGTTTGGTTACGTAATGCAGTTCGTGAAAGCGCTGCTCGGACCTCGTGCCAAACACGGCGAGCCCTCCTGAGATGACCCTGGATAGACGGCACAGCTACTGCCCTCTCCTGAGTAGGGAAAAGAGGAGGCTGATAGCCATTAGCCGCCATGAATGGCGACATACCTGTGGCAGAGGCGATCAGGGTGTTATGGGAATACTCCACCCAAGGAAGATGGGCAGACCAGGAAGCAGGGTGACTGGTAGTGACACAACGCAAGGCGGCCTCCAGGTCCTGGTTGGCCCGCTCAGTCTGGCCGTTAGTCTGAGGGTGATAGCCCGAGGACAGACTCGAAGTGGCGCCAATGGCACGGCAAAACGCTTTCCACACTCGAGAGGTAAACTGGGGGCCCCTGTCAGAGACTATGTCTTGAGGAATGCCATGAAGCCTGAAAACATGCTGAATCAAGAGATCGGCAGTTTCAAAGGCAGACGGGAGCTTAGGAAGAGGAATGAAGTGAACCGACTTGGAAAAACGGTCAACGATAGTTAAAACGGTGGAGTTACCGTCAGAGGGTGGAAGGCCAGTGACAAAATCCACAGCGATATGGGACCAAGGACGACTCGGAATGGGAAGTGGTCGCAGCAGTCCAGCAGGGGGACGATGGGAAGCCTTGTTGCGGGCACAGACTGAGCAGGCTAGGACAAATTCACGCGTGTCCGATGACATAGATGGCCACCAGAAGCGTTGTTGTAGCAGGGCCAGGGTGCGGTGGATTCCTGGATGGCAAGCAATCCTAGAAGCGTGTCCCCATTGAAGCACGGTTGACCTGGCAGGGGCTGGCACAAACAAAAGTCCCCGGGGACATTCAACCGGGACAGGAAGATTGACCTGGGCCTCCTGGACCTCCTTCTCCACCTCCCATAACGCGGCTCCGACGACGCAAGAGGGCAGGATCGTGTCCTCCAGTTGATCTGGAGCAGGAGGAGCGAACTGGCGGGACAAGGCGTCAGGCTTAACATTCCTTGAACCAGGGCGGTAGGTCAGTGTGAAGTTGAAACGTCCTAGGAAGAGGGCCCACCGAGCCTGACGCGAATTGAGCCTGCGGGCAGAACGAAGGTAGGACAAATTCTTATGGTCTGACCATACCACAAAAGGGTGAGAGGCCCCCTCCAGCCAGTGTCTCCATTGCTTGAGCGCCAGGACTACAGCCAACAGCTCTCGGTTTCCCACGTCATAGTTCTTTTCCGCCGAAGAAAGTTGGCGGGAGAAGAATGCGCAGGGGTGAAGCTTCTGATCAGAGGACGAGCGCTGGGAGAGTACGGCCCCAACACCAGACTCCGAAGCGTCCACCTCCACCACGAACTGAGCTGCGGGATCTGGATGACATAACACAGGAGCAGAACAAAACAAGTCCTTCAACTTAACAAATGCGGCTTCCGTTTCAGAAGACCAGGAAAAAGGAACCTTGACTGAGGTAAGTTTGGTAAGGGGTGAGGCAACGCTACTGTAGTTGCGAATAAACCTTCGATAGAAGTTTGCAAACCCGAGGAACCTTTGAAGCTGTTTTCTGTTTGTGGGCGTTGGCCACTCAGCTACAGCCACAATCTTAGCAGGGTCTGACTTGAGTTGTCCCTTCTCCACCACAAAACCAAGGAAACTGACAGAGGGAACGTGAAATTCGCATTTCTCCGCTTTCACATACAGTCTATTTTCAAGTAGCCGTTGTAAAACTAGTCGGACATGTTGCACATGCTCCTGAGGGGTTTGTGAAAAAATTAAAATGTCGTCGATATAGACAAACACAAATCTGTTGAGCATATCCCGCAAAACGTCATTAACGAGACACTGAAACACGGCAGGTGCGTTGGTCAGTCCAAACGGCATTACCAGATATTCAAAATGTCCTAAAGGGGCATTGAACGCCGTCTTCCACTCATCTCCCTCTTTTATCCTTACCAAGTGATAGGCATTGCGAAGGTCCAGCTTGGTGAAAATTGTAGCCTGGTGAAGAGGGTCGAAGGCAGAGTCTATGAGTGGAAGAGGATACTTATTCTTGACCGTGATGTCATTCAAACCCCTATAATCAATACAGGGACGGAGGAAAGTGTCCTTTTTCTCCACAAAAAAGAACCCTGCCCCCACAGGGGAGGAAGATGGGCGAATAAGTCCTGCAGCCAAGCTCTCCTTGATATAGGTCTCCATAGCCTCCCTTTCTGGCCTGGAGAGACTATACAATTTACTGGAGGGCAATGGGGCACCTGGAAGCAAGTCAATCTTACAATCATAAGGCCTATGTGGGGGCAGAGACGAGGCATGGTCCTTTGAAAAAACCTCCTTGAGGTCATGATACTCTAATGGAACCAAGGAAAGATCCACTGGCTTGGATGGGCGGTAGCTAACTGAATTAACAGGCGGATCGGCAGCATGTAAACAGTGGGAATGGCAAAATAAACTCCAATTGACAATGGCTTGGGTTGACCAGTCTATGTGCGGGTTATGGAGTTTAAGCCAAGGGAGGCCCAACACCAATGGGGACAAAGGAGAGGAAACAATGTTAAACCTAATTAACTCGCGATGGTTACCAGACACCAAGAGCGACACAGGAATAGTCCGGTGAGAAACAATGGCTAACAATTTACCATCTAAAGCAAACACCTTCTTGGACTTGGGGAGTGGCTCAGATGGAATATTAGACTGAGACACAAACTGAGAGTCAATGAAGTTGTCATCTGCCCCGGAGTCAACTAAGGCATCGATGGTAAAAGTAGTGGTATTGAAAGAAATGGTACCTTTGAGTAGGATGCGCTTAGAGGGGTCCATCGGGGTATGGCTCACCAGCGCCCCTCCTGAAGCTGATGAACCTGGGCTTTTGGCCGATTGGGACAGACAGACAAAGTGTGGCCACCCTGGCCACAGTAGAAACAGAGGTGTTGGTTGAAGCGGCGCAAACGCTCCTCTGGGGATAGAGTCATTCTTCCGAGCTGCATTGGCTCCTCAGTGTAAGGTGACTGAGCCAGAGGAGGAGCAGAGGCTTGGACCTCACGACGAGGCGCAGCTGTAGACCCTTCAGACTGACGAGGTGATCTGGAGTGGGGGGATGTTCTGGCTGGATTGTTCTGTTACGGATGTCACAAAATGGACCCCAAAGCAGAGACGGGAGCAGGTGGAAAGTTCAAGCAGGTTTAATGATAACAAAAACTCGAGCAGGCAAATGAAGGCAGGGTGCTGGCCGACTGGAGCCGGATCTCTCTCTTAACGGGGTCCGGACCTGGGCAACGAGGAGCAGAAGGTAAGAGCAGAGCATGTGAGTAACAAAAGTTGCTCTAAAACACACCAACAAGACGGAACAATCCAGCAGTGTGGTGCTGAGATGACCAGGCAGATATACTCCATGTGATTGCCCAAATCAGGTACAGGTGCACTTGTCTGCAGCACCAGGAGCTGTCAGCCACACCCCCTGCCTCACACTGCCTGCTGAAAACAAAAAAGGGGCGGGGGAAAACACAAACACAAACTGGACCCTAACAAGGACGGCAGTAGGAGGACAACGAACCAATCACACTGTCATGTCCACACAGTGGGTTACTTTGTCCGAACACTAAAATCTCAGTTTTATTTTTGTTAAGGTTCAGAAAGTTTGCACTCATCCATGCCTGTACATCACTAAGACAGTCCTGTAGCGTTTTAACAGCGGACAGCGTATCACTGGCTGTAACAGGTAAATCAATCTGAATATCATCCGCAAAACAGTGAAAACAGACTTTGTACTTTTTTAAAATAGAGCCCAGGGGGAGCATATACAAGGCGAAGAGAATAGGCGCTAGTATTGACCCCTGGGGCACACCATCATTTAAAGGTGACACAGCAGAAGAATACTGTCCTAGGTCTCCTATTGGAGAGATAGGACCGAAACCAACTGCTGTACCCTTGATACCTGCATGTGTCTCCAGGCGGGTTAAAAGGATGCTGTGATCCACAGTGTCAAAGGCTGCGGACAAGTCTAACAGCAGAAGGACACCAGATTTTCCAGCATCAACAGTTAAAAGGAGGTCGTTAAAAACTTTTAAAAGGGCAGTTTCTGTGCTGTGCCGTAATTTAAAACCAGATTGGAACTTTTCTCCAATTTCTAAGATGATGTTATGGCTATTCCCGATACACGTCTTTTACCAACCTATTTACCACTAGACCAGTGGTTCCCAAAGTGGGGGTCGGGACCCCTCAGGGGGTCGCGAGGCCTTGGCTGGGGGTCCCCAGATGATTTCAAGATGAAACAAAAAGAAAAATGCTACTGTTTATAGCATATTTTTGAGTGTAAAACAGCCTATAATTAGTTAAATCTATTCAATAATTCAAATATTATTTTATTTTATTATTTAAATACATATTAACCTGATAATAAAATGTTTTTTTCTGGCCTAAAGTAGCATAAGTTTATACATTGGGGGTCCCGAGATGTTTACGTGTCAATTTTTGGGGTCCCAGCCAAAAAAGTTTGGGAACCCCTGCACTAGACAAAAGTGTCGAGACGAATATGTGACAACAAGATGATAAAAAAAAAGCGATTAAGGCGACAAAGAAGTGACAAATATGACGGAAGAGTGAACATTTTTTGATAATTATGTGATAGAATGTGACAAAAGTGCCAATAAGGTGACAATTAGGACAAAAAAGTGACGATGAAAATGTGACAATAATGGGATAGAAATAGGACCAAAAGGGAGAGTAAGGTGACGAAAAAGTGACAAAATGGTGACTATAATGTAATAAAATGTCACAAAAGAGTGTCAATAAGGTGATGAAAAAGTGACAGTGGTGTGACACAGATGTGATGCGGCATAGTTGAGACAAGAAAGGTGACAATAATGTGACAATAATTTGACAATAATAACAAGAAAAAAAAATTATACAAAATAATAATAAATACAAATAATTATAAAAAACATAACCAATAGGCCAGGATGAATGATGTGCTTGAATGGTGGTTGGCGCAGATGTGTGCAGTTGCGTCTCTGTCAGGGAAAACTGTGGCTACATACGCAGCTTACCACCCCCGTGTGTGGAGTGAATGAAGTACAAATCTCCTAAAACTGAAGCGCTTTGGGTGACTTGCGTCATGTGAAAAGTGCTATACAAATAAGCTTCCATTCTATGTTACAAATTGACATATGTCACTGATAAAATAAATGATTGCCTGTAGGCAGGGCTCCAAATGCCCTTGCTTTGGCCAGGCTGTAACTACTTAATAATGAAAGTCTCACTAAAATTGCAGAATCTCTTACTCCACAAAGTCCTCACCCAAAAAGATAAGTCCATTGAATTCAAACGTGGGACCTTCTTCATAGACCTTCTACATAGTTGGACTTTACAGGTTACTTGGATACAGAAATACATAACTCTGGTGTGAAAGTCAAAGCTGAAATCTGATCCTATAAGCCCGGGGTGTCCGAACTGTTTTCATGGGGGGCCGCACATTGAAGCGTACACAGGGTGAAGGGCCGTGAAACCTTTGACTAGCAGACGTTTAAATTGTGCCACATACCTTTATTTATGCTTAAAACCTTCATGCCAGCTCGGTCTCACAATAAAATATTAGTTGTTAGCTTAGAATTGTGTAGAATATTACATTTCAAATAAAAAAGGCCATCTCTGATGACGTGTACCGATTCAGCAAGAAGGCCGAGGGCCAACAAAAATTGGCCCGAGGGCCGCATTTGGCCCCCGGGCTGCACTTTGGACACCCCTGCTAGAAGCGAATACAGCAAACCGCTCTGTCAAAACCCTGCCTATAAAGAATATGATGTGGAGGAGCGTAGAACAGGACAATAAGCAAATGTCAGACCGTGATTATTCCCACACATACAGCCATCTAAGCATACAATGAAGAAAACAGACCACAGCATTATTATCAAGCACCTCACTTTCCCCTTTGCCAGAACCAATACCTTCGGGACCCACCTTATTTCTATCGCAGTATAGGCCATGACTCAAATAAAAGATGAACTTTAACTGAAAAGTTAAAAGTGGGAACATTTGGTTCATTTTAACAGTGAGAGCCATGAGCGGGATTATTTATTTTGGTTTATTTGGTCGGGACAGTGCATGTTAATGACCACACCACGCCGGATTGTTGCCTTGGGCTAATTTGCATCCGTTATCCCCCACCCGCACTCTCAAACACACTCTCGTTCATCTATTGTGCATGTTTTTTGTGGTAGGGGAGTGCTCGGGGGAAACCTAGGCAGACACGGGGAGAACGTGCCAACTCCACACAGAAAGGCCCCGTACGGGTGGGAATCGAACCCATAGCTGTGAAGCACGATTCATAAATAGAAGTGACAAAATGGTTTAAAAAAAACAACAAACAAACAAGAAAACTCTCAAACCAACCTTTCCATCTGTCCTCGAGGTGATGCCGCACACAATGACTGAGTGGTTAGAGCTCCAGCCTCACAGCAAGGCCCCCCCTTTATAAATAAGGCTCAATAATCCACCCCTGACCATGTTCCTGCAGTTCAAGTTATGAATCATGATCATGCATACATTGTGCTGTCATTTTATTATTTCCAGTGAAAGTATTGAAAAGAGTTGCTGACTAACAATGGTCCAATTCATCATCAAATCTGCAATGTCGCCTGACTGCCGATATTGTGTTGTCTCCGCTGCAAGCCGATATCTCAAGTGTTTCCTGCTCCCTGGATTGTAGTGGGCGATGACTCAAAGTGACTCAAAGTGCAATTTACTGATGGTCTCTCACTCACTGAGCGGCAGCTGAAGGCTACACGCGGCGCTGTGCAGTTAGGCAGAGCCCCGGTTATTAAATCACGCTGATAGAGTTGATGCAGATGCAGAGGTGGGCAGTCCCGCTCCAAGACATGTGATCGCTCCCTCTCTTCACAGCTGGGCTACATTGTAATACACGCACGCTGCCGGCCGCGCACACTGGCTCTGCCTTTCCCACTGACACGTTCACGCACTCTCTGTACCCGGAGCGCCCGGCACAGACAGAAAGCGAACACTATCAGCGGAGGCAGTAGCGCTTTCTCAATGGGGAGACACGGCCAAGAACTCACAGCGCGACCCTTCCTCTGGAGCCTTCCGCTGCGCGCGCTCACCGGCGGCAAGTGAAAAGCGCGGTGAAATTAGCGCCCTGTCGTAGGCTTGTTTTAGCGGAGGCAAAGAGAGAAACTGACTGCACTGAGAAGATACAGTAAAGACTCGTAAACAGCGCCAACGTGTGCGCCCACTCTCTCTCTCTCTCTCTCTCTCTCTCTCTCCAGATCTTGTGACTCCTTTAGGAATATTGAAAGGACAGCACTGAAGCCCGGTTTTTATCCAGGATATTTTGACTCTGAACTCTTTCTTTCGAAAATGGATGGATTTAGCGGTGAAGATTGAGACTGCTGCTGGAGAGCCAGGCAGCAACTGTGACAGCTCGTTTCCCTTCTCAGCATCAGGTAAGAGGATACTTTTGAGGAACACTTTTGAGTTACGGGAAAAGCTAGGGTGTGGCCAGTGTCATCGTTAGTTTATTCTCACGACAACATTCTCTATTCTCACATGGCAGAAACGGGCTAAATCACGAACATTTGACACAAGCTACGTTGCTTCATGAGATTTCAGTGTAAGGCGACACAAGTTGTTCTGGAACTATGCATTTGTGTTTCTGTTCAAGTATAGTCCACTTCAATGCGTTTACAACAAACGGAGCGGTGTGGGGTTGGTGCGTGAGAGCTGCGTGGTTGCTCCGCAGGTGCTGAATCCACCAACACTTTTTCTCCCTGAGATAAAAAAATAAATAAAATTAAAATCTATTATAAAACCCGTTCTCTGCATTGATAGCCCTTAATAACCGTCGAGTCACTTCTCCGAGCTGCTTTTCTTTTTTGGAAGTAACTGTCCAGCAGTCATGCAAGTGGCATGTGTTAGTTTGTGTCCGCAGGGCACAATCGCGCTCGGATCCACGCAACGAGAGCAAAGAGTTTGGGATGCTCTATGACGCTGTTATTGCTTGTTCTCGAGTACGGAGTTGTGTTTTAGGTGTGAAGTTTGACATAACTCGAGTTAAATGCAACTATATGGCGTCATGTGCCTTGCGCTCAGCTCTGGAGGCGTTGATAGTGCGCATGAATATGTAGTAAATTCCTTAAATGTCTAATGATCAGGTGAAGTGTTACATACACTTCAGGCAACACTAGCTTAGTGGGATTTGAGCTGGCACGGATATTTAATAAAACAAATAGAAATAAGAAAAGGTCAACACTCAAGTTGTTTATTTTGTTGTTGTTTTTAGTAGCCAAATGCTGCTGTTGACTTTGCATGCAAATGATATAAAGCCGTGAGTTTAAAGAACAAGGTTAGTGACCATATCTATCATATCTTCAATACCATTACAATTCAATTGAGATGGTTAAAGAATGAAATACAGAAAATGGTCTCGACTTTCAGACTCCGTTGACAGTATGTTTCTTCTTTGAGTTTCTGTTAAAGGTTTTATATGGCAGTGTGAACCACACAAGATGCCCAGTATTAGCTTAATCATTTGCAATACTTTTTACTTGATTATTATATTTATTTAGTTAGTATTTATTACTACAGTGGACTTGAAACGTATGAGATTAACCCACAATTCAAGTTTCTCGCGTTTCTTGTGTGAGGATTTGCCTCTGAGTCAACAAGTTCATAAACAAGTTCATGCTTGGGGAGTGAACTGTCTTAAATTGCATATTCTCCCTAGACATGCAGCCAGCAACAATCATGTCTCAATCCATTGGTACTAATATCCGTACACTTATGTAATGCTCTGCAGAATAAGAAGAATCCAATGCAAAACTCCAGCCGTTATTTTGATCTGCAAATGTCCGCTTTACTATCTTTCTCAGCAGTGTGATAGTTTCAAATCCACGTCCTCCTCTTGTCTCTCGTCTCTGTCCCTTGCAGTGAGCCCGTGCCATGTCCTGGTTTTTGGCCGCATGGTTTAGCCTGGGCTGGGTGCTCCTGTGCCAGGCCACCCTCTACCAGACCATCCAGCAGCACCACGTGGCCCGGCCTGGTCACACCGACATTCTCACGCTAGGTAAGTCTGTTTTCTTCTCTTTTTTTCGTTCCTCTGCTGCGTTTTTTTGCTCCTACCTCTCTCGACTGCTGCAGTATGTCAGAATGATTTAGCACAGTAGTCTACCAGTAACACGGTGATTCATATTGCTCGCAGTTGAAGAAAAACAGCCGTTTTCCTGTGTTGTCCTTGTACACAATAAAATAGTATCACTACGACGAGTTTACTTTTCCCCTATTTTAAACATTACCTTTAATTGACAACACTGCGCATTCAAACTGAAAAAGGAGTTCAGAACCGTCAAATTTCTACGCTACGTAAAACTAATAAAAATACATACCAGGAATTGATGACAAATCAAGGAGTTCAACTTAGACGCTTTATTCCCTAACATGTCATCTTAATACAGAATTCTGTCTTTCCCAGTGCCCTATCAAATGTGTCTGTCAGCAGCCGTTCCCAATGGGCATACTGACTCTTCCTGGGGAAGCACAGTATTTTTACACATTCCATTGTTTACAAGATTTATGAGTCTAAGACCACATGTAATGTTTTCATCGTTCCCATTGGCTCCCACAGCTGTGCATTCAGCTCCACCTTGGTCTCCCTTGTAATTTGAACCCTTTATTGACCATGTGGCCAGTGGACTGGGTGGGGGTCGCTGTGTCTCAATCTTCCCTGAAACAAAGAACTTTTTTGGGGAAAACCACACCTTTTACTGCACTGAATGAAAACTTTTGGTTAGTTTGCTAAATAGCCAAAGGAACAAAACATCGTATAAAAATATTATCTCTTCACAGTTATACAAGATACAACTACTTCTGAGGCTTGTAATTGCATTTTACAAAACATCAGGCGTGGCAAAATAGAATTCGCATTCATTTTTTCCTTTTTTTTTTTTTTTTGCGGGCATCTGTGGATGAAGAGCCGACATTACGAGCATTTGTGTGAACGTGCGTGGCGAAGAATGCCTAACTCTGGATCTCGCTGGCAGACTGCTTGGAGTAAGACAAGCTGTAGGCATAAATCCCTATTACTGCACTGTGGTAGCCAGGGGAGCTTTGATCATTGTGGCTTAGGCGGAAATGACAATTACGATTCGCCCCTTTTGCACCGAAAATGTTTGGAAATTAGGCTCGAAGTCTTGTGGGGGTAACCGGGGGGAAAGCTATAGATGCTGAGGCGAATCTAATTCTCTGATTATGAAGAAAGCTTATACCACTGTTGCTTTTGGTGCGTGTGGATTTGTAGCGAAGAGGAAGGCAAAGGCTTTCTTTAAGCTTCTCACAATGAGCATGTGCGCGCCTCGTGTAACCAGTGGGGCTTCGACTTGAAGCTAAGCACTTGTTAAACATTGATGCTATCTCGTTCCGACTTCTTTCTGTATTGCGTGGCAGAGTGGGAAAGGCAAAAGAAGATGCGGCATCTGCTTTTCCCATGATTGGATTATAACAGTGGTCCTCAATGGTGGGCCGTGGAACTGTTTTCAAGGGGTCGTGAGGCCATTTAAAAAAATTAAAATAAATGTATGTACAGAAAAGTATAGAATCACTACTTGAGTCTGTTACAATGACTGTTATTGGGTTGTTTTTGTCATAATTTCTGCTCTTTTGCTGATTTAATGCTTATTCAACAACATTTTCTGAGGGACAAGTCTAAGTTATATTTGGATTGTGGGTGGTCATCCCTGGGTGGTTATGGGTTTCAATGCCATACCAGTTGAGAACCACTGGATTGTAACATTGGCGACTTAAAGCCGAACAGTAAGTCAGAGAATTGGCTTCCTTTGGAGCAGCTGACACACAAAAAAAAACTGTGATAGAAAATGCTCAATGTGTTTCCGGTGCCGTTAATTGGAACAAGAGGGTGAGGGATGAGCGACAGAGCTGCTGCGGATGAATTTTTCAAAGGCACGGCCTCTAGTTTTCCTGTTTTGTGACTGGTTGGCAAGTCGCGCTTGGTGCCAAAGATGTACAAGGGAGTGCAAGGCTCAGTAAGTGTCTTTTGAATAATGCAGCGATCCCAAAGGCAAGAAGAGAGAGAGTGAAAACATCCCCCCCCCCTCTCGCCCCATACCGCTAACTATCACTTGTGTTTTCGGAAGCGTCACCCATGGCTCGGAGTGGTGCGTGAGGTTCCCCTGTCAGAGTGATCCGCCGACATGCTCCACCCCCACATTCAGCGCACGCACGGCCATCGGAACGGCTCCTCTTCACTGGAGCCATTATGGCGTGGCGTTTTCATGGGGCCCCCGGGGGGGTACTACAGCCGCGTTCGGGACACATCGGGCCTGAGAGGAGGCTGTGAACATAGACTGCAGATGTGATCGTGTTGCAGCTTTTTTTGTATCCGGACCCTTTTGTGTTGCAATCAAATCACACACGGATGATCAAGGGGGCCGAGGTGCGAAGTGACGCATGTTTTCAACTGATTCATCTTGATAAACACCTTACTTTAGGAAACGTCCAGATTACTTCGTAAATATTGCGGCTGTGATTTGTTTGGGTTAAGGTAGAATTCATACTTCGTAATTCATACCCTGAATTCCCAAGCTACAAGAACTGATGTGGAGTTTTCTGATTAAGGATAAAAATATAAACGACTTTCTAAAGGCTCTCTATTTGAATGTTTACCCACCACCTCCTGAGTCTTACATTGTTATATGAGACCCAAACTCATTCCTAATTTTACTAACACCTTTCTAAGATTGCAATTCCCCACAGGGATGACTTTCTAAGCACGTTTCACGGAGGTTCACTGTCACTGCAATGCCGAAAACAACAACTAAACTGCTGGTTAACGATCGATAAGAATGCTTTATATCTATTGCGGAGCACATCGTTTTTTTTTTTTCCACAAATGATCCGCTTTTAGGAGATACCGAAGGAAAAGGGATAGACAACACACTAAAAGAAATAAGCAACAAAACAACAAGGTAGCCACTTAATTTACAAATGACTGGGCTCTAAATGCTACGCTGTACACATAACCCACTAACATCTGGAAACATAACCCCTGGCCGCCCCGCGATGTTACAATTGACTGTATATCATGTTTTTTTTTTTTTTAAGAGGATTATGCCGGCATCAATCTTACTCAACCGTGGCGCGGCGTCAACCGATCCGACCAGAACCGCTTTCTTGGAATTGAAATGCTGTGATGAATATTTGAATTAGAATTGATTTTATGATTTGAGCCGCTCTGGTTTCACTGAGGCCAGAACCCTCAGATATAAATAGACAGAGTTATGTAGGACATGGGCGGTAAAATAAAAGAGAGATGTTTTGCCTTTCATGCTTTATTGTTTTCTATAATCAAACACGCGGCTGTTTCAAACGGGCATAATGAAAAGATGTGACGCAGCATCTGGCGTACAGTGAATTAAGTTGTAAAATGTGTGATGAGGCATGGGTTTTTTAAAATAGAAAAAAAAAAATATGTTGCGTCGTCGCTTTCATTTATTTGTTCTGACACGGAATTTTATTGCATCCTAAATTGCTTTATTACGAGAGATCCAGGCAACTACCCCGGCAAAGTGGCGTGCCGCGAGAGAGAATAGTGTATTTTCCCCCCAAACGTTGGTGGTTTTGAAGAAAATCCGTTCTGAAATAACTGTGTGTTGTGGTTGGTTGGCGGGTAGCCCAGCTGCCTGTCAGGCGGTGCAGAAATGGTCCCACGCATCCTAACATAATACTGTCAAGGGTGCGCAGGCTTTCTGGGGAGGGGAACTGGGGTCAGGGTGTAACGTCGCTGCCCGTTGAAGCGGTAAAAGCTTTTGGAAGAATCCTCTGATGTCCGTCCTATAGGGTGTTGTTCAGGTTTGATGTTGTCATTATCTCAGATGGAGGGCAGGGGAGGGGCCGAGGCAACTTGACGGGAGAGGTGCAGTTTTGGAAAGAAATGTCCACACAGAAAAAATGGTCAACGGTCACGTTTATATAGCGCCTTTCTATCTCGAAGCGCTTTACGTCAAGGAACCACTCGCCCGTTCACGTCCTCATTCATACGCCAGAGCATGTAGGCACTAGAGACGGGGAGGGTGAAGTGTCTTGCCCAACGACACAACGACGGCATGCATTTGCGGGATTCCAATCGCCGACCAAGGCCGTGCAATTGATCGAAATTCAATTACGTTTTTTATTATTACCCCAAAAGATTACAAAAATAGCATCCATCCATTTTCTTCCACTTGTCCGTTGCCGGGTCGTGGGGGCAGCTGTTGGAGCTGCACCAGCCCCTATTGCTCCTCCTGCAGGTGGTGGGTCCACAGAAGGACGGCCTCTTGGTTCCAAATGGGCCTGTTGGTCTCTCATAGGAAATAGCATAACGAAGAAAAAAAACGATTATCAAGGATGCCCTCCCACTTGTTGATCCAAAGTGCAGGAAGTGTCTTTTGAATATTTGTTTATATGCAGCTCTTGAGATAACGCTACTGATGAGCGTTCTCCTTTTGCTGACAGGAGAACAGATGTTTAGAAGCCTCTATGTCCTTTGCCCAGGCGCTGGTTTTGTACAGAAGAGTCTAAAACCTTTCTTCAGGAACAGACCTCAACGGAGCTCAAAGCAAACTCGCATTAGTTCATGTTTTTGTTCCCTCCGCATTTCACGTGCTAATGGCAAATGCTTTGGTCCGACATAAACAAACAGCGCTGTGTGATGATGTCATCAGGACGCGCGGCTCGGTTTGCCTGGGCAGGTGTGAGGGCTGGCCAGCAAGGGGGCAGGTGAGACATAGAGGATTAGTTTAGAAACGTGAGCATATTCAATATCATTTGGGCATTTTTTTGATTGTCCAAATAAGATATTTAGAATAAGAAATAAATCAAATGCAGATTTTTTTTAAAAGGTAAACAATACGTTTCGGGTGTGGGCGCTCATAAGCTTTTGCTTCGGCCCACTCCTTTTGAGCAGAATTTCAACTGCTCAAATAAACAAATAGGACTAATCGTTATTATTATTTTTTTGTTATTATTATTATATTTTTTTTCTAGAATCGAGCAGCCCTACCACCGACCCTCCAATCACATGACGACCCCCTCTACTATATGCGCCACTGTCACCCCTATGATCTCCATATGTTTTAACGAATAATTGGGGAGTAGGTCGCCAATTATGCCATGTTAATACAGTGCTTTTGGCTGAAAGCTCTTACAACGGGTCAACATCACATGAGTATTGTCACCACTTTTGACATTTATCATATAGAGGTCTCAGCTGTCCTCCACCTCAATTTTACACTCGGCCGTTAAGGATGTTATTACTGTATGTCACGTGAGAGCAACCTTTTGCAGCATGGTGTGCCCTGAAACAGTGGTTCTCAACTGCCCCTCAGCCAAGAATGACAAACAGCGACCTAAATATGACTTGAATTTGTCATACTGTATATAATGTAAATCACTGTATTTCTGTATTTTCCTCACAACGTATTGTTGAATAAGCATTAAAAACATCTTAAAAGCGGAAATCATCTTAAAACAACTCGAAAACACCAGTTTAAACAGACTCAGTGTTTCGATATTTTTTTAGTATAGATAAATATCAAAATAAATGCTTTTTGAGAAATGCGCTGACACTTTATTGCCATGTCGATATCAGCGAGGCTCTACTTGCTTCGTCACCTAACTGTGGACAGAAGCCGTGCTCTCCTTCTTGTCCCCCGTTGAGTCTATGCTTCTTCTCATAGAGCGCCCATGCCCTCCTTGCGTCCCCGCTACTGTGGCCGGATGATTGATGACGGCCTAAATTTCGAAGGCGCCAATTCTGATCTCTCAGGGAATAATCCGGCGCTTTGACAGATGAGACGAATGTGACATGACACGCGGCAGCCAGACTCCCCACCTGCCGAAGCAGCCAGCACAAGTCAACGCTGGGGCCGAGGCTAGACACAAACCAGGGCATTTGTGACGGCACACAGCGCTGGTCTGAGGCTCCAGTCAGTGTGAGCTGCTCACTGCGTCACTCCTAGTTTTTTTTTTTTTCACTCTTGTCTTTTTCTCCCTTTTTTCATGTACGCCTATGACAGAACGGGAACTTGTGATAGCACAGAACTATAGTGAGAATAACGAATAAGTAGTGGCTGTTTTTGGCCGACTATCGCTGCCTGGAAATGGCTTGTAAGGTCTAATTTCAAATGATGGGGCGACTTTTTAATAAACTTGTTCAATGTGCCATGATGCTTTTATGGCCTGGAAAAGTCTTTGAGGTGGAAGAAAACATGTAATTATTATGATTAGGCGAGACACATCACATAGTTAAACAAGAGCATAATAAGGTCTAATGGAGTGGGAGAAATGTGCGGCAGTTACGCCTTTATGCACACAGCCTTTAAATACACATTTATGTGATGATGAATAATTGAACATTAAGTGTGGGTATTGAGCAAAACTTTCCAGACGATAGTATGGCAAATGAAAGGCAAATGTTACAGAAATAACAATGCATAAGATTATGACCATTGGCAATTGAAGTCATGAAAACAGAATATTAAAGGGACTAGACAGAGTTTAAACATGTTAATAATATGTATTTTCCACGCCCTACATGCACCAGCAATGTCCTAATGTGTAGAATGAGCCCAGACCTGTTCACCACAAACGTCAACTTCCCTCTAGTCCCTTTAACAAACAAAACAAACAAAATCTTAAAAGGGCGAGTGCACATTTTCTACGGAATTGGGAGTATTATAAGAAGAAAAACTATGATTTCTCAAAGTCATCTCTGTCTTAGCGTGATATCAGTCTACCCCAGTTATTGTTAAGTTGCCACCACGGGGGAGTGAATGAAAGGTAGGTCCTTTGTGACCATGTCTATGAAAAGTGCTTCACAAATAAATGTCCTTCCCTCCAAAGCTGAGGTTTTTCAGTGATGTTTCCAGTCTGACCCTCACAGGAACAAAAGATGTTCCGCGTGTCGCACGACCACCCAAGAGATTGATTTAATAACGCAAGTCCTCAAAAAGGTCTTTCAATACTCTTTTTACTGCATGTCAAATTGGGGAAGTGGCCGGCATTCACATAAAACAAAAATATGAGGAACTCCCGTGTGAAAATTACTTGTTGTTTAGGGCTTTCATGCGGGTACATAAAAATGCAGTGCACGGCAGTTCAAAGTTCCTGAAATGTTGTGTAGTAACACAGGAGGATGCGTCGAATGCGGAGGATACATTTCTGATAGACGAATGAAGCATACCTTACATTTTAGAACTGCTTTGGAGCTATGTTTACAGGTATCTGTGTGGATTAAAATTGGCTTTTGTAGAATGCAAAGCAAAAACTATTTTTTTCAGAGTGGCTTAAAGATTGTGATACAGCTCAGATCTGGAAGAAGAGTTTCCCGCTGCCTTTCCCAAACCAACTTTCATTAGTTAAAGTGTACAACCATCCATCCCGCTGTGGTTTTGTTGGTGCCTTGTTTACATCGCTATTAAACTGTGGGGACTAATTAGCTTGGGGATTGATGGTGAAAGCAAAAGCAATTAAATTACAGTCACTTGAATGAATGTCGCCTTATAATAACATTTCCCAAAGTGGCTAAACAGAGAGTTGACTTGGCAAAGTTGGCGTTAAACGTGCCGCTAGAAAGAAAATGGTTTTGCTAATTAGGAAAGCAACAAAACAATACCTCGTTTATTGTGATCATTCCTGTAAGTCTCCTATTATCAAAGGTGAGTACGCAAAAAGTCAAAAGACGTGATCCAATGAATGTGTTAAGTCCGGAGTAACTGAGCATAACACCTGATCCATGAACACCCCGGGTTTTCAAAAACTGATAGTCCAAATAATTGTGTGTCGTGACAAGACGCCATATATATGTATTTATATATTATTTGGTTTATTTGGGCTGTTAAAGTCACAGATAGAGTAATTGTACTCGTAACAGCATAGCGATATTCCCAAAGGGATTAGGCGGAAATAACTTGGAACGCTTACCCCCTCGTACTGTTACCATTTCATTGCATATCATTGAGTCACTGGACCATCTGAGATTGACACGTTATGTTGACACTGCCGAGAAAAGTAAAATACAAATTATGCAAAGGTTCAGTTCAGCAGTCATGATCTTTCTAGTTTAGTTCAATTTTAGCCCAGTTTTGATCCCAATTTATACTTTTGAAGTCTTGTTTTGTCACAATTGGATGATCCTCAAATAGCACGTTTCTTTCTTACAGCGCGCAGGCCCGACTTGTCAGAGAATCGTAAGGGCCACGTTAAGTCGCTCCCCCTGCTTTGACATTGTCCTTGTTGCCATAAATTCCCTACGACTGCGTGGTCATCGGGCAATTTTCTTTTGTCTCCTCACCTCTCCTTCCACCTCTCCCCCCCCCCCCCCCCCGTCTCCTCTCGTCTCTAACGGCACTCAGACCATTTGTCATGGATCAGATGAGACAATTTGTCATGGATTAGTGCACTTAAATGTCTGTGTGATAGTGGAAGCAGTCAGTGGAAAAGCTTAGGAATCCCATTACACTGCGCTTTATGGCCGGCCAACGGAAAGAGGTGGGATTGAGCGTGAATTGGCACTCGTCTCCGGTTTCTTTACATTGGCCTCCACACTTAATCAGATATTCACTCAGAGGTGAGCCACAGCATGCGGCAGGACTGTTTTGTGTTTGCCAGACATCCTCTGTCTTCTGATGTTTGTCGACTTGGCGTTCAGTGGGGATTTGAAAAGGGAAAATAAAAAGCTGTTTTGTTTGGCGTGGAAAATTTTGCAATTAACCCTAATCACGGTGAAATATATTAAGAATTATACAAACTAGACGAAGTGTGAGAAGGTTAGCCTAACTTAGGAACAGAAATAAATATGAGCTCATCTTTTCATGGTTTGCATGCATTGGACTTTGGACTATTTCACCTATTTTTCCTTGTCTTTTCTTGAAGTGCGTAAGTAAACAGCCATTTCTGTAGCAAAACAATGCTCTGGGTGAAGATCTTTGCAATACCTTTTGAAATGATCTCTGTTTTCATCCAAGCTTGCTTTTGACGCAACTTTGGTGCTGGGACTCGTATAGATTCAATTAAAGCCTCCACGTTGTTGCATTTCTCCTGCTCTCTCTCCAGCCACCGCCAGCACTGTTTAAAGACGTAAGAAAATATCCTTCCTCGTTCGTTAAGCATGTTTATTTATACACCATCTCCACGTCTCGCTCACTTCAAGGCTTCTGGAGCCCTTGAACACTCCCCGCCTGTGTTGATGAGTCTTGGCCGCCTCGCTCGCTCGCCTCTGCCCGCGACGGCGCCAGGTAATTGTGATGCGCGAGGGCTTTACTGCGTGGCATCATTTAAAACCACCGCGGGGGGGGGAGAAAGGCTACTCATGAAGTGTTTTGTTTGCGGAGGACTCACTTTGCCCCGGCGACTCATTTACCCGCCGGCAGACAAACGACTCTCTGTCTTAAGCGTACGGCCAATTTACTCAGCCCAACCTTTTCATTTGGCTCCCACGTATATGCAACAAAGCCGACGGTTTGTCATGTAGGTGCGCGGTAATTAGAATGCCATGTCGCCTTCTAACATGCACGAGTGGGCACAAGAAGAAGGGATTGTAGAAATGGGCTTGATGTTCATTTCTTTAGTGAGGTTTTACTCGTCTTTTCTAGTGTTTATTATGTAAATGACTTGTCCATTGTAGAAGCATTGGCATTCATTTATGTACAACTATTTGTAACTGCTCAAACATATGTTTTCTTTTTTTTTTTTCGTGTACAAATCCACTGAAAGACAAGGGAAAGAATAGAGCTTGCCAACAAGAATGATATGAGAAGGTTTTGGATATCCTCTTGGTTAGAAATGTCGGCCAGGTGTCAAAAAAAAGAAAAAAAAAAGAAGAAAGATGGAAAGCTTGTCTAGATTTTCCAGCGGCGTTGCTCTGTCAGCATTAGCCCAGGTCTATTTGTCTTGTGAATCCTGCCGCGCCCGCGGGCCCATATTGTATTGTCTTATCCCAGATGGCGCTTACTCCGATAATCATAGGGAGATTTCAATTCCGCCCGGCTGCTGTTTGACTATCGTGCACTTAAAGGTGTCAGTCAACTGCACTGTTAGCTCCCAGATTGGTGACAGACAGTTGAAAATGTAGCGGCACAATTAGTTACTGCCGGCCTGTGCCATGTATCTTCATTTGGGGGGTGTAGGCAGAGCGGGTGTCAGGCTGAGTGCACATGGCTGGGTGCCCCGGGAGCATCCGGTGTGCCAGGTCTGTAAAGAGGATGAGGAATGAGGTGACACCTGCACATCTCTGTCTCGGGCCGAGCAACCCGCACTGTTTATAGATGGACTGTTGCCTCACTTAATCCCTGCGCTGGATAGTAACTTTACATGTTTAGGGATATGACGTTGGCGATTTCATGGCAGTTGAGACTATAGGGCTGGGCGATATTATCTCAAAAATGTGCTGCAACTTTCAAAATCAAAAATCTAAATTTCCCCCCGCGCTTTTTTGCTGGTTTCCTCACATGTTTCCCCTATTTCTTCCACTTCTTTCTTCTTTTCTTTCCATTTCCCCACATCTTTTGGCATTAGAGATAAACTTGATACATAAATCTTCCAAACAGCAATATGGATTTTATCTTGTGGACGATATAGTGCCCACCTCTACAGTCTATATTTTGGGCCATGCATTTCCTCACATGGCGTGAACACAAACTGACGGGTTGTTTTCACTTTGCTGCTGCCTGATGAAGGTGCTCTGGCCTCCAGGTGAAATCCTTATCTGTATATGTCATATACGTAGTGACATTCCATCAATAAACCAACATATACATATCACTACGTATATGTCGTTACGTATTTCAAATTATAAAATGTAAAATATCAATTCTGAGGTACCCAAAAGATCGTTTTGAAGCCTCAAAAATGCATTGTCAGCCAAAATTCCACACAAACTTATTTTGTTTACTCACCTTCCTAAAACACACATTAAAGAGTAAAGGCCCTGCATTATTTTGTATTGATGTTGTGTATATGGGTCAACCCAAACGGTCAATATGTGACAAAAAGGGGTTCACCTCTTTCGTCATGTATTGACTCCAAAGGACCCCCGTGACGGTAAAAAATATCTATTTTGTCACATTTTGACCAAAAAAGGTTACAAAGGTATAGTGCCTATGACTTTGTGAGACAGGGTTTCATCCCCATCACTTGCTTTGTGCCTTTGCCAGAAAAGTTGGCAGTAAGGATATATCACTGTGAAGCTGCCAGCGCTTAGAGTGGGATTTTCTTTGCCTCATCTCACATCCCAGAGGTTTTCAGTGCGCTAAGATACAGCGCTTTTTCCAACAAAAAGACCTTTTGACCTGCCTGCTGTAAGTTTTGTGAGCAGTGACTATAAAGCCAGGATAAACGCCTCTATGGAACTTGCTCAGCCGGCTCCCAGAAGGCATCAGTGGAAACGTGGCACAAAGCACAAGTCCTCAAGATGTTACCTTTATCATCTGTGTTTACACGGTCGACGTGGGCTGTGGGTACTTTGTGGATATTACATTAGAATGACAATGAATGTGTTCTCCTATTAAACCCATAGTTACTACGATAATTAAAAGGAAAATGAGCAAGTAAAAGTATTTTCTTCATGGTTCTTGTAGCGCGGTCTTTCTGGTATTTCCTTCTGCCGGTCTGGTTTGCTTCATAGCATTTTCTTTTATTTTAACCTTGTATGCATCTTTTATGAATTGTTATGGTAATGAGTAATGAGCTTCTTACCTAATTATTTCAATAGCTAATTCCTTTGATTCTTTTTCTTCCACTTTTTCTTTCTCTCCCGCTCTGGTATATTTTGCAAGTATTATCACGCAAGGTATTGCACATCCCATTGTCCATTATCCACAAATTTAACCGAGCGCATTTTCTCCAGTTCAGTTTTACCCAAATCAAAAAAAAATTTATGGTTGTGTGATCAAATATATTTTGTCTATTGGTATTAGGGCTGAACAATTTTGAGAAATAATCTAATTGCGATTTTTTTTCTTCAATATTGCGATTGCGATTAAATATGCGATTATTGTTGCAAGGTCCTCTTCTCATGTATTTTTCACCTAACACAAGCAATAAATCAGCCTGTTTCATAATAAACAATATTTGAAGTGAAAATTGCAACAAAATTGTTGCTTGACCTATTCAAAATGTGTGTGGACTGCACTTCTTAAACTGTCTGAACTTAACAGTACAGTCTATAAATAAATGCTAAATTATATAGATATTAAAAAAAAAATAACTCACTGATCCAGTCAGTAACATCACCCAGACTAAAGTGCAGGAAAGTAAGAACAAACGTCTGCTTTAACTAGTTGGAAAAGTTTTAGGAAATCAAACTCCCAATTAATACAAAATAAGCTATTTAATTTATTAAATAGTACTTTATTATTTCGGCCAATCAAATCCCTGTCTGAGTTGCTTCAGATGCGCGTTATTGATGGACACGGAGAGGCCAGATGGAGCACACGCCAAATCACAGTGGAATTAAGAGCAGCATTTTGGTTTTGGGATGTAACTTTGGACAATATGAAGAAAGAAAAGAACACTGACACAAGGAGACGACATGAGGTGCCAGACACAGACACGTCTCTTTGACTCGCAGCCATTTGGTGACATTTCAGCTTAAACAGCACATTTCCTCAGCAAAATAAGACAGGACACGGACTCCTGCCTCGGATCCTAGTTACCAACCCTTTTCATACAGCAGTTTAGTGTTTATATCTAGCGTCTGTACGACCTACGGAGCGGATATGCGGTAGACGCAAAGGTAAATAAAGGCACATGGCACATCGCCTCCGCGGATACTTAATGGTCATGAAACGTCATTATGCTTTTGAGATAAGTTCTTTATCCACAACATTCCCAAACATAAGCCCCCTAAACTGAGCCACAAACGACTCTTTACTTTTTACAATCAGCACAGACTCACCTATATATGTCTGTGGAGGCAGAGACGTGCGACTCCGGAGGTGAGGGAGTTTCTGTGATCAGAGCGTGTAGCGGCGACGGAATGGCGTGATTAGCGCTGTGGCTAACGCAATGCTAACGGAGAAAAGCAATATTCCTTCGCGGTGGCTGCATGATAAAAGCTGATATTTTCACTGTACATCCACAATCTACCGCGCACCTTAACTAGACTGAGACGTAAACAAAAGCACGCGACGGAGCGGACTTTGCTGCCATATCTCGTTGCTCTATTTACTTCCCAAATCGCGTGCCCTGCGATTACGAAATCGCGTTGTGTAATATCGCGATAAAATTGCAAATGCAATTAATCGTTCAGCCCTAATTGGTATATTGTAAAAGCAGACATTTATGAAACATTATTTTGTGTTTCTAATTTTTAAACCGTTTTTATCAATTCTGAACTAGCGGGCTGTTGTTGTTAAGTTAAGTTATCCTTCATTAATCTCTGTAGAGAAATTTGTTCTGCATTTGACACATCCTCAATGTCGCTGAAGGAGCGGGGGTAGGGTTAAGTGTCTTCCCCAAGGCCACAATGTCAGTGTGGATTTTTGCAAGAGCTGGGATTCAAACCCCCAACCTTCCGATCACGAGACCACCCGCTCTACCAGATGTGCCACATGCCGTGACAGATCTGGCCAATGAAAGTAATGATGTATGTCGGAGTAGTGATATACTCCATGTGAACACGTAATACGGCTGCCAGTGTCAGTAATTTGAATGTGGGGAAGACGCAAATAACTCTTGCTTCAGCCTTCTCCTTTTGGGCTTTCATTACTGCAAAATGAATATGCATTATGTAAATTATAATGCTTGAATAAAATGCTAATAAAGTCACCCCTGTGGAGGAAATGTGATATTAATACTGTATGTGAAATTTAGGAATGAGTTTGGAACGCAACTCTCCTCTTAGGGCCTTTCATTGCACATTTCGTTGTGTAACACGGCAGAAATGAATTAAGCCATATGCGTTAGTGATCCACAGAATTGTACTGTAGGCCTGTGGTGGCGTAGTAGTGGTCGAACGTACCTATAAATGAATGTTTTTTTTCAAAGCACTCGTCGCTGTTCACTTGCAAAGAGGCACCAGATCTAGGTTGCTCTCTTTTCAACGTGTGTCACCATTGGGCGTTTGTTATTCAGCTTTCTTCTCGCACAGATGTTGAGGCTGTTTAGTGCTTCTGAAAACTTCCTCGATGCTTTAAAAGTTGAGCGCTACATGTTTCGCTGTAACTGCGAAAGTTAGAGCCATTGAGCTGCGCCGTCTGGGATCAAGGGCTTCACTTTGGAAAGCACGGGGAGACACAGCACTGTGATGTTTTTCTTTGCCGAACACCTCCGGCTGCCGTAGTGTATATGAGCTTTTAGTGATACATTGCACCATTTCCCTCCTTTTGCTGTTTTTGCTGAGTGTTGTATAAAGCTACTCTCGCAATGCCTTTCAGACTCTCAAATCAAAGTGGGGCAAAGAAAGGGGAAGAATGCACTCTGAATGAAAAGGATATGCCACTGTCTGTTGTGAGATTAGCTGCAATTGCTTATTCTAACCTCTTGCATTCTGCCTTTTTTGAGGTGTTTTTTTTTTTGTGCGCAAGGATTGCCGGGGACATTTATCTAAAAATGGAGCTAGGTGCATTGCGTCAAGGATGAGAAGGCAACCCATTTGTTTAACACCCTTAGGCAAACAGAAGGAGAAAATGTCACATACAATGTTTATTCAACATCCCGGTACCTCCGGAATGAGAACGACTTAATAAATCCGCATGCGTAAACTCAACCGGAGGACTGTGATTTAATTTCTACCACCGTTTGTCACTTTCAGCCAATTACATCCTGGTAACCTCAAGGCATTCGTTTCATATTGTGCAATACACTTATGGTTTTTCACAATAGCTATAATGAACAAAAGTAGACAATTTAAGGTGGATTTCAGGGCTTCCACAACAAGAGTTTACCTGCCTGTGAGACATACTATAAGTCGCTCCGGAGTATAAGTCGCACCAGCCAAAAAATGCAAAATGAAGAGGAACAAAACATATATAAGTCGTACCAGACACCCTGGTGCTCCGTTGACAAGCCTCTCCCGGCAGCACGTTGTTCAAGCACCCATTTTCGAACTTGTTCCTCTAGCGGTAGTTTTCTTCATTGCAGTAAGCGTAACCTTCGCTTTTCACCAGTCCCTTACCAGTTTCTCAATCGCTACAAACTTTCTCTCTGCTGCTCGAAAATAATCAACATTTTGATATAAAAGTCACACCTGAGTATAAGTCACACCCGCGGCCAAACTATGAAAAAAAAGTGTGACTTATAGTCTGGAAAATACGGTACTCATAGTTGTGTAATTCATATTATTTGAAACACAAAATAGTCTACCGTTAAATCTGGCGTTGTGCTTCTTGACCCTGTGCTTTCCCTTGTTTACTCACTTGAGAAAGTCCCGCCTGGATTAACACGACCACAGTTTCTCTCAACAGTGCGTCACCTCTCGCTGCAATTCGCTCAGAGTGCAGGAACCTGGAATTAACATGAGCACCACTTCACCTTTCGAATCGATGCAGTGAGATTTGGCGGATCCGGCCGAGGCAAGAAGGCGGATTACAGATGTTATCTCGCACCATCCTGGTTCTCTCCCCGCGGGTAATGCTAGTCATGCTATCGGTGGCAGCGGCGGCAGGGCCTCGCAAGGTCTTAAAGGCTCTTGAGAACACGCAGTCTTGCCCCGTGGTGAATTGGAAGCAATCTCATAAGTCCCCACTCAAATGTGGCTCTCGGCGGCTTGTAGTAGATGTTGTATACACAGAAGACAGAAGTGTTCACTCAAAGAAGGGGATTGTAATCATTCAATTGGAGATGGAACATAACATAGTCTAACTATACCTACATTGTGAATACATCCTAGGAAAAGAAAAAAGTCTGCTAGCAATAATGGAATGCAATAGGGTATGCACATGTTCTTATTCAAAACAAAACCCTCTATGTTTCAGACTGTGAGTCAAAATACATTTGAATTCAAAATCAACTAAACATATACCTTTGGGAAAATTGTATATTATTTCGAAATATGTATTATCTTTTTCAACCCGGAAGTTAAGATGCGAGGGTCCTCCTTTTCATTTTCATCCCATTTTCTGTGGCTAAATAAAGCAGTCGAAAACATATTTTTAGGCGGGAATGTGACAGAGCCATCCCAAATTTTATTTTAGTACAAACTGTGCAGCTCGTAATTAATGCAGCCACGACCCTCTCTCATTCGCTAGGACATACACACAATGTTTCTGTCAGTCAGTTCCTTCCCTCCTTCTCTCACCTTCTCTCAGACATACACACATGCAATTGAGTTAAATCGTACTTCACACTGAGTAATAAGGAGCTGATGTACACACAACCTTGCTGTTTAAAAAAAAAAAAGTATCATGTTGCTCACAGCAACGTGCAACGTGCAACACATTACTTTTTCCCCCAAACACCATATGCCGGTTTTAAATGTGTAGCTTATTTGCCATTAGCGAGTTTACTTAAGGCCTCTTCACCAGCTGGTCGCTCCGAGGGAAGGTCTGAGAAAGAATACAGGAAAACACACACAAATGCAATTCAGTAAGATAAGATAAAATAAGACAGAACTTTATTGATCTCACAATGGAGAAATTCCCTCATTACATCAGCTCTCAAGAACCCTCAGCGGCTGCAAACAGGCAGGACAATGTGCAATCAAAGAGGAACAGGTTCATGTGCAAACAAGAATAGTAAATAGTAATGTAATTTTTATTTTATGTTCCCAATTTCAATATATATATTTACTTTCTTTATTTTTTAAATTCTTTTTACACAATAAATATGACTCATTTTATAACCAAAATATGTTTCTTTTATTTTAACATCTGCATTTTTGTCCTTGTAACAAACTGTAACGTTTGTCTCAGTAAGAGAACTTTACATTAGAAAAAAGGTACATGAAAATGAACTAATTATTGTGACTTTTTTTTCTTTTCTTTTTTTACATGGATTCTTTTTTTTTTTTACATCCTCATAGCTAGAAGGTCCCGGGTTCAATTCCCACCTGGACTGGGCCTTTCTATGTGGAGTGTGCATGTTCTCCCCGCGTCTGCGTTTCCTCCAGGTACTCCGGTATCCCCTACCACTAAAATATGTACAATAGGTTCCCCTCTGGGGCCAGGACTCCCCTGTAAAAGAGATTATTAATCTCAGTGGGACTTTCCTGGTTAAATAAAGGCTTCTGGTGACGCAGAGGTTATTGCATTATTTTTCATAGAAGTTATTTCACATTAGTTACTTTACAGTAGGGTTGTGTAATACGATACAATCAATTTTTTTATCAAATCAACGCTGCATTGTCACAAACAAATGAACTAACAATAATAACAATAGAGAGTTTTTAGGGGGTAGTGGTTGAATACTTAATTATGGGCAACAGGAGCAATTAAACCTCCATCCATCCATCCATTTTCTTCCACTTGTCCGTTGCCGGGTCGTGGGAGCAGCTGTTGGAGCTGCCCAAAACACATTGCAGCAGCCCCTAATGGCTCCTCCTGCAGGTGGTGGGTCCACAGAAGGACGGCCTCATGGTTCTAACCGGACCTGTTGGTCTCAAGAGGCAATTAAACCTTTTTTTCTTTATTACTTGTAATTGCTGTAAAAGAAGTGGTAAAGATAGTGGTGACGTTTGATAGTAAGAACAGTTCTGGGACTGAAGAAACTGATGTCAGTTGTAATGATATTGGCCCTGAAGTGGAAGTGGCAGTAGGTCCTAACTCAAAATACATATTGTTGTGTCTTTGAGCAAGACACCTACCACTTCAGTCACAGCTGTGAGGTAAATTGTAGCAGTCCCTCTGAAACATAACTCTGTAGAGAAGTGCAGTTGTAAAAAGGGACTTAAAAAGTGTAATGTTTTAAAACTATGCACAGAGGTTGCCGCAGGCTGTTGCAGTCGGATTATCTTTGATAGTGTCAAAGATTTAATAACATTAGAGTAACGACGTGCTAATCTGGTTAATCTCCTATTGTTATCCCTTCACAATGCTCAGCGTGTGTCTGCCTCTGTGGTTGACAACAATTGGATGGATGTTTATGTGCATGGTGTTTGAGCCGGCGTGTCATTTGGAAACATTCATATCATGTGTTTGAACAGTGCAAACTCTGGCGCGTCGCTGTCACACCCACTGTCCAGCATCGGCGATCATCCATCATGGTTTACACATCACATCTTTATTTCCAGGGAAGGCTTCTCTCTCGGCTACGGTTCCAATATTTTCTTGTGGACATTTGCATGGTTGGACGGATTTATCTGTTTGCCGACATCGTTGTGTTGCTGAGAGTGTCTGTGTGCAAACAATGGGGACGGAGGTGTCACTGAGAGGCAGCCAACCAGCTTATAGTGCTGCCACTGTGAATGAAGCCACGGCGGACAGATGGTGCGCGTGTGAACGGGAGATGAGAGTGCGGCGGGCCAGCAGTGGTAAAAACAGGCTGATATGGGCGGCTTGTGAGTGCTCGTTTGGGCAGTTTGCGCTCACAGTGGAATGGGTAACCTTTCATTCAGCCAAAACATGATTACAAACACGGATACAATAAGAGTCCAGAGAGGCGTGTAAGTCCATTAAAACGGTCTTTGACTAAATTGCACAACAAATGCCTGACAGATAAATCACAATCGAATCGGGATTTTGATATTTGCAATTAGTAAAACGCACAAGTGTCTATCTAAACACAGCTAACCCTATAGTTTAGACCTCTTCAAAGACACTGCCTGTCCAAAAACCTGGATGTTACTTACTGTCATGATCTGGGGTGGTTGCAGTTTGTCTGGTCTAGGTTTAAATAATGAAAATTGAAAGAATGAGATCAGCTGACTGCCAATGCTTTCCTGCTTCCCTGATGGCGCGGGCATGTTCCGAGATGACAATGCCAGGATTCATTGGGCTCATATTGTGAAAGAGTTGTTCAGGAAGGATGAAACATCATTTTCACACATGGATTGGTTGAGAGTCTTTGGATGCGCGGTAGTTTAGTTTACTATACTGAGTTCGACTGAGAAGATAATGAGTGAAGTAGTGCTTTGAGATAAATCTGGAAACTGCCATGAGGAGGCTCTCTGGATGGTGAGCAACACATTTGCATCTGTCGAAAATAAGTCCAGCTGTCTTGTTCTATCTTAGCTTATTGAATCAATGCCACGGTAAATGTAATCCATGCTTAAAGATACTTGTTATGTTAAAAAAAAAAAAAATCATATTAGTGTGTATTTGGCGTTTCAGTGACCGAGACGCTTTATGGGTGATTATCTTGGCGCTTACACTTTTCATCCCAGTGGCTCCTATGATGCTCCAGGATCAATTTTATTTCAGGTTTTTAGGGTTTTTGACAGGTTTTTGGGAATGGAATGTATATGTAGCCATGGATACAGCTCAATCAGCAGTGAAGACCTAAAAAAAAAATTGATCCTGCAGCGTCCTACAGGCCAACAGTAAGTAAAGGCGCTATGCTAACCACCCAAGCATCCAGTGGGTCACTGAAAAGTAAAATACATATTTTAAACGAAATATTTAGAGCGTGTGATCTTTTATTTGAGGCAACCATTTGAGTTGGACAGTATATGTTGTGATATAAGACAATGTGGTCAACAATAGTTCATACCGAAAGGTATCACAAAATGCTTTACAGATTACATTTAAAATTACATTTAAATTACACCCAGGTTCTTCACCTGTGAGGAAGGATTAAACAACAATGACTGTAGTTTGGGTAAAAGTTTCTCCCTCTCTGGGCCTTAGGACCGATGACTAAAACTTTTTGTTTCAGTCAGTTTTGTCCTGGTTAAGCTGGAGAAGTTTTTCTGCAATCCAGGATTTGATATCTAAAATGCAGTTAAAAAGTGCATCCATTGGCCCGGTGTCATCAGGAGACATGGAGATGTACAACTGTGTATCATCAGCGTAACTATGAAAGTTGACTCCATGTCTCCTGATGACATCACCAAGAGGGAGCATATACAGGTTAAAAAGCACTGGGCCTAAAATCGAACCCTGGGGCACACCACATGTAATGTTATGGACCTTAGAGGAGCAGGTATCCACACTTACCATGTCCTGTCCATGAGGTAGGATGTAAACCATTTGTGGACAGCACCAGAGAGGCAGCGCTCAGATCCAGTAGAACCAACACTGTGACCTTCTGTGAGTCATAATTTAATCTAAGATCATTTAAGATCTTTAAAAGGGTCGTCTCAGTGCTGTGGTTTACTCTAAAGCCAGACTGGAATTTCTCAAGGACGTTATGTGCAGTAATAAAATCATTAAGTTGGAGAAAGACAAGTTTTTCTAAGATTTTGCTTAAAAATGGTAAGCAAAAATTTTAAAATGGTTAAAATCATTACAGTCCAAATTGCTCTTCTTCAGCAGGGGCCTCACCAGGTAAGCAGGTAAAATCACAGGAGGAATTAGTTGTAAAGCATCAATAAATGTTGCAGCCACTTCAGGGGTAAAATTATGTTTCCTCACAGTTTTTGCCGAGGATTCTCGCTGGATAAAACCGGTGACATTAAAAAACACACAGTAATGGTCAGAGACGGCCAGGTCGATAACAGAGGACACTGTAGTGGACAGGCCATACGTGATGACCAGGTCCAGACTGTGCCCTTTCTCGCGAGTTGGCTGTGTGACGTGTTTGGTGAAATCCATATAATTAAGAACATTTAAAAACTCGGCAGAAATGGGGTCTAAAACGTTGTCTATGTGTAGATTAAAATCACTGGTTAAAATTATCATATTAAAGGAGCTATGTAAAATTGATAGAAAGTCTGAGAATTCATTAATAAAAAGGGGACATCTTTTGGGCGGTCCATAAAATCGGGGGGTTACTAAAGATAATTGCGTGGGGCTCAAAACTCGTGTATTGATCAAATAAAATAGGGTCGGTGGCAATAGTATTTATGTGCTATATAGATTAACTTGAATTGAATTGACATCATCTGATGGTAAATGTTAATGTCCCTTGACATTATTAAAAAGTGTATCGTCAACGGAATCAGCAGCAGCAATCACATGTATTACAAGAAAACATAACCTTCATGTTTAAGTCCCAAGTAGGGCTGCCTTTCAATGTGTGCCAGTAATCATTGTTCAGAACAACATATAACAGATTCAGTACGGTCTCAGGACCCACCAAGCATCAAACGTTGGTATCCTAAAAACAAAACAAAACAAAAAACAGTCTTCTTACAGTCTGTGTCCGGCTCTAGAAACAGTCTATGTCAAAAATAGAGAAACATTTTAGTTGGTCTGCCCATGACTTTATATTCTTTATATCATCTGTTGTCACGTGAATATGTCTTCCCAGTATATGTTTATGTTTTCATTTACCAATGTTTACACTTGAAAGATGAAATGAGGAAATCTTGAAACTGTGGATACTCGTTGTCTTTCTTCTTGTCGGGCAAAGGAATTTTAGACTGGTGATTGTGCCTTATCTGCTCACAGCTGCAAATCAATTTCTTAAAGGTTAGACATTAATGGCGGGAGTCTCCTCCCTCAACAATCTACTGTCTATTTCAGAAATCAGCTCCATAAGCTGCTCTATAGTTGACAAGCTCCACTGTGTGGCCAGGTCTGGTTTGTTCTTTGCATTTAATCCATCCAAAAATACATGTTTGGGATGTTCATTAGCAACAGAACACATTTTTCAAGCACTTGGCATTCATGAACAGCAAGAGATAAAAAAAAAACATCCATGGTAACTCTTCGGTAAAGTGTACAATATATTTCTGTTGTTGGTGCTCAATGGAGGAGCGAGCATTGAGCCTGTTAGAGTGCGAGAGTGATCAGTACTGTATCCCATTAAGTACCTGATAGAATTCCCTCTGTGTGGATAAGTGAATCTTAAGTGGAGAAATGAATATTTGATGCTGCTGTCCGGCAGAGTGTACGGCACTTCCGGAGAGATTGCACAGAAGTTGAAGGTTTCTTATTGGCAATCACCTAAAATGTTTCAATATCTGGGATCTCGAAGATGATTGGGTGCAGAGGCTAAAAAAAATGGGCTAAATGCACAGGAGCGTCACGTGACTTCCGGGTGGATTCTCAGCTGTTGCTGGCTCTTACTGTCTCCGTTATTTCCCTATGAGGTCTTGTCTAAAAAAAGTAAATAGCTCAAGATTCCATGGCAGGCAGTGAGTTACTGGTGGACAGTCACTAGCAAAGAATTCACCTTCGGGGGTAAGTGTTTTTGTCTTGAAGCAACGGCTAACACGAATAAACAATTACAATGCCAGCATTTTGAACGAGTCTGCACAAAAAACGGCCTGTCTTTAGTATAAATAAGTTTTACTTGTTTAATTTTTGTGGTGTTGTTTTTGGATACTAGCCGTTCGCTCTGAGAGGAAAAGTCCTCCCTCAAAAACACAGACGTTTCCTGCTGTCAAGAATTTACATCCAACGTAATGTTTTTAACACGTAGCGAGTCACTTCGGATCAGTATCTCACTGTCAGTGATGTTTTCTTAAACTATTTATTGATTTGTGCAAGACAGTGCTAATTCTTAGGACCGCGGCCGGCGGGGATCGCACTCGGAAGTCACGTGCCATTTGCATGCATAGAGCCTATAGCTGTAGCACTGTCAGTTTGGTGAAACGTTTTGAGCTGTGAAATTTAATCAGAATTTATCTGTTGAATGCTCATTAGGCATCCTGGATTACCACCTTATGATGTCATGAGGTTGAATGAATCATTTTGATGGCAATTGCCTACGCAAGATGACTAAACCATGTCTGGCTCATTGCTGCTATGTTTTTTGATGAGAAAACACCATTGTAACTGAAGTTTATAAAATAAGGTCATTTTTGTCATATTCACCTTGTTCCGGAAGTTCCAATGGACGCCACCATGAATTGTTCCCAAGTGCTCTCTTGTATTAGTTTACATGAGACTGCAGACATCAAAAGAAAATCAGTTACTACAAGCCGTTTTCAGGCCACCCACAGAAACAGTGCTGACTTGTTGGTGCAAATGAACATTGGACATTTTACACAAATCAATCCACTGTGCATCATGTTTGAGCGGCGAACATTTTCCCTCGACCTCCACTGCTGGAAGAAAGTACAGTTCTGGTAGCCTGGCATCCAGAATGTATTTATTTATTGGTTTAACAGTGCATGTTAATGAACATACATGGGTAACACGTCACACCGGATTGTAGCCTTGGGATAATTTCCATCCGTCGTCCCCCATGCGCACTCTCAAACACACTCTCATTCATTCTGGCCTATTGTACATGTTTTTTTACATGATACCCCTCTGTATATTTTATACACATGGATATCAGTCTGGGCAGGGCGCTCATGTGTTGATCGCGAACTGCCTCACTCTTGGGATGCGGAAGTCGACAGTGAGTTTTGTGAGTCATAATTTTAATTTAATATTAACGTAAAACCCCAAATAGCCGTGGCAAAAAAGAGGCAAAAGTGGGCGGGGTTGGAATAAGGCAGGACCTTTTATGCTCCTTTGTGAAGAAAAGACAAGGATAAAGAAAAGGATCTTACGCTCTTTAAATGATCACGACGACCCGTCAACAGTGTAGAGATTTGTGTTTAATAGCTTTATTAAAAATGGCATAATGGAACTTCATGAATTGCAGTCTGTGTCTTCAGGCAAGATTAAACCCCTGTTGCATCAGGACAAGTTGCTCAGGATAATCATTAACTCTTGAGAACTCCAATATATTCTATGCAAAACCACTCAGAAGTAAACATGGCATGTGTATGAAACAGAGTGGATGGCAATTTGGCGAGCCTGAAGGGAGTTTGTTCAACATTCAGTGATTATGTCTAATTCATTATCCTATCCAATCTGAATGGAATATCAAAAGTCTTATTAATAAAACAACAGTGCCGTTTGTTGTAGTCTGTACTGAAATTTGTGGGGCGTGAATAAATCAACACTGAGCAGCAATAGGAGGCGCATCACCATGTCGGCGCTGTGCTGGGTGCACTTTGAAAACAGCATGGCTCTTTGAAAATATAGCACATTTTGTAACAACCTCCCCATCCACTGCCATCTTCTGTCCTGATCTTCCGCACAGCTGCAGGCGCTCCAGCAAAGTAATGAGTAACTCTGTTTTGTGCCATCACTCCTCAAAGAGTAGTTGTGTGAAAGTGCTTGCAAAGGCTGTCGGCTTCTTCTCTTAGAACCTCCATCCAGCGGAGTCTGCTCTCTAAATCCAATTCATCAACGCCTAATGGACAGCACGGATAGTCTTTCGACAGTCTTTAAATAGCGTACGTGTACGGTGCATGCACAAAGGCTGGGAACGTATATGCCATGTTGAGTAATAACGGACCTGCAGAGCACTACGACACGGATATCCATATATTTTCAGGTTTTCATAGAAATAGCTGAATAAAATGTGTGCTTTAAGTCACACACACTTTAACTCTGACAGAATAATGACCACGCTACAAAATCACACCTCTTTATTCACTGAAATAGAAAAAAAATTACATGTTGAGAAATGTAAAAAAATTTAATACGTTTGTAAAGTTACAGATACTCTAAATAAAATAAGTACATTTAAAATGTTAGTTGTGAAACGATGTAATTCCTCTGAATTTGTATTGTATCCTTAAAATGCCGCTGTGCAGGGTGTTGAAGCTTGGTCTGAAATCACTGAGCTTCTCCTTTGGGTTCGAATGTCCACGCTCCCTATACTCTTTTGTCCTGACCTTTCTTCACGCTCTGCTCATCTCCAATACTCTCCATCCCCGCTCTCACACCTCAGCTCGTCCTCACCGCTGACATAACGGAGGAGGATTGGCGAGTAATGATCTTTTAAAACGGTCCACATCCTGCTGCTTCAGAGGGGGAGCCAGGTGAACATGATCTATGATGTCCTTACACCTGCTTTTAATCAGGGCGCAATTTGGCTTTATTTCTGGGACTGTCCCTCACCTCACTGTGCTGTGCACTTTCCCTCAACACTTGTCTTCCCTCTGAGGTGCCAGAGGGTTATTTAGACTTCACTGTGACAGGAGACCTCAAGGAAAGACTAAAATAAAGGTGTCTGCTGACAAAGGAGGACTTGGAGGTCAAGATGAATGACGGCTTGATCTCTGGTACTGAGTGAACCGTGGAAAACCTACGGCATTAGCCTTTATGAATTTGTCGCATAATTTTTTGTGCTGAACAATGTAAAAGATGATTAAAGATTAAAGGTTGCTCTTCCTCTCCTCGCATAGATACAGGCGGCAACGCATCATACAAGGGGGCGTGGCCTAGTCAAGGGGGAAGAAAACCTCAATTTCTCCCTATTATCAGCGGACTAGAAATATATTTATCACACACAAATAAAGTTAAGCCAAAACCGGGCCCATACGGATGTTTTTTCACAGCAATTTTTTTCAGTAGAAGCGAAAAAACCCCCGAAAAAAAGTCACTTGTTGTTAACGCTAGCATGTAGCATGAAGCTAACGTAGCTCCCTGGTAAGCATTGTCTGATTTTAAGCAATTATGGGCCGTTGGGTTGCACCTCTCCATGTCTCTGTATCTTAATTTAATAGAAAAATATATTTATAATTGAGCATTTGTTAAAGTAATGGCGGCGTAATGGAAGAGAAAGAGAAAAGAGATATTCATTTATTACCTTATTCCACCCCGCCAACTTTTACCTCTTGTTGCCTTGTCTCGGCACTTCTATCGTATTGACGCTTCCGCTAGAGCGCGCCACTACAATCTCATGTTTAGTAGATTGATTTGTGTAAAATGTCCAACGCTCACTTGCACCAACATGTCAACACTGCACAGCCTCTCTGCGCGGCCCAAAATCGGCTTTGTTTTCGTGTAGTAACTGATTTTATCTTGACTTCTCTATGTAAACTGATAGGAGAAAAGGGACGGGCACAATTCATGGCGGCTCCCACGCGAACTTACGGAATAATAAAACAAAAAAGACATAGGCAGACGTAGTACACAGAATAAATACATTTACAAGTTATAGTCACAGAGGTCCAATACAGTGACAAACACAGGCAAGGTAACAAGTCCAAGATTAAGGCGCATTGAGTTGCCTTGTGTATGAAATGCGAGGTATAAATAAACATGCCTTGCCATTATTTAATAACATGTCTGAGAAAGCAGGAATTATATGTTTTCAACTCAGCTCTATTAATATATTACAGTATTTTTATTCAGTGTTATCTGATGGTTTTGTCAGTTGTGTTTGTCCTTACTGGGATCAGAGTGGTAAATGGTGTACTATCAGTCTATCACAGACTGTTTGACTCCAGGGTCCTGCACTTCACTATAGCCTGGATCAAACTCGGAGCAGATCAGAAAGCCTGAACCCTCCACTGCAAAGGTCACACTACTCTCCATTATTCATCAGACTGCCATGCTAAGGCCAGCCAGTGTTACGAATGAAAAGGTGTGAGATTGTAAGATTGATTTCTCATAGTTTTTGTATAGTTTTCCTCTATTCCCTCAAAGACCACAAACCCACAGTATGTGTTCACCTTTGCCAGCGCCATAGAGACTAGGAAGAAAAGAAAGACTCAAACAGGTGCCGACATTTCTCTGCCTATAGAACAAAATGATGCATTTGATTTTAGACCTTTGTTACTCTGCACTCTGTTTGCTGTTTGTTCAATTGTATTGTGCTCACTCTATGGATTACCTAAACTCTCTCAAAATAATTTACTTTTGCATACTAGAAACATATTCTAAACTGCCATAATTTATTATAAATTTAAATGTGATAAAGATGATCTTGTTTTCGACATTGGCTGTTATGGCTCCATTTGATTTGCATTGTGAATCTTTTGTCTCTCACTCTCTCTCACATTGATTTTCATGTATCTCTAAATTTGACTCATATTGAGATTTCTCCGCCATCAAACAATGTTATATTGTGAGCACACTGCACTGCACACCTGTACTCTCTGTAGACCACAGACCGTCTCCACACATCTCCACACTGGGGCCGGAGTGGAGGAAACGCATTTGCACTTTAACTGTGAAATCCCAATACATCTGGGCCCATGTTGTACATTCTGGTCTACGAATGCTTTCCTCTCGGAGCAAATATGCAGACACTCTTCTCCCTTGTTTATTTTCTGTTCTACAGTGGAAAAGAATCGTATTCCCATATTTGTTGTGTCCTTGGGCTGTACCCACCTTGCCTATTAATGTTGTCTGTGTTGAGAGGCGCAGACTCACAGTTTTTTGTCAATTCTATGACATGCAAACTTCTAAGTGTAACTCAACCGTAGAAGACACGCACATCCACTATCAGTACTTGCAGTAATTGCAATTTGCTTAGTTGTTTGCCTGTTTACTTGGCCGAAAATTGCATTCTTTCACTGTCTTCAGCTTGAGCCGCCATGTTGATCCAGGCTACTGCACAGCTGTGACGTTATTTTTGAGATTAAACCTCTATCAGAATCAGAATAGTTTGAACAGGTTCACAAACTAGGAATTTTTCTCGGTGCTGACGTGCAACATAAAACATATAACACAGAATCTAGATAAAAATAAGCTATGAACTTTAAATTATAAGGCATGCATGAAAATATTAAATAAATAAGATGAAGATACGATTGTATTTACAGATGTGTAGGTATATAAAGTGATAGTGATATAAAGTAATAGTAGCTGATCTAAGAGTGGACAACACCACACAGGGAAACAGAGCAGAAACATCCATGAGTCTGTGCCTAAATTATGGGTCTTGTTTTTTTGTTCATGAGTCTGATGGGGGAAAAAAACTGTTCAAGTGGCAGGATCTATGGGTCTTGATAGATTGTAGCCTCCTGCCTAAGGGGAGAGGGGTTACTACTTTGTGTCCAGGGTGAGAAGGGTCAGCTGTGACCCTCAAGAGTCCTGGAGGTGAACAGGTCCTCGAGAGCACAATGCGCTGCAGTCGGTGCTTGTCCCGGTATGTAGCGCCTGGTCACCACACAGTGATGGAGGAGGTGACGATGGACTCGATGATGGCCGTGTAGAACTGGATCAGCATCTTGGTCGGCATCTTAAGTTTCCTTAGCTGCTGCAGGAAGAACATCCTCTGCTGGGCCTTCCTGATGAGGGAGCTGATGGTTGGCTCCCATTTGAGGTCCTGTGTGATGGTGGTGCCCAGGAAACGACAGAGATGGGGTAGGAGAGTCTGTGTATTAGGACAATGTCCATTTTGCAACATTTGGAAACACAAGATGGGTTAGCAGACTTGCTTGAAAACCTTTTCTTTAGCAGAAATCTAATATTCAATTGGGAGCTTGCCCAATTTGGTATTACTATTATTTTATTTTATATTGTGAATCCTTGACATGGTCTGACCGGTATGATAATAACTTGCATACCGGTGACCCCTATTAATGTAAAAAGAAAAGAAATACTTCCCTCTCAAGTCTCCATTTTAAATACAGCATGCTGTATCAGCAGAAATGGCGCAGCTCTCCTCACCAGTACGCCAAGGCCCCCGGGGGTTAGTGCTTTGATGTAGCGCACGACAGTGTGTGTTGGCCAGAGCATAGTCACACACTACAAATGAGCTCACAACGCCTCGATTAACAATTATACCTCAGCAGAATACTGTTCGTACCTTTGATACATGCAGAGGCTTTTACCGGTGATTAAGGGAGGCAACCCTGAGCAGGGCTGGAGTGATACGAGGAAGCGGCTCTTTAGTTAGAGGAAACCAATACTCTGAGTGTGGGTAGAGGCTAATTGCGCTGAGGGTAAGTGGGAGTGTTAGACAAGAGCCGGACTCTAAAGGCAGAACAAAACAGCGATGCACAGGGCCAGAATCCCATCCCTCACTGCATCAAGCCCACACACAGCAATTAGAATCTCTCCCGAGGACTCGGTGTGCTGTTGTTGTGCTCATGTATGTGTTCATGTATTGGAAATCATATGAAAAAGTGACGAACTTGGGATTAGTAATGAATATGAAAGCCTCGTTATTCAGTGGACATCACATTCTGATCTCTGTGGGTTGATATCACATTTTAATCACCTTCCAAAGGGATCATTTGTCTTAGCTTGATAACGTTGAAGTTGCAATATTCTGTTCAGTGGCGTCAAAACACAGTTGCAGATTAGGAGTCAGTACCTTTCTAAAGAAACAGAAAGAAAAAAGAAATCTTATTCCAAGCCAGTTTACCGATGCACACAATCACAAGAAATGTGATTATTTACTTTTAATCAATTAATAACAAAGGCCACAATTAACTTGATTAAAAACAAACTTGATTCTAGTCCCTCTACTGATTTTAGTATTTAACAGTGTACAGAGAGAAGAGAGTGTAATATCTGCTTAACTTTAATCTTGTCAAAATATCCTCGGGCAACTCATTAGACTCATTTATACCTATATTGCCAATTTTAGCAAACTCAATGGCTCACTGCATGACTTTACCCAATGCTGTTTAAATGCAATGTGGGCCCAGTGCTCGTGTGTCCGTGCCTGTTGTTGCTGGATACACTCCCGCAAATGTTAAAGGTCTCATGTCTATGAAATATTAAATGTCTCTCCCCCCTTAATGATCCGTAAATTGTATTCCAATACTTGCCTCTCTGCTTGAGCTCGCGTCTTTAATTGAAGCGTTGCATAAAAAAATATATAGAAAATCAGCGCGGAGGGTATTTGGCATGAAATGGAAATCCAATTTTCCCCTTCTTCTCGCCCATTTCTACAAACGCAGGAGCCGTGGGATCATAACGCCAGGAAATAGTATTCATGAACAAATGCTCTCTCCCTGGTAATGAACGTGTGCGCCTGTGTGTAGTTGGCTGGAAATCGTCTGCACGCTGCCAGGGACACCTCGGAAAAAATATCAGCTTGAGACGGCAAACACAGCAGCTTTATTTTCCTGTAATAAACTCCCACGTTATCAGCGTTTGTCCTTTTTCTTTTTTCTCAAATAAAGATATGGCGAGAGCAGACTCTTAATGTGCACTAATCTAAAAGGAACACATTCAGCGGCATCGATTGGAGGGACACGATCGCCTCTTAAAACCAAACTAAAAGAAAATATATAAGGACCTCACCGTGTCTTTATCAGCCTGTGCTAAAACGTGGCTTTACACTTAATATGACAGAAACATTTATATCAGAAGAGGAGAGAGGCTATGCAGGGGGGGAGGGGGGTCTAATGTCCTTGTGTTTTATGTCTATTCGATCATGAGGGCATGTCGAAGGGATTATTACACACAGACCATTACTTTAGTTTATATTGCTAAACATAAACGGGCTTGTGCAATGTCGGCGGATGTAGCATTGCCTAGATTTATTTGCAGGTTTTTTTTTTTTTCCAGTGATGACGGGGTGGTCGCAAAAGTGGTCGCACACATCCAGCACATCATAAAGATTCTCAATGGGGGTTGATGCATCCTGGTATTGGCATCTTGGAATATGTGACCGGACACGGACATTTTGAGTTATTCACAGATTGTGAAAGTGCAGTCTCCACAGATTCCAACAATGTGTAGTGACCCATGGAAATCTGATCATATTTGGAGGAGACGTGGCCATTTGAATGTCGGAGCTCAAAATAGCTCAAAGGTGAGAAAACGGCCTCTGAAGTTTTTGATTTTTGATTTGATTTGAATACTTTGGGCAGTTCTCACCTCTCTCTGCTGCTGGGAGTGAAAATAGGGCTCATTTACATCTCATTTAAATAATCCATACCCGCTGTAAAGCTCCCCCCGTCATGTCATGTGTATGGGCTCAAACGCATATAAACTGATCAACAATAGGCGTATGTATAAAACTGCCTTTTTTGCGTGGCATTTGTTGGCTAAAGGATGTGTCAACAACGCAAACCAAAGCAGCGGTTCAGGCATACATTTTTGATCTGTGGTTTATGTGTGTGCCGTCGATAAATTGAATTTCCTTCAGGATTAATGACGTACATTCTAACCAATTCCCCATTAAAACACATTTAGTAAACATATTTAGGTATTTATTTTTCAGCCACTGTTGCTTGATGAACCGCATAAATAGATTGTGTTCTTGTTTGTGTGCACTTTTAGAGCAAACCAAAAAACAACACCAATGATTGGGCCATAGGTTTAGCTGGAATAATCAATAAAGTCAGTGAGTGCAGCAGACTCCTCAATCTGCCGTGAGCTTCACTAACTACTGCAAAGGTCAGCTCCTCTGAGCTCTTATTGAAACAAGCTGCACCAAGTGTCTGTGCTGTGACAGGAGAGACCTTGTCCACCAATGACAAATAAATATCGATCCAGCATATTACCACAACTTCCCAGACCTTATAAGACTTAAGCTACCAACAAAAAAGGAACAGAGAGCCAGAGCCCACAATCCTCGCCTTTTTTCTTTTTTTACTAATTCACCCACCAACCAAGAGGTGATGACAGTGTGAGTAGTGTGATTTAATATAATATAATATAATATAATATAATAATCTTGTTCAGTTCCACCATAAATCTTGAACTGGTGTTAAAGTTATTTTGAAGTAACACTGTGTTACTTTTCTAGTTCTGGGATAACTTAATTAGTTACTAGGGATGTAACGATTCATCGAAAATCGATTTAAAATCGATTTAGCTACTCCATTTTGCGCAACCGAAACAGACCGGAACATAGCTCGTTGTTTCTAACAATGTTAACTTTTTCTCAAGACAAGCTCCACACCTTCCCCGCCTCACCCCCAACACACTACACGCCATGTAAACAAATACACGTGTAGGCATGGAAGCTGCAGACACAGCTAAAGTTAGCGGCTACGAGATTAGCGTTAGCGGCTAACACAGAGTTTAGCATTTTGACAGAAGTTTACCAAAGATCGTAAACTGACACACATCTGACTAATAATCCAATACCTACAGGAGCTGTCATGTCTTTTTCCTCCTTCTATTTACAAAGGCTGCACCGGAGGCAGTGAGGCGTTCAAGGGTGAAAAAAACTGCACTGTAAAATTAGTTCTAAATGATAGTATTATGTTCAAACTGCAAAAAAAAAAAAAAAACTGTTTGGTATAATAAATATAATCTCAAAATGTTTGCTTTGCTACACATCTTATTTAGGCTGAAAACATGTAAATTTACAAGCACTCTGTCAAAATGATTATAGTTATTATAGTCCTGTAATTTTTTGTAATGTAAAGTTCTCTTACTGTGACAGTTGCAATTTGTTACAAGGACAAAAATATAGATGTTAAAACAAAAGAAACATTGGTATGAAGGAGTCATTCTTTTCTAAAAAAAAAAAAAGGGTTAAAAAAATCGGGGAAAATCGAAATCTGGAACTTCAAATCGGAAATCGAATCGGGGCTTGAGTGAATCGTTACATACCTATTAGTTACTATTAAAAGTGACGCCACCCAACACACTGCCCTCTTCTGCCGTCCCATGACTGAGCGTTGTATGTCTGTTTATTCACTTGCCTCGGGGTGTTCCTGCAAAAGCTCCCGCACACACTTCCACACATCTTCCCCGCTGTTCCTGTCACCGTCTCCCGCCTCCATCGGTGTCAGTATGTCAGATTTCGAGCCCGGCACAAGCACATGCTTTCAATTAGGTTGATGTCTTTTTATGCTATGTATAGTAACAAATTGAAAAAAATACCGGCGAGATGTCCTTGATGGAAAAAAATTGGGAGGGGTTGTTGTTTTTCATCTTGCTTTTAAAATAGCTGGAGCGGAGGTCCGTTGAAGGCCTAATGGAGAGGGATAGGGTGCTGTGTGGGCTTGCGCAGACAGAGACAGCTCTCCATCTCAGTTATCTCCTGTTTGCTCAATTCCAACTGTCTGCAGCCGTGCACCTGTGGTCCGCTCACGACTTTGCTGGTGGCCCCCCTGAGATAATAGCCAATCCCTCTGTTCTCACACCCTCAATCAGACAGGGCCAAAGAACCTTGCGCTTTGTTTAAGATTTCCAAAGACCAAACTCTTGTCACCGTGGCGCCGGCCCATTACGAAAGCAGACAGACTCATATGAAAGGCCTCTTTGCTCTGCTAATAGGACATAGATGAAAAAGATGGAGGTCGCGTGGTGCTTTGACCGTTGTGCGCGCCACATCATGCACTCCCGATGATATAGACCATTGTGCTGTGATTACAGAGAAGTCGATAATTCAGGCGTCTTAGATAGAGGCATTACAAGGATGATTGGCTGCTAATAGGCGTGTATTGTGCAAGGATCTGACACATCAACAGATGGCAATTGCACATAATGCACTAACTATCGCTTTCATGTGCTCCTCCATTGTGGTCCTGCTCAAAAGCCAGACTCCTTTGTGTTTGCTGAGAAAGTCAAATGTGATTTTCAGACCACTCTTGGTGCTTAGTCAATCAGCGGTGCCTCGTCAATATCTAGCCATTTGTTTAGCAGCAAATTGCATCTTGATACTATATATGTAACACAAACAGAGTTTGTGTGAATTCAGGACAAGGTTTCTGCTTTGAAGCTCTCTTACTTCACACCATCCAAGAGACAGGCACTATGAAAGGGAGACATTATTCTATAGTAAAGCACACTTGATCCAAAAGCATAATGTACAAACTGTATCATAGCTATTTGTAGCTAATAAAAATAGATTTATTAAATTTTATCTAAATGTTATGATTTATATTAACCTATTAACCCCCACCTGAACTGGGCACAATTTAAAAGCTTGTCAAAATAGCCACAAAAACGAGGACGAAAATATAAACAAAAAAATGTGACCCCCAAAAGAGCGACAAAAACGCAATAAACAAGCGACAAAAACGTGATTAAAATGTGATGAAAGAGAAAGAAAAAAAGAGCCACAAAGAAGCAACAAAAACTTGTAGAAAAAGCAACACAATAAAAAAAAGCGGCTAAAATGTGCCGAAAACCTGTCAAAAAAGTGTCAAAAAGCAAAGAAAAAAGCGATGTGACGAAAGCAAAGAAAAACCCGTCAAAAAGACGACAAAGATCTACAAAAACAAGACAAACATGTTACGGTCATATTTTGTGGGTCTTAACTTTGAAATGAGGCGTTGCACTGGTCGATTGCTGGGTTGCAGGTTCTAGAGTGTGATGATGTCACCGGACCCAGCGGGGGGCAGGAGCTAGTTTTTTCCTATTAACAACATTACACTTTCATAAGTCATATCTCAAAAGAAAATGTATGAATTACAAAAATGATCAATGGTATCAGTCACTGGGTCCAACATCTCTCTGTACAAAACCAAAAATGTCCTCAAAAACAAAAGAATTTTTCCTCCATATAATAGTATTGGCCTTTAGAACGCTGTGATGTCACCTGAAACCCAGCTTTATATTACTTTTTGCTTTTTGGAAGAGACGGGAGCACGTGGAGGAAACCCATATAAAAACAAGGAGAAAATGAAAACTCTTCACAGAAAGGCCCGCACTGTTCGGGAGTTGAACCCGAACCATCGGTAACTCAGCCACTGTGCTGTTCTTCGATCTTCTGAATTCAATATTTTAGACTATACGCACTGGCACGTGAACTTGGCTGCAAGCGGTCACAGCAATACAGCGGCTTCATCCCGAAGGGCCGCTCTGTCTCTGGCGAAAGAACCGCAGGTGAATCGTTAGAAACTCAAACCCTTAAAAACCCAGGCACAGATCGATGAGCCTATACGGAACACTGCAACTTCCCGATCGTCGCGCTATCAACACTTCGCGTTGACGTGATGGCAGAAGAAGAAGAAAAAAAACGCCTTGGGAAAACCACTCTGCTCCTGTCGTTCATGGCCAAGACATCGGAGCTGCCGGGGGCTCCGTGGAGACCAAAACAAATACATTAGCTACATGCTCTCAGACACGCAGCGGTGAAAACTGTGGCACCTCGTTGGGCAGACTTTCCCCGCGTATTAGAGGCTTCAAGATCTCATCAAGTGATATCGGAAGAGCTACACGGCTACACTTTCACACCCTCTTCCGTGTAAAAGAATCTAATCGTAATATGTAAGCTCGCTCATTATGGCTTTTAATGTCTCCCGTTTCTCCTCTGCAAAGCGCCGGATCGCTGCTAACCCGCTTAACCTCGCGCCCCTGGAAAAAAAGGTTACGAGATTAAAGTCGACTTTTATCCGTCTAGTAAAACCGTGTTCGCTAAGTGCGCGGCTCAGGCTGTGCGCGGTCCTTTGCAGCAGGGCGCGGTATAACTAATGTTCTTAAACGACAGATCAAATGGGGGAAAACACCGGCGGTTTTACAAAAGAGGTACGAGTGTTCTGTGAGGAGACGCTGCGGGTTTGGGCGAGAGAAGTGACGGTCTATAATGGCACAATGGTATTGACAAGACTGCTAATAATGAGTGCAGTGTTTTTTCCCGAGTGCAGAGGTTAAGGAGCTATTATTTGTCAATGGATTTGTCTGTAAAGAGAAAAAAAATGTGTCCAATGATTCCATTTTTTAATTCATTTTTTTATAGGTAAGCCACTTATTCCTGCCCTCTGTTGTCGAGGACAGGTTGTATGCCCATGAGATCCAAATATAGATGAAAAATTTGATTTGGCAGGAAATGTGTCAAAAGGACAGTGTAATTAAGTTGTAATCGTACGATGCTTTTTGTCGATCGGCTTTTACTTCACACACTCATTTAGTCAAAGGTCGTTTTGTTACAACCTGGTTTTTCATGATTTGTCCTTGGTCTTTTCCTTGCAGATATTTCATGAGAGATCCACTATTGACGGCGGTTCAAAGCGCGGTGGGCCTTCAGTCTGCGGTAATCAATGCATCCAAAGTGGCTCAAGTAGGAAACAACGGGATCAAAGTCTGACCCATCTGGCACTTGGGATCCCAGGCGTCCCCGAAAGTGCGCTCACATGTACAGTTGGTTTGCGGTGGTCAGTAATAGGCACGTGGTCTGTAAAAAACCTTATTGATGTAGTTTGAGATGTGGAATAGACCAGATTGGCGAGTACAAGGGAGGTTCTGTTTTCTAAAGATATCCTAAAAAAAACAGATGGTGGTTGCTGCGTTTACGTTAGTCTTAACTGTGATGACATTAAACTCCCACGGAGCTTATAACAGGATGACAGTGACACTGAATCGAGCATTGTCGGGGGAAAGATGAGGAGGCTTGTTAGGCGCAATGTTGTCTGACTCACATCGAATGCGGCAAAGTCTAATTTCTCTCTGCCAATATATTGTATACATGGGCACTGGCTCATTTCTCCATACAACTTTGAGAATGTTTAACTTAACTTTTCTCATCTACTGGAAGGACATGGACGCCTGCTACCAACGATATTTGCTGGTTCATTTATTTGCATGCGGCCTTGCTGTGCTTTCTCATGTGGTTTCGGTTGTTTACTCTGGAGATGTTTGCATATCTTTTAAAGTAAACTGTTCCAACGCCCTATTTACAAATCCCCCACTAGCCTCTGAGCGTGTTTTACTCAGCATGTCTGTCTTTCAGTCTGTGCCTCCCAGCTTATCAAGACTATAAGAGTCGAACAAACTAACTGATAAGTCATCCGTGTATTATTACACATAACTCTAGCATTACAGTGATGACAAGTGATTGTTCACTCCTCATTATCACATCTAATCTATGCTAGCCCCCAGAACGTCTGCCCCTTACTCTTCATCACACTGTTATACATAATTGGTGATATATTCAAAGACCTTTGCCTCTTTACTCACATAGCCAATGTTTTTGAATGTCATCATTTGTTTATCACTGAGTTGACAATCCTCCCACTCATGCGAGCACTGATGTGTTCAAGATCCACTAAATGTCATCAGACTTTCACCAGTCTATTCAAGTTTAAGTCAAAATATTTTGTGATTTTTTCTTTTTTACCCTGCGGCCAAACGAGACAACATGCAGAGTCTGAGATATACATACTCAGCAAAGATCCATATGCATATGGGTGTAGCCATAGGTTGTGACAATGCTGAAAAAATTCTGTTTAGAATGATTAATGAGACAGGAGCACTTGCTAATGGCCAATGCCAGCGGTTAGGAGGGTATTGGCTGGGTCTCCTCTGCATAACACTCAATTTGCTGCAGAACTTAAATCTATCAGTAAACAAAAGTCTTAATTCTTACAAGAGTTTTAAAGGAGTAATATGCCGATGAGGCCAGCTTGTAGCTTTTGTGAAATTTCAATTTATTAGACAGGCTGGCCTTGGAAATGTGATTAAGCATCTACACCTGCTTAAACGTGATGCCAAAGTTTTCACAGCTCATCAAAGCAAAGCCTCCTAAAGAACATTTAAAATGTATTAGTTGCCCACTGCGCAAGGATAAACAGACTCTTTGAAAAGTGCCCAGTGCACCCTGTAAGCTCGGCTCCTGTGAGACTGAACAATAGGAGGTCTTAGCGCTCCTCCTGCTCCCACGTCTGCGGTTTCTTCTCCTGTGTCGGCTGTGTTGCTCTCTTAAACCCTTAAACTGGAGCACACTGTATATGCACTGAACCAAATAGCATTGTCTGCTGCTTGCACTGCCATGACTTATTCATGAGGATGTGAAAGGATGCGTTGAGAGGGGAAGTGGAGAATATAACCAGTGGTGTACTTTACACCAGCGGTGCCAAGCACTCGAGTGAGGCTCACCCTGTGAATAAGGCTCACAAACCCAGGCGGGCTAATGTCCAGCACAACACACCCCCCGTGCTTCAACACCACTACTGGAACTCAAATTACATGAGAAACATGTAACAGTTGGATGATTTTGACCAAAATTTTTTATTTTTTGACGGCTATTGTGATAATCTGATACGATTAGCGATTTTAAAATTGTATATATACTATTGTTGACTATTACTGTATATTTTTGTTTTATTTTAACAGTTAAGTACATCCTTCTAAAACTGAAATAAACACAGAAGTAACACGAAAGCCATGATATTTTTTGGTGCCGGGGCTTGAACGTAGTGCTCCAAGGAGATGATGCTCATTTTATTTCATTCATTTGGCTTCGGCCCTTGTGTAGAAACAACAGCGACATGACTCCCAAAAGTCCACGCAGCAAAGAAAGCCCCTCACATGTAGAGTCACCAAATCACACGGTACAAGGATCTAAATGTACATGCAGTATATACAGTATCTGTCAAATAATATCGCCAAATCAGTTTGCAGAGAAGTGAGACCTGTTCCACCATGTGTGTTTGTGCTTCTGTTTATTTATTTATTTATTCATAAGGGACGATACAATCAACACAATTAATCTTTTCAGCTGATGCGATGCATGACGCGCTTTTAGCTAGTGCTAATTCACAGCTCTGTTTTTTCTCTGCATGGTTAAGGCATGACATCAGGGACATACAGTAGACTCTAGTGCATGTCCCTCTGCTGAGTACAACTTTGAGATGCAGCCACTATTAAATGATCGTGAGAGACCCCTAAACAAAGCCATCATGGTTCTTTTTGAAGTGAATGTACTATTCAGAGCAAGGTTGTTTTTTTTTACAGCGCAAATACTCGTTGGTGGTTCCCACTCTAGATCCTTAATTATAGTGCTTAAACGTTTGACAGCAAATACTACCTTGTAAAGTCTTTGACCTTTCAAGAAGTAAGACTAAACTGGGGATAAAATAGATCTAAATCGGACTAAATTGTGTCCAAAGTACCTTCAATGCATTACAAAACCATACAATAAATTATCTCTGTATAAAAAAAAAAGTTGCCAGATGCAAGTCAAAAATTACAGATGACAGTGCGTACGATCTGAACAAACCCTAGTACAACCAGCGGTACATGCACCTCAGTTTGAAAACCATTGGAATAAAACATATCCACACACTTCAACTGTCCAACACACGCATTTCCCTCATACATTTGTTCATTTTAAACTGTCATAATATTTATATCTCAAGCAACTCTGAGAGATTTTAATTGATCGATCAAACAATATGACGACGCGCAGCATTTATATTTAATGGGGTGATAGTTTTACAAGGAAGGCTCTTGACTGTGCAGAGTCAAGTGAGGTCTGCCTCTCAGCACTAATATGGGAGTCTGTTTGAAGATGTATTAAGTCATAGTGAGGCAGTGATGTGAGAGTGGGCGCACAGATCTCCGTGATCAGTCTACACGCAGACATGATGCATACACGCGGGACGCACTCATAGCTCCTCTCATTCCACACTGTCATGATTAAGTGCATATGGAAATGGCACGTATTGAGAGTATCAACACGGTGTCATAAATTCAGGGTTATAAAGCCAGCAGGATTTGACACGATTACTATCGACTGCCACTGAAGAGGACGTGCACTAAAGTAAATCACTGTGCCGATGATTCACGTATGATATATGCAGTTTTCAGCCTCTCAGGGAGAGTGGCGCTCGTGTAAATAATGGCCCTATCTGCACAGATAATGCACAAAACCTGCTCTTCGGACGTCGCCCTGTGGTCAGTGTTGTTCCACATCGCAATGCTTAACAAGAAAAACTCCTGACAGCATTGTCCTATTATCCAGCACTTAATTAGCCGGACTCCTTTGTCTCTGCTGGCATGAACTGCACAGAATATCTGAGCAAGAGCTTTCTTGTGCCTGTGAATACATCGCACCGATCCCCAGGGGTCTTCACCTGATGAATAGTCAATCAGAAATTGAAAACAGGGTCTAGAAATAAATTAGAATAACACTCCCTCAGAAAAATAAATAAATAAAACATTAATGAAAAATGAATCAGACTTTAATCAAATCAATATTTTTTAATTGCTGCTTGTATTGTATGGGATGCTTTTTGTTGAAGGGGCAGCGCACGTGAACACATTGACCAAGATAAAGTCAGGATAGATGCTTAGTGCAATGTTAAAGCACAATATGCTAATTTGTTACACCTGTAGTGTGTGTATATATATCCATCCATCCATCCATCCATTTTCTCCCACTTGTCCGTTGCCGGGTCGTGGGGGCAGCTATTGGAGCTGCCCAAGTCACATTGCACCAGTCCCCTATGGCTCCTTCTGCAGGTGGTGGGTCCACGGAAGGACGGCCTCATAGTTCCAAACGGGCCTGTTGGTCTCTCATAGGGGGCGTGTGTGTATATATAAATATATATATATATATACACACACACACACACACACACACACATTTACAGAATTAATGAAATGTGAATTAATTGACCACTTAATATATATTTATTTTTTATTTGAACAGGGACAGTGTACAATATACATTAGCCTCAGAAAGGAGAGATGCATTTTTATTTTTTTATTTTTTTATTTATTTATTTATTTATTTGAGCAGTTTGTCTGCTCAAAGGGAGTGGGCCGAAGCCAAAGGCTTATAAGCGCACTTATAATTAGCACTTGGGCTAATTTCCACCTGCAGTCCCTGGGCCTACTGTACATGTTTTTAGTGGTAGGGGAAACCGGAGTACCCGGGGGAAACCTACGCAGACACGGGGAGAACATGCAAACTCCACACAGAAAGGCCCCGTCCAGGTGGGAATCGAACCCCGACCTTCTAGCTGTGAAGCACGAGCGCTAACCGCTGTGCTACCGTGCCGCCCAATAGTATTCATAAAACGAAGTTACATATTACATATGGATCACAACAATCAGGATTCACTCTAAAATCATAGTCTTACACTCTGCAGACCTTTCTCACCCATTCCTTCACTTTAAACCCTCCCATTCCCTCCTTCATCCTCTCTCTCTCCGTCTCAATCATGGACACAGAACATGCACTTTTACATCAACAACTTTCATCCATGTCATTCAGTGCCACTTTGATCCTTAATGTGTACAGTCTTGTTTGGACAGCAGACATTTCTTTGTCAGATGTCCAAATACAGGAGACTCTGTGCATGAATCTCTGTTGGCAAACTATTCCAATGAGCTATGGCCACAGATGAGAAGGCCAATTTGGTGAGAGCGGCCCTACATTTGGGAACCCTGCACTGTCCGCTGGAAGAAGAGTGTGTGACTCGAGCTGTTTTTTCTGAAGTCTCGGAGGAGGCCCAGCACCATTTAAAACTTTAACAAGTAGGCAAAGATTAACATGAATTATCAAATTATTGAAATGTAGGAATTTATATGTGGTAAGCACACTTGGTGATACTGTCGAGGTTTCTTGTCAAGAATTTTTACCGCATGTTTATATTGTAAATGCTAATATATATGCGTTGCTATGCAGCAAGCTGATCCAATGCACAAAGGGTTGAGGATTGCCATGGCAACGGGGATCTGGACTCGCTAAGTTTTGATTTATCAAAACACCCTCAGGAACATAGCCTACATACTGTACTTACGGTAAGAAATGCTCAGCTTGTATGCCATAGAGAAAGAAAGAACATTTATATGTGATTTTCTTGCTCCACTGTGCTCTTAAAAAGGAACCATTCACCCATTGACACTCAGTTACACCAGAGTAGCAGCCAACACCTTGCCCAAGAAAACCACCATCACTTTCAGGAGCCGGGATCTGCACTCAAAGAAAATTATTTCAATGGATAAACTTAATGAAAGTGCTGCAACCTTTTGCGATACCTTTTTTTGACTTGGACCGTTGTAAATGTATTGTTTACCAACTCAATTATATGAAACAAGAACACTTTCTTATTTTAAGTTCAGCCAACTTCAATTTAATGATTTATGTTTTTTTAAATTTGAGTTGTAAAAATACAACATCAGTGTGACTATAATGAGAGTAACGTACGTCATGGCCTATGCAGTGACTCGACTCAGATACTGGAACTACGTGATCTCAAATCATTACAACCTTTTGAACCGAGTTGTGCAGAAATAAAGTCGGGCCATGGGAGCAGAGGAGGGGGAGGTCAGGGGCCAAACGGCGGCTGGGGAACGGGTCAGTGATTACAGTAAGAGGCGCAGCGGCTTATCGATCCCGGAGCTGGGAGCTAGAGGCAGGAGTGGGCAGGCAGCGGTCGCTCACAGACGCAAGACAAAAGTGTGCTGATGCCGAGGAAATGGGAAGAGACTCCGGGCCAAGGAGAGTCCAGGGACATACAGGAATACACTCACTGGAGCCGCCATGGCAGGAGGAAGAGCTCTGTCACTGCTGTGCTGTGTGAACACTACTTCTGTGAGACCTTTCTGGCTCTGGCTAGTACCTCAAAATGCCTGAAGGGCTTTTTGCATCTTTAATCTAGTATTCCACTGTACTTTATCTGAGGAGTTACCACTTTCTCTGTTTGGGTTTAATAATCAGATTAAAGAGAGATTCTCATAATCTCAGTTAGTTAAAAAGGGCACACAAAAAAAACACATACTGATAAATAGATTAAATTAAATGGCATCTTCTCTGACATTTCTCACTTGTCATTTTTAAAGTAAACTGGTAACGCTTTATAACAATGGTACATTAATTCATGCACGAATTCATCATAACTTGAATTAATTCATTCATGTGAGGTCATGATGCTTCATGATGAAATACTCATGAATTAACACCATTCATTCAGGCAGTGAACTCATTAATGATAATGATCAATTCATCATGTTCTTGACAAATTCTTTGTTGTCATGACTTCATTACGAATGCTCCCCTTAAAATGAAGCATTGCGGCTTTGATAACTTAATAGATGCAGAACTTGTTTTAGGAGGAAAATTACACACAGAAAAGCTTAAATTAACATTCAAGACTTTTTTTTTGTACATGTATTTAGATACTTTCAAACATGAATATAGGCTTACTGCTGCGTGCTCAACCAACATAATAATAATAATTTATAATAATAATAATAATGCATATAGCGCTTTTCTGGACACTTTACATTGCATTATTCATTCACTCCTTCACTCCATACTCTGTGGTAGTAAACTACTGTTGTAGCTACAGCTGCCCTGGGGTAGACTGACAGAAGCGAGGCTGCCAATTTGCTCCATGCTAATCATGAGATCATATTCAGTTTATACAAAGTTTGGTCCTTCTCACCGTTTGTTTCTTCCACACAACAATTCATCATGATCATGATAAATTAATAATTATCATTAATGAGTTAAATGCTTGAATTAACTGTGTTAAAGGAACAGGCCACCATTTTTCCATACTGAGATATGTTCTTACCTGAGCTTAGACGAGTTGATGCGTACCGTCTGGCCTTTGTGCGTTTGCTCAGTCATGCAAAAAGACCAAAGATGTTGTTACCATTTGGCCTTTCCCAGCATTTTCCTATAGCTCCAAATGGGGGTGAAGTCGGAAGCGACCACGCTCTTCCACGGGCACAAAGACCAGACAGGCAGTGCTGGATTTGATCCCCCTGTTTGGGGGAACGCTTTCCCCCAATTTTCACGTTTTCAGGGTAAAGGATCCGGGAAATATTCAGGAGGATCCGGCAAAGATTTGATCTCATATAATGGTGATGATGATGAATTCATGCACCCTTATTATAAAGCGTTATCAGTAAAGGTATGACAAATTGATAGTGCTGAACAATACTTTCAAGTTAGTGGGCGAAAGTCTCTGCTCACGAGTCGTTCTGAATGCTCTTCCTGCCACTGTTATCACACACTGTCATAATATGTATTCAGAAATCTCTTAGCATCAACTATTCTCTAATTAGCTAAAGCAGGATGTGATTAGCTGGTTTGCACACAGGCAAATGTCCAATAATCACAGCCTTATTTATAATCTAATTGCCTATTACGATCGACTGGTTGACCTGGATTGTGAAGCAGCGGTGATGAAGCTGACAAACAGAAAAAAAAATGCGAGGCAACACTTTGAGAAGTTCAGAGAGAAGCTGTCAGCCTGTAATGGAAAATGCCAAGTCGTGCATTGGTGTTTTTTTCTCTCTCTTTTTTTTACACAGCCAGGCTAGCAGCAAATATTTAACAAGATTCAGTCACTTTGTCTCAGTGCGCCTCAACGATGATACGCGCTATTTTAAACATAAAACAAACATCATTAATTGTGAAGGACAAGCTTAGGAATGTGCACCGTGATAAAACAAAGTTGTTGTTTTTTTTAAATGAAGAAGAATTTGATCTTTGTTATAATTTGCCCGGTTATTTTCCTAATTATCCACTTTGCACTTGCATCCTCGTTCTTCAAACCAAAAACAAAGGACAAAAAAAGATTCTTAAATAAAGTTGAAATGCTGCTTTCATTAACAAACAAAAAAAAACAAAAAAAAAGATTGGTATTTTATTGCTGCACTTACAAGTATCATAATGATCGGGCACAACATTTCTGATGCTATTAACACATTCTTTCAGCAATATCTGTGAACTAAAACTCTTTTTAGTTTTAGAATGATTTATAAGGCACATTTTAATCACACTAATAGAGTCGGGTAATATTCTAACAATGTGAATCTCTTAAGCTGTGCACACTCTTCCTAGTCCATTGAGTTTGAGCACACTAATGAATTTCCCTTTCGCCCCTGCTTATCTGTCCACATGCCGAGCACAGCTGGTGATTGACTCCCCTTTGAGAGTTGAAAGGTGGATGGTATCTTCTACTCCTATTCATAATTATTAATAATCCCTGTTATAGACATGTTTGTTGGACTTTTAACCATTCCCCCAAAAAATATATCAATAGGTTGGGTTCACGTGACGCCTAAAGAGCCTATTAGTCGGCTGAAAATATGATTTGACCCCAAAAAAATAGCTACAAAAGGTTTTTCAATGGTTTTCTGTAGTATCAGGTGTGCTTATTAACATACTAAAAGTCTACCAAAATCTGACCACTGGAAAGGTGTAATTTCCAAGATGGCGTCCAAGAGGGTCGCCAAATCCTTAAAATGCCCATTACTCCTTTATTATTCATCTTAGTCATTTTGGTGTCTAACCCCATGTTTGGGGTATCTAGGAATCCAATAGGCTTGTTCAAATTGTAGTGACATGATTGCATAATTGTTAAATAGAAATGGTGGACAAATACTCTATACATTAATATTAGCGAGGTTGTCACAGCAACGGCACACATTTTCCCAGAGGCTGAGAGGGACATGGATGGGCTCATTTTAAAGCCCCAACCCTGTTCTTCTAGGGCTGGGCGATATGACCTAAAATCTATATCATGATATGGAAAAATAAATATCACGATAACGATATATTTGACGATATAATTGACAATGGACGAATTACTTCAAAATCCCAGCCTTACGCCTATTGGGAAGATTCATTCAGTGATATTTTATTCTTTTTTTTTTTTTTTTTTTACGGCATAATTGTCTTCCAAATATGATCTACTCAAGCAGTTTACCTCCATCATTTCATTTGACTTTTTCAGCACGTGTCCCCGTGTTCTACAGTCACCGTTTATGCTGCGCTGATGGAGCAGAGTGTAACATAAATTATATTGTGTCCACAACGATATAAAAAATTACAACGATATCAAAACATTATATCACGATAACGATATGCGATACGATATGGCCCAACCCTATGTTCTTCCCAACGCAATAAAAACGACATTTACGACATTTACTCCCAGAGATATTTGCTAAAGTCTGCGAGGTGAGCGACCATGTCGGCTCTGACATGGTAGACCTGGAACGGTTTTAACCTCTCTGTTATATTAGCAATTAGCATATTTACATTATAGTGAAATGATTGCAATTAGAAAGTGATTACAAATCTCTTATTTATTTTTGAAAAGAATGCCTTTGATCTGCACTAGATTTACAAATAGTCATTGTCACACTCTTCCGCCCATAAAGGTTGATTGTAGTCCATATCCTCTGCAACTACACTGTGGTGTTCGGCAGTTGTGCTATTACAGTGGGCTATCTGCTGGAGACTTTTCAGGGCAGCAGTTTTATCGGTCATAACTGGCACAAACTAGCCTGGCCTTAGCCATGCGTAAAGTCGAGTCAATTATCATTTCCAAACATGTACGTCTGGGTCTGATCTCAGTGACCGCGTTACATCGGTTGAATTTCAACCTGCCATTTAGTGAGCGGGTAAAAACGCTAGCGATTGGGTAAAATCGTAGAGACTTATTTTTTATTGCGTTGGGAAGAACAGGGTTGGGGCTTTAAAATGAGCCCATCCATGTCCCTCTCAGCCTCTGGAAAAATGTGTGCCGTTGCCGTGACAATCTCGCTAATATTAATGTATAGAGTATTAGTCCATCATTTCTATTTAACAATTATGCAATCATGTCACTACAATTTGAACAAGCCTATTGGATTCCTAGATACCCAAAACATCGGGTTAGACACCAAAATGACTAAGATGAATAATAAAGGAGCACCAAGCTCTATCTCTATCTCTCTCTATCTCTCTCTATCTCTATATCTCTCTATCTCTCTATCTCTCTATCTCTCTATCTCTCTATCTCTCTATCTCTCTCTCTATCTCTATCTCTCTCTATCTCTCTATCTCTCTATCTCTATCTCTATCTCTCTCTCTCTCTATCTCTATCTCTATCTCTCTCTCTCTGTATCTCCCTCTCTCTCTCTATCTCTCTATCTCTATCTCTCTCTCTATCTCTATCTCTCTATCTCTATCTCTCTCTCTATCTCTCTCTCTATCTCTATCTCTCTCTCTCTGTATCTCTATCTCTATCTCTCTCTCTCTATCTCTATCTCTCTCTCTCTGTATCTCCCTCTCTCTATCTCTCTCTCTATCTCTCTCTCTATCTCTCTCTCTATCTCTCTCTCTATCTCTCTCTCTATCTCTCTCTCTATCTCTCTCTATCTCTATATATATAATTAAGAGGTCAACTGAGGCGTGGTTTATTACAAGCAGCACAGAGCACTGCCCTCCTATTGCGTTCTTTTCCTCATTTACATCACACTGCCTCCTGTTCTTCCTTTAGCATTATGTTTTTACATTTATGTTTACCTTTTATAACTTTCACACTGTCCTTGTCCGGTGTACAGCCGGTCCCACTGTGGCGCGGGTCGGCACTCGCTCGGCCGTAATTGCCTTAACGCAACCCAAACAAAAGGACGTGTTCCCCCTACACTCTCCCACCAACCCTCTCCCTACCCCTCGAAGTGACTGGAGGAAAGGGTTGTTCTACATAACATCACCGTTGGCCAATGGAGTCTGTCCTGGCCACTCAATGCACTAGTGCTCTCTTACTAAACACAAAGCGTTTAGGAAAAACAAGATTGGGCTCTGTGACTTGACACCCATGACCCTCCTGTACCTGCCCTGTACATTGTCATCACTGTAAACACATTTGATATACAGTAGTTAAAACCATAAGTCTCTTCCAAAGTAGTTGAAGTCTGATGTTACGTGCCCCCTACCTGTCCAAATATTAAAATGCAAATGTAGTCTGTGTATCTTACATCTGCTCCCTTCATCCAACTCAGCGAGACGTCTCTGAGAAGTCACTTCAAAAGCAGCCGCTCCCACCAGTGCAAGTGAGGACGCTATATTTAGCAGTAATTTGTCCACATTTCTTTTCATCAACATCGAGGCCGCTTCCAAGCATATCGTTTTCTAATCATGAAAACTGGCAAAAAGCTCGATGTCGGTTTGTGTACGTTGGCACCAAGCTTACTGTACTACTTAAGTTGCCTGGGCTAAAACAGCACACTGCTGCTGAGTTTATGGCACATCATGTGATGTTTTGGAAAGGTATGAAATATACAGATGGTAGCCAAAGGGCAGGCTCTCTGATGCATATGTATGAATGTAATGATGCAATGCTGCGTTAAGAGTGGAAAACAATACGGGCAGAGGAATGGATGAAGGATGGGTCTACTGCTGGTGTTTTTGGCATGCAGGAACAGGAATGATTTGAGTAAGGAAAATGCAGGTGTACCGTCCGTAACAAAAATAGAAGAGCACGTGGCTTAGATCACATTCATTTGTTCCTGATCATCTCATCTGTTGTATTATATGCAATTAGGGCTAAGATTGGGTGAGAATGGTAGTGTGTTTTTAATCAAGTATGCACTCTGTCATGAGGAAGGAGTTTGAACTTTGAGTAGCCTTCAAATAATGAAAGAAGAAAGGATGTTAATGAGGTAACATGAAACGTTGTATTAATTAGTAGATTCAGGTTTGATACGCTCAAGAAATGTTTTAAAGAATAGAAAAAAAAGTGGTGTTCAGTTTGCTACGTAGAATCTGAATTTTTTGATGAGATATTATGTTTACCAGGCAGAATACAACTAACAAATTCCTATTTACAATGTTGGCCTTAGCATTTAGTAAAATCCACTGAGCCTGGTCGCTTTCTGTGAACATCCAATCGAAGCCTGATACATTAAATGTTTGTATGGACTGATAGGAACCCATGCACTTTCTAATACATATTTTTTTCCCCTCAGAATTTCCAGTGGTGCTTAATCTTGCCTGCAAGCCGAATTCTCGCTGTATGATCTGTTTGTATTCTGAATCGGCAGTGTTTCGGGCCAATCACGTGGCAGTATTGCCATCAGAAGGCGGGTGTAACATTTGCCGACAACAATAACTTTTGTTGAAACTAATTAACAGAAAAGCACAAGGTATGCTGCTACATACTTACAAACCGAACTATTTATGGATTTGCAGTTTGTTTTTGTAGACTTGTGTTCACCTTTTCCCCCAAACGATTTAAGCTGGAGCAACCCCTGATTGACATTGACTTTTGCCAGCGTGAAAGGCGCTCCCTGAGTTCGATCCCAATTCAAATTGTGTTCTGGTTGCGAGTATCTAAACTCTAGCCTGGACGAATCCGCTAATAAATACTCACTGACATTATAGTCAACAACAACCAAGCTCAACAGCACTTTATTCCATCTTTAAATTTGACTGAGCTGCCACTTACTGTTTACCTGATGCACTTTCTCTGCGCCGCAGTGAGCAATTGGATACAATATAAAGTTCACAGAGAAGAAAGTTTCTTGGTGTAAATTGTTCGGAAATTGTGACAGTTTCATGTTGTCTTTTCACCAATCTCTCATGTTTAATCACTTAAGAGGTGCCAAGAATACTAAGAAATGAGCCAGATTGAAGGCTCAACAGGATGCCGGCTTTGTTCACAATGAACCAATGTGCTTGTACCTTTCTCAGCCAAGTTTATTTTTTATTTTTTTCAACCCAGACAGAATAATTAGTTTTTTTTTAGTTGCGACTATCTCAGAATAATACTCTCTTTTAAATCGTTTAAACCTCCCTTGTATTGCCATCATAGCCAAACCTGTGCGGCTTTTGTGTGTGGCTTTTACAGCCCTACAGTTTTTATTCACACTTGAAGAAGTTGGCAGACTATCGGTCTAACACTTTGCTCGGATCACAGGCTCTCTTTTACCCTGCCTGCGCTATCATTGTCTGTCATTGCATAGGTTACACGGGGAGAAAACCAACAGTTAGCTTTGGGTTCAGCGATCTCAAACACCCTTAAAACTCAACTTGATTTAAATATCGGTTGCGGACATTTTAATTGCACGCAGCAATCTAAACGTAATCATTGAGCGCGACTCCGCTCCAAAATCACAGCTAGCTTTGTTTCACTGGCATCAGTCAGGTCTAAAAGCTGCTAATTTATTACAGCCCAGTTCCTTTTGCTTTGATTTGCTTTTCTTGTCCAGTGTCATATCAGAAGTAGGCAGACGCTTGACGGGAGGGCGGGTTATGTTTGTTTCCCAACAATTAGAAGTTAGCAGAAAAATAAGATGTTTCTGGAAACAAGTTTCTGCTCTCCATATTTAAATATTTTCACACTCGTTAAAGGTGGCGTTCTCTGGTTTCAAATTGATGTTAAATTTATACCACATTAATTCCAGTTCCAGGAAAGAATCAAAAGCATCCCGTATGCTCAGTTGGGAGTTCTTACTTGTGCACGCATCTATCTGCGAGTTGAATGGTAAAAAGGTGCCCTGAGGAAAGCGGTAAAGTTGTGTAGCGAGCAAATATTTTTTTTGGGGTCTCTCTCCTGTGTACTACCGATAATGTTTGTCTTAGAAAACAGTATCTTGACGACTCCAGGGACTAATTTCTTCCTTTGTTGCGCTGCTCATTTAAAAATCTATTCAGGTAGCACAGTGCTGATTTAGTTGGGACAGTAGTATTTCTGTTATGGGTGCACTGTAAACCCGAGTCGGGGAGTCAGCTTTGGTATGGGCTAAGGTACAATAGATTATGTTTATGTAATGTCACTTAGCTCGAGAGGCCAGTCTCAAAATCAGTGTCATGTGAGAATTAAAATACGTGAGATAATCTTCCGTCCAGGACCGTTGTTGATGGAAAAAACAGGCAGAGAGAAAAATGATGTTCTTCAGGCTTATTTATTGCAGTAGGGTGGTACAAAGGTTGCGCATTACAGATGTCCAAAATGAAGTCTACAGGTGAAGCATTTCAGAGAAGTCTGAAGAACTTTCTACAGCACAGTCCTTATATCTAAGTTAAGCCCAGCCCCTCTATGCACACAAAGGAAATTCCTTAGCTTAGATAAACATCTAGAAACCATATGTTAAACACAGTTTGAACCGTCTGCAAATACCCACAGTCACCATCTTCCACATAGAAACATGCTAGTCACTTGATCACCCATTAAAAAGTGCACGGAGCCTCGTTTCACTGTTACGATATGAAGCCCTATTCTGTGCTATATATATTAACCACGTGACTCCGAGTCTTTGTCTGTGTACCACACCCCCCGCAGTGGGAATACGCCATTCGTGTCATGTCCGACCGGCGCGCGCAGCTTGGTGACAACGGCAACATACAGTGGGTGTGCCAAGTCCAACTGTTTTCCCACGGAGATGTTTAGCTGCTCATCACAGGGAGGCGACCAGTGGCCTGCTGAGTCGGGTCTGCGGGGGAGTTTGTGTCGAGAGGAAACAGCAGGAAAAACACATACGTTAGAAATGCATTGGGTTCAAGAGTCTATTGATACTGTCACATTTGAGCCAACAGCAAAACATCCCCGCGGCTTTGACGTGAGAGCGAATGATAAATTGTTGTTCACCGTCCCCCGCACCCCGCTGCAGGTTTAACACACCATCAGGCGCTTACGCTGGTCTCCACACACGGGCGGGCTGTGAGTGCTGGAGGTGGGTGTCCGCCCTCCCGTCTCTTCACGTGTCACAACAGAAAACCGGCCGCGGGTTATTAAGGCGGGGAAAATATGTGCTACACTTCCGTTAAAAGGGATCTTGGAGGCTGGGTAAGCAGGGTGCCAGAGGAAAGGCTTGTTTTAAATAAAGTCCACGGCGCTGTAGATCTGGGGAGGTCTGCGTCAGTTCATCGACACGTTTTGACATGCGGGATGTATAAAGTTGCACCTTTTGTACACTCTAACAACGAATTCAGGGCGGATCTCTGTCCGGGTTTTTGCGCCCCATCTGCGATCGGCTTGCTCAACAAAGTGACTGTAATTGAATGAAAACACAAGTTGACAGCCAAAAAATGGTCAGGGGTTTCTCAACTGATTTAGACTAATTTTGGTGTTCTGAGTCCGAATATCACACGCATTTTGCTCTATCAGGTCAACTTTTTGAGATACAGCCATAGTGTTACGGATTACGTATGACTACGTTATTATGAATTCTGCTTATCAAATTTGATGGAGTAAATAAAAACTGAATGACTTTGGATACGTTGACTTTTATTTCTTGAGGAAAACGGAAAAAACGTCAAGGGTTTCTCAGCTGATGATCCGCAGAAATTTGTTTTTGACGCAAAATCGATTTTTAAAGCATTTCTGTAGCAAAAAATCCTGACCTGATTGAGCAAAACCAAGGTCATTTTCGGACTCAGAGCATCAAAATTAGTCTAATTCAGCTGGAAAACCCTGGACTATTTTCAAAAAATATTTTTTTGTTACCCAGTGAAATCGTTCAGTGCCATCAGTCAGGTCTAAAAGCTGCTAATTTATTACAGTTACGGCTACTATTAGCAAATCTCAAAGTCTGCAGGTATTGGCGTAGTACAATATTGTGATTAACAAAATATAATGTCTCCTTGGGGTCTTATTTGGCATACATATACTACAAGCCTGTAATTCAAACCAATGCATGAGATTATTGTTTCAGTTTAGCACTTCATAGTTCAATCTTCTCTTAAAAAGTTACAGAAATGCTCCTGAATGTTTGAATTGAATCTTCTTTTTCCGAAACCTATGCAGTATTACCTATAAGGCAACGACACCCATTATCGCCCCTTTCACATCTCTAGCAGCACATGATTATAACATTTGCATGTGCACTATTAGGGCTTGAAACTGATCTAAAATGAAGATCCCCACACCAGGCTGTAAAAATAGCATAGCACAGAGAACATGTTGGGTAATTAAAGCTCTAGCACATTCAAAGAACAAAGTTAGATGCACTAATTAATCAGCAGAGACCACTGACTTGTCTTCTCGAGCTTTAAGAATCCTTACATTCCTGCTCTAAGAATTATGCTCTAACATTATGGAAAGTGTTTCTGTTTAACTTAAGGGTTTTATTATCCCTCAGAGTTAGGGGTCACAGACATTTTAGAGACAAAGACCAAAGAAAGTAAGTAGTGCTTTGGAGAAATGTGGACTCTTTGTTCTCTTTGTTAAGGAAACACACGGTTTAATGGAGCCCATGCCGTCGAAATCCCCTAAATAATGGTGCCAATAGTAGATACTTTCTAGCCAATATCTTCGCTGCATAGTGCCTTTTTCCCCTTTATACATTTGCAAGGCTATGTAAGAATGAATGTGTGATTATTGTTGTGTCCGATAGTTACAGTGGAGTGCCAATGTTTAAGCACTCCGGATCAAAATTTCCATTAATGTGAATACAACAAGGAAGAATTGATAGACTCTAGAAAAGTGTTTAAAGCTGTGATAGGGACCACGCGTTAATATTATTTAAAAAAAAGTCAATGATAGAATTAAAACTTTCTTTGTATTGTTAAGGGAATGTGTAATCTACAACCTCATGCCCTTTGGAGATTAGTTCATCTCCCCCTTGCTTCATTATTCACATTAACGGGAATTTTGATCCGGGTCTGCCTAAACTTTCGCACACCACCTTTGCACTTAGCTATCTGCCCAAGTCCTACAAGGCCTGCTCCACTTTATATGCTCATAGGATTAGATGCTGACACTAAAACTTCCCCGTCTTGTATAAAGACATTGTGTAACTCAACTTGTCAACCAACCGTCTTCCCTTCCCTAAAGTCATGTACAATAACTGCCTTTCTCCATGTCGAGCGGTGGGACCACGTTTGAGTTGTAACATTAATTTCTCATGAAGTCCGTCAGCTTGTGTCATCGTTAAACTTTGGAACACCCCACAGACGATGACCGCTGGAGGCTAGACATGGGAAGGCCCCCTATGGGTGAAACGTGAGAACATGAACGTGCGCTTTTTCTCCTCAATGCAAGTAAACCAATTAAAAATATATATACGGTATAAGAGGGAAGCTTGTACATTTTATTACCTCTGCCTGGATGCCTCCTCCGCACACGGCCATGTTTCCAGAAGGTCTTCCGTGGTTTTCCAATTACCGCGGAGAACAAAACAGGAGATAGGGACATGTGCATATGGCCCACAAGTGTAGAGTGATGCAGACGCCTATACTGTAGATCTCGATTTCTCGCTTATACAGTGTTATGCATTATATTCGGTCTCTTGACAAATAATCATTTGTTTATTTATCTGACTAGTTAATGTGCGCGGTAGATTGTGGATATAAAGTGAAACTATCATAATGCGACTGGATTCACATGTCTATGTGGGCCGAGGGTGACGCAGTTGGCAGAGTGGGTCATCTCATGATCAGAAGGTCGGGGGTTCGAATCCCAGCTCCTGAAGATGCGCACTGTTGTTGTGTCCTTGGGCAAGACACTTCACCCACCTTGCCTCCAGCGTCTGTGTACATTGGTGTATGAATGAGAGAGTGAATGGGTAACTGGCTCCTTACTGTGAAGCGCTTTGGGCCTAATGAAGGCAGAAAAGCGCTAGATAAGTCCATTTACCATTTATGCCTTCCACAGAGATGAAAATGCTGCTCATTTTGGATCTTTTAGGACAGCTGGGTCCTAAAAGGAGGCTTTTAGAAATTATTTAAGCGTTTACAAACTTATTTCAGTATAAGCTATTTTGAATCATATTTCAAATGATTATAACGAACTAGAAAGGTCTCAGTTTAGGCTATATATTTGAGCCTACCTCCTGAAGATCATAATGAAATATGGTTGATACTGCATGTTACTATCTCCTCCATTTCTTGCTCCATCCACATAACACGGTGCTATCTACACTTACAGGCTTTGTAAATTCCATCTAGAATAGAAATACTTCATTAAAACGTCTCTGGATAAAGTTATTACTATGAGAAGAAGTCGCGTTTCATAAAACCATTTGCTCATTTACCAGCTGGCTCAACACACGATGTGACCTTCAGGTGATAGCAGCCGATATCTCCCGCTGGACCTGAACACAAATCATTAACCAATACGACGCGATGCCGGGAACCTTAGACGCCAGCGAAGACTGTGTGCACCGTGTGACGTCCCCATCCATCATGCATCACCAGCTACTTTTACATTATGCATTGTGAGCCACGTGGACGTATGCCCGTGTGGCTCGTTGCCATAAGAGAAAAGCAAGCGCCTCTAAAAGCTTTTTTACCTTTCCCCATCCGTCTCAGTTGCTTCAGAGGAACTGCTTTTAATCAGCGCAGTGTGACACTAAAAAACACACACATTTACTTATTTAGTTTTATCACTGGTTCAAACAATCAATTTGGCTGTGGGGAGAAACAGAAGTGGATTCGTTATCTGTCTTCAGTTAAGTTATATGGGCGGTTGGGATTTCATATAAGGCGTAATTTTAGTTTATGAGAAGATTCGAAAAGTCTTTGAAATCATTCCTCTAAAGAAATAAAGTCGTAATAATGTGTTTGTATGTTATTTATAGCTCTGCCACATTTTAGTCCTTCAAGTAGCTGGAATTGTGTGTGTACTGTAGACTGAGAAGGACATTTTACAATATTTTTTTTGTAAAATGAGTTTGAAAAAAAAAAGTATTGTTAAAGGGACTATACATAAGTTTAACCACAAATAAATATATACAAATTTAAAATGTCTTTCTCATACATGCTCCAGCAATGCCCTGGTGAGTAGAATGAGCCCTGGCCTTTTCACCTTGATCGCCTCTATATGCCTGTAAAGTCACTTAAATAGTCTATGCTCGAGGCAAACAAGCAAACAGCGTAATGTGTAATGACGTCATGCGCGTTCACGCTCAGCTGTAGCGTTAGCTGTAGCCAGTGTTGCCACAGATTACTTGAAAAAGTAATATATTACTGATTACTGATTACTCCTTTGAAAAGTAACTTAGTTACTTTACTGATTACTTAATTTTAAAAGTAACTAAGTTACATTACAAGTTACTTTATGAGTTACATTCAGATGCTGCCGACAACATCTCCACCACCTCAACACACTAATGACAAACCCTTTTTACCAACACTCACTTTCTTGGAAGTGCATTTTAACAGCAACATCAACAAAGCTGAAACAGACTCAGAAAAGTGACGCATTTCCATCGCTCTCCCCGACCAGTGTGAGCGTTTTTAGGCTGAAAACGTGACTTTATGTTACGTCACTCGTCGAGATGAAAAAATAAATGTCTTTTTTTCCAAAGGAAAATGACAAAATAGTAACACACAGTGATTTGGAAAAGTAACTTAAATCTGATTACTTGTTTGGAAATAGTAACGCGTTAGAATACTAGTTACTGAAAAAAGTAATCCGTTACTAAGTAGTTAGTTACTGGCATCACTGGCTGTAGCGTTAGCTGTATCTCCTCTATACTGATGCTGCCGAGCTAGTGGTAACTTCGGAAGGATGGATTTAGCGGAGAATAAAAGGAGACCGGCTTCAAGCACCATCGAAACTCCAGCCCAGACCCCAACTAACGAAAAGAAACGAAGAGTTTATTCGAGTGTGACAAAAAAGGCGAAAGTCGAGTCTGATCAGCGTAGGCAAAGAACCAGAGTAAACATCGGAAAATGTTGAGAGAATCTCTCAAACCTCTCAAGCTTATTTTTGCTTGAAAGGTAAGAAATTATTACTAAATACGTGGGGGAAAAGTGTTGTTGATGCTTCAAAACAACAGTGTCCGACTGTCCAAAATAAGAGTGACTGTTCACGGATTTATAAGTAGACAAACGAGACATGTGCTGTTTACAATATAGTTTACGAGTTAGCTACGCTAACTTTCTGCCCAGGGAATTGAAGAGACGATTTAGGCTTTTCCTAGTAGCATTTCTACCAGTGGAATTATTTTATTGTTACAATTAGGCCTGCGTTTATGCATACAAAGTATACGAATTTTCTTTTTTTCCTTCAAACGTCAATTATTCGTTTATCAAACTGATTTGGTCTTTATATCTTACAAAACAGTAACGTTTCTTACCTCAGTTGAAGTCATGCCTGCAAATCTGTAAATTGACCAGGACGGGACTGTTATTTCTGGTGCTCGTAAAGCCTGAGCGTCTCATGCACGAGCTCATCATCGAGGCTGCAGTTACGCGTTTGGCCTGAGGGGGCAATTGCAAGCACAACACTCCACATAGCCCCTTTAAAAACAGGTAAAAAAAAAAAAAATCAAAGATAAAACAAACACGTTAAAAAAAAGATCCATGCGTCTCATTCTAATTCATTGTGCTCCTCTCAACACCTCACTGGTGTATAAACATTCAGCCAATGTCTACTGCCCATAGGGATCTGTGGACTATCAATATGATGGATTAGCCTTTTCCGGCTTGTGAAAAAATATAATTACTCAAAGCAATAATTACAGAAACCCCATGCTGATAGCGCAGCCCTTACTGGAGAGAGAAGATGTTCCTGTCCCCGGTAAACACTAACAGAAGACGCGGCAACACAACTACGGACAACTGAGTCACACATTCACTCGATGACAATATCACTTACTGCAACAAGGTATTAAAAGTTGTGCGTTTTTGTTGTTTTCCTTTATTTTTTCAGAGGAAAAGCATTGGATGTATGGGTGAATTCAGTGGTTCATTAATCATAAAATGTGACTAAGAAAGGAGAACAGTGCAGTTATTTGTTTATTGTTAGGTTTCGATTGCTTACACTTTTATTGCGCTTTACGAGCCTGAGTTACTAAGCGCCACCCTAGTCATCAGTCAATCACTCACAAACCCCATCTACAGCGCCTTCGCTCCCCTCCGACCACCACCAGCCACTCACACAGGCAAACATTCTGGCCTATTGTACATGTTTTTAGTGGTAGGGAAAACCAGAGCACCCGCAGACATGGAGAGAACATGCAAACTCCACACAGAAAGACAGAACCTGTCCGGAACTTGTGGATTCGAGTAATTGATTTATCATTCATCGCGATGCATATGTACAGTATATGCTGGGCTGGTTTGGGCTGACGTAGAGGAGTCTGGTTAAACCGTAGGGCATGTTCCCGCCCATGCACCCTGCAGCTTTGCCTCCTCTTTTGTTCTGCCGGCCTTCAGAGTGGGTCTTAGGTTGGCGCACAGTGAAGTGAGGAGATCCATCAAGTCGGCGTGGGGTAAAAAAACACAGGAGAAGAGGTCAAATGGGATCGCAGTGCATATCACAAGAAACAATGGATGCTGAATTATTGAGTCCTTCCTGTCCCACAGCCATTTGTCCCAGCACTAATGGGTTTCTCTAAAAGGGTGGGAGGGTTGGTTTTACAGTGCTCAGTAAACAAGAGCTAATATGCTTTATTCAGTGAGGCCACACAGTATGTCACAAATGCCCTTGCCATCACACAAACATGGCAAAGGTTTATGGCTATGGCAATGTTCTAATTCAGTTCCAAATCAGGTTTATAATCTGGCAGCAATTTAACATACAATTGTTGTCTTAATTTTTCACTTACAGCATTTGGTTTAATTCACTGTATGTATATATGTGATATTTTTGAGGAAGGTTCTTGAGTCAACTTCTGCACTCAGCAGCTGAAGTGTCGGACGTTTCGCCGCTTGGATGAGAGGCAAAACGTCCTTCAGCTACACAGTGTAGAAGATGACTCAAGAACCTTAATTATAGATGTGCATCTTCTGTATGACTGGGAGCCTACACAGACATATATACATGATATTCTCAGTAAATATCAATATTGTTTCTCCTATATATACTTTTTTAATCATTATATAATTTGAATGTTGATCTAGATTCTATAATGTTTTACAAAATACCAAATCTCTTATTGCCATCTCAACTTATACATGATGCAGTCATCAAGATGATGATTGTTTTGTTCAGGAAACAATAATTTAACACATCTTTTACACTTTGAACTGACTGAACTATGTTCTGGCAGTGCAACAATAGCAGTCTGACACAGCTGTTCTCTCACTGAAGGCCACGAAGAACAAACAATCAGTTATGTATGGAGCAGAGGAATTGACTGAGCATCCGTCTGTCTGTGGTCTGTGCATGTGTCTGCAAGTTCCTTCGATTATACCTCTCCTGCTGGAGCTGCCTGGGCTGTAGCTCTCATCATGCTGTTGTCTGTCAATACCAATAGACTGCACACAAAGATGCACAAGCCTGTACGCTCAAGTGTCATGCAGCTGGGGAGTGCACACGCCAACACACACCTTCCAGTGGCTCCTCCCCCTGCAGCGGCGTCTGTTGGGTGGGCTAGACATCCAGCAATGAGTTCTGGCAGCTGGCAGTCCGGACTCAGCAGGTGACTTCTCCGCACAGAAGCAAAGTCATGGGCCAATGAACAACGCGGCGGGATATTCTGAGCCACAAATAAGCGCAAAGACTCTGTGCTGCTACACATTCCATATTTATCATATTTGTATCATAAGAACTGTACAATGTGTTTCATGAACGATCTGCTTTTCAATCCACCAGATTCACATGGCTAACATTACATCTGGTACCACAAATAATTAATGTTGACACAGCCTGAACCTCTCAATGCAGTGTGTTCAGTATTCAGTATATTTGATCTGTCATGCTTAATACAAGAAATGGTGCAGGATCTGCTGTAGTTACACGTCTGACAGCTTTTTTTTCACAGTATTGTTTAAGTTCCCTGTGCACGTTTTAAACATGGAGCATTAACATTGGAGAAAACATTTAAAAAAAAAATCTGGATATTGTCCCCGGGCTCTGTACTGCGGTTGCTCACTGCTCCTGACGAATGGCTCAAATGTAGAGGACAAATACAGCCTTGGCAATATAGTGTACTGATTTCAACAATTTGAATAGTCATTTTGATTCAGCTTTGATTAAATGCACAGCCTCCTTGCCTTTGTATGAAAGTGTGACTGCGTGATTGATGGAGGTTGTAGTGAGGAGTGAGGGGACTCGCAGCCATGTCTCTGCTGTGCCCACAGAAGTCACTTACACCCAGTGAGTGTGTCTAAGGAGTGAATCTGAACAACCGGGCCATTGGAAGCATTGCACTCTCCATAGAACAGGACTCCACACACCCCCTGCATGCTCACCCCACCCCTCTGCCCTCAGGACGGAGGTACAGAACGCTCAAATGCGGGAAGGCTTGTTTTAAAAGAAGCCTGATCCCGTCATCGCATTTCTTAACAACAGGCCCTGCTGAGTGTACCCCATCTACTGTTTTCTGTTGTTCTGTCTGTCCTTTTGTCAAACATGCACTGTGTACGTGAGAAAGAAGAAGTCTTGAGAATAAATAGGCCTGCAATGTTTCAGAAGAGACACTAGCTCCAAATAAATGTTGTTATTGTGAGCTCCCATAATCATTTTCAAGGTAACATCATAAACATATAACATTTATGTCTGCTAATTTAGTTTTCAAAATCTGAACCCGGATCCCTTGCAATCTCGCGCCCTCTCCCTCATCTGCACCTTGGCCTCGGCAGCAGTGTGGAAAGTGGCATGCCGTGGGCTGCAAGTGCCTCTTCTGTGAACAGTCTTAGTGCTCCCAAAATGTTGTCCCCCTCATGTGTGTTGGCCGTGATTGCTGTCAGGTCACTCAAATCAACCTACTGTTTCATTTCCCCTTTTGCAGCTCATCTGAAGCGCAGAAGCGCTCATATCTGGTTGGTAGAATGCCATGTTTTCAGACGGAAAATAAGTCTTTGCATCTATGTGGGATGAGTTTTGGACAGTTTTTACAAGTAAGACGATCTCACAAGGACTCATTCATTGAGCTGTTTGTTTTGTGGTGTTGCATTGTGTGGTAACTGCCAAAGCATAATGTTCATTCATTCATAAAGGGTCGGTTACGAAAAAACTATAGGTTACGAACACATTGACGATTGGGTTTGTTTTGTCTTTTTCCATTCTCCTCAAAATAATAGATTTTCCATATCCAGTCAAAAGTAATAATTATGCCAACTTCTTGGGTATATCACGACCATTGACTAGGCACCAGGAGAGCATTGGTTTAGAAAATCATGGGCAATCTCAAAGCAATAGTTCATACGTTTTAAAGCAGTACTAAGTAACATGTTTACCTTAATACGTCCTTGTCGTAGTCCCTCTGGGGGTAATACAAGTGTTAATGGGATGATTGGGGGGTCTTTCATCTCCCCCCGGTGTCTCTGGCCAGAGAAAACCACAATTGCAACTTCGCTGCCACCGGGTAGGTGTCACCAATACACACTAATGGAATCACGGAGGAGAAGAAGCTAACAGGCTAACGGGCAAAGCTAACTGCGGGCTAAACAGTATTTACAGCCAAGTTGGAGTGAAAAAAAATGTATCTCCATTGTGTAATTAAATGTACAATATCCCTCTCTCCCTTTGTCTTTTCTGTCAACGCAGTATTTACCTTGACGGTCAATTAATGAGCAAAAAAACTATTACTTCGTTCTGCTTTAACAAATACTTGGACTCTGTAGGTATAGATAGACTATTTATGAGCATCAATATCATAGTGCTGTGATCCTTGTTTCTCTTCGAGCTTGACGTCGTTCACACTATGCGAGACTCATAGATTAAATATAGAGTTGTTAGATCAGAAACATATTCAGAACATACTGTATCGGTGCTGCAGCCTTGCTTGTCACAGTGTCTAATCAAAACATGATTTACGGTTCCTTACATCTTTTTTTTTTCAACTCCACACATTTCAACTTTAGTCACACGCATCCTAGTTGCATAAATAATGTATCTTAACAATATCTTGGTGAGATGGGTGCTAATTAAATTCATTTTTTCGCTTAATTTGCCCTGTTAATAAATATTGAGCTGTGTGCACTCCTTCGTTAAAAGCGAGACTAAAAGGCATTCACGATGTATATTTTAGCACGTACTATACACTATTCATGGGAAAGAAATGCTTTGAGGATGTGAGCCAAGGGAAGTGGGTGCAGAACTTTGAGAAAAGTCTAACAGGAAAACACACACATCCCGAGTGCCAGATCTGCTTTACACATCATTTAACTGAGAAATCATGTTGAGAAAACATATTTTTCTCTCTCTCTCTGCAGCCATTAGTCAGGGTTTGCCCCAGCTTGCTGAAACTTTGGATACGGCCGCATTACAAGCATATGGCTAACCTCTGCTATCTCCCCTCGCTATCCAGAGTCAAACAATTACCGGGCCTGTGTTCTTGTGAATATGTGTCACGTTACATTTGCTCTGACAGGGAGGAAGCCGGCGGACAGGACAGGAACGCTGTAGGGATTAATGTTGAGCTCAAGAGCCCATTTCTTCAAGGCATTAGCTGCTTGCTGGAGCGCTCAGGCCCTGACAGGGGACTAAGACACAGTGCGCTGCAGCCGTTTGGGAGTGGGGCGCGTTATTTCTGGACCTATGGAAGAGTGGAGTCCACTAAGCTCACACTGAGACACGACTAGGCGAGGTCTCAGGGGCATCCGCACACAGCTGCATTAGCAGCATTGGGACATACGCACTTAGAGATCGCACATGATATGCTGGCTACACTTCTGACGAGGGCTGAATTTGAACTGATAGGCAATAGTTACAATGCTGGTTGTTTAAAGGAACAGGCCACAATTTTTACATACTGTTCTTACCATAGTTTAGACGAATTGATGCGTTACTGTCTGGTCTTTGTGCGTGCCCTCTGTTACGCAAATAGACCAAAGACAATGTTAGTATTTTGCCTCTCCCAGCATATTCCTATGGACCCAAACTGGGGTGAAGTCTAAAGCTACCAAGCTCTTCCACGTTTTAAATACAGTTACGTGAAACGTTACACGATCCAAGTCTAGTTACACAAAATGAAACATGTCGATGTTCTAAGCGGATACTATGTTGCAGGGGTAGGCAAGTTTGCTCAGTGTAGGGCCGATTTTCTTCATCGTCAAAAGACCAAGGGCCAGACCTTCCAATTGTAGTCCAAAGTAAAGCATCACTTTCTACAAATGCCAGTGTTGTACATCATATATGGCCTAAATGGGTGTTCTGCTAATACATGTTAAAGGAATTGACAGCATTCTTCACATTTCTAGAGTACTTTAACGAGCATTTGATCTCTGATATGTGTAATTATGTTCCTCAAAATCATCTCGAGGGCCAGAGTTTCAATAATGGAGGGCAGGTTTTGGCCCCCGGGTCTGACGTTGCCTACCCCTGCTATATTGTAAGGCGTAATAATACCGTAGGAGCACTTCGACGTCCGCACAGTAAAGTCAGTAAGAGCTTGGTCGCTTCTAACTTCATCCCAGTTTGGAGCTATAGGAATATATGCTGGGAAAGGCTAAATGCTAACAACCTCTTTGGTCTTTTTGCGTGACTGAGCGCACGCACAAAGACCAGACAGGTACGCATCAACTCGTCTATGCTCAGGTGAGAACATATCTCAGTATGGAAAAACGGTGGCCTAAATGTATAAAAGGGAGCAAGGGTGAGAGTTTTTTTCACATACATTTTTTATGGGCAATAACAGGTCAAAGTCTTGCCCATTGTATATTGCGTTGCAAAGTGTTACAGAAAGAACAAACAAAACTGTAAAAGGCTGCAAATTCTGTACATTATTTCAAAGGAAGCTAGGTCTAAAAGTGATCCGTTTAAGCCGCAGAAAAGCAATGTAGACATCATCAGGAGGCTCAAAAGATGTGAATGTTTTTGCCCAAGAAAAACTGTTATTAACGGGATCGTTATTTATTTATTTTTTTAAAGCACTCATTTCTGTGTGCCTGCGTCTTTTCAAAGTCACCCTCTGCATGCCAGACCTAACTCGGGGACCAATTTAACTTTCATTACAAAGTGAAATTTTAATAAATGGGAGAAGACATATTGTCAACTCGGCCCAGGGGCAGCTAAACTTAGAGGCAAACGAGAGCTTGATAAATGATGCAGAAAGGCGGTGTGGCGCGTCCCCCCCCCCCCCCCCCCCCCCCACGGGCGTCGCACTCGTATGTAAATATGTTTGTCCTAAAGGTTGGCTCTATTCGCCGGGACGGGCTTTAAAAAACAGGCCGCGGGATTTCAGATTGGTGTTTTAGCGCTGTGACCTTTGAGTGAGTCGGATTGGTGTAGACAGCCGCGTTGACTCTGATGAATAGTTCGGGTCTTTTCCCAGCTGGGAGAGCAGATGCCCAGAGAAGAAACAGAATATGTTTTTTTTTTCTTTTTTTTTTCCTCCCTTCTCTCTGTCCTCCTTCTCTGCCTGCTTCTTTTTTAACAACTTCTAATCTCATATTGGATATATAGAAAAGGGAGGGGGCAGGGGAGGTTTACGAGATGACACACTATTAACTCAGCTGGCGTTAATCTTAATGCCTCGTGCTAGCAGGCGATACACAATCCATTTTAATGCAATTAGCTCGTGCCAGGAAGGATGAGTTATTCAATGGGAGCATAATTGCGTCCTCAAGTTTTTACATTGGGATGTAATTACTTTTATACACGGTCTAACACATGGCAGCGCTGACACGTGCGGGGCTGTGTGTGCGCAATGAGAGGCGGCCGCGCACACCAGTACACAGCCGTGAGGAATTAAGGTGACGCGCAATACATCATACGATTTCACATGATTAGAAAGTCAAACAGTGGGATTGGCTGTGATCTGGTTTTATCAGCGGAAGAATCAGGAAGCACAGAGGCGCTAGATCAAGATACTAATGGGAAAGTTTTGGTTGCAAAAACTGTGCTACCTTTTATTCGGGGCCAAATAAAGACACATTGTTTTCAAAGATCTCAACTTCAAAACATTTTGATACATTTAGTGGTGGAGCGTGCAACATCCACCCAGATTTTATTCTTGGCACAGTATGAAAGCAAAACCCCGCTTCTTAGTCTTTGGAAATGTTACTCTGATGCACTTCCCTTTCCTAAAATAAATGGCCTTCTCCCTTTGCACCTTTCCTCATGTCTGATCTTAGCTGCATTGAAAACTTGTATAACTTATGGAAAGGATTGGACATGAAATTAGTAAGAATTTAAAAGCCAAAGACGAATGTGCGCCTTTTCTTTATAGCAGATAAAGGTTGTTGTTGTTTTTCTTACAATGATATAGAAACAGTAGGATAAGCTTGATAAGTTTCAGTCGCGATTGTGTGTTCCTCTCCTTTCTTCATAAACAATTGAGGTGAATTCGAGCCAACAGTAGGAATAATGTGGAGGCCCACAGGCCTGTCAGGAGGGGAGCAGGGAACAGGCACAGCGATGTCCACCCACAACTGTCCCAAACATACATTCAAGCTCATGCCACTGTTGATCATGAACCAAAGTGTTCTGTCGGCAACATAAAACAATTAAGACTATTTTCATGTGACTTTAGATGTTTGAAATGACAGATTTATGCTAAACCTCCTTTATTAAATGGGAAATAACAGATATTGCTGCCACGGTTTGCCCCCAGGGTAGCTGTAGTTTGTTTACAAGGGAGAATGTATTCCAGCCCACATCTAAGTCTATTCTTCCTTTAGTTATCCTGCCCCAAACTCTAGTAGATTTCAAATTCAGTGCTACAGAGTAATTTATCACTTTCTGTCTGTGGGTCAGCAGTGTGACAAGCCTGTGAGGTCATGAGCACATTGCAACTGCTCCACACCTTTGTCCTTTGCACCATGCACTGTGTCATCTGCACCACCGGCATGTCCACTCTCTCTGACCTCTCCCATGTTAGGCAAAGCGCTGACAAGCAGCTTTTTAAAGCCAACTAAACACGTTCCCTGAGTTGTCTTGGGCCCTTGGAGGACTCTGCCCCACTGCGCGGCACGGTACATGACCTTGGTGGGAGCGGAGCGGTCCAGTGCTCGGGGGCGCGCCTATACGGACAGCTGTCGCGGGGTATAGCCGCAGAGGTCAGGTGTGTTTGTGGGGGCGAGAAATAAATCTGTTTACATGGAAGACCTTGAGCGCAGTGTGACACATCATTGCTTACCTACAAGCCTCAAGCTGCACAATGTGTCCACCTCCGCGCAGCCGTGACCTCCAGCCACGGCTATTGTGTGTGACTACGGACATTTGGTTTCTGTCAGCTCACACACATATCCACGCAGTTTACATTTGGTGGCACTGCCCTGAAGCAAAATTACTCCACGTTTTGGTTTGCGACAATAGACTTAATCTGAAAGGGGACAAAACAAACAACTTATGACTCAAAGGAGATGAAAAAATATTCTCTACAAGAAAACTGTCTGGTCCACACATTACACATGTTATGAAAAAGGTCTCTGGTTGAATTCCTGTGGTATTTCCTCTGGGCAAGGCTTGAGGAATTGCTATCATGCTGCTGCATTATTATTGTTTTTCAATTTTCTGTTTCTCTTGTTATGTTGTTGTGTGTGAAAAATGTGACAAAATGTGGAGATGTATGGCCAAAAATGTGCATAGATTATGGTTTAAATGTTATCACGATTCATGTGCATGTTAGGAGGCCTTTAAGAGGTTGCTAAAAGCCGTCTGTTGCTTCTGACTGTTCACACTTCACTGTGATTGGGTAAATTCCCTTGTCACTCGCTCAGCACATAAGGCTCACTAATAGGACGAGTGAGTGTGGGATCTGTGTTTGAGCTCAGATCGATCAGCCTTTTATATTAGCACTGAACCGTGATGCAATGGAGCGAAGACTATAATTTCGGTACATTGCTCAGCTCTAGATGCATATACATAAAATGTCAGTATAAATTCCAGAGTTTGCTTAGGCGTGCTTTGCGTTCTTTGTATTTGCTTTGTATTTTGAAACAAGCTGGAGAAAGATATGTGCACCTTCTGTGGTGGCGTGGCTATAGTGAATCCCCCTATGTATGCATTTAAAATCACAAATTAAGAGACGTCTGTGATTAAGAGTCTCCCCAACTGCAATTAAAATGCGTAACAGCACACGTTCTCTGTTAAACCCATGCTACGCGTAACGGCCAGTCCATTGGAGAGGCTTGTGTGTCCTCCTGCCACACTCGGACTCGTCTTGTGATGCAGACATTCCGCCAACTCATTTATAAATGATCTGAGAGCATGATACAGCCCTGGGAGGGGAAAAAAAGGAAAAGTGTGTAGCTGTCCAAGTGAATTTCCCTGACATGGAGCTTTTTATAGCGCAGACCGGACTTCAGAGCGGAGGGAGCCGCGGAGTGGATTTGGTGTGGTGTTCAACTCCGCTGTGGTGCCTTCAGGCTACAGCCACGGACACTAGGGCCTCAGTGACACCCATTTTATTGCCACTGCGCTACAGCATTTACCAGTCCATTTCAGAACATTGCGTAAAATATCCCATATTTCTCACGAGGCTCAACGTTATTTACTTCTTGACCCTATTCCGCTGGTGACATTCTTTCGATTTACATACCGGCATGTGTTACACATCCCATGCTCTGTGCTGTGCATGCTATTGTTGTATCTATGTGCAAGACACTTCACCCACCTTGCCACCGGTGTCTAAGGTCATGGTATGTGGATGAGTTTGTGTGTCTGTGTAACTGCTAATATATTTAAAAAAAGATAAAGTCCAGGCACTCATCATATGCAAAATTAGAAAGAGTCTTTATGTCAGGCCCAGAAACATTAACATGTTTCATGTAAACTTGTTGTATTCAGATGTTGATTTTTTATGGTCAGTGCAATATTAAAATGTATAATGTCGATCCAATTGTCTCATGTAAAGCACTTCATGGTCATGTCTGTGAAAGGCGCTATATATTTTTTTTTTATTTGTTTATTTGAGCAGTAAGTCTGCTCAAAAGGAGGGGGCCGAAGCAAACGGCTTCTTCTTCTTCTTCTTCTTCTTCTTCAGTGCTAAAATAAATCCTTTTGTAGCCCCTTGTACTCTGCTTTTATGATTGGCAGAATGATCCATGAGTGACTAATCTGAATGTTTATTGTGAGCAGTGGTCTTAAAGTGGTCAAATCAGTCTTATAGTAGTCATACATTTTCGTAAGACCAGCGCTGGATTCAGGTGTTGCTTTTTTTATGGCCAGTGCAATCATGCGTAGTAATGATTTAGCTATTAGCCGTGTCCCCTGGGAGTCAGCCCGTGAAGCGTTCCCTCTATGACTGTCATCGGGGCATGTCCACGTTGTAATACAAGATTCTGTGGAAGCACTGACCTCTGGCCCTACGTTCACCATCAATTTTTAATTAACAAGCTGCATTTGCTGGTCAGGACTCTTCTAATCAATGCGACAGCCTTGGGGGAGAAAATGTATCAGTCATCGTGTTTCATAACGACGACCTTAGATTTATTTCTATTTAAAGTAAACCATTTCTGATCAAATGTATTTACAGTGTATAAAGCCATGCGAAAAGTTGATAACATCCACAGCTTGAGAGCATAGTAGGCAAGGCTGCTGTGCATGTGTGTGAACAGAAAATCCTTTAAATGAAACATATACATCTCACTTTGTTTGTTAAAATTCAATGATGATACGAGCTTATACAAATGTGCTACTAAATTATATGTCGTAGTTAATGTTTTGCTGTAAAATAAATCCATAATAATGTCTCTTATTTGTTTAATTTTTTTTTTAACTCTGCATAACTTTTTAAACAAGATCTACACCACAAGCTGGACTTTACAGAGTGTCTGGCTCTGTTTCCCCTTAAAAATGGGAAAAAATGGTGACGTTATTGAGCAGGTGTCCAAATAATGTATTATAATCAAGCTGTCACTTTGATTGTTTGACAAGGCCTACACACATTAACCTCTCGTGTCCTCCTGGTGCCTGTGCTCCAGGACGCCTCTGTCAGGGCCGCCCTTAATCTGTCAACTCCGCTGTCAAAACTTCCCCTCTCCCATCACTGCTGAAGATAGATGAGAGGGCTCTCCAGTGCTCAGGTGAACACCATGCTCTCCCCACGTCTCAGCTCAGTGCCAACCCATCAACTGACCACTGATGCCACCAGCCCCTGCAGCCATGAAGGATTACAACGTCTTAGGACTTGTAATGCCAAGAGGGAAATGATTAAGAATTGTGTTCAAGGTAATTAAAACGTAACTTCATATCGTGGATGTACTTCACACTGTATGAACGTGCCCATAAAGTCACATACTTTTGTATAATAGAAGTTTTGGTTCTTGTTCCAAACTCAGTTTTGATTCAATCTTGTGTAAATGGTAAATGGTCTCAACTTATATAGCGCTTTTCCACCTACATTAGGCACTCAAAGCGCTTTACAGCAAGGAACCTCTCACCCATTCATACACCAATGTACGCAGACACTGGAGGCAAGGTGGGTGAAGTGTCTTGCCCAAGGACACAACGACAGCATGCACCTTCAGGAGGTGGGATTCGAACCCCCAACCTTCCGATCACGAGACGACCCACTCTACCAGCAGCTGTGTGGTTAAAACATTTGTATAGGTAAATGTATCAAGCCACCCATGGTCACTCTGTGAGTAAAGCTGATGCATAGATTTCATAACTAATATTGAGGATGCAATTGTTTGATTCTTTGGGTCTCAGAAAACCATTTTTAATGTCAGCAAGAAATTATGGATTTGCTGATGAGGCAGTGCGATAGCACACATGAATATAGTCAGTAATGTTTAGTTTAGTTTAGTTTAGTATAGTTTACTCAGTAATGTTGAGCTATGTGTGAAGTTCTGGTTGGCAAAGTGTTACAACGAGCCGCCGATCAGATCTACATACACAATAACATAAAAGTTACCTACATGCAAGCCTTCCATCTCAATCAATGGGCGAGAAATGTGCTTCTCTCTGGTCCTCATGGCGGGGAGCTGACATTACTGTAATACCACTGCCTTGTGGCCAGGGGCGACTTCAAAAGAAACGTGGTAGACAAGATTCTAATGGGACTTCAGACCTCCCTTAAACGGCTTAAAAGCCTGGCTCCAAATTGCTATGACCCATGTGACAATGCAGGGGTAGATGAAATATTTTTAACCCCACTGAGTGTGAGGCTGCCATAGTAGATCACTGCTCTCAGTGCTGCTTTTAATAAACCACGCCTCAACCGACCTCTTCTCTTTTTATAAGCAACGCCCTCTCGCCAGTGGCACAGGCACATCGCTCAATAGCTGTGCCCATGGAAAATAACCATTGCGTTTGGAGCAGCGCTGTCCTCGCGCCAGGCGGAAGATCTGGCCCTTGTATATCAGTTTTATGCCAGTTATACTCCACTAAGCCCCTCCAAATCTGGTTTGGAGTATGTATGGACAATGAGCCTGTTATTTATTTATTCTTTTTTTTTTTGGTGTCCGGCTGTAAAATAAACAACAAACAAATAAAAAAGAAAAATCCACAGTTTTGACAGATTTCACAAAATGCACCATTTTACCATTTCACACTGCCATGCGTGAAGTGTTGTTTTACCGAGCCGCTGTATGACGTGGTAATTGCAAAAAGCCCCAGATAATAACAGTTTGGATGATGCAAAAACACATGTTCTTTTGTTTCCTCCGTCAGCTCCCTCTTGGGCTGCCTCCGATCGCACCGTTGCTCCCGCCGGCATGTTTTCGTGTTTTTTTTTTTGGGCAGGTGTCTCTCGGGAGTCGGTGTTCATAGGCGCGGTAAGATTGCCTCTAAACGGACCACTGCTCTCTTATGGTTAGATATAGAGTAGCCATTATTCAGGGTCCGGGCGCCTCGTAGCCTGCTTGGTCACCCATCCTTGGCTTGAGTGACAATGAGCCTGAGCAGTTGAGAATGTTCTGGGGTGCAGAGATGACAGGCTGAAGGTGGTGGGGAATATGGATATGGGGCATCCAGGGAGGTGCTTTCTGGCGAGGCTGCGGGAGACATACCAGGATCTGGTGTATAGGTCCCGTGGATAGAGCTGTGAGCTCCCTCTGTGCTGGGGATTATCCTGCATCGTTACTGCTCAGTGAATGCTCAACACCAACGGTCACTTATGAGATTATTCCCAGCCCCTCGACAGAAAAAAAGTATCACACTCCGTCTGAAATATGTCTCATAAATGTGTGCCATAGTAATTCTGTTTTGTTTCAAGACCAAGTACAAGGTTAGTATTGCTATGTTGATATTTTTTAAGAACATTGTGTTTTAAAATGCATTGAAACTCCAAGAAAACATTTTGCCTCAGCGAATTAAATTATTATTTTACGATTCAATAAGGCTGGATTAATTGATTGACAGCCTGTTGTCACCCAGTATGGGTGTGGAGTTTGCGTCTTCTCCTTATTTTCCCTAAATCAGGATCTGGGTCGCTAATTGCTCCGGACAGGTCGCCCTGAGGCATGTTTTGAACAATGGGTCAAATACAATGGGCAGATACGAATGAAGGAATGAAGTACACACAAAGTAAACACTTTTGATAATTCATCAGCATTGAAATAGGGATATTTATTTGCTCATCACGGAGAAGAGATTGAATAGCGAATCTCCTTGTTGTATTACTTTGGTTGTTTTGGAAAGGGTACGGGAAATAAACATTTTAAAAAGCAAAGTTACAAGCATCGCTCGGTCCAGTGCGTGGGCCTGCATATACTTTCCCTGTAGAGTTTCTTCAACCCCATGATGATACTTTCCTCTTAAAGGTTAATTGAATTTCTTGACACCAAAAGTGTTTCGTTTTCTCATTCAAAAAGGGTATTTGACACTCCTCCAGAAATGAAGGAAAACAAACAAACAAAACAAAAAAGCAATATCAACAGTTGTAGCATGACTTGGCCCGTTTTTTTATTTTTTTTTATCATTTCCTAAAATGTCATATTATTGAGTTGATTTATTACAGAGGTGTTTTTACAGTGACTTCTGTAAAGGAACACAGTTACTTCCCTGATATTCTGCTCTCATCCCAACCATCGATCAGCGCGGCGCGTGGCAGCAGGAAATCACATCATATTACTAGCCCCTCGCTAATGTTGTTAGCGGATATTGTTCTGAGGCGATGTGTGGACCTGCCCAATGTGATTAGGCCCTATGATGAATTTGCCCTGTTGTTTGGAGACCGTTAACTGACTAGAATGATTGACCCAGAGCCTCATGGGCACTTATTGATGTTAACTCCCAACGTTATCCCACTAATGACCGCACTCTGATCATTTCCAGTGCAATGGCTGTAGGCGGGCCAAGTGTAGTTAGCCGAGTTAAGCTAAAGGCACCTTCTCATGGGCTGAGGTGAAGAAAAGACAAATACTGTCGACTTATCATAAGATGAGACAATCTCCAACGAACATATATTTCTCAATTCAGTATCGCACGTGCAGTAGATGGGCTGAACAATTTATTGCAATGGTTTTGAAATGATAAAATAGTTCAGCAATTCATGTTTTAGTTTTCTGTCAGATGCTTCTAAATGTGTTTTAAATGTGCTCTTAAATGCGAATCTTGTTTCCAAAACGAAAATGACATATCATATCAGTCTGATCAGCAACAATGCAATTAGGTAATAATGCAACATCGTGAAGCCCTGTCATTATTTGTGTATTTTGGCAACATCGATAAATAATGCTCCGTGAACGACATGCTCATCACAAGTGGCAGAATTAGTTGCTTCAAGTGGAAATTGACGTTTTTTTGTTTGTTTGTTTTGCTTTTTTCAAGAAATTCATAAAGCGCCATCAAAAACGGTTATTGACAAAAACACATTAAAGTGTTTGTTCTAATCTGTTTCCAAATTGCTTATTCGTAATCAAACATTACCCGGTCCATTGAAACCCCTGTACAGTGCCAACTTTGAACGATGTTAGACTGGATTGATGAAGTACAATATTGGGTAGACTTTTAGAGTGCTGCTGTTTACACCTGGCAGTTGAATAAGGATACAATGACACATAAATCACTGCATTGAAAAGACATCTGTTATCACCTACTCCTTTATACCTTTAACACCTTGTCTGTTTTATTATGTGAGAGATTGCAGAGTGACATCATAAACACAATCCGGAACAACAGCAGTATGGTATAGTTATCTCACACATTACGTGTGATCAGATTACACCAACTGTGTGAATTCACTGCAGGTGAATTCGGAAACCTTTTTAAAATTAAAGATATCAATTTGAAACTTTCGCTGTAGATTACTGACATAAATATGATATTTGTTTTGTTTAAGTTTTAGGTTTTCATATTTAAAAAAAATTGTTTTCATATTAAACAATGCCCAACATTGCAACAAAATCTAAATAATGGATCGAGCCAGGTTTCATTTTATGGGTTTATTTTGTTGACATATAAGTTACAAATACTTTTTTGTTCTTCTTTTTTTTTAAATAAGCCTTTTATTAGTGGAAAAATCTGTAGCAAAAAAATCAAGACAATCTAATTTCGTCTTGTGTTTTGAAATTCAAAACTCAATCAATCAGACTAGGATTTAGATATTAAAAAAAAGCTCTAAAAAAACCTTCGAAAATATTGTTAAATCCAAGATTTTAAGTCTGTAGGTGCCACTTATGTGGAGATGTTGTCGCATATGTGAGAAGTAAATATTGTTTCTTTTAAACATAGTTGTTTGCATCACATTTATATTGTGCTCGAGGCCTTAAACAACAAATTGTTCCTTATATTCCATATGAGAGCTGCCCTGCCCTTTGTTGTTCTTTTTTTGTCTTGTCTGAGAAAGCCATTTTCTTCACCAATAGAGCAGAGTTCACCTGCTTGTGGATATTTCAGCTCACCTGTCCATTTTATAGCCTGTTATTCTCTGTGTAAGGCCGCTTGCCTTTGACCTCGGCCCACGCGCTGTCCATCCACGCTGAACCACGTGAATGTTTTTTCTGCCCACGAGCTGGAAGGAGTTCATACATGCTGCTATGGACTCTGAGCACGTGTCGGCAGCCTACACAGTCGGAAAAAGTCAAAGCTTCACTGTGCTGTGTTGCTGCTTCCCTGCGGCATTATGTGTCTTAAACCTAATTACACCGAATTGTGCATTTTGTAAAGGCTAGAAACAATAGCTGGTAAAGATTAGCAGATTTTGTGATGACTGTGTAGATGGATTGGTTTGTTTGTGCTTCTGTTGGATAATGTATCTAATCTATTTTGTCATTATTATTTCATGAGTGATTTCATAGTGTGAGTCAAAGTGTCTCCTACATTCCCCACTAAAATGTTGGCTCACGTTAGCTATTCATAAACGTGTTACATACAAAATAGAACATGCATGGGAAATTACTTTTATAGCTCCATATAGCCTTGTAAAATGTAAATTATAAAGTTGCAAGCTTTAAGGCCTCTTTGCATTTACGGCTTCATAAACAGCTCTAGAACATGCCCCCGAAGATTACGGCTACTTAACTGTGTGGAGAAGGGGGGAACTCATGAATACTTAACAAGTGTCTGGTGAGAATGATGTAATTGTGATGTAAACCACAGAAAGCCATTAGTCACAACTGTTAAACCTGAAGCTGTTACTTTTTTTGTCGAGCGCTTTTTTTAATGGCCATTGTTAAAGTGGACATTCCATGCAATTAATGTCAAACAATACAAACACTACATATTTGTTGTAAATAGCTTCAACTCAAGCTCTACATTTCTACATACGCCTGATGGCTCACATTTTAGACACAGTTTCTTTTTGTTCTGAACATACTGAACACAATCTGTAAACATTATGGGTCAGTATAGTTAATTATAAGGACATAACTCAAGGTATTGTCTTTAAAATATCACCTTCACCTCTCCTGGGTGAACTCGAAATATTTTACATGAGTGTCTTTGAAGCATGTCTTGTTGGAGAGCTGTACACTAGGTAAAAAAAAGAAACAATTTTGGACACCCCTGCTGTAGACTACTGTACTTTAATAAAATTGTTTTCAAGTGGAATGTATTGCTACTTCCATACAACTATGGCTGCCTGGAGGCAGACTGGCAGAGATGAGGCAGTAATTCTGTGCAAACGGCCGGGCACTTCACACCATCTTATACACAACAGTATGACACAATGACACAACAGTATGTAAAACCAATTTAGTTATCTATTTTAACGAGTGACTAGTGAGTTGTTGCCACCTCAGACAGTTGATGTAGGTGTTCATTTTAGAAGAATGGTGAGTTTCAGAATTGAGAATGGCACAAATGGTGCCGTCTCAATCCGTTTAAAGAACAATGACGGCCTGCTGTCACAATCGTTCCACACCATGCATATGTTCTTATCTGAACTTGAGTGAATCTGACAATGTCAGTCCACGGCACAGGGGCAATCCTTTGATCCCCCTCACTGTGAGTGCTGGATGTGAGCTGTTCCACACACGTACACACTCACACACACACACACACACGCATACGTGGTTTTATGGTTTATGTTGACCTTTTGGAAAAACCAACCCTGGTGTGGTTTAAGAGGACTATGGTTTCCCAAGGTCCTAGAGAGATAAGCTCTGGATAGACTAACTGTAAAAAATCTGAAAAAAATTTAGGTCTATTTAACATCCTTGTATCAGCTACGGTTGTCTATACACAGCCACCGACCAGAAGGTGGTTCATGAGGACCAAAGATGAATTATGAGGACTTTAAACATAACTGAACCACAATTCCCCTATGAGAGACCAACAGGCCCGTTTGGAACCATGAGGCCGTCCTTCCGTGGACCCACCACCTGCAGGAGGAGCCATAGGGGACTGGTGCTATGTGATTTGGGCAGCTCCAACGGCTGCCTCCACGACCCGGCAACGGACAAGTGGGAGAAAATGGATGGATGGATGAACCACAATTAGAGGCTGGAAAAGTTTTAATGTTCTTCATACATACACTCCATGCTTATCCATCTTTTACCTTTAGTTGTCTTTTATGTGCTAGTCCACGATTTCTCACAAAGTCTCTTATATTCTGCAGTGTTCTCTGACTTAAGGCCATTTCTGCTTGCTTACACTGAGTTACTTCATTTTTTGTGGCCAGTTTTCCTCTCTTGATGTGTTTTTTAAAATGCCGCATTACAGCTGCTTCTTCAGTCTTTGACCATGCTCTTTTTGTCACTCTGCGTTTTGGTCCAGGTTGCTTTGCAGGCCTCTGTGCTGCCTCTGAAAAGGAAAATTAGGAATTAATTTAAACAAAACAATGTGAATAAGTCAGAGCAAGACTACTACAAGAGTAAACAGAAGAACTTGCCTTCAAAATCAGAGGTATCTCCATCAGCTATGTCGATCGGGTCATCATCTATAACCACAGTTGCCGCTTGTTTCTCAGCAGAGTCCCCCGAGTCACTGTGACTCTCCTCTTCGGCCTCATCTGCACTGATGGGAATTTCATCTAAAAACAAAAGGGGGATTCAATTCAATCAGCCCGCTCCTAAAGCCACCAGGCCTGGGAAAACTCACCAAGGCTGGGGCTAAGATCCCCAGCCGGCTCCTAAAGCTACCAGCCCCGCACCGACATCCACCACAATGACCCACCCTCTACTCCACTTACACTACCCGGCTCAGGGCACTCCAACCCCGGCCTACGTGCACACACTCGCCCCCCTGGCTCCTCTGGACCTCCTCTGACCAGCCTGCTCCTAAAGCTACCAGCCCCGCACCGACATCCACCACAATGACCCACCCTCTACTCCACTTACACTACCCGGCTCAGGGCACTCCTACCCCGGCCTACGTGCACACACTCGCCCCCCTGGCTCCTCTGGACCTCCTCTGACCAGCCTGCTCCTAAAGCTACCAGCTCCGCACCAACATCCACCACAATGACCCACCCTCTACTCCACTTACACTACCCGGCTCAGGGCACTCCTACCCCGGCCCTACATGCACACCCAGATAAGAGATACATTTAACAAACCTTCAAGTTCAATCTCCTCCAGCGTCTTTCCTTTTAGCGAGGAAATGGATCCCTTCTCCATTAAAAGCAATACTTTGGATATCTTTGCAAGTTGTGTTGTTGGAACAGGCAGTCTGTAGAATTCCCTGTGTACGCGGATATCATGTCCAAGGAAGTCTGCCACCTGATCCAGCTCATTCTCCTGGAGGTTTAAGACTTGAGATAGCGTGGCCACATGTTTCCTGAGACCCGTCGACCGGAGGTGCTCGGGGTACTTTGTGTCGCACTGTGTGGAGAAACGTCTCAGGCAGTCACTTCCTCTATAATGGGTTGGTGCTTTGGGTCGTGCAAATAAGAATGGGTTTGAGGGAGACACACCACATTCTTTCCTCTTATTTGTGAGTAGTGTAAGACCATTGACAACAGGTCGGGGGAGAAGAACTGCAACTTTTCTCCCTCTTTTACCCATAATTTCCACGCGACTTAGATACCGGCAGAGCTTCTTTTCTGTGTCCGATAAACCAAGGCTTACATCCGCATGAAGTTGTTGATTATCCCTCTCCAGAAAATGTTTCAGAGGCATTTTGGAAACCTCTCCAGCTCGCCGACGGTTGAACACAATGATTTGTGTGAGCAACACCATGGCAAGACGGGCATAAGTTTGAGCATCATCTGTTTCTTGCAGTTTGCTTGTGGCCTCTTCTGCTGCCTTTTCCAAAAACTTGTGAAGTTTCACAACATCTTCAGTGAATGGTAAGGTTAACGGTTTATTAAACTTGGCATCACTCAGTGTGTTAAGGGCATTGTGAGATACATATTCTTTCCACTTGGTACTGAGCAACTTCTTAAATGTTTCAGTATACTTCACCAGCTTCTCATCTTCTGCCATCAAGCCCCGGCAGTGGATGATGTCGCAGATCTTATTCAGTGTGTGGCCGAGTTTAAGAGCAAGGCTCGGGGTTTTGTACGAAAGATTGTCATCATTAAAACCTGCTACCTTTTTGACCGCTTGTACCACTTTCTCAAAGTTTGCAGGCCTAACAGCATCTTCCAGGGTCGGCACAGAGAAATCTGTCCGCAAGCACAGCAGCAGACGTCCCACTTCTCTCAGTTTTTGTCTTATGTATTCATACTTTGTTGTATCTTGTCCATGAATGTTGTAAAGTGACTGGGCAAACTGGAGAATACAGAAGTCATTTCGCACAACTGATCCAACTTCATCCACGTTCATAACACTGAGAAGCTTCCAAACCCCACCCGAGATTTGCGCACATAAGGCGGCATCCTGAGCTGATGCAGAGCCGAGGATCCTTCTCCTTCCAGACGTCTCTTCTTGGTTTGCATCTTCGGGTTTGTGAGGGCACCTGCGAGTATGCCTCCATAGTTCTTTGCGGAGAAACATGCCTTGACAATACATGCAGTGAATAAACTTTCCATCCAAAGCTTTTTTTTTGCATCGTCGCTTCACTTTCAATTGCCCTTTCCCACTTTGTAATACTGCTTGATTATGTAAAAAGTTCCCTTTATTCCTAATTTTTTCAATCCGTTTGTTGCGCTCCTTGACATCAGTAAGGGAAAAGACTTGTACAATCTCTGCATTGGTCTTGTGTGTTTTAAGATGTCTCGATATTTTCTTCTGGGGCTTACCGCAGACAAAGCAGTAATTTATGGAACTTGTCCGCTGTGGGTCTCCTCTTTGTGGACCATTCTCTGAATGCAACTCTGAGGTGTATGAAGAACTACCTTGCTGGCTGGTTCCCGGTGCACTAGAAGCAGGAGCAAGACTTGTATCCGACTTTTGTGTCAGCCATATATTTGGATGGGGGAGCTCATCTAAATCTTCATCACCCACATAGTCTGGGTCTGAGTCTGGGTTGTTTTTTTCTTGTGCCATCTCCTGCCTTTGGTCCTTCCCAGTGTCACTCTGAAAGATAAACAGACAATACTTGAACCTACAAAGAACCACCCAGGCTGGGGCTAAGTTCCACAGCCAGCTCCTAAACCCAATACCCCGGTCCCCAACTCATCAGGGCCGGGGAAAACTCACCAAGGCTGGGGCTAAGTTCCACAGCCTGCTCCTAAAGCTACCAGCCCCGCACCAACATCCACCACAATGACCCACCCTCTACTCCACTTACACTACCCGGCTCAGGGCACTCCTACCCCGGCCTACGTGCACACACTCGCCCCCCTGGCTCCTCTGGACCTCCTCTGACCAGCCTGCTCCTAAAGCTACCAGCTCCGCACCGACATCCACCACAATGACCCACCCTCTACTCCACTTACACTACCCGGCTCAGGGCACTCCAACCCCGGCCTACGTGCACACACTCGCCCCCCTGGCTCCTCTGGACCTCCTCTGACCAGCCTGCTCCTAAAGCTACCAGCTCCGCACCGACATCCACCACAATGACCCACCCTCTACTCCACTTACACTACCCGGCTCAGGGCACTCCTACCCCGGCCTACGTGCACACACTCGCCCCCCTGGCTCCTCTGGACCTCCTCTGACCAGCCTGCTCCTAAAGCTACCAGCTCCGCACCGACATCCACCACAATGACCCACCCTCTACTCCACTTACACTACCCGGCTCAGGGCACTCCTACCCCGGCCTACGTGCACACACTCGCCCCCCTGGCTCCTCTGGACCTCCTCTGACCAGCCTGCTCCTAAAGCTACCAGCTCCGCACCGACATCCACCACAATGACCCACCCTCTACTCCACTTACACTACCCGGCTCAGGGCACTCCAACCCCGGCCTACGTGCACACACTCGCCCCCCTGGCTCCTCTGGACCTCCTCTGACCAGCCTGCTCCTAAAGCTACCAGCTCCGCACCGACATCCACCACAATGACCCACCCTCTACTCCACTTACACTACCCGGCTCAGGGCACTCCAACCCCGGCCTACGTGCACACACTCGCCCCCCTGGCTCCTCTGGACCTCCTCTGACCAGCCTGCTCCTAAAGCTACCAGCTCCGCACCGACATCCACCACAATGACCCACCCTCTACTCCACTTACACTACCCGGCTCAGGGCACTCCAACCCCGGCCTACGTGCACACACTCGCCCCCCTGGCTCCTCTGGACCTCCTCTGACCAGCCTGCTCCTAAAGCTACCAGCTCCGCACCGACATCCACCACAATGACCCACCCTCTACTCCACTTACACTACCCGGCTCAGGGCACTCCTACCCCGGCCTACGTGCACACACTCGCCCCCCTGGCTCCTCTGGACCTCCTCTGACCAGCCTGCTCCTAAAGCTACCAGCTCCGCACCGACATCCACCACAATGACCCACCCTCTACTCCACTTACACTACCCGGCTCAGGGCACTCCTACCCCGGCCTACGTGCACACACTCGCCCCCCTGGCTCCTCTGGACCTCCTCTGACCAGCCTGCTCCTAAAGCTACCAGCTCCGCACCGACATCCACCACAATGACCCACCCTCTACTCCACTTACACTACCCGGCTCAGGGCACTCCTACCCCGGCCTACGTGCACACACTCGCCCCCCTGGCTCCTCTGGACCTCCTCTGACCAGCCTGCTCCTAAAGCTACCAGCTCCGCACCGACATCCACCACAATGACCCACCCTCTACTCCACTTACACTACCCGGCTCAGGGCACTCCTACCCCGGCCTACGTGCACACACTCGCCCCCCTGGCTCCTCTGGACCTCCTCTGACCAGCCTGCTCCTAAAGCTACCAGCTCCGCACCGACATCCACCACAATGACCCACCCTCTACTCCACTTACACTACCCGGCTCAGGGCACTCCTACCCCGGCCTACGTGCACACACTCGCCCCCCTGGCTCCTCTGGACCTCCTCTGACCAGCCTGCTCCTAAAGCTACCAGCTCCGCACCGACATCCACCACAATGACCCACCCTCTACTCCACTTACACTACCCGGCTCAGGGCACTACAACCCCGGCCTACGTGCACACACTCGCCCCCCTGGCTCCTCTGGACCTCCTCTGACCAGCCTGCTCCTAAAGCTACCAGCTCCGCACCGACATCCACCACAATGACCCACCCTCTACTCCACTTACACTACCCGGCTCAGGGCACTCCTACCCCGGCCTACGTGCACACACTCGCCCCCCTGGCTCCTCTGGACCTCCTCTGACCAGCCTGCTCCTAAAGCTACCAGCTCCGCACCGACATCCACCACAATGACCCACCCTCTACTCCACTTACACTACCCGGCTCAGGGCACTCCTAACCCGGCCCTACATGCACACACTCGCCCCCCTGACTCCTCTGGACCTCCGGGGACACACAGCCCACATCTCGGACCCACTCTTAAGCACCCCTCCTCGGACTACACCCCCCAACTCATCCAGGCCGGGGAAAACTCACCAAGGCTGGGGCTAAGTTCCACAGCCAGCTCCAAAACCCAATAGCCCGGTCCCCATATCATCCAGCCCGGGGATAAATCCTCCAGGCCGGGGCTAAGTTCCATTCAGAAAATACTTGATAACGTATATTTAACAAGGACTAGATACTTACCAATATATTTTCTTGTCTTCTTTGGAGTGAACTTTCTCTTGGTCCTTCTTCTTCGCATTACCATTAGATGTCTTCCGAAATCACTCAACATGCCCGGACACATATCCCGCACGTGTCCCCATAAAGAACCAATCACAATGGAGCCTTCAATACCGCCAGAGTAGGGTAGGGGGAGCACATCATACACTCCATACACAAGAAGTCAGGTTGGGGTATTATATGGACGTCAAATAAACTTTCAATTTATGGTCTTTAAAAGCTAAGAATTTAAAAAAACTTGATATGTGCATGATATATTATCATTGAGCATTAAAAGGACTTCAGAAAAACAATGAAATTATGCTCTTTATATGCTAAAAATTAAAATACAAAATCTTGGTTTATGAGGACCGTAGCATAGTCCTGCTAATCCCCTTAGGTTCTCGTAGTGCTGGTGAGTAGTCAGGTCAATTGGCTCCATAAACCATATATACAGACACACGCACACACACACACACACACACACACACACACACACACACACACACACACACACACACACGCAGAAACAGCCTCCCGCCACCGGGGACACTCTCACACTCAATACAGCCAATTAGAGCAGGAAGCATTTAGTGATTCATCCAACATTTGACGCATCCCAGTGGGTCTCCTCCAACCTATTCTCCCCTTTCTCCTCGTCCCCCGCTATCACTCATCCACGTGTGTCGGCGCGTGTTGCCGGAGATGAGGAGAGTTCTTCGTCCATTTAGCAGCAAGTGTGTCACAGTTCAGTTCACAATCTAAAGCTCTTCCTTGGTTTACATGTGTACGTCTCGTTTCGACGTGACACCACTGGGGGTGGAAAGGGTCAATAGAATGACTATTCTGTAAGTCTATAGGGTAGAGGAGTCTCTTTGCTGTGTAGCTTCTTACCACTAACATGCCATATGAATAGGGACATCAAGGTAAGAGGAAAATAATGTATTTTTCCGCTTGTTGTTTGTTTTGGTTTGTAGTTTTTTCCCCACGCAGATGATTTTATTGACATAGACACAAAAACAAAAAAACGCATATTTCTTTTTTTAATATCTTGTCTTTGAGTAAAACTAGTCATTGCTGTAACGAAAGACAACACACAAAAATCATACTAGACGGAATAATAGAACAGAATAGTACACATGATAAGAATAAGGACTAGTACAATCCATCAACAAAACAGTTGAACTAACCACAATCAATAAAAGCAATTCTAAACTTCACGTCTCTACTCTTAAGGAACGTAACTCTGATTCTTCACGCCCATAAGACTGAACTTCTCACATTTTTCCCCCAGCCGAAGGAAACATCACAACAGGACTGCCCTTGTCAAAGCAGTTTAGGCTCATCTCTGGGACAGGCCACGAGGGTCGCTCCCATTGAGAGGTAAAACGGAACTTCATTTACATATACTGTAGCATTTGTTCACCTTATTTATATTCTTCACTATATATTACAACCCACACCATTTTTTTTCTCTCTAATAAATTATGGCTTTGGCTCCTGTAATTAGCACAGCAATGCCCGCAGAAACGGTTTCCTCCCCAGAGACGCAACGGTTGTTATTGTTATTATTATGGTCATTAGCGTTAACCGTCTGTACCACAGATATCCAAGCCAATCTGGGTGCAAATAAGGTCTCTGCCATTGCACTACAAACCATTAACTAATGCATAAATATAGGATTGACAGCAATAGAGAATATAGTGCCAGAAATGACAACAGCTCACACTTTACATTTGACATAATTGCAAGTTCAAAGCGTTCCCTTATCTGACTAAATCAACAATTATGCTATAATTTCCTAAACCTGCGTGGCTTTAATTCCTGGATTGATGTGTACGCAAAACCTGAAGTGATTATGGCAAAACTCCAGTCTTTCTTATCTTCGCGGCTATTGCAAACAACAGGTTTATGTCAGCAATGTGCCTGAGTGTTGCACTGCTTTGGGCTTGTAAAATTACCGTGAAAAAAAAAAGACGTCTCCTACGCATTGGGTGAGGACTTGGCATGAATTTCTCGATAACGCCCTTCCTAACTAATCTGGCAAAAGTCAGAGTGATATACGCTTTAAAGGCTTCCCTTGCAAAGCGTACTAATAACTCTTTTTGCTGCTTGTGCGGGAGACCGGGGCTGGTTGTCACAGTTTTTTTCTTTAAGAGTTCACTGCAACACAACATCCCACAAAAGCCACATGAAGGCTTAAACCCTTGGCTTGAAGTAGGTCACGCTTCCTTCATTATATCTTACTGAATTAAATAGTTAAATTAACCGTCAAAATAGAATCGCCCGTGACAGCGTGCCCCATGTGCCGGGCAGGTCGTCTCAGTGAGTGCGGTTGGTGTTAATATGAATCTGGTAAACAAATATCTGTGTAACTAATACAGGTAAGATTTAGTAACCGTGGGGTGGGCGGATGCACGAGCAGCGTGTGTTGGTCATGTTTTTGAAGCATGGCGCTTTGATACTGCCACTACACAGAGAACATCACTATACACTCAAACTCTCAAGTCAGTGTTTAGCTAAATAAGAAGTTTGGGTCCTGTTGGTGTGTGAAAAGTAGGCTTTTGAAAATGCGGCGCGATGTTTGTGAACAACAAGGGAGGAGAAGATGAGAGACTGCATTGAGGAGGGACAGCAGCTGCTGCTTGTGCACGTAATCTGCCCTGCACCGCGCACACCTCTCGGCCTGGCCAGGTGTGTGCGCAACACCTGTCCCACACGCCGTGCACCTCTCGGTCTCCACTGCTGCTGAATGTACTGTGTGCACTCTGACTGTGCCCTAATACCTTTACTTCAGGCTCGGGCCTACAGTTCAATTGGTCGGGGTCGGGCTGGATTATTCAGGCCCGATCTCGACTCTAGTAGCTGAATGCAGTAAATTATTCAGATACTAGACAAATGCTACTAGACATATGCTAATGATTGATGTGATCGTAAAAACAAAGAGACAGAGAAACGAGGAATGTTCTCCTCCATTTAACGCAATTTGACGCAATAAATTAAATTGAAATACAAGCATTTATTTTATGACAGATATGAAACATACCTCATAAAAGAACAAACAAACATGTGCGTTAGCTGTGAGCGGCTCACCTCACCAAAGACTTGAGTGTAACTGGGAGTGTGTACGTCTCCAGCTCGTCTCCATGGAGATGTCGACTAAAGTTAGTAGAATTTTGGATTTAAAGAGGTTAGGTCCTCATCCAAATCCATTCTTTGATTACCCAGTGCAGTAATAGTATTTTCTGTGTCCAGCTGGTCATTAGGAGCATATTTGTATTGATGGCAACAGTCCAAAATGTTACGCAGTGTACCTTTAAACTCCATGTGACCTGAGACAACCAGCCCCAGTTGAAAAAGTTTGATATTGCTCTCGCTTGAAAGCTCAATTACTGTTCTATAGCTTTTTTCTAGATATAAGATGTAATCTAATCACCTACAGGACAGTTGGAAAAGTGTCCAGAACCCCCCAAAAAGACAAATCCTCTCATTTCAATAATTTTGGAGGGAATAAAAAAAATTTCTAGCAGGAGAATCAGGCTGTTAACATTTCAAGTCACAGCGCCCCTTAGTGTGGCTATTAAAAGCAATGTGACAACCAACCCATGTGATATCCAGCCCCGGTCTCCCCTTCTCCACTGCCTGTATTTTTTTCTTTGATGATTTTTTTTTTTCTTGGATGATCCATGATTTATTCAGAACTGTCCTATTGAAACAGTACTCAACAATCCTGCTCTTTTTCTTGCGTTTCGGAAACAGTATCATTTTCCCACCACAGAAAACATCAATTATTTCAGTCTGAGGAAAAGTGGAGAAGGAATAGAGCCATATCATGTTGTACTACTTGGTTAGCCACTGCCAACTGCTCCGACTCAGAGGAAGGCGTCCCGCTGAGTGCTGTCTATTGGTTGCCGCCCTCGAGAGATGGGGGAGGGGGGACGACGACGACGACACAACGTAGAATGGGTTGCTTTTCATATCACTAACCTACTTTCCACCAGAGAAACTTTTCCAACTTTCTGTTTCGCATTGAAGTCGGTGCCTCAGATGAAACTTCGAGATCCATTAGAGTTCTGCTCTTTCCAATCACCAGTTCGCCATTAAATGAGTGACGTATTAATTGTTTCTGACATCAATCTCAAAATGTGACGGCATTATAAAGAAACTGTTAGGTCCTTTGTTGTGAAAATTATGTTGGGTGGAAGTTTCCCAAGCAACAGCAGCTGGAGATGTCATAGCCCCGTTGATGCTTATTGTGCTCAAGTCCACACTTTTATTTCTGTTCTTTGCTCGCCCAGGTATTCATTGTGTGATTTATTTGTATTTTTTTTTAACTATATTATGATTCTGCAAAATAAACTTTGTCTGAAGAATTCTACCTCACGATGCTGTTTCCGCATTTTAAAACATTTTTCTTTTGTGGTTGTCAAGCCCTTTATTCTTTGTGGCTGATAAGCGCTTTCTTGTACAGGCAGCAGCATTGATCAGGAGAAAGAAAAGGTTGTATGAACGCCTCCCTGGCTCTGGCCTTGAATAGAAAAAAACAAAATACCAGAAGAAAAACAACATTACTGCATTTGAAAAAGCTAAACAAAAATTGAAGTTTCTGTCATATGGGAGCATTCTTTACATGCTTGAAAGAGTGCGCGTACAGTAATGAATCTTCATTAGACACATGCCGAATAGGAACCTATATGGATGGATGGGTTTTATTCACATGACTTTTTCCTGGTATGGGCTTTTTCAACATTCAAAAGATGTGATATTTTGTCTTGACTTCTTAGCTTTTTTCTTGACAGGTTCTTTTTGTTGTTGTTGCTTCAAAAATCTAAATGAAGACAAAAGCCTCTACTTTCATTTGAATAAGGCAGAGTTATGTACAACAGCGGTCCCTCCCCGAGCTTTTGCGTGGAACTGGGGTGAGCGGGTGATCACATTTCTGCCCCGGGCGGCACTCACAGGGGAATAAAGTGTGTAGTATGTCCTGTGACGATAGCTTGAAAATGCTGTATGAAGTAGAAGAGGCCTTGTGATGTTAATGTAAATATGAGAAGAGAAAAGGGGAAGAGCACATCTCTAGCGCACTGTTTGCGCACAAGATGTCACACTAGTCTGCGCTAACGCCGTTGTCACGGCAGGCGGAAGATCTTTCTTTGTCCTGTCTTTTTTATCAACCAATGAACGAGGGCAATTTTAGTCAAAAAACCAAGTCAAGTCAAAAAGATGAGACAACCGCACTTTTACAAAACGTGAGTAAAGAGGACGCCTACTTACTTTTAAATATTTTGGAAATTATTTCTGGTCAAATCACATCAAAATTTTGTTTTTCTTTCAACAATGAAACAATTGTCAATTGTCTATTGACATTCCAACTTCCAAGGACAACCACAACACAGTATTATATCGATCAGCTTAGTGTTAGACAGTGACGGATGCATAAATGGTTGTGGACCACCATATTACCTTCATTCAAAACCCTCTTTGCTTGAGTCTATGTCTTGCACCACTGAACACATCTGGCAGCCTTTCAGTCCAATCACAGGAACCTGCATCCTTCACCAGGGATCAGGGTCCTTCACCAAAAGGTCCTCCACGCAGAGCTTCATTATACTGTACTCCCACTCCACGCATATCCACGGCAGACAGTCACACGCAGTATGAAACCACAGATGAGGAAGTGGCAAAGGCCGGTGTCTGCTTGTCTCCCACACATCCTTGCCCAAGGTGAGCTCCCCTGCGCCATTATCATTGGAAATTAAGTATTTGCTGCAGTATAATTAAAGCGTGACCTTTGACCTGCAGTGAAACCTCAGATGCATAATAAGAAGTATCTATCCATACAGGCACGGAGACAAGAACTGAGAAGTAACAAACAGTCTGCACTGTCTTAATCATTTTTAATTAGAGCTCAAGCCTCAACATCACAGAAACTGAAGAGAAGTCTTTAAGGTGCATTATGCAACTTTTTATGTGGGGAAAAAACCGTTGATGTGTATTTGACCTTGTAGTGGACCAGTGGCTGTATGAGTGGTCAGCATGGCGCCTTTGCTTTTAATCACAGTGGGCTCTAGGACGCTCCAGGATCAATTGTTTGGAATGTTTTCACTGCGGAAGGACCCGAAAACCTCCAAACGATTGATCCTGGAGCATTGTAGAGACCACCGTGGTCAAAAGTAAAGGCGCCATGCTGACTACTCATACAGCCACTGGGTCACTACAAGGTCAAATAAACACATATATCAACTTTGTCTTTTTCTGCATAATACTGTTTCTTATAATGCATAAGAAACAGTATTATTAGTCCTCAACTATTGTGTCCTTGCAGTATTAAAAAAAAAAAGCTGCAATTTGAATGCTGGCACAGACACATTACCCTGCCCCAGGCCTTATAACTGTGCAAAACAATTGACTAAATAAGAGGATATTAAAGGAATAGGCCACCGTTTTACATACTGAGATATGTTCTTACCTTAGCTTAGACGAGTTCATTTGTAGCTGTCTGGTCTCCACGCCTGCCTTCAGTCACGTAAACACAGCACAGACCGCATTAGCATTTAGCCTCTCCTCCTCTCCTCTATAGCTCCAAACGAGGTGAAGATAGAAGCTACAAACTCTTCCACGTTTTACCTATTTAAATATAATTATGTGAAGTGTTACACTATAAAGTATAGTTACACAAAATTAAACAATGTGGATAAAAAGGGGAACTATATTGTAAGGCGTAATAATACCAGGAATACTTCGGCGTCCGCACAGTAAAGTGAAGATATCACTGCACGGATGCTGAATTACTCCTGGTATTATTACGCCTTACAATATAGTTCCCCTTTTTATCGGCTTAGAAAATCCACATTGTTTAATTTTGTGTCATTATACTTTATAGTGTAACACTTCACGTAACCTTATTTAAATAAGGAAAACGTGGAAGAGTTTCGTAGCTTCTATCTTCACCTCGTTTGGAGCTATAGAGGAGAGGATGAGAGGCTAATGCTAATGCCTTAGGTACAGGTACAAATGAACCTAAGCTAAGGTAAGAACATATCTCAGTATGTAAAAACGGTGGCCTATTACTTTAAGTGCCAAATCGGGCAGTTTTATTCTTGCTGCACATTTTCATATTTTTGGGTTAAACTCTGCTTGACGTGATGCGCCACGGAGTGAAAGTGAGGGTTTCCTGGGCTAGACATGTGAAAGAACTGCATGTGAGACTGCCTGGTAGGGCTGAAAGATATATCGTTATTGTTTCGATATCGAGATATGAATATTCAAGATATCAATATCGCAAAATACAATTATATCGTTATCGTATTTATATTGAGATATGAACATTCAAAATATTAAAATAAAAAAAAGCATAATTGTATTATGATTTTATTTTTCTGAGAAATGCTTAGTTTTCACCTAATCCATAGTTATATCGTATCGTATCAATATCGAGATATCTGGCATGAATATCGAGATATGAAATATCGTTCAGCCCTACTGCCTGGTCACTGTCACTGCCTGGACAGCGGATCGTGAGGGGCGGCGTGAATGACTCCCTCCGTTCTCTCTGAGCTCAAGTCTCACAATTTGTTACAAAATAAACGCTACAGTCGTCTGTGCAGCGACACAGCTGTTCACCGGTGGTTACACGGATCTGAAAACACAGTGTGAGTGCGTGGAGTACAGCTGCAGGCTAATGCAGCGTCAGAACTTGTGCGTATAGTTAACTTTCTGCAAACCCTCTCCCCTTAGTGTCTCATTCTTCTCAGGATGTTTTGCACAGGAAATCGTGCTCCAGAACTGTATAAACTCTTCCATAGAAATGTTAATGTTACACAGCAGTTTAAAGCTTCATGTGGTCCTTCAAATACAAGCCATATCACAGCTGCAGAAAGAGCCTCATTCTGAAAACTATCTGCCCTCAACATACAGAGCTGGCCAAAGCTATGATACATCTGACAACACTGTTAATACTTTTTTATATTTATTATGCTTAATTGTATCTTTCCATAGTATATAGTATTGTGGAAGTGTATTTGTAAAACTAAATGTTTGTACCTTCATATAAGCATAATAAAACACAGTAGAAAGCTGACTGTATAACAAATCAATCTAACATTTTTAGCCTATGAACTTAAAACCTTTCAAAGTGATTTTTGCATCTTCGACTAAATCCTCAGTAAGCAGCATTATGTTTCCAGGCCACTAAGTTCATTAGACAGACACGTGGGCTTTGCTTATGTGTTGACCACAGGTTTCTAATTGGTTGGCCACATAATTAACAATATTAATTCCCTTTGTGGCACCACTTGTTACGTAAAGTCTCATTTCCAGTGAATGTTCTCTGAAATCTGTGAAAACATGTATGCCCTCTATTACATGTCCATAATGAACCATAAATTAAAAATACACTGATATGTGGAAGAGAGTAATGCCCTGCGGATTCTCTCATTTCAGCAAATGGAATCATCAGTGGGCTTTGCTTACTATAAATCTTTTAGCAAACTTATTATAAATATGATGAATGTTTTCATTCCTACAAAAGTATCAGTTACTTTGATCTGTGCAATTATGTTCACAATGTTATGCCTTTATTCAACTATTACATTACATCCCATGTTAAAGCAAGAGTAGATTAAGCGCTATCATAAAAACATCAAATGAGAATAGACTGTGGCTGTGTAATATAGTATTTTAATTCACGTTGGGTCATATTGCTGATGGGAGTGCGGCTAGGAATAGAATCACTTAACTGGCATAAGCACCACATTATGCATAAGTCGTTGTTCGGGCACGTCTTTGAACTTAGCAGTGGCTTACAATCGATTGGTGCGCAGTATTTACTTAACCACACCGACGTTCACATTGAAAACATCTCAATAGCTCTTAATCTTGGCCTAAAAAAAAAAAGGGGGCAGAGCAAAGGCAATCAATAGTGTTGCAATGTTATTCTTCCTCCCACTTATCTCTGTCTGCTATTGTCATTTAAGGGCTTGGGCGAAGGCGAGGGAGCGCTGGCTAATTGTAAGGAAATGTCATCCAGGCACCAATGTCAAGGATCGCAGCAAGGCTCACGCAAAGTTGTTGAAAAGGAGATGAGAAAGAAAAACTCACACTCACATGCAGTATATTCCGTCACAGTTCATCCCTGCTCATTTCAACAAAATTTGAAATGTAAAATGCTGTTTTGCATTCAGGTTTTTGTAGCAACAAGAGCAATTAAAAACGGCGAATAGACAGAAGGTTGCCAGGTATCAGCGGTCAAACTCACAAGAACCCGTGGGCATCATTTTTCACACAGAAAGAGCAACACTGCTGCCCTTGGATTTGAGTATTTGTCATTAAAAATTCTGAGTTTCTTTAAACGCTTTTACGCTCATGTGCTGTTACACATTAGATATGGTGTATTTGCGTTGGTCATTTTCTTTTAATTTATAAAAATGTATAAACTTGGAACATCTATATGACGGCCAAAAGACCTGCTACATGTTGTACACCTTTGTTGTACTTTGTACCCCTTAAACTTTGCACTTTAATGTGTAATATCCCCTTTCTCATTCCTTGTATTTACACATGGAACTTGCGGGCTGTGATCTAAAGTGTTACTGAAGTCTATGATTGACATATACTGTATGTCTGCAAAACAACATTGGATAGTTTTCCCCTGCAGAAACACTCAAAAAGCCAATCAAAACCACAGAAATACCTGGCAACCCTGACTGTTACAGCCGATATTTCCATTAATGCTTATTATTTCAGTACCCGAGCTTCTATTGAAAGAATAACATTGTAAAAGCTATGCTCTTTAGAATTAAACTACACAACGCAAGTAAATGTAAAAAAGTCAATTTAAACAGATAAAAATCATACCCCAATTTTTCAGTGTCACATCATAGACTTCAATTTGCTCGCCTCTGTCCGCATGCAGCCGCACACTGGGGATAAATCACTTCCCAGCCAGCTTATTAGGAGAAATGAAAGAATCTATCATGCTGACAGAGGGCCGTTGCGATGCTCTCGCCGCGGTTTATCTGCGAGGGAACTGACTGATTCATTAACAGTGCAGCGCCGTCGGTTCTCGCCCCCCGTGCGCACCGTGTCGCCGTACATCTTGAAAGAACACGTATGCTTGGATATGCGGGTAGACATTTGGTATAGCTGCACGCTCATGCACTGTCTCCGGCTCATTACCTGGACAGTGCAGTCGGTGGCCCGCAGCAGGAGGGAGCCCAGCCTGATCGCTTCATGCCTTCCACTTCCACAGAATTAGCTTGTGTGTTTCGACGTGGCTTTGTTCGAGTTTAAGCACAGCCCAGGGAAAGTACAGCTCCAAATGATAAAAGCTCCCCCCCCTATAGACTCCGAAGCTCAAGTGAAATGTCGTGGACTGGGTTTATTGAGTTGAGAACGTTTTGTTTCTATCTTCAGATGCTTCTTCTCAGTCTTGAACTCAAACTGTAAGCTAGAAAGGAGTGGCATAAGCCCACCACCGCACTTCTTGTGTACAGTTTCACCAATTTGAATAGTCTTTGTAACAGGTTGAAAGCTTTGTCTCTCTAGAACTAGGATTTTGACCTCACTGTCAGAAGTATAATTAGTAGGTGTTGTTGTTTTTTCCTCTTCGGTATATTATTAGACTGTGTCTGAACCCGGGCAGAAGTAAGAGGGGGTGGGGAGTGGCGCGTTGGGGATGGGTCAGGGAATATGGGGAGTAAGTAAGTGCTTTGTGTCATTGTAAAACCGTACAACAAAATTGTGTTATTTTATGTATTCATTTATTTGAACAGGGACAGTGTACAATATACATTAGCCTCAGAAAGGAGAGATGCATTGTACCAGGTTATAGCACTTGTGCTAATTTCCACCTGCAGTCCCTGGACCTATTGTACATGTTTTTAGTGGTAGGGGAAACCGGAGTACCCGGAGGAAACCTACGCAGACACGGGGAGAACATGCAAACTCCACACAGAAAGGCCCCGTCCAGGTGGGATTCGAACCCGGACCTTCTAGCTGTGAAGCACGAGCGCTAACCGCTGTGCTACCGTGCCACCAAAGTGTTCAGGTGTTAGTCCTGAGCCGCTGCGACTGAGCACACTGCCATTGTTGGCCGACCTGAGCAGCATGTATTTGAAGGTCGGGGAAACCTTGTGCTCCTCTGAAATGGTGCACAGCCTCTTGGGTTTGTCCCTGTTTTAGAGCGTGGTGTCCTGCACTGGTCAGCTCCTCCACCTCCTCCTTCCTCTTCCTCCTGTGCAGCTCCCTCCGCTCCACAACAGTCTTTCACTATCTTCTGGGAAGATCTCAGTTCATCTGTTTTATTCCCCAGTGAACGTCCATTAGCCAGAACAATAGAAGGCATGTGTGGCTTAGATGTGAGTCTTGCCCGGATACCTCCTCGTGTGTCCACTTTTTTCACTGTGCTCAAATGTTCTGTCCCCATAACTGTTGTCTCTGTTCATAAATGATTTGGCTTTTGAAATGAAACATCTTGGGAGTGCACCTAGACAGTGTGATTGTTGGCATTCTGCGCTATGCTGACGATGTAGCGCTACTGGCTGAAACGGAGGAGGATTTACAGACAATTTCAAATGTTTTACAAAACTGGTGCTGTAGATGGAGACTTGTTATAAATCAAACAAAAACACAAATTATGCACTTTAGGAAAGGATTTACTCCACAAAGCACAAACAGTTTTTACTTTTGGCAATACCATTCTTGAGTATGCAGCCATGCTTGAGTATTTGATGAATTTATGACGTTTGACAGAGGAGTTAAAATCCTAGCTGCTTCAGCCAGTAGAGCCCTGGGTTCTGTGATAAACAAGTCAAAAATCTGTAAAGATCTTGGTTATGGAACATTCTCTCAGTTGTATGCCGCCTGTGTGTCACCTGTGTTAAACTATGCTGGGGGGCCGTGCAGAGCCAAGCCTTCGAAAACCGTGCAATGTCAAACTTTGAACACAAATGGTTATCTGGGATTATGGCGAAGCCAAAGCTGAGAACTTACTTACAAATTAAAGATGTATTTGAAACAGAGTTGTATGTAAAGGCAAACCTGACAAGGAACTAAAGGTCTTTGATGGCTCAGCTGTGAACTGGCATCCTTCCCCTGGCCTTAGAAACTGGCAGGTTCACCCAAACTCCTGAAGAGGACAGACTCTGTAGACTCTGTGAGTTAGGAGAGATTGAAAGTGAAACTTATTTTGTGTTATATTAGAAATGTATTGTTTGGTGAATTGTTTGTTCAAAAGCCTGACGACAAGATGAAATGGTTGTTTAATTCTAATGTGTTTAAATTGGCTTATTTTGTTTGTAAAGCCTGGATGAGGCGGCAGGCTTGTTTGTTCAAATAAGTATTGTATAATATATATAGTCTGGCAACTGGACCTTTTGTTGGTGTTATTGGTGTCTTATAAGCCCATTAGGGCTGGGCATGGGTATGCAAGAAACAATAATACAAACTATTCATTCATTCATTCATTGTTTAGCTCATAAGCTAGTTGTCTGTTTACTTTTAATATCCGCCGATACCCCACAAAACATGGCAAAGATGTACAAAAGCCTCCAGCAAAACTATGTGGAACACAGAATCCACAAATGCAGTTTGCAGAAAGAGACAAAAAACACAGCTGTACCAAGAGAGAGGGAGGTTGCAGCTTGTTGACGCGTCACCAGGATTAAAGTTTCACTTCCTTATTGGATGGGTTTTTCATTACTTATCTTATAAACTAATGCAATAACCTGCTGTGAAAAAAAAAAAAAAATCCAGGTTGATCTCTGCTTTGCTGTCTTACCTAAAATCCACTCATCCCCCCCACCACACTGTTTCTTTTAGTTGCGCAATCGAGCAGTTTATACCGATTGAAAGTCAGCTTTTGCAGCAAGGTTGACCCAGAAACGCAGACTTGTTTATCTCCTAGAAGAGGAAAAAAGTTTACTTAGTCCTCCAAGGAAAGTTGTAATTATGACAAGGTCGGCGTGAGAGCAGAGCCGAGTGAAAACAGAAAAGAACACACTGTGATGAGTTGCACAAAGACACCAGAGTTTGGTGAGCTTTGGCCCGGGACCTGTTCCATCTGTCCTCCTTCTCCACACTGCTCCATCCTGTGTCCGTAGCCCGCTATGTCTTCTTTTTTCCATCGTCTGTCACTGCACCACTACCAACAGTTACCGTCTTCTCAATGAGTAAAAACATTAAAAACAGTTTGTCCGTTTCTTTGTGTGTCTGTTTTGCACGGAAATATTTCCCTTAAGAACTGCTGACATTTCCCAGGGTTATTATAATCTAAGAGCGCGGCAGTGTGTGTGACGTCAACACAATGACATGCTTCAAGCCTGTGATTATTGAAAGGACGTAGGCGTGTGAGGTGACATTTTGGATGCTAGAACGGGATGGCAGCTCAGTTTTATTTATTTTTTAAAGACGTTTTTGTGTATAGGGAAATTGTATGTGCTAAATGTAGCATACCTGAACACATTTAATTTTTTCACAATTGTCATAGTTGGTGTCTCCTTTGGGTGTCCTTTGTCGATACCCTGGTGGCTGTGGTTGATGCCCTGCGGACTCTGATGGTGTTTTGGAATTTCTGGGCAACAGATGGATGAGCAGAAAATGCCTACAAATACATCACAGGGGCGCGGGGGAAGGAAGTATGTTTTGTCACAATTGTTCCCTCTTCTTAGCCGCTTCCTGGCGGATTACAAACATAATTTTCGCACACCAATAAAGTCAAGTCAAATGGATGTTTTGTCACAGCAGATTGTCCAGTAGAACAAAAACACGGCAATCGTAGCTAGCGTTAGCATGTAGCATGAAGCTTGAACTACTTTGCTCCTCTCCATGTCTCTGTATCTTTATTTAGTCTAAAAATATATTGATAATTCAGCATTTGTTTTAGAGTAATGGGAGGAAGTTTAATTAGGTTATTTCCCTTCTTTGTTTTCCCCCTCTGGCTGCTTAAAACATGACCATAAGGGCAATTCCAGAGATGCCGTCTGTATCTTGTATGCTGATAATTAATAAAGCAATAGATCAGTGTCACAGTGTTTCTACAAAGTTTCCTGGTAGCTGCCGGTGTCCGGGTTATAGTGGATCTTAAAAAGGAGCTTAGTAGAATTAGGCCTTTTTTTTTATGAGTAACATATTTACTCAGTAATATCTGTGTCATGAAAATGGGAAAATCATTAAAGTTGTCCTGTGTTACAGCGCGCGTCTACAAATGCTCTCTTCAGTAACTGCTGGGGATTGACTCTCTCATCATTGCGATCACCCATCTGTTGCTGAGCCTTGAGAGCTGCTCCCTAATTTGATTTGTGTGCCGCAAACAGCTGGCAAATGCAGTTATTGTGTTTTCTTCTGTTTAGAGTGCACGTGTGGTGACAGATCTGAGTAATAACGTACAAATGAATGTAAAATTGATCCAGGAATTAAATTAGTCAAAAGCACACGCGATGTAATGCAGAAAAGACAAGTGGAACAGGCAACATTAAAAGTGCCTGCTGTTTAGTGGCTGGATATTAGTTCATCCATAATATGCTATTTTGTCAGAAGCCAAAAAAGGATCTGAGGGTTTACGCCTGTACTATTAATGAGGGACTTGAGGGGTTCAATTCCATGATAGTCCATGAGTCCAAGGTTGTACTGGTCACATGATTGGACACATCATGGGTTATCGGAAATATGTGATATAATGCTGATAACCATAAGAGTGGCAGTCCTGTCCCATAGCATAGCTTGTCTTAGTTCCTTTGGGCATTCATTCACCTCCATGTATAACGTATGTGGAGTCTGTGGACTAAAGCAATGATGGCAACTTTGTAAATCCAGCACTATAGGGGTCTTAGTTGAATTGGGACTTGACAGTTAACAGCCTTGGCATATCATCATCACCTTTTGTGACGGGGTGACCCCGTCCGAGCCCACGGGAAAACTGCCGCCACCCACCTAAGCCCACACGCACACAGTTACACTCACCTGTTGCCCGTTCCCGTTCCCCTCCGTCCGCTCCGCGTTTGCGAATGCTATTTTTCAAATATCCATCGCCGGGGTCGTGGGTGCACACTAGGCCGCTGCTGAACCATCTTCCCTCCATAACTCCGTTGTACAACAAACATTCCCCCATAATCCGCCCATCTGGGTCCCCATGGGCAAGCCGAGCGCCTGCGTACTTCCGGGTATAATGCGTCACGCGCGGGACGCCAGCGTGTGACGTCATCACGCTAAACCCGTTTTACAGTAAAATTATTATAGTAGTTTTGGGTTAGCAGTTGCAGGGCTCGGGGACATACTAGTTTAGTTTAAGTGTATTTTGTAATAAACCATGTATGATTTATTACAATGTAATAAATCATATGCTAGATACTGTTTTAAGGTAGTAAACAGTAATCTTTGGTGATTGGCTGAAGGGAGGGGCCAATGATTATAAGAGAGGGGTGCCCTCTCTCCTGAGTCAGTCTGCGTTGGTCTGCTTACAAGGAAGGTAATTATGAGAGCCTGGTTTGCCTCGTTATTGAAAATATTGTGTATGTTGTAAATATTGTTGTCGTTCTTTTGTTGTAGTATACACCGTTGGGTCGCATGTTTGGGAACGTCGTTTATTGTTGGTACAATAAAAAGATGGTGTTAACATAGTACCTTATGCCGTTATTAACACTATCAGCCATACGAGCCCCGTCACACCTTTATTGTATTACACACACAAAGGCATAATGCTTCTCTACTATGTTTTCTAATATCTGGTCTCTCATCTGCATCTGACTTTTTCTTACCCGGTAACAAAAAGGAAGCCGTACTGTGTGAGGAGCTGACGACTCTTTCACAAGCATCTTTGTTAGGGCGAGGAATGAGCCGCCACTCAGACCTCTCCACTCAGACCTACCTTGGAGATACAGGATGGATGGAGTGCTGGGCAGCCGGGTGTGGAGGGGGCCTGTGTGGGCATCAGGGACACTTGGTCTGGTCCATTTGCCAGGAGACAGTCACTTATCCGAGACAGTGATTTTTCAGCGGAACGTGGGCTCAGAGAAATAATGGTGCAGAGACAACGACCGGGCCAGTGAAATATGATGGATAAACGTTCAAGACAAAGAGCTGATGGCTTTCGGCTCGTTACTCCACCGGTTTAAGCTGGGTTTAAGCAATAGTGCTAGAAACATTTGTAGCGTAGCAGTAGCTGTATTAGTCTACCTAAACATACTACTAATAAAGCATGACGCTGACCAGGCCTTTTCCCCCTTGTTTTTCATGCAAGTTAAGATAAGTTAAAACAAATACTCTGCTTTCAGCCACAGGGGAAATTCCTCCTGTCCTCACTGTCCATTTGGTGCATATGTATTGTCGCTATAACATTCTCGTCTCTGTGCGTCTCCGTGCATTAGTATGCGTGGAGCGTGCAGTCACACTTTGATGTGCAGCCCCATGATTTCACAGTCCACTCTGGTGCCACCGATCACATTTGGAGGTATGTAGAAGCAAGAATGATGAGGAGAACGGCCACTCACTTCACCCGCACATCAGGCTATCGCATTCACGCCACAATATATCAGCTCTTTTAGACATCTTTTACCGCTATATTCTTCTGGAAGCATATTTCTTTCCACATGCCACGTTCACGTTCACATTTGAGAATCAAGTGATGAGGGGTGTAACGTTAGTGCATCGCTATGGTTGTTTGATTTGGTCCACGTGTGTACCGTTTCCATGGTACTCTGGTCATTAAAATCATAGATGACTTTGAGTGAGCTTGTTCTTTATAGGCTCTATAAATGGGAATGGCCCCGACGGGTGCGATGTTCATATTATCCAAAGTTTTCAAACACGTTGAAGACAAGTGTGTAGGCGAAGGTTTGAACTTACCCAGAGCTTTAGATGTGCTGTGTTCGCTCGGCGGGAGATTCACTGGTGGACAGCAAATTTGAGCTATCTGTCAAATGTGTCTATAATATATGATATAAATGCTTTCACTTAGGAGCATGTGACTGTGGTGTTCTATGGTGATTATGCAACTTTGAATAGAAAACAGATTTCTTGGAAGCCTAGTAAATGAAACCAACTAAACTGGGGATGCTTGTTTCTAGTATTCCTATAGTTGGGAGTCCTTAGCGATCAGTAATAACCGAGCTGAGTCTGTTTCACCCATTACCATATGTTATCGCTCAGACGGGGCATTTAAACCCTCGTATACCCCACAAGTAGCATCACTCATCTGCGGCTCATCTGTGCATTAGATCGGGAACATGGGCATCACTCTCATCATCTCTCCGTTGTCTTAATGTGTTAGCACAGACTGGACGCCGCTTCACCACCGCGAAACGTATTTAACATGGAGCCTGCTGTATTTAGTTTCCCCTCGGCTTCGTGTTTTCCCGTAACAAAATGCTACGAAGATAAATCATCTGCGCCTCAGGTTCGAAGATGCTTTGAAAAACTCCAAACAAGAACATGCAGAGGGAGAGGACTGAATAAAGCCATCAAACTAAGTCATTTTACCAAGGGGTCCCCGTCTCAAGTCTTTTCAATTAGTTCCTCTCAAAGAACCGCACGGCTGACCTTGAGACGCCGCGCGGCCTCAAGTTCAAAACCAAGTCCCGATTCTAATCTGGATAATTAATGGGTGCGAGACTCGTGTCTTTCATTACAGAGCACATTTAATCTTGTTGATAGAGGAGAGTTTGAGCGACTAAATAGCGACATATTTCAATTCATGACGGATTCTCCTGAGCAGCGGCAGATGAAGCAATCGTTCTCAGTCAAAAGCAATAAATACAAAATAAAAAATAAAAAAAAAGGCAAGAGTGTAGGTTTGGGCGTTTCACAGACGATAATGAAATGCAGAATAGAGCACCACGGGAAAGTGAAAACTGTCTGATTGAAATATTATGAGGAATGACGAGGCAGATGTGGTGCAAAATTGAACATGTTTACTGAAAATATGCCAAGATTGGAACGTACGGAGAAAGTTTTTTTGTTTTGTGCTGCGGTAAACTTGTCAATCAATTCCATAACAAACCGTCTTACTCGTACCACAAGGGAGAGGGGAAAAAAAAGAAAAGAAAAAAAACGGCTTCATATTTCGTGGCTGCACGATACAAACAGCACTATCCCACTTGTGTTGCCTCATCAAGACGCTATCTCGGGCTTAAAAGCTTATCAAGCCCTCAGTAATGATATTGAGTGACTGGCTGCTGTGTTTTGATGGATATTGCGGTGAGTAATCTGACGCCAAATTGTGTTCCAGTTCTCATATTGTTCTGATTTTAGACTCGGCAAATAACTGCGCTCGCCCCATCTTCTCGGCGCGGCCCCCTCAACGCGCCCGCCGCACATCTCCGCCACAGTCATTTGTCATAGATATAATTCCCTCCCAAAGGTAACGGGAATAGGTTGGAAAGCAATCTCCGAGCTTGGTGACACAGAGGTGGACGGTTGTTGTCTGGTGTCGCTTTGGTCCAAATTGCGTAACCCTTAACATGTGGTTGCCGTCCAGGAGTGGGGTTCTCGAGGCCCATGATTATATGGGTAATTACCTCATTCGGTTAAAAGGCAGACACATTATGTTAGCGAATGTCTTCCAATGTACAAGTCAGTGCTGGAGACCGTAATGATGACAGTCTTCAGAATGCGAAAACACTGTGTACATAAAGTGACAGCCGTAATAGTCAGTGACAAAAGACATAATCAATTTGCTCAGACCTTAGAAGCACAGAAAGAATATACAGACACAATACTGTGGGGGGGGCGTTAAAAGCTCAAAGGTAAAGAACCCGTTATATGTCACGAATCACCCTCTGTTCGTGGCGTTCGCAACGGAGCGTGTCCTTTCGTGAGGAGTAGTGGCGCTGCGTAATTCAGCGTGAGAGCATTCGTAGAGCATTCGTAGAGCATTCGTAGAGCATTCGTGGAGCAGAATCACTGTTTTCACGCTCAAAATGGACAGAAACACACGCTACGCCCAAAGTAAATGTTGGTACCTGCAGTAGCTATGCCAAGGAAAAGTGTCACAAACTCGGCCAATCCGCGCTCCAATCCACGGACAGCACCTGGCGCTGCCGCTCCGCGGGGTGCTGAAAGTGTTCCTCCGACCTTTCTTCCTCCTGGGTCGTACCTGAGTTGGAGCCAGACGAGCCCAATGACTCAGGGGAGAGCACGGCCTCTGCTCCGCCTCCAACCCGGCGGCAGAAGATCACTCCACATTCGCCCAATTCTTGACAGATTTCGGACAGAACGCGAATATTCCTAGTGACCCGTAACATCCCGTGGCAGCGCGCAACACCACGCAGCAGCGCGCAACGCCACGCAGCAGCGCGGGACGCATATTCGTGACCGTGCGTAATAATTCGTGCCATTAATCGTAACGCGTAGTAACAGGTCGCAACAGTTAGTGGCGGCGCGTGAAACCTCGACCCCGAATCATCAAATTCGTGATCCTTGGCCACGAATGTGCATTTGTGGCATTCGTAACGCATCGTGCTTATGTGTAAACGCAGCATAAGGGCCCAGGCTGATGAAGGGCCCAGAAGAGCAGACCCTCTTTTTCTTTTCTTATTTCTTTTCTCTTTTTTATACATACGTGTAATGTGCTAGGGCCCCTCATACACTTAATGTGTATTTTGTCCGTTTTGACCATAGATTTAATATTTAACAAACAAATAATGTATTTACTGTTTAAGTCACACCCCTCCCCCTCACAATGGTTCATTCCACCTGCGCTGTCCGAGCTACGCTCGCTAGCGTTATTGCATTTGTTATGATGCAGTGCAGATAGTGACACACGCAGGCATGTCACATCAAAAGTCAGGGCATCAAAAACGGAAAGAAAAGAAGGAAAGAGAAGACCGAGAACGCCGAAGTCGACAGTATGTCACACAGTTTTTCAAAAACAAAGGTAGCTTGCCCTATTCCTGTATTCCAAAACTTTCACTTATTTTTGTTGCTACATGACCTGCTTTTATCTAGCTAGCTTAGTCAAATAATTACTGAATTATGATTTACATCCAACAATAATAACATCTCTGCTGTCTCCGGGTTATCACGTCTCGTAGACACAGATTCAGCGGCCGCTGCACACCCACGTCTCCCTTCCCCCGCGCCCCCCGTCCCCGTCTCAGCCAAACAAGGTGAGCCTGAGCGCAAAACTTCACGAAGATTGAAAGCTCTAAGCACGTCTTATCTACTGTGTTCTCCACATGATGATAACTTTACTAAACAAAAAGTAATCTACACGCTTCAAAAATTACAAAAAACAGTTTGCCGTGTGTTCTGTGAAGTGAGGGCCAGTTACGTGATGATCAAATCCATTCTGTATGCCAGCCATTGATTTCAAAATACAACACTGATCTGACTTGTGAATTTGAAGATGAAGTCAGACACCTCAACTCTGTATATAGGGCCACTTTCCCAGGGTGTCTGTCACCAATTGATCTGCTCAACAGCATTTACAAGATGCAGCTGCAGAGTATTTTTGGGCAGGTCTGCATAGTTTTGCGAATATTTTGCACATTGCCTGTGACCGTTGCTGGTGGCGAGAGAGCATTCAGTAAGCTGAAACTGATTAAAAATTATCTTAGGTCTGCTATGTTGCAGGACAGACTTTGTCACCTTGCCATACTATCCATTGAAAGCAAACTGGCAAGAAAGCTGAACTTTGATGATTTGATACATGATTTTGCCAGCAGAAAGGCACGCCGCTGGGCCATTATAAAGTGATGTTGAACATAACTTTGTTATACCTGGATAACAAACAGTTTATGTCTGGTTCAGTACTTGTTTAGTCCTGGACTGGTTTAGGCCTGGCATTACTCCTGGTGTGTCTTGATTTTGAGCCCTTTTGGCCTAGTTTTAGTCTTGGACTGATTTAATTATGGGTTAGTTGTAGCTGATGTTTCCTGATTGAGCAGTTGGACCCAGTTAAAGCTTGTTCACGTAAAGTATATGTCAATATGTGTACATTATGTTCTGTTGTGTTTGCAATTGAGATAATAAATATTCTCCTTTTATGTAAACAAGTACATATTTCCATAGCTTTTTCTTGTTTTTGTAGGCTTTTACTCATCAGACATTTTAACTATGCAATGTGCTAAGTATCTTTTTTAAAGTATACAGGGCATGTTATTGGGTTACATTTTATCTGTAAAAAATGTAGGGGGCCCAGAAATGTTTGTTTCCATAGGGCCCAGAATTTCTGGCGGCACCCCTGCCTGAACTCATGAGCCGCTTCAGCGCAAATGCAGACGTTTTCTTAAGCTATAACTTACTAACACTTTAGTCATAATTAGAGATGGTCTGAGCCAGGACTAAACCACTAAACTGGTTAAAAACCAGGACTAAACCAGGACTGAACAAGAAAGTAGAGTTCTTTAGACAAAGAGAAAAGCAGTGACAAGAAACACATTGGCTATTTTCCTTTAGTGAAAGACCCACAGAGCCTGAAGTTACGTGCTGTTGTTTACTAAACTCCATGCTGCACCAAATGGCTGCCCCGCAGAAGACGATCAAAGATTGTTTGTGAAAAAAGTGAGGGCTCACTCTGCGTTAGCCGTTTTTGGAACATCCATCATCGATCCATTTTCTTCCACTTGTCCGTTGCCGGGTCGTGGGGGCAGTTGTTGGAGCTGCCCAAATCACATTTCACCCGCCCCTATGGCTCCTCCTGCAGGTGGTGGGTCCACAGAAGGACGGCCTCATGGTTCTACCCGGGCATGTTGGTCTCTCATAAGGGGCTTCTGACCCGTCACCTAGGACCTGTTTGCCATGGGAGACCCTACCAGGGGCTCGAAGCCCCCGACAACAGAGCTCCCAGGATCATTCCGGCGCTCAAACCCCTCCACCACATTAAGGTGGCGGTTCCAGGAGGGGTTTTTGGAACAGTTATGGTAAATTATTAGTGACAGAGTGAGTGCTCTCACTATGTAACAGATATTTGACGTGTGAAGTGTTTTCACTTGAACAGCGGAGTGTGTTAGAAGGTTTAGCTGAAAGAAAACGATGTCCTAATGTGGATCTGGTCTGTCCGCACAGGTCAGGAGGTAATAATGTCCTTTCTCTCTTTTTATCGCTGCTTAAGTGGGAATTCTGCTCAAAAACTGAAGTTTCTGTTGGGCTGTTTTAGGATTTTTACCCTGAGCAATACTTTTTTATACATATTATTTTTATTCAATTAAAATAACATAGGTATCACATGTTTTGTTGTTTTTTTATCATTTTTAATCACTTTTTTGCCTTTTTGTCACTGTTTTGATGTCTTTTTATTTTAATGTGTTTTTATCCTCATTTATGTCACGTTTTTGGCGCCCTTTTGCCACTTTTTTCAAGAAGCTTTTAGGTTTGGGTAAAGTGAAAATGTTCTCGGTTCAGGCGGAGGTTAGGGGCATAACTGTCATGTTGCTAAATAAATATACATAAAGGTTTATTTCCATTCAATTAAATTCAACTTTATTACAGACTCGAGGTCCAAAGAGACAGAAGGACACAATATGACAAACAGCACAAAAAATAAAAATAATAATAATAAGTTTAAAAAGGCATTTTAATCTCATAATTTAAGCTTCTTCTCTGTCCAGTAAAGGCTCGTCTAGACCCCATCATTCTGCTGCATTCATATTTCAAAAGGTGATGAGGTAAACGTCCCATTGGCTTACTCTGTATTGTCAAACAGGAGCCAGGTGTTTAGTACACGGATTCGCTTCACAATTAGTTGATGATTGATCATCACAGGGATCTCAGTCTTCAGAAATGAAATCCGTAGTCTGCATGCTTTCTCCACTCAGGGATCTAAGATTATTTAATAAATGATGGAGCGTTTTCGCTTAATAAAACCTCTGGCCCTCACTGTGTCCACATGCTTCGGGCTGTGATGCTGTAGCCCATTGACTGGACGTTTATTCTGCCACTGCTGTAGGCTCATAAAATTAATGTTATGGCTTACATTAAAGCCTCAGTGTCTCTTAATAAATGTTCTCCAACCTTGGACTTTTTATCCAGTATCTGTTTATCTAAAATGCAGTGGTTTTAGTTTATCTGGCTTTCTTTTTTTTTTTACCCTTTTCTTACTTTTATTTATTGACGTTTATTTAATTGGGGGAAAGTAGTATGTTTCAAGACTGGGTGTGGATCAGCTGTGTCTTGTGCTTTTGTTCTTGCCCCAGTTTTCTGTTCTCAGCATTTCTCTGCGATGGCATTAAACATGAATCCATGCACTTGATTGAAATAAAAGCTCATTAAAGCAGACAGTGCAATACAGTGCATAACAAAACAAGCCGGAGATACGAAACCAAACGATTGAAATCCATGAGATGTAATAAAAACACTTGAAGGAAAAAAGCTAAGCGGCCTTGGCCCTGGCATAAATATCCGCGATGTGTGATCCAGGGCGAGTAGATCTATTATTTATTTAGATTTAGTAAGAAAAATATCTCCCTTTTCTAACACTCTCATTCACTGTGTTTTTAAAAGCGACTGTAGCAAGAGAGCTTAAAATCTCACCTCATCAGTTCAGTGTTGGTAAAGACAGAGAGGCTGTAGAGACTTCCGTTGCTGTTTCATCAGACAATGTTCATAAAACGTTAGACTAACATTTATCTCTATAATTCCGAATAGTCAACTATAATGAACTTTATTACTTACTATGGCTTTATTGGCAATTACCGCTCAGTGGACTTGTGCATCCCTTGTGGCCGAGCTGCAGTCAGTGGGCAGATCATTTGCACAACAGAGTGCCCTTTTTTATATACAGTCCATCGCTGAGGGATTTTTGCATGCATCTATAATCAGATGGTAAGTGCCTCCTGATGCATTATGTATATATTAGTTAATGCACTGTGTGTGATCCCGACCGACTTGGTCTGAACCCAAAGCTCTCATCTGTGGATAAATGTCCCTCTGCGAAAATACACAAAACTTTTTGCCATTTTATACTTTTTTTTTTTTTTTTACCTTCACCAGGTGAAACCCATGGTCTGTAGCTACTCGTGCCATTTTCCAAGGCTCACGGCGTCCAATTGTTTTCTTCCCACACTGGAGCTGTGCAAAACGCTGCTTTGTGATTTTGAATGGACAATTTAGTGGCTCACTTTGCCATCACACTCCCATTTAGAGCGAGCACTGACCTGTGTCATATGGACATTGGATGGAGGTCAGGCAGCGCCAACTGTACTAAAGGGTGTTCTAAAAAACAGAGCAGCAGGCATACACCTGCAAACTCGCACGCACGGGGTTGTAATGTCACAGATATGTTCCCGCTGATGCATAAAAGTTTAGCTGTAGACTTCACAGCTAAACTCTGTGCAAAAATGCTCTTTTGGGAGTTGGCTCACTGTCATGTGCTGAAGATAAGCAGCATCAAGGTCAAGGGACACACGATTTTACTGCAGCATTATATTTTGATCCTGCATTTACATTTGAAGCGCCCCTTGCAGCTCACTTAAGAATAAAGTTAGGTGCGGACTTGAAGAAGTAGGTTATGTCTTGCATCTGTTTACCATAATGGTTCCTCTTGTCCATTTGTCTGGAACTTCTGGAAACTTTAAAACCCACATAAAAGTAATAGCTTAAATAGTAGACTTGCAAAAACAGATCTCCATTTACAGTATATGTTGCTCATATTATATATATATATATATGTTTTCTTCTGGATGACTACTTGTTCAAATAGTACGGGTGAAACTAAAGTTACATGGGTTTAATCAGGTTGAAATTACGAAAAAACATTCATCCACGGTTCAATGGCACTTATCGCTTTGTGCAACTGACTCCCTCTCAAAGTCATATCCTTTTTCAGGTAATGATAGGCCGTATTGACATTGAAGCTGAAATCTGCAGTCTGCCTGGACTTGGCCGCGGCTTCACAGTGATACTGTTGTGTGTGCCAGGGCATTACGGAGGCCTTTCTAATCCGGTTTGTCACATGGCTCCCCTCAGACAGGCCTCATTTCATGCTGCTGAACTGCTATTGATAGAGCCTTGGTAAATGAGGCACGCAGCAATCGTTAACTTTAATAACCATAAAGATGTGAGCATGGCAGTCATACAGGCCCAGGAGAGGAAACCCATACAGGTGATTATGAATCGACCCGCGCTGCGGCCAAGCACATCTTTTATTTGTACTAATGGAATCACCTAGTAAAGTTGAGGCACTATGACACCCCACTGTGGGACACACGCATTGTTCTCCTATATTTCCTCATCTGAAGTTTACCTACATACCATACTGACTATACCAGCAATGCAAAATGTGTCCTTTGTAGAGAACATTTCTAAACCTGAATATCTCCCACCCACATACTACTGAATTAACCTCTTTTCGCATCTACAGAGGACATTTAGGGCTTTTCAATGATACCAAATCTGAAGGGGTGGGGCTTTCTTTTCACCAGGAAAATGGTGGCCATCAATGCAAACACATTTTATGGGAAGAAGGGAAATAAGTTAAATAAAACTTTTATTGAGTAACTGTTGGAGTTAAACATTTTCGATAAGTCTCCTAACACCACAATAATACATAGTATGACTTACTTTAACTGTAGTTTAGCATATTTTAGTGTTGCAATGCTCAACATTTGTAGTGTTTCCTTTTTTCCATTTTGATGGAGGAAATAACTACAGAGATGGATGAAGATGACCGCACTGCCCCAAAAGAAGCTCTGAGACACTGGTACATCCATCTTCCAGAGATGGTGGACATGCATCAAGGTGTCGCAGGTCAGGATGCAAGAGCAAAAAATGCGCAAGGCATTCCTCTGTTTCCAAGAAGAGCAATTGCTTTTTGAAGTATCATTTGAACAAAGCAAAACAAAAGTGATGATGGACAGTTTTTGGATGCTAAACTTGGTATTTTCTTTGGGACTAACTTTGCCATCACGGTTCAGTTTCACTCGTCCACTGTAGTGGACACATGATATCTAAAAAACAAAAACTTAGTTTTCCCTCTAAGAATGGAATTCTATTTATCATATCTGGTTGTTTAGTCAGTTCTCTATAAGTGTGAAACAGAGCTAAACCACTGCAGCCGAGAGGGAAAGACAACAGTGATTGGTGTGACTCTTGTTTGTCTGGGTCAGTGAATTTTGTCAGTCAGCGCTGCACTCTAGTGTGGACAGTCTTCCCTTCTGTAGTCCTCCTCCCTTCCTCACATATTCATGCTTGGCTTGGGGGGGGTGGGGGGGGGGGGCGCTATCTGTGGCAGCTGCGTATATGTTTGTCTGGTACTATTACTGCTCTTGATGCCGCCTCAGGAGAGAAAGTGAGATGTGAGCCACGCCAGGATCAGTGTGAAAGCGGCCGGCAGCCTTTTGCCTCGTGCGAGGGCACTAAAAGCATACTGTCCATTGCTACAGGTCGTCGACTTTATGCATGGGAAAATCCATCAGACAACTGACACAAGGGGTGAAGTTCATCAGATAAGGGAAGGTAAATAGATAAACATTCTAGATTAATCTGCTTGTTACTGGCCAAGATATATAGCACAACATAAAACTCCCCGCGCTGGCATTCTTCCCGCTTCTTTAAACGTGTTTAGTGTTGAATTCGCTGCTATCCATACGGCTCCGGGCTACCTTTTATTATTCATCGGCTTCACTTGGAGGAGAGCTTTTCACAGCGAAAACAAGTGGCCACTACTCGAGCCCTATATAGTGAAAGATTTAATCTCAAGGCCGGGGATAAGTCATCCATCCATCCATTTTCTTACACTTTTCCGTTTCCTGGTCATGGGGGCAACTGTTGGAGCTGCCCAAATCACATAGCATCAGCCCCTTATGGCTCCTCCTGCAGGTGGTGGGTCCACAGAAGGACGGCCTCACGATTAAACGTTGGGCGTTGGATGTTGGGTTAGATGTTGGTCTCTCATAAGGGGTTCTGAACCACTCTTTATCTGACCCGTCACCTAGGACCTGTTTGCCATGGGAGACCCTACCAGGGGCACAAAGCCCCCGACAACAGAGCTCCCAAGATCATTCAGGTGCTCAAACCCCTCCACCACGTTAAGGAGGCGGTTCTAAGAGGTGGGGGGATAAGTCACAGTATTGGAAATTCTATTGGTAATTGGTAAAATACATATATATTTTTTTTAAAGTGCCCAATATAGAAACTCAATGCAATAATCTGCACATCTCATAAAAATCTGTTCACAAAACAGCATGAATGGTGCCTGCACTTTGATTTTAACCTGATTTTATTTCTTTTTTATAAACAATTTAAGAGGAGCCACTAAATTAAAATTGGGGCAACACACACACAAAGCACACACTATATTGTCTAGCTTGCACTCGCCAGATAAATTACCCTCATAGTGTGGAATTGTCAAATTGTCTACATAGATTATTGTCTGGTACTTCTTAATTCACACAAAACCGGTCATTTTGTTTGAAATTTAGTGACCACCAGAACCATGTGTCCATCCCATGTGCCTCGTTTTTTATCAAAAATACCCTGATTCTGTTCGGTAAAGGGGCTATCCTAGTACCATTCTGCGTAGTTTCAATCTCCCCCTTGCACCTCCAGCGTTCAGGTGCGACACTGTAAACCGACGTAGCTGTGTGACCTTGGCTTCTGCATGATCAAAAGTCATCAAAGAAATTATCAACGTTTGACGACTTTTCACTATATCTCTCCATTTCACTGATTTCCAGTACCCATTTCACACCCGCCGCTCATTAGTAGGCTCTAATTGGCCGCTGGGCTAAGCTGGAAACAATGAAGCATCGATTTTCTTAAACATAATCACCTCGTCCAGTCAGTTAATGGCTGCTGTCACTGTGGGCCACCGAAAGAAAAATGGCCAGGCAGTGGTCCCCTGGATGCCCTTCACCTCCCCTCACCAAAGGCTGGAGTGCACCACCACCCACTCCATCTTTGCGGCTTGGTTTAACCCCGGTAGCAGCCTGACAAACTGGGACTACTGCATCCATCACCACCTATACACTGTCTCAAGCCACACAATGCCACGCACTGATGCACAAATACTGTTCATTAGGGAGAAAGTAGCTAATTAGGCATAAGTATAAAACATATTCAGTGTCGTATAGTGGCATAAGTATAAAACATATTCAGTGTCGTATAGTGGCACACGTGTTCAAAAAGTACTCGTCTGAACTAAGTCGAACAAAGGTGAACAAAGACGTCTTGAGGATAAGACACTTTTGCTACTGTTGACCACATATGGACTGACATTTGTCGCGTTGCACAGGAGATCATTCACTCGGGCGAAGGTAGCAGTCACTTGGCTAAAACCCCTGTCCAGTCAAAGTGGCCATTTGCCACTGGTGATAGCCTGACTGCAGTCATTTACAGCACACGTCCCTGCACTTTCCAGATGGTTCAGAGTCATCACGCCTGGCTCTGATAGTGATAGTGTTCCGTGTGAATGGGCTGATCTCTGGAGCTCATGGCCAGCGGTGAGGACAGCCATTGAAAATATATATATATATATATATATATTACTGTTTGAACATAGTCAGATAAATAAAATGATTAAGTCAGTGTCATTATTCTTGCTAGATTCACATTTGCATTATGGAATCTAAAAACACATACAATTTAAATATCTGCATCAGTGTTATAACTGGCATTGGTGACACAAAAGGTTATTTTTACTGTTAGGACATACTGTGGTACACCACTATGATATATATATATATATATACGTTAGTAAAACATTGGAGTTCACTGAATAAAGCACCTCTTTCAATATTTAGTAACTTGAAGATAAGTTCACACATCTTCTGAGATCACCTCTGCGTGAAAGCCAGTCGGCAGGAAGCTCTCTGTGAAATATTCAACAAGCAACACATTGTGGGTTTGGGGTTTTAGGGCACTCCAGGGATTTCTCCTCACTTATAGTCTGTGTTTTTCTGAGAAAAATCTAACAAGAGGCGGCCAAAGAGTGACATTAATACCACAAGACAGCACAGTCCAGCAGGACTGCAAATGTTTGCCTTTTAATCCAGGACTCTGCGGCCTTTGGTCTGCCCACCACAGACATTGATGAGAATGAGAAGAAAACTGTTGCCAAACTATGCTGCTGGGAACTTGTCTGTGCGTGGTGCTATAGCCATTTGAAAAATTAACCCAAGCTAGACACTGTCTGAGGCATTCTGTTTGTTGAAGAGAAAGCTGGACATGATGTTCTACTTCACCTACATGATGGATGGAGGCAATAACATGTGTGTCACTCTTTTGCAGTTTGAGGTGCATAGGTAAACAGTGTGACTTTTATTCTGTTGTCTCTGATCTGCAGCTCAGGTTTGGCGTGAGCTCCAGTTTAATTGTTGGACATTGTTGTGGGTTGTGGGGGCTGTCAGGAGAAGATAAAGAGTTTTTTCCGGAGGCATGAGGAGAGAGGGGAGCGGTGATGGAGGGTCTTTGTGCTGCTGCTCCGCTGGCTGCATTAGCCCTACTCTTTATAATTGTGTGAAGGGGGCACTTCCAGTGGCGTGCTCATTACTCACTGGCACGGCCGGCTGCTGGCAGCAGACACACCTTGTCCTCTAGCTCTGCCTCTCTGTGCAGGATGTCCCGCAGCTCTGTCACCCCTTCCCCAGGGCTCCTTGCCTATTGTTATTTTGACCCATTACTACCATCTGCACATATCACCTTTTCTTTTCCCACAATTTTTGGACATGCTCTTTTGTCAGACTGGAACCTATTGTACGGCACTGGCTGTGACTGATGTCACCTTTGGTCTGGAGCTAATGCAGTGGTGGACTGAGCCTCAGACGGCTGAGAACTTGGGCGGTTGAAGTAAATGCAGCTGCCATGCACTGTATAAAAAAGACCAATGTCTCAAACGCAAACAGAAGTGGACGAGCATGATTGGTATGGAGCGAGGACAGCCACTTGGAGAGGCAATTAGAGCATATAATTGAGATTCCTTGAGGGCCAATTTGTTACACACACTTGCAGTCAAAGCACTTGTGAATGATCTGAGCATAACTTTATCGTCTCATATTTCCCCTGTCCTTGATTTGTCGTGTTTGCAAACATATTAATTGAATATATGTTTGCAAGCATGCAAAAATTATTTTCATACTCACAGTAAGTGATTTTTGCTCTAACCTTGTGTCTGTGTGTGCAGAGGGAGGCACGTGTGAGGTGATCGCCGCTCACCGATGCTGTAACAAGAACCGCATTGAGGAGCGCTCACAGACAGTCAAATGCTCTTGTTTACCTGGGAAAGTGGCCGGGACAACACGCAACAAACCCTCCTGTGTGGACGGTAAGGACATCCACAACACAACTGTGGCCCTAACGTGTATGTTTTTTTGTTTTTATATTGAGGCAAAACATGTGTGACACTCTGGCGTATACTTTGACAACCCCCTCTGTCAGTTTAGATGTGACATAGGAACATGTAGCCTGGAATGTTCTGAAGTGTGACTTTCGACTGATAATGAACCTGTTAGGAATAATAGTCATGCTGTAGTTGTAGGCTCTCGAGGGGGGGACCACGGAAGATCCTGTCAGGCTGAGCACCTGAGCATGGAGCACACATTGCCCACGGCGCATGAGGCTGATGGAAATGAATAACTAATAAACAGCAGTGGGGGAAGCTCCGGGCTAGTGCACCTGAATCACCTGGCTGTGGAAGACAATCAGAAGGAAACAGCTCAGTGGGCTGGGGAGAGGAGTGCAGGGAAGAGCCACGAGTCTTCCGAGACGGGGCAGACAAGACCCTACACTTCACCGAGCTCATTTACCGCTCCCCCGTCTCTCACCCACACCTCCAGCTCACATCAAAGTCTACACTGTGCAAGAAATTACACCCAAATATCTTCATTAGCAGAGACGGGACATGAAGGGCCAGACAGGCAGCTCAGTGGGTTTCACAGGCTTGGTTAGTCACAGTCGACAGCCAAAAAAGAAGCACGGAATATAAATTAGACACGAGCCAAAGGGATGACACCCAAGTACTGATTCGATGAAAAATTACTCCGGAAAGTCACTACAACTTTTTTCTTTTTTTTTCGCGACAGCTTGAATTTTCAGGCCTTGATATATTGTGTTGGGGAAACTGATGTTCTCTGATTTCATACGGCTGTTGAATGAAACATTTGCAGACTCCGACCTTGAATAAAACTCAAGCATTTTGTACAGCAAAAAGAGAAGCAGACAGTCAGACAGATGGAGTGTATTATTCTACGAAGGATGGATGACTAAGAGTGACTCAGTGTCTCAATAGAACATGTCTGACTATTAAAATAACAATGCTTTGTGGTTCAACGGCAACCGTTCATCAACTTTAAGTATGCCAATTCTCAGTTTCAGAAATGGATTCATCATCTTGCTCATACAGCTGGATTCAAATACTGGAACCGATTTCAGGGACTCAGTTTCAACATAGGCCACATACAGTACACGGGCACACACTCGTTCATTCACATATTTATTCAATAGAATAACCTTAGACAATTATGAGACAGTACGACAAGTTAGTGCCTTGAACATATAGGATGCACACATTACTGGTTTACAAAAGGCCACTATATGATTGAATGTGGGTGTCAAGCTGCATTAGGACTGAAGGATAACTTTCAGTACATTTTGACAGGACTATCGGACTGGGATTTGTGGGATGAAGGAGAAAGTTCCGCTTATTGGTTGGGTTAAAATGTTAACATAAACCAGCTTTACATCATGCTATATGATTTTGTTATGGAGAATAAATTAACATTACAATTGTTATTTGTAAATCTAATATCTGATTTTTACAAACAAATCTCTACCCTACCATTAATGTTCTAGTCATATGCGGATGCCCAAGTAAAGAATTTGATTATAGGATGTGGAAATGGGTCAACATGTTGAAGGACAGGTCAAAGGTGTAGACAAAATTGTAATAAAGGGCAATAGTCTAAGAAAGATTGAAAAAGAAATGTGGACATTAGAATGATGAAGACATTTTTTAAATGTAATCAATAATCAAATACAAGAGTAAAAAAAAAAAAATGTTTTACCCACTGCAACAAACCACAGAAGACACAGTATACCTGCAGTCTCTTGCCTGTTTGAGTGCTGCAGGCCTGGCTGTTAAATGGCTTTTCATGGTTAACACTTCATGCCTCTGTGCGTCCCTCCCGCGGCGGTGCATCCGAGCTGTTAGTGTATTGATTACCAAGCACTTATGAGGACCGCGCTGATAAAAATGGAAATGACATTTTAGTGGGCATCAGCAAGACTCACAGCGATAAACACTAGAAGGTGAATCTGACATGAAATTATTATGTCTTTATCAATTGTGGTCTTGTGTGATTTTCCTTTAGCTTATATGTAGCCTAACAATGATGCTAGTAGGAAATAAAGGCCTGAACGGCGATAGATAAGCAAATAAGAGTGCAATGCTAAAAGATAGGCATCTATATGATCTATTAGAAGTTAAAGGTTCGATAATATGCATTATTCAATACTCATGGGCACTTTTTATTCTATACCTTTTATAATAGTACTAACACAGGGTTGGGAAACATTATGTCCTTACTACTATTAGATCAAAAACACAGAGCGAGTGGAAAAGGATGGCATTACTTTGTGATGTCAGCCGTTAACAGAGAATAAGCTCTTATTTCAGATGCCTGGGGGCTGATCCAGCCCCTCAGACTAGACCAGAGTATTTTGAGAAAAACAGTTACACACAACAGTGATTCATAGATGCTATAATTCTAAAATGATACAAAATACGGTTGATTTCTTTAAATAAAAATGAATGCGGGAGCCCCCACAACCGTCTGTTTAGATTAAATGATGAATAGCACTATTTGAACGTGGCTTGAGTTTGGGCCGCCATAGGGCCAACATTTTGACCAGGCCCACGTCCAAGCAAACTTGACTATGTTCTCTGGGATGGACTGAACTGGAAATACTGGAATACTCAAGCATGCAGGAATGAAACAAGCCACAACTTCAAATGTCACAACATACATTTGTAGCGCAGGATCATGTTAAAGGCATTGATATGATATGATGAAGGGACTTCATTAAATGATTAACATTTCAGAAGGATCAGCATATGACCAGACCTTTTAATGAACTGAGTGAACGGTTTTGATCATGTACAAACTCTTGAAAGTAGTTTTGCTATGAAGCAAGCCTTTGGGCTGCTATGACACTCGGTGAAGGATTATAGACTTTGGGAGTCAGCCGTGTGTCCCCTCAGCAGCAGCGGCCTGGCCCAGATGGAACGCTCTCCCCAGGTCCTGCTTTATTAATGTTCTATCCAGATGAGGAACGATGCTGCTGCCCAGCTCAACCCATCGCCCCCTGGGGGACACCTGCTGCCACTGTTCCATACACAGGTTACACTCTCAAACCAATAGAAAGAACTGCCAAGACTCTTGTGAGAGGGGCGTATCTTTAGAAGTCGACTATGTAAGGCTCTCAGTCATTTAGATGTGGTTTTAAAAGTATAGTCATCTGGACTGAGTTATTTTGCTGTATCCTGAAGTCCTGAAGTTTGTCTGGCCAGAGCAGAGCAGTGTTAATCCAGCTCCCTGACAAGAAGAACTTCAGAATTGAAAAACTCATGACCTTCTTGGTGTGAGGCAAGAGCCCTCACCGGTCAGCCACCGTGCCTTGTGCTTCTGAACATGAGGCGCAATGTTTTATACCAAATAGCCTAGTCCAAATGCCTTCTCGAACCTTTGTTATCTTTAGAGGTCATTCAATTTGGACAGACTGTCAGAGCTCTTTTATCTCTCGCCCCAGTTGTTGAAGAAGGCATCCCCTCGTATGCGTGTATTACAGGTCATTAACATCAAACCAACATCAAAGCGGCCGCTGGAGCTTCATTGTTGGCTGTTTACAATGTTGTGAATAAGGCCACACAGCGCAGAGTGTTTTGGATGTTATTAATAGAGGGATGTGAGGACAGCAGGCGCCTGCGCGGGTCTCATGTCAGCTTATCCCCATAGTGGGAATTGATTATCATCCTTGACAAAGAGAACTACGTCCTAGTTATGTCAGGGGCTACAAGGCTCTTAGTGAGGAACATGCTTTTTAACAAGTCAAAACTCCTATCTGTTCTGGCCGGCCAGCTTCATCAGAAGAGCTCAGATTAGGCTCTCGTCATCGCTCCACTGCGTTTATAAAAAGCCCCGTGCTGTGTTCACTTGTGCATAGCCGCGCTACAAGGCTGATATGTACTCATTTACGCAGTATGCAGATGCAGTAAACGCACACATGCTACAATTTGTGTCTGCATGTATCCGTGGTAGACACACACAGATGGGAAGCTGCAGATCACTGATGGGGAATGAACCCTTCTGTCTGGCTGCAGGCGGGTATCGGCGAGCATGACAGGTTGTCATGGTACATTTGAGATACATCCACTGGGAAACGCACATGGATATACAATGGAGGGGTGGTTCAGCCAATTCACATACAGTATGGTAGAAAAGGAGCTTGGTCCAAAGTCAATGCCGAGTATGCAACCTGGAATTTAATACAGTAAGAATGCAAAAGCGGGAAAGTGAACTGTTTAGAACATAATATTGCTAAAAAAAAAAGAAAAGAAAAAAGAGCAAACATATGTTATTACTACAGAAGCTTTTTTCTTTTTTTTTCTCTTCAGAGTACCACCAATTTCCCAAAACAAATATAACCCTACAGCATATTTGACCCACTTGCTCCACACATGCTTCACAGACTACCTGAGGCTTTGGGCCCAGGCAGAACATTATAGCACGCCGGAGAAAAAATAAATACAAAGATCTTCTTTTCCAACAAAAATAACCAGCATTTGGACAGACACGGTGAAGGACCAGCAATCCCTCAATCCTCCTGGGTTTGAGTTTGTGGACAAGTTGCAGATAATGATTGTGAAAAGGTTTCCCGGCTTCCTCCGGTGTAACATCCCGTGGAGCTCACTCTGGAGCTGTGATTAGACTGACCACCTCTGACCTTCCTGCAGAGCTCTGACCTCAGGATGGAGTGGAGGGGTCACTCGGTACTTCAGTACGTTCTCCTCAAGTGAACGGATGCACTAGCTTTGTCAAAACGGGTGGAAGCGAAAGTGTGTGGTAAAAGTAAGAAAACAAAGATGACAGAGTACAGCCTCTTCAAAGAAATGCACACATTTGTTTATGCATAGCCAGTAAAAACAGTACATTAATGGATGTATTTATAGAAAGCCGTTTGAAGTTTCTGTACAGTCAACTTTACTGACTAATTAAACAGCGCTATAAAGGAGCAGATTAATGTTTATTATTCCACATCTCAATTCATATTCAGTTTTTGTTGTATATACTGTAGAATGAATAGTGACTATGTATCTTGATATCCAATACTTTATTGCCAAATGACAAGCAATTAGGGATTTGTTTAGTGAGGTTAATGCAAAGATTCCACAAAATCCTCACTGCACTTGTACAATTAGAAATTCCATCCCATACACTGCATGAACTGCACCTTTAATCTAGAGAGCCGGTTTTGAGGTGTTGAGGAGATGAACAGCACTGTAGTAAGTCCTTATCTGGTTCTTGTTTCAAACGCGTTGAGCCTGCGAAAGGAGGGCAAGCGACAAAAAAAAAAAGAAGCAATATGCAGGAGGGTCATGTGAAATCTGTCAGTCCTCATATACAGTAGATTCCAGAAAGAGATATCACCTTCAAAAAAGTCGGTGAAACAAATAATAACATTGTTGGACGAAAATACTAATTCAGTTTAAATAAAAACCCACACACAAGTGATTCATAGGTACAGTATGTATAGTATAACAGCAATATCTTACAATATAAAGCGCAATCACATGTGTAGTTTCGCGCGGCCTACAGAAGTGTGACATACACTTATATTCTCCGTCAGTGATTACGTCGGATATGTCACCATTTTGAAGATATATCCATTTTTTTTTAAACATTTTTATTTCTGAGCCAATGGGCATTGTGCACAGTCATATACAGTAATAATAACAAATAACAAAATGAGCAACATGCGTAATTAATAGTAATGGCTGTGTTTCCAAAGCGCCACACTGCAGCCATTATTCATTCTCACCATACTCAGTGGTGGTAAGCAACAATTGTAGCCACAGTTGCCTTTGGGGTAGACTGACAGACGCGAGGCTACCAATCTACGCCATAGGCCTCTCCGACCACCACCACCTGCTCACTCACATTACATTCATTCTGGCCTACTGTACACATTTCTAGTGGTAGGGGAAACCAGAGAACCCGGAGGAAACCTTCGCAGACACGGGGAGAACATGCAAACTCCACACAGAAAGGCACAGTTTAATGGCCCTGAATGTTAGCTGGGCACTGCCAGGCTGTATCTCTGTAATAGAAGGAGGGCACGGACCTGGTTGTACACGTGGATTTTGAAGTCTTAATGACTATTTGAGAATCGAGTGCCGCAGCTATATATCTCTATCCTATTATCAATACATATTATGATCTCAAGCTGTGGATTAGAAATCCAAACATCATGAATAGCTAATTAAGCGTGTACCTTGTCCAGCAGTTGTGGGATTACTCTAATATGGAGTAATGAGTCTGTGCATGTGGCCCAGGTTCAGAGGTGCCGCCCTCAGTCCTGCTAATTACATGTGAGCTTCATTTGCCTCATGCTCCTCTGACCCTTCGCTGCTCCAGAGCTGTTGCAACAGGCCGGCTCTCCCATCTTAGCCTCATTAGGAGGTAAATCAGATTTATTTCATTGAAAGACTCACACCTTTGCCAAAGCCACTGAGGTCACTTCAATAATAGAATATTTGCTGCCTGATTTGACTATGCTGATGAGCCCTGTTTGTAAATTGAGCCCTCTGGCCATTGGATTTGAATAAGATTATAAATACTATCGATATTAGAATACATTTATTTTATTTATGCGGTGTGTTTTGTTTATTTACTACCACTAGTTCTGCCATCATCAAGTCAATCAAAGTCCAGTTAAATTTACTTTTTCTTATAGCCCTTAACTCCAGTTCTTCATTGTGCCTTAAGATGTAAGACTGATTGAATTTTATGACTTTCTAAAATTATTACAATCAAATAGACAATGTGAAAAAAGAAAACAACAACACTGAATGCAAGACGGTCAGAAACATGGCTTTTCATTTATTTAAGGTCTCTCCGCTTGGTTTAAAGAAGCCTACAACGCCATGCATTAATATTTTGACCCAGTTTGAAATCAATTGTCTTCCTCATCTGTCAAGGTGTTGCTTATTGCACTTCCTGGCAGCGACGTGTCAGCCGGTTCAGTCCATCACAGACTCGCTCACCGCTGATCTGACAGGTGCACTTGTAAGAGGTCTACCGGTTCATGTTTTCCAATCAATTCAACTCCCAGGCCAGGCTTGTTTGTCCATCAAAACTAAAGATTCACGTCTGCTTACAAGAACTCAGACATTCCCCCTCTCTCTCGGTTTCCTGATTAGACTGAGCCCATCTGTCATTCTGACAGTAAACACTATATGGGACCATGCTATGATTTGGTAATTGGTGTTGGAGCGTGAAACTGTGTTGGAAGCCGGTCCTCTTGTAAACAGATGGAAGGGAAAATTAACAATGTGCCCAAAGGGGGAGTTAGGCCAGCGGTCAGTCGTCAGCCTGGCGTCATGTGGGCAGACAAAAAGCAGGTGAAAGTCTGCTGGTGTTAAGACAAAGGTTGTACCCTCTGAGCTGACGGCTGCACTGGGAGGAGGGCATGACTGTAGGTCAGCAGCCTCCTGTGGGTGATGCATGTGTCCTATAGTTCACTGTAATGATAAACCTTTCAATATTGGGGTCTCAAAGTCTAAAGCAAAGCACTAAAACAATGCAGAACGAAGTGGGGGAAATAGTTGTCAGTGTACACTACTCTCAGATGATCCCAAAGACCGGCATGTTTTATGATTAAAGGGCAAGTTGTTGAGATATCATTTAAACATCTCTCACGTCTATTTGGGCACGACAATAGCGCTATGTAGGGATGTAACGATTCATCGAAAATCGATTTAATATGCGTAAAATGTGAATCGATGTAAAAAATAAAAGAATCGATTTTAAAGCCACCCTCAGCTACTCCATTTTGCCCGACCGAAATAGACCGGAACATAGCTCGTTGTTTCTAACGACGTTAACTTTTTCTCAAGACAAGCTCCACACCTTCCCCACCTCACCCCCAACACACGCCACACCATGTAAACACATACACGTGTAGGCATCGAAGAAACAGACGCAGCTAAAGTTAGCGGCTACACTTGGAGGTGGGCACTCATAAGCTTTTGCTTCAGCCCACTCCTTTTGAGCACTATGTGTACTGCTCAAATAAACAAATAAACTAAACTAAAGCTAAGAGATTAGCGTTAGCGGCTAATGCAGAGTTTAGCATGTTAACAGAAGTTTACCAAAGATCGTAAACTGACAAACATCTGACCAACCTGCTCTGATTCTTCTGAAATCCTCATCAAATGTCCGTTTGTCAAATAATCCAATACCTACAGGAGCTGTCATGTCTTTTTCCTCCTTATGTTTACAAAGGCTGCACCGGAGGCAGTGAGGCGTTCGAGTGTGGAAAAAACTGCACTGTAAAATTAGTTCTAAATGATACTATTATGTTCAAACTGCAACAAAAATAAATAAATAAATAAAAATAAGGTTTGGTAAAATAAATATAATCTCAAAATGTTTGCTTTGCTACATAGTTTATTTATGCTGAAAACATGTAAATTTACAAGCATTTTTTGTAATGTAGTTAAGTTAAGTTGAGTTCTCTTACTGAGACAGTTGCAATTTGTTACAAGGACAAAAATACAGATGTTAAAACAAAAGAAACATTGGTATGAAGGAGTCATTCTTTAAAAAAAAAAAAAGGTTGAAAAAATCGGAAAAAATCGAAATCGGGAACTTCAAATCGGAAATCGAATCGAATTGGGGCTTGAGTGAATCGTTACATCCCTAGCGCTATTAGGGCTGGGCGATATATCGATATTTAAGATATATCGATATATTTTAAAAAGAGATATGGAATTAGACCATATCGTATATATCGATATAGTCCAAATTTGCGCTGTAATACTTGCTTCAGGCACGCCGCTGAGCGGAGCTTTGCACTGCTCCCAGCGCAAACATGAAGAAAGCAACAAAGTCTGCGGAGCGTGCGGAGGAGAGCCCCTGAGTTGGTAAAACAAAAACCAGTGGCTCAATCATTTGGAGATGGTTTGGACAGAAGTGAATGTAGCGGCGAGATATGGTGGCGACGTGCGCTGCGCCATGTGCTTTTGTTTACTTCTCAGTCTGATTAAGGTTCGCGGTAGATCGTGGATGTACTGTGAAAATATCAGCGTTTGTAATGCTGCCACCGCGAAGGACTATCGCTTTTTCCCCGTTAGCATTGCGTTAGCCACAACGCTAATCACTGATACCCGCTCTGATGATGACAGAGATGGTGAGCCTGTGCTGCTTGTAAAGAGTAAAGAGTCGTTTGTGGCTCAGTTTAGGAGCTTATGTTTGGGAATGCTTTGGATAAAGATAAGAACTTATCTCAAAACCACTGACTAAAACACAGTTAAATCAAGAGCAAATATCAAGAAATTATTTGGGCTATTTTTTTATTATATTTCATGATTATTAAGGACTAAAAAGTAAGTAATACTTTAATAAGTCATATTTCATTTTCTCAGTTTAGGCTTTAGTTTAGTTATATGCAACATAAAGTTATTAACAGCAAATGGGGTAGAAGAAAAATAAATAAATAAAATAAAAATTGCAATATTAAATATTAAAACACTCCTATTTGGCAGTGACATTTCATTTCACAGCTCTCACTTTGTGGAAAAAATATCGGGATATATATCGTATATCGATATTCAACCTAAATATATCGGGATATGACTTTTGGTCCATATCGCCCAGCCCTAAGCGCTATGTGCAACTTTTTCGAGATATCGTGTTCAATGACAAGCTGAGTTGGTAAAGTCTATAGTCGGTATTATAGTGTACAGCGGTCCGCCTGCGCATTGGCAATGACTCTAATATTGACATAAAGAAAAATAAATAATCACTGCAAAGAAGGAGTTTTATTTGGCCAATCCACGTAAAGCAACATAATCACGCTGCCACTTCTAATTTTGTTACAGCTTCTTTTCAATAAACCTAGATGAACCGTTTTTCCACAGCATATATTGGATTTTGATTAAACTTGATTGAAAAAAATATGGAAATCTAACTACTCTCGCCAGTGTCTTTTCTCTCCTGTGAACAAACCTACTTTTTGGAAACATATTTGTAACGACATAGATGTAAAATACTTTCAGTCGAGTCTTGCTTCCTTCCTGTCAACTGCTGTGAAGTAAAAAAGTTATTTTGTGATAGCCAATCAACTAAGACTGATTGTGAGCGCGCTGCTTTATTCTGTTTTGCATTGGCATCAAACATTATTGTGTTGCTTAGCATCTTTTATTTAGTCCGTATAGATGATCAAGGACTTTTGTTCTGATTATTTTAAAGTGAGCCAAACAGATTTTGACAGCCTCCGAGGGACTAGCCTACATTGTCCACAGCGCCAATTAAATTCTGTTTTATGTGGCCCATTCATTTCAGCCATTACACCATTAGATAATTGGTGATTAATGGCACACTTCCACACGCATGATAGCTTGGCTTTGTACCACATCTGAGGGCTGCGGTTTCAGGCTCGACAGCGCAGTGTTACGGATCTCTTCAGCTCTCAGTAAATAAACTTAGAGCGGTAAATAAATATGTGGGCTCTGGTGCAAAGCGGAGCTGCTGTTTCTATAGTCAAGGCAAGTCGGGCAGCTTTCATCCCCCGCCTTGTTCTCACTTTTACCTTCGGGCTGCATTTAAAAGGAAACTTTCTGCTTTGTGTGCATTACTCCTGGTCCATGTGGAGTGACAGTTCAGACTATTCACTTTGCGTATACGTTCTTAAATAAAGAATTAAGTGGAACTAAATCGTACGAGCGGCTTCCATCTAAGTAAGGAAATGTGCAATTGTGTGACATGTGTGTATGTTTTGTCTGGGTGCTCCGGTTTCCCTACCATCTTACGACAGGGGCCAGGCTAGGTTAGGTCAGGGCTCTCCAACCTTTTTTATTCCCAGATGCCTTCATGTAACCAAAGTGGCTGAGAGGTTCTTATGCTTCAAAAATACTTGTGTAATTTTACCGTATTTGACTAGGCTGGAGTTCACCCATGGAGAGTTAGAGCAGAAAATCAAAAAAAAATGACTTGTTTTCCTCTTAATGCGCATCAATCTAAACGTGTACAGATTGTGTTCAGTATGTTCAGAACAAGCATAAAATGTATCTAAGATATGACTCACAGTTTATGTAAGAAATGTGGAAAGCCTTTGGGGAGCGACTTGGAAAAGGTGGGAGAGCTACAGGTTGGAGATCACTGGGTATGAAGTCAAGTCAAAGAGTCCTAATTAAACGTATTATTATATTTCGCGTATTTGGATTATTTATTACAGGGTTTCCGCAGGGGCATTAAAAAGCATTAAAAGTAAGGTAATGAATTATGCCAAAAATTAAGGCATTAAAAAGCATTCAATTGGATTCAAACCGGCATTTAATCTAAACCTCTTGGAAAATAATGTCTTCGGCTCGAATACAGTATTTTATCCTGCATACGTTAAGCTGAACTCTTTTATTTATTTATTTTTCTAAAAAGTTTCCCGTTCTGTCCAATTTGCTTCTGGATAACAACATTTCCCCTCTTCCCTCTGTTTGAATGACTTCCTGCTACCTGTGTGAACGCTGTATTCGTTATTTGTTTTGCTTTTTTCGGAGCCTGTGTTCGTGTTGTATCCACAAAACACCTTTTTCGTGATAAATGTGAGTCACGATGTCGCCGCCGCGCAGCCCTGTCACGCCAGTGTTGACCGTTTGAGAAAGGAAACGAAAAAGATTAATAATTGGTGGCATATTCGTTGTAACCACCTAGTAATTTGGCAGAGGGTAATTAGTTGATTTGGTAAACAGCCACGGGGTGAGCCAAAGGGCGGCTCCAGCTGGTCGGCGTGCGCGCTCTTTCCCGTGTCCTCGGGGCTTACGGAGGCGAAGGAGAAAGATAGCACAAAATGTCAGAAACAGTAGCAAAGCAGCCTGTTTCACCCGGCGTCACCGGGAGATGACGCCATCGCGGCTCGAACCAACACCGGCGGCGCGTAACCAGGCAACACGCACATTTTTAAGGGACGAAAAAGCCCACCTGAGCTCGAGAAAGTGCAGGGAAACAGCTTCTTACACATGAGCTTGCACCCAGTGATTTGACCTTCACATGATAAAAGGAAAGACGCTCTTTGGAGATTTGAGCAGCAGAAAAACACACATCACACTGCGCGCTTTAAAAAAATGCAGCTGGGGAAGAGGCGCCTCATCACCGGGGAAATTGTGTTGAACTTATCACGTTTGCTGTCAGGCAGGGCTAAAAGAACGGTGTGGAAAATAAAGAGCGCTTTAAATGTCAGGGTTAATAAATGTAACAAAATGATGTATTTGTTTGATTTACAGTGTTGCCATTTTAGTCAAACACCTCTCGACGGCTTGTAGCGTATGACATTTAAAATACATATAGATAAAAGTTGGTTTGAAAAGTACAAAAGTGCTGACGGCACGTGCCAGGTTCAACCTTCTGGCCTTCACAAAATGTCCCGTCTCCTTTTTCGCATTCGATGAATCAATGACATACCCCCTACATGCCCGTTTAACGCATGGTTATTCCTGTTCTCTCCCCCATTTTTGTCTAAAGATTAGTAACCACCAAGAAAAAGAAAAGGAATCGTGAAACTGCATTTGAATTGAGTTAAATCTGTGTTGATGGGGTTCAGCCACTTGGACAATTTACTGTTCAAAATGTGTAGAAAGAAACCTTTGACTAATTTGTTTTTGCTCTTGTGCTGGCTTTAGTTTTACTATGTCAATGTTCATATTGTTTGTATCTGATTGTATCCACCTGTTGTATAAATAAAATAATAATACAAATAAAATGTATTATTATTATTATTATTTGCTGGTTTTGGCATCTCTGTGAAACAAATGACTTTTGGGGAGCAGGGTCGGGACATCATATAAACAAGTGTCGTTCCGTTCAGGGATGGTCCTATAGAAAAATGGTTAAAGTATTGATTCTGAATTTATCATCTAAAGCGTTTCGTGAAAATAACTGTTCGTGATGGGAGAAGGACATATTTCATTTTTGACAGGTATCTGCCAGAGGTGGATGGTAATGAGGCACAATTAGTTTGTGATAAAAAAAAAAAAAACAACCTTAACTAAACGAAAAAATTATTTATTTCAGATGGCACGGTGAGTCATTCATTCAGCACCTGCAGTCAACAGCTGTGGGCAAAATTAAATTAACTGTTTTAGGAAAACAATGGGCTTTTAGGTTGTGCACATTATCATCATCACTTTTACAAGTACCGTATTTTCCGGACTAAAAGTCACTCCGCCGTATAAGACACACTAGCCAAAAATTGCCTAATGTTAAAAAAAAAAAAACAGGCTGAATAGGCGTACGGTATATGCTAACGTAACACATCGATGATTAGCTACATGAGGCATAAACAATGAACTAAATAGGTGTCTGGTATGCTAACGTCACATAAACAGTTCAGATAACTATAGCATAAAGAACATACCAAACTCTCCATCTCACTCCAAATCACAAAGTCCATTGAAATCTTCATCCTCGGTGTCACTTATGAGCAATCTCCATGGCAACTACCTGGGTTCCTAGGCGTAACTGCACCGTTGACGAGCCTCTCCCGGCAGCACGTTTTTCAAGCTCTCATTTGCGAACTCGTTCCTTTTAGCCCGTGATTAGCTTTTTATTTTCTTCATTGCGGAGTAACCTCCACTTTCTCGCTCACGCCAAACTTTCTTTCTGATGCTCGATTAGCCTGCAGTGCCCTCCAGTGGCATGTGAAATTGTATATTTGAACTTTGTTTTTTGTTTTTTTTAAATCACATATTAGTCGCTTTCAAACTATGAAAAAAGTGCAACTTAATTCTCCGGAAAATACGGTATATTAAATTTATTATATTATATTTAAGCTGAATATTTCTGTAATGCAATCATAGTTTCCTGTCTTTTTGAATGCAATGCTGGGGTCATCATATTGATTATACAATGAAAGAGGAAGCGGGTAAATTGTTATTTCTCGTCCAAACGTAACTGTAACTGTATAGGTGCACTATGGACAGAGGGTTTTTTTTTTATCTTCAAATGTCTGCTTTTACAACTGGGGTTTCCAACCTTTGTCATCCTGTGAGCTATTTTTTTTAACAAAGCTTTGGACAGATAAATCCGACTTTGACCATCTTCTTGATACATGTACCACTGTGTAACTTCTTACAGTTCAAGAAGCCACTGTCTCCTCAGGCAAAACACCTTATTATCAATACATTCAGTGGCATAAGTATGAAATATGATGGCAAAGTAGTGTTTTGTATGATACAGTATGTTGGCATGGGCCATTTTCCCAGGAGTCAACCTGAAAATTTGCTCATAACCCTTTGTAGCAGCTTCCCTGTTTCCAACTTCGCGATATCGCTTTTAGTGTAATCTCTGTTTTTCTTTCTCTTTTTTTGGCACTGATGACCTGCGTCGCTGTGTCCCCAGCCTCCATTGTAATTGGAAAATGGTGGTGTGAGATGGAGCCGTGTCTGGAGGGAGAAGAGTGCAAGACTCTTCCTGACAACTCGGGATGGATGTGCTCCTCTGGGAACAAAATCAAGACCACGAGGGTGAGCGCTAACTCACTGACTCACAGCAAACACAACAGTGTCAGCGTGCTCCAAAGACACTGCACTAACACACATGTACCACATGTCTCACACTGTTCTCTTCAATGAGCCGACCTGTGTATTTACAAGCATATGGTGGCTGTGTGTTGTCATCACACCAGTGCTTTCACATTAGAGAGATAGAGGCAACATAAAACCTGTAAGTATCCAGTGGTGGGTACTTTAAAGCAGTGGCTCTCAAATGGGAGGCTGTCAGGACCCACCATCACATAATCATAGGGTGGAAAGCAAATAATAATTGAATTTCTATATCAAGTTAAATACTCTAAATTAACATTGAATAAACATCAAATAAAGCTAAAATTATTACCAAAACAACAGTCATAATTTTTCAGATTCTGATGTTTCTATACATTTGTAAAAGATAGATATTAAAATAAATGTCATCTGGAAAAGGCTCACAAAAAGGAAATGTTGGATCCTGACCCACCAGTTGAGAAACTCTGCTTTAAAGCATCATTTAACATAATAGTGCATCACAGGCCTTTACCTAAACTCACTGTTGATAAATTGTTGCGATACATACATTGTATTGTATTAATTGTACCATAGATTTAAAAAAAGTTACTGTGGTACATGAGGCGCGTCTTTGAACATCTGAGGCAACGTCATGCAGGACCAGGCTGGGGTTATTTTATTCCATGTTGCACTTTAGTGAGCACAAGGAAATTGATTCTCCTGATCAAACTGAGCTCCTCATCCAACTGTGAAACTATAACAACAGTCAATTGTTGGTTATAAAGCACAGAGTGATCCTCATGAGAGCGCCGAGTGTATGGAGCAGAGGAGAGCAGACAAACAGGTGGGCTGCGCCTCGGGCCTCTCCTCTCACTAAAGCTAACATCCTCTTGTACTGCTGCAGCTAAACCCATTCTCACTGCGGCTTCAGCAGATAATGAAGTGAATGAAGGCTTCCCAGGCCTTCAGCGACAAGCCAGTGGTTAGATCTTTGTTTATTTAATAGACTGTACCTTTATTGGCTGCCTCCAAACACTGTTGCAAATAGTCAAAAGTTTAAAGAGTGATTCTAAAAGGCTACAAGCAGTAGTTTAGCAAAGGTAACTGCTGATAGGGATACATTACATTGAAATGTAAACAATAAAATGTAATGACATTTTGTTTTAAGCCCATTGAGTAAGTACATCTTTAGTTGCCAAAACTACTCAAACCAAGTTGATATTCCGAAGTCTCTCGATAGTTTTCAAATAGTCTAAATTTAAAGTACTTTTGAAAGTGGGCACTTTTATACTTTTACTTGCACTTTGTCTTTTCCTGTATTTGTACTTTTACTTAAAGGAACAGGCCGCTGTTTTTCCATACTGAGATGTGTTCTTGCGTCCTTACAAAAAGACCAAAGATGTTGTTAGCATTTAGCCTCCAGCCCCTATGGACCCAAACGGAGGTGAAGTTGGAAGCGAACAAGCTCTTCCACGTTTTCCCTACTTAACTACAGTTACATGAGTAGTTACACGATCCAAGTATAGTTACACAAAATTAAACATTTTCTAAGCGGATAAAAGGGCAACTATATTGTAAGGCGTAATCACACCTTAGGAGCACTTCGATGTCCGCCCAGTAATATCTTCAGAATTTTTTAGGAGTGAAGGTATTACTGTGTGGATGTCGAAGTGCTCCTAAAGGTGTTATAAGGTGTTAAGGAAAACGTGGAAGAGCTCGTTCGCTTCTAACTTCACCCCCGTTTGGACCCATAGAGGAGAGGAGGAGAGGCTAAATGCTAACAACATCTTTGGTCTTTTTGTAAGGACGCAAGAACATATCTCAGTAAAACAGCGGCCTGTTCCTTTAGGTGAACAATTTGAGTTCCTCTTCCACCACTGCAGGGTCTGAACAGCAATCAAATTACAGAATGTAAAATAAGCTGAACAACACCTACTGTAGCTCGACTAAGCTGTTAGAGAACCACTTAGCCTGCACATAGCTTAACTCATTGTTCTGTTACATATAACTGCACCTTTGCTGGGCCGTCTCAGTCACCACAGGCCTTAAATTTACAGAGAGAAGCTGGTGGAATGGGCGTTTCCCAGCCTGCCAAGGTAAGGAGCAGTACTTGATATACTCTAAAGAATGCATCTCTAATTCTCATGTCCTTTGCGCAGCATAAAAGAAGTCTCGTATTTGCGGGTCGGGGGGGATTGATCAAATTATATAGCGGGGGACGGGGCTGAAGCTGCTTTCCTGCCCAATACACACGTATCCTTTTCTCTCGACCCTCTCTTTGCAGAACACCCAGCCATACTCCCCCTTTTAGCCTCTGGAAGCAAAATGCAGAGGATGCGTCAACTGAAATTGAGCTGCATTCTTGCTTCTGTAAAGGTTAGTCTTTTCTCTAACTGTTTTTTCTGTCTCCCTCTGTGTCACTCACATACCCACCTGTTAAGTTTATGGGGAGGAGGCTTACAAGTGGTTCAATAACTTCTCATTAACCCGAACGCTCAGAGCAAAGTAATGGAGAGTGTGTTTACATGTTGTGCATGATTAGGCAGGTGCGGCATGAATGCTAAGTGCTTGGCTACCTTACGTGTCGTAAATATCTGTCAGGCAGGGTGCAGTCGGCAACCGAGGCCCCATTTGGAGAGGTGACGATGGAAGCGTTTGGGGGGGTGGGAAGGGGATTATGCTCATGGTTGTAAAAGTAATTTTAAAGCTCCTACTCATGATCTAAACTTGCTCAATGCGAAAGTTGAACAATCCAATAACCAGTACATGTTTATGTTTATGTTTATTTGTTTATTTGAGCAGTACACATAGTGCTCAAAAGGAGTGGGCTGAAGCAAAAGCTTATGATTGCCCACCCCCAAGTGCAATAAAATAAATAAAAAAAGAACATTTCAAGCAGCTACATTCATACAGACCAACTTACAAACTTACCAAAAAAAATAATAATATATGAACTGTTTATACAATTAATTGAAGCAACGCACAGCTACAACAACAATCCCGTTTCATGTACGATGTCTAGAACAAAGCAGTCAAAAAAAAAAAAAAAATGTGATCCTTAATATATTTCTTCCAGATTTTTACCCTTGATAACCGAGAGTTACTTTTATGTTATGAAGGTACATTAATAGATATTATAATCTGAGATCTTGATACTTTCCAGTTGTCATTACCATTCTCAGTATAATTTTAATTTGGGTGTAATTTCCATAATCATTATTATTATATATTTATTTAATTGAGTTATATGTGAAGTATGCTGCAAGCCCTGCATAGTGTGGTGCATTAAAAAGCCAAAGTGTAGAGCGGGCCAGATGAAGAGGGCAGTAACTCCCAATCAACAAACCCCCACATGGCTGCCCTAACAGCTGATTTTGTAGAATATGTTCCTATGCTGAGTGGTGCATTAAAAGACAAGGTTTAGAGCCCGTTGGGAGGATTCCTCTCAACAGATCCATAACCTGCCAGCCCTAATTCTCCTTTTGTGAATTTGAGCAATAGAATGACAACCGTTCCAAGCAGCAACACTCTTCCAGATTATAGAGGAACAATACACATAATCCATCCTACTGCTCCCCCTAGTGGCAACACATTTCTTCTTGTCTGTATATTTCAAAAGTCTTTTGTTTGTATTTAAATTTGAACAGGTTGATGTTTGGACATCGTTTCAAATCCATCTCCAGTTTATTCCACAATTGAACACCATTAACTGTTGGACTAAAACTTTTCAAAGTTGTGCTATGTTTCTGAATCCTAAAGTTTAATTCATCACGTAATTCATAACAACCAGTACGTTCTTGGAACCTTCTTTGTAATTGGTTTGGTAACAATTTATACCTTGCTTTGAATAACATTTGAACAGTTTGGAACTCAACAATGTCACAAAACTTCATGATCTTTGATTTTAAAAATAATGAGTTTGTGTGGTCCAAAAACCCAACTTTATGAATTACTCGGATAGCTCTTTTTTGCAACAATATTATTGGTTTAACTGTGTTTTTGTAAGTACTACCCCAAACCACAGTACAATAATATAAGTAGGGCAAAATCAGAGAACAGTATAAGGTATGTAGAGCTTTGATGTTTAAAATGTGCTTTGCTTTTGCAATTACTGAAATGCTTCTAGAAATTTTCGTAGATATATATTTAATATGAGATTTCCAAGTAATTCTGTCATCAATAATCACACCAAGGAATTTGATTTCATGCACTCGCTCGATAACAACACCTTCTATCTGAATTGCTTCCTGAGCATTGGAGTTACAGTTGCCAAATATCATCATTTTGCTTTTACTCAGATTTAAAGATAATTTATTTTGTTTGAACCACTTGTTGACACTTTTGAGTTCCAAGTTAACAATCCGACACAGCTGCTGTAAGTCGTCTCCTGATGCAAAAATATTTGTATCGTCAGCAAACAAGATAAATTTAAGTATTTCAGAAGTTTTACAAATGTCGTTAATATACATATTAAACAATTTTGGGCCCAGAATAGAACCTTGAGGTAAACCACAGACAATTTGTCGACAACTCGACTGATAATCACCGATTTTCACACATTGTTTTCTATTTTTTAAGTAACTGGTAACCCACTGTAGAGCTACCCCCCTAATTCCATAAAGTTCTAGTTTATTAATTAATATATCATAGTTTATTGTATCAAACGCTTTACTCAGGTCAATAAATAACCCTATTGCACATTTCTTGTTATCTACAGCATTAGTTATTTCTTCAGTTATATCAAAGAGCGCGTGTGAGGTTGAGTGATTGTTCCTAAACCCAAACTGATTGTCCGAGAGTAAATTACACTTTTCAATAAAGCTGTCGAGTCTAGAGTTAAAAACCTTTTCTAAGATTTTAGAGAATTGCGGTAAAAGGGAAACAGGCCTATAGTTTGTAAAGAGATGTTTATCTCCTGCTTTGAACAGAGGAATCACTTTTGCTACTTTCATACTATCAGGAAATTGTCCAGTTTGCAACGATAAGTTACAGATGTAAGTTAACGGCTTAGAGATACTTTCAATAACAGTTTTTAAAGTTTTCATGTCCATGTCATGGTAATCGGTCGAAGTTTTATTTTTACACCCTTTAACAATGTCCAGTATCTCCTTTTCCTCCACAGGTTTGAGGAACAGGGACATAGGATTTGCTTCTATCAGATCACAATTATAGTTCTCAACGTTTACAATTTTTGCAGCAAGGTTCGGTCCAACATCTACAAAGAATTTATTAAATGTTTCGACTACTTCATTCATATTATTTAAAGTGTTATCCTCATCTTTGAAATATTTTGGATAATTAATCGTTCTTGGTTTATTTCTAATTATACTATTTAAGATGTTCCATAAACCTTTAATATTATTCTTATTAGTATCCAACAACTTATTATAATAATCCTGTTTACATTTTCTAATGATACCTGTCAGTTTATTTTTATATTTCTTATATTTATCCTCAGCTTCTTTTGTTCGGTTACTTATAAAGTTTTTGTAAAGATTTTTTTTTTTCTTGCAAGCATTTAGTAAACCTTTAGACATCCATGGTGTTTCTTTACACTTTCTGTTTTTACTGTATTTCTTCATTGGGCAGTTTTTGTCGTATACCTTTTGAAATACTCGCGTAAACTCATCATAAGCCATATTCGTGTCATTCTCTCTGTACACAATACTCCAGTCTTGAGCTAAAAGCTCCTTTTTAAATGCATCAATAGTTTTCTCTGTTTTTACCCTTCTAAACCAATACTTGTTTTCCTCTTCATCTTTTACATATCCATTTTTATACATAACGAAAACTGGAAGGTGATCACTAATATCATTTATAATTAACCCGCTGACTGTATCACTTTCAATTTCATTTGAGAAAATGTTATCAATCAAGGTTGCACTATGAGTTGTTATTCTACTTGGTTTAGTGATTAGAGGAAACAGACCTATACTGAATAAAGTATTTATAAATTCGTCCGTCTTTTTATGTTTATATGGGTTTAACAGATCGATGTTGAGGTCTCCCCCCACAAACATGACTTTATGATTTAATCCTGAAAAGTGCTCCTCCATCCAGTTAGAAAAAACATCTATATCAGAGCCAGGTGTTCTATAAATACAACTCACAATAATATTTTTCTTTTTTTGCCTTGTAATTTCAACAGTAAGGCATTCAAGTGTATCATCCACCACCATTGTCTTATTTTCCATTACTTTGTAACTATAGTTGGAGTCTATAAACATAGCTACGCCCCCTCCATGCTTGTTCTTTCTGTTCATACTTATAAATTCATAACCATCAATAGAAAACTCAAATTCTCTGTCATTATTAATCCATGTTTCTGTGATTAGAATGACACTGAATGGTGTGGAAAACTGTTTTAAGAAGCTTTTGATGTGGTCAAAGTTTGCATAGAGGCTTCGACTATTGAAGTGGATTACAGTGAATGCCTTAATGTTCTTAAGTTTACTATTGTACAGATCCTCTGTGTAGTATTGACAGTCATTGGTAGCTCTAGAAAAGAAGTTATTTTCCGGGTCGATGTCGATCTCAGTGTTCTGTAGGTCGTATTGAGAGAATGTAAAATCCTGGGAGTTTGCTTCAGCAATTCTCCTTATTGAAAAGTCCAAGTCGGTGCTTCCTATAGAACTATATGTATTACTGGACATGTGAAATTATGTGCTTTTACATACCAAAATCCATACGCTTTTCCCGGTGTTTATACTGGATGTGGTGTACTGCTGCGTGGACGTATAATGAGTTTGTCATATCTCAAGAAGGCGATCTCCCCCCTTTCTCGTGCAGCTCTCAGCTCCGGCATCAGTTCTTTGCGTTTTCTTTTTATTGATTCGGTGTAGTCCTCGTTTATGAAGATTTTTGTTCCTTTAAGTCGTTTGGCGCGCTGCAAGATTTCCTCACGGTCCTTCCACCTCAGTAGTCTGGCGATGATGGGTCTCGGCCAGTCTCTCCCGCCGTCGTGTTTCCCTACGCGGTGAGCCCTCTCCACCTCCACCGCGTGATTTAGCTGTAGCTTCTCCTTCAGTATCTCCTTAACTTTTACCTCGGCGTCGGCCCAGGTCTCCCCAGGCGACTCCAACACTCCCTCAAATACCAGGTTGTTTCTGCGGCTCTGCCCCTCCAGATACTCCAGTTTGTCCGTGATGATGTGTAAATTGTCACATACTTTGTAAAAGTCCGTTTGTAAAGTGTTTGTGCGCTCCGTGAGTTTCAGATTATGTTCTTTTAAAGTGTCCACCTCACCTTGCGTGAACTGCAGGCTTGTTTTTAGTTCTTGAATGTCCTTAGTCTGTAAATCCATGCGGGTGTTTGTTGATTCCATTATGAGTTTAATAAATCCTTTGAAGTTCTCCTGTTGTTGTTGAATTAATTCCCTGAACATGACCCTCTGCTGCTCCATGAGCTCCGTGACTCGACTGAGGCTTACGTATTCCTCTTCCACCGCCGAATCTGCCTGTTGCTTCGCCTCTATTTTCGGCGGTTTAGGCATTTTGCTCCCTCTCAGCAGGCCTGAATGTTCTTAATATTCTTAACGAATATTTTGATATTCTTAAAAACTTTTTTTTTTCCGCGTTGGTCTAGCTTTGTCCGTCCCTGAAATCGGTCCGACCGGAAACGAATGACCTTTTATTGTGTGCTAATTATTGTTGATAAATAAAATGTGGTACAATATCTCACATGTACTGAGTAACTTGTTTACCTTAATAAATCCTTTTCGTAGTTCCTCTGGGGGTAATACAAGTGTTAATGTGATGATTGGTGTCTCTGGCCAGAGAACTACACTTGCAACTTTCCCTGCTCTGACCCGGAGACCTAATACACACGGTAATGGAATCACAAAGAAGAAGCTAACAGGCTAACGGGCAAAGCTAACGGCGGGCTAGCGCCACTTAAACAGTATTTACAGCCAAGTTTGAGTGAAAAATGTATCTCCATTGTGTAATTGGATGTACATTATCCCTCTCTCCCTCTGTCTTATATCTCAGCTAACTATTTACTCTCACAGACAATGAATGAGTAAAACAAAAAAAAATGCAACATGCTACGACATCTGCAGTGGCGCTTATTGTCACTTGTTTATTTACCAAGATATCATTCATTCTTGATTTACTTTTCAGTTACTGTATGTTGAACGGTAATTCTCAGACAATGACGTAAATAAATAAGGAGTATTATTTCTTGATACAAACAGCCTGACGTTTCATGATAAACCAAATCACGTCTTCAGAGGCAAAATTGGTGAGTGAAAATCCCACAAGGTTTCAAAGTGGGTGGTGGCCCGTGTTTAACATTAGTCAGTCACCAGGGGAAATGTGGCACATTCTAGATTAATCAAAGGAATTCCTAGACCTCCTGGTAGACATCGGGTATTTAATAATTACCTTTAAAGAAGTGAATTGGTCAACCATGAGTAAATATCCAGCTGTTTCGATTTATTTGGCCTTGTTTCTTAGTGAATAATTGTTATGTTCTTCAGTAGGTTGTTAAATCAGACATGTATAATAGATTGTGACAGTAGCTTCAAAACATAAACTCCCTGTGATGTTTATTGAGATTTCAATCTCATTGGGATTTCCTGATAGAATAAAAAACCTACTTTGCGTTAATGCATACCTCACCTACTCAGTTACTTAAAATCCACCCTGAAACTGTTGCCCCTTTTCTGGACTCATAATAAAAGGAGAAAGCGTTGCAATTAGATTAGTGCACTGTCCTGACACGAGCCCAGCGAGTTGGTGTTGCGTGTAGTGACCAGTGTGAGTCTGTCCTGGCTGTCTCTGATCCACCATCTCATCGGCCTTTGTTCCCTGTCGTGTTCTGTGCTATCGGCTCTGGCGTGGCTTTGATTGCCTGTGCCATACAGCCGTGCGGTGCCAATCCCGTTAAGCTTCTTTTTTTCTTTTTACTGTGACTTGCTTTCCCTCCTCTCGTGCACCCTCCCCGCCGTGTACCGCGAACCGCCAAGTTTGATGTTTTTGTTCGGCCAGAGCCGCGAGCTGTGCCTCCTCCCTCCGGGGTCCGCGGCGTCTTATCAGTAGCCACTTGATATCCCGACTCCCCCTCTCCCTGCCCCTTGAGACAAGCAGCTATCAGTGCTTGCCCACGGCGCACATGAAAGCCCCTTTATCCACTCCGTTTTAATCAACATTTCACATTCACCTGCCTCTCGGGCCAAAATTGCCACATTTGTATTTGTTCAGTACGCCAGAAAGCCCACGACCCACATCACTGTTCCTGCCAGTCATCCCTGGTTACGGTTTTTTGTTTCGCTCTGAAAGTGACAGCGGAGCTCAGTTAGGCAAAGGCAGGCAAGGCAGTGGCAGCTTTAGCAACACAAGTACATAACACACATTCATTGTATCTATTCATTTACTTTGTCAATTGGCATAAGGAGTGAGAAACCGAATCCTGACACAGACTTTTTTTTTCTTTCTTTCTTTCTTTATGTCTTTCAGAGAGGGACTCCTTCATTGGCTGTTCTGTAGCAGCAGACAAGTCAAGTCAGGCCCTTTTGTTTGTGGAGGTCCCGGTGAGAGCGAGGCTCGGGAGCACCTTCCAAAACAATTCCTACTTCTGCATTAGCTGCTCCACTGTCTCAGTAGAACAGTCTATGTTTGACAGTAGAGCTTTTTGTTATATGGTGCGAGGCACAATAGACATGCTACTGGTTAATCCAATATACTACATTCACATAAGGATAGAGCATTTTTCTTTTGAGCTTTATTTTCTGTCATGTGAAGTTATGGATTCAACATAGTAGTGCAGTGGCCACTTCCCAACTGTCATGGGGCCCCTGAGAGCCGACAACCATTTGAACATTTAACAAACACAATGTGAGTCCTGAAATAATAGATTTGAACAGACACCAGTGTAGTGAAATGATGCTTTCCTTTGGCGTACTGTTATATAGGGCTGGGCCCATATTGCTCAATCTCAATTTTCGATTCGATTTTTTAGTTTTAATGATAAAACAGTAAATGTGCCCTTTCCTGCACCAGTAAGTATATAGAATAAACTGTGCGCTAACTGTCCAACAGAAGAAAAATACAAGCTCGGCAACTCCAAGCCTCACAGTAAATGCAAAATCTCACCGTTCACCTGTTCCCGCACCATGTCAACACAGACATCTGCAAATGAGCAGCAAAATACGTGGAACTGCATGAAGAATGCGGGCCATGCTTTATACACACTGATATATAAAGGAAACCAAGGCGGCCTTTCCCAGGCCGGCCCCCTGCTCCGGGTCTCCCTGTGGAGCTGTGCAGAAGGCAGAGCTAACAGGACCAAGCTTTAAATTGCAATATTATGCTCACAGTTGAACCAGCCAATGTCTCACGGTACATCACACGGGCAACAACACCTGACTGTAATACTGTAACACCGATATGGACACTGTCACCTGCTGAGTCCAGCAAACTTCTTTCCTCCAATCTGTACTGTTAGAATCTCTTTAGTCAATGTTCGAGCGCTGTGTCTTAAAATTAAGTCCTTCAGTTTTCAAACCATTCCATTCCAAACAACGTCCAACAACAGCGATAGGGAAGGCAAACTTAAATAAATAATAAAACACTCATCCATGATTACACCAAAGTTCAGCCATTAGAGAATAAAAACAAAAGCTTTGTTCAATGACATGCGTTAACGTGGCCTTGATCCTTGCAGGCCCTGGGGTCATGTAACCCCGTAAACCCTGGCCCCTGATTGGCTGGAGGGCTGCTGTTGTTGTAATGTTTTACTTGGAGCAGTGCCTGCCAAACGCAGTCTGAACGCCAAAGCAGAGAGATCTCGGCAACAATTGGGCAAAACAATCTGATTGGATGACAATACAACATTAGAAAACATAGAAAAAATAATATGTTTAGCTATTTTAAATAATATTAGGATATATATTAAACATTTATTTGGGTTATTGTAGAATTGTTTAGGTCAGCAGAGAAGGCTTTGTAGGCCTTGACGCCTCGCCACTGGGAGAATGTCAGTAGCAGGCAGCACATGTTTGCTCACCAACACAGGGTTTAGCTCACATTATAATGGACTTATGCACTTTACAAACAATTAACTGTAAAGCCATCGGTCTTACCGATTGAATTAGAGTTGAATTCCTTGTGAAATGTTCATGTTCCTCTGTTTATTATTCCGTTATCTGCCAAAGCCCCTGCTTGTATCGCCATTGCTACAGCTAATGTCCTATGTCTTTCCATCAAATTCTCTCTCAGCTTGTCCGACCACACACTCGCTGGGCGTTGTGTCTTGGCTGGTTCACTGCTTTTCCTTTGTCAACAAGTGGCCGCTTCATGTGACCGTTCCACATGTTTTTTTCAGTGACAGGATTGGCCAATAAACCTGTTGACTATTGAGATGGACCTTAATTAAAGTCATAAATAGATTAAAAGTTGAGGAATTGGCCTATTGTTCTAATTTAGTGCAGTGCATGGTAACACCGTTTATCTGCACTTTTTCCCACCTCAGTAACAGTAAGGTTCACCTCATGATATTTTAAGTTTTACATTTTTGATAAAAGTACACAAGCTGCACATGTTTGGAGACAGAAGATATCCAGCGCCACTGGCCACATAACAGTCCAGGTCACGGAGCACTGCACATTTAAAAAGGAGTCAGCGGGTCTTTTCCCCGAACGAGGCGACATGACTTACAGCTGTGCATAGAGCCACATGTCAGTTATTCATAAGAAGTGGGCGCCATGTTTCAAAGAAATAGCCCGCGGTGACAGGAAGTGACTGAGCATGAGGCACAATTTCTGAGCAACAGTGACCTGCATTACAGTTATCATCCACTAATTCATCTGAATGACGCCCACTGCACTCCCGGCACTGCACTTCTTATGGGAACATTTTATTGGAAAGTGTACCAATAAAATCTCTCTTGGTTATCAGATTCAGTAATAAGAGTCAAGCTACAAACTGTAGAACCATAAGTCATTGTCCTGTGCCAGCTGACTTTGTATTTTATGATGTATTATATTGAATATACACAGACCCTTTTCTAAGTTTTGAAATGCTATACTACTCCTAGTAGCTCTGGAATTGTTTTCTGTCTAAACTGAATTGGCTTTAATGCAGATTGGCTTTGTTTATTTTGGATTAAACTGTACCACAAATATTAGATACATTCCATTCTGACTTACACAGGACTCTCAGTTGTGTCATTGATTCATGTATTGTTTCTTTTCCCGCCACTGTCTACGTCTCATTAAATAATATTGAATTCATATCACAGTGTGGAGCTCTTTATTGTTGAGGTCTGCTCTTCAGTGCTGTTCTGAGAATCTTCTGAGGCACCATGATTGATTTGTTCAGCTCTAACACACAAGAAAGGGGAATAAGGGGAGCTTGTGTTTGCTCTATATCTTCCTGCTAAAGCAATTGCCCTTGGCTTCTTTTACTAAGTGAAGTCTGAGTAAATTGCGATTTAATGCAGCCCGCAAATTAGAATGCTGGCTCTTTAGTTAGCAGCGGAGGGGAAAGAGGCGGGAAATCCTTCAGAAAATATCCCTCTACCTGCTGCTCTGCTCATTTGGACAGGCAAAAAAAGCACGAGTCAATTTAGTCCCATATATTTGCATACGAGTCCCTCATTTGAACTAACAAACCTGCGGGTAAACCGTGTCCTAGACTGAATTACATGTTCTCATTCTGAAAAGGTCATTCTCTTCTGCGACACAGCGAAATGTTATCACTGATGATATATGCAAATATATGACAAACACAGGGTCAGCGTGGAACCGGGAGGAAGACAACATCTGCAGGGAACGATCACCACATCCAAAATGTGTATGTTTATCCCGCAGACATTTTGCTAAAGAAAAAAAAACAAAAACACTTGGACATAATAATTATTGTAATCATAACAATCGATCCTATCCAAAATTTCAACTAGGGAAACAACCATAGAGATAGAGAAGTTTAAAGAAAGAAAGTGAGCTGGGCAATAACCAAAAGGAAAAACGTATTATACATTATTTTGATAAAGGATATAGGACAATGAGTTGAAGCTGAGTTGATTAAAATGTAAAAATGTTTAACCTTGTTGTCAAATAGGACTTTTTTTTTTTTTTTAAAGGCATCTGTTCCTGTGCATTCTCCTCACAATCAGCCGCACACAGCTGGCTCCCACCTGCCAGGCCCGCAGCAAATGTCACCTGTGGATTTGTCAGCTCAACTGGATTATTCCGTAATTGTCTCCATAGTGAGCTTAGACAAGGCTTTTTTATTACAACATACCAGAGTGTTTTAATCAGAGGACTGATAAAAGTACTGACAAATGGTTAGTTATGTGGGCTGCAATGGCGGCTGTCAGAGGGCAAGGAGGATGGGTTAGTCTAAGTGCAGTAGACATGATGTACTCTGAGGTTTTATTGAGCTTCAGGATGCTGAAAAGCAGGCCATTCAATAGCTGTCTCAAGGCTGCACAATGTTCCATTGAAATGTGTCCAAGCTGCAGCGGGGGCTGAATAAGAGTCCCTGAACTAATCAAAGAAAGAGCGTTCATTCTCCTCACCTATATACTAATGCTGCCATCATCAGGTTTAATCGTGACCCGATGACGTGCCTGCAAAGTGTACACAAAAAAAAAAAGTTGAGAAATGTTCCAGATCCCTTTAAATTATGGCTATTTTGATTCAACGGTGAACATCTGCAATACTGCGTATCTGCGTACACTTGTCCTCCGGGTAGTCCAGGTTCGCCTATCACTAAAACCATGCACATTGGGGTGTATGTGAGAGTGAGCGGTCAGTCTATCCCTGGGCTGCTGTGGCTATTGAGGCAGCGTCAGACATTTGACCATTGTAAAATTGTCGCGCGTAAAGTGCGTTGTGACCATGTCTGTGAAAGGTGCTATACGAATAAAGCCCTTTCCTGTACAGTCTAACTATAGCAAAGAATAGCAAAAATCGTGTACCATGGAGAAACAGCCACAGAACATGACACAAATGCCAAACCGAACAATGTGCGGTAAATAACAAACTCACATACTTGGGTTTCAATGTAAAAACAAGAAAAAAATATAACCATAGCTGCACACTCGTTACGTTGCTTTCAATCATACTGTTGTCCTTTATTTTAAGTATAGGACTTTAATCAATTCCATTATACAAAGGTACAGTCTAAATATAATGTGTTTTATAAGAACATGTTTATTTCTACAATAACAGAAAACATTTATTGAAAAAGTCTTTATGAATACTTCTTAAATCCTCTGTAACACCGTGGAAGGATAAATACGTAGCACACAACATGCAAACACAACTGATTTGCGCTGTCTTCTCCTGCTCAACACATTTCCATTCCTGTTGCCGTTTCTGCTCATGTATGTCGTCGGGTTTTAGAAGCAGCCTTCACAGCACAGTCCCAACCCGGGTTCCCTTTGTGACTAACAAAGCCACTTCCCAGGGTGTAATCCCAGCGGGCGTACATGTTTTTGTTCCTCCTAAGCATCGATGTTTTTTCTCTCCTCCTCTTCCCCATCCTGTGTGTTGCAGATTAATCCCAGGACCTAACAGAGAGTTTCCATCACCCCCCGGATCCTTCCCCCCCCCACGCCCCTCTTCTTCTCGGACTCAAAGTACCAAATCCACGGCTGGCAGTGACGGGATCACCTGGCGTGGCAGAGAGGACACCCACCTTGTACAAAATGCTCTGCTCGCGTGGTACCAGGGATTTGACAAAAGACTAAACTTGGGGTTTGATAAATGAGCCCCGTATCGGAGACTTTCATCTGGAACAGCTGTGGACGGATCCTCCTTCCTCTTGTTTCTCGACGTCAACAAACTGAAGCCGCTTTGCAATGGTTATTTATAGGATATTAAAACATAATGCCAAGGCTTGTGTCCCTCCTTTTTACAAAACCGTCAAAACATTGGTGTCGGACGGCTCTGTGGAGAGGACAATATTAAGTGGATTCCAATGACACTGAGAGAATGAAGACATGTACTGCTACTCAGAGTGAAGGGGACATTTCTGTTTGAATTGTGGGCATGCCCAATGTAAAGTCATCAGCACCTTTACTATCTGTGTAAAACATTGTGTAAATATACAGTACATATAGAAATACAGTATGTGTTATGACAGAATCAAAGCAATCTATTGAAGACTCTATAGGACAATGGACACCCGGTGGACCTGCTGAGACTCTCAAACAGGACGACAGTGAGGCCACTGAGGGAAAAGCACACAGCAGCCAGGTTTGTTGTAAGGCGACATTTGAGTTTGGTCCTGTCATGCTTATGTTTTGTTTATTATAACTCAGAATCCTCAAGTACCATTACACCTCATAATTGTTGTGTTAATGGAATCTTTACATCATTTCTAAAGATTTCAGCATTACAAGGATGTTTTTGCTCCGGTTTTTGGTCAAATTATTTTTTTCCCCAAAACTCATTTTCACATTCACTGTTCAACCGATCCCATTGAATGCAGATCATATGGCAAGCGTCTAAATGTCCATGTAACAAGCCTGGTATATCTGGCTTCAGTACTTTGTTTTGAAGAAACCCAGTTTTAAAATTAGCCAATATATGAAATTCTACATTTAACCTGTTACTTGCTGTCCCCCCTGATCAGGGAGTTGGGGTTAGGGTTATGGTTATGGTCAGGCGGTTAGGGTTATTTTTCAGGTTAGAAACGGCAAATGTGACGTAAGTTGTGTTTCACTCATAGATCTTATACAACTACAAGGTCGTGGCTTTCAAATGAGGGATCACACTGGCATATAGGCTGTAAGCTTCCCGTCCATACACTTTGAGATTTGGAAATGCATAATTGGAGAAAATAACTCAACCCTAAACCTAAACCTAAACTGGCAGATTACCTTTTAAAGATTAGAGGGTCATTTCATATATCACAACATACTATGACTGAACTTGATAGTCAAAGGCACATTCTGTCTGTAATGGAGTCCAGCTAAACTTTTAACGCTGCTCTGTGTCTTTATGTTTAAGCACAGCATCACCAACAGTCGAGGACGGCCTGCAGCCAAACGCAGCTTTCCACCTTCACAATGAATACATTGGCACAGTGCACTGGTGGGAACAGTCTAGAGCTGTAGAGATGGGCCTCTTAACATGAGGAAAACACTGTATAGCTATGCCTCGAAGATACAAAGAGATAATGAGTGAGTGAAGCTCTACAGACTCGGACACTGTTTGTCATGTGGATGTGTAAACCCCGCAGGTGTCTCACTCCAAATGACTGCAAGAGCGTATTAGTCACAGTGAATACAGTAGATATACAAACATTACAGAACAGCCTTATGAGAAATAAAAGTGGTTTTCTATACTGGTGTGCTGCCGTCTGCTCCTTCATACACTGATGTTCTGTGAAATGCTCCTCTCATGACAATGTGATTAGCTGTTACGTGGGGGTAGAAGATCTGGCCAAAGTTTCATTTATGATATGTTAACATTGTGAGTGGAGTTTTTGCTTGAGTAAACAGGCAATCAGCAGCACAGAGGGTGAAAATGAGTTACAGGCAACACCACATGCACATTGGACCCACACACACACACACACACCAACAAATCAGTCATGCTTCGTTTCGACTATTCCCATGAAGGCCGACTGGATTTATCAGCATCAGGCATTCAATTCATTCATGCAATTAGAATAAAGATTTCCAATACGGTGCCAGGCAAAATTCCAGATGATTTTCAATACTAGCTCTCATCTTCTCCCTGTCGATGTGAGGTGCGCCAACTCTCAGCGGACTCCACGCCAAACATTCATCATTTAGGGTTTTGGCGACTTCCACGTACCCCTGTGTCTTTCTGAGAAGCTATCAAACAGACAGACGCATCAATCTCCCTGCAGTGTTGCCAAATTAAAGAATAAATATGCAAACTTAAGATTTTTTTTTTTCTAGCCTCAATGAGCCACCACTGTCTCTGTTTTTATTGAACTAAAAGGCTGTATTTGTGCACAGCAACATAGACGCTTGATGTGTGTTTCTTCAGGCGCAAAGTTTTCCCCGATCAGAAGTTGGCTGTAACACATTTGGTTTATTGAAACGTATTAATGGCAAACATTAATAGCTCTTATACAGCGTTGTGATGCTTAAACTGTCTGGTCTGGACTGGGTTTGGTTGTATTGAAGACGTTTCGCTTCTATATACAGAAGTTCCTTCTTAGCTCTTGTGGTCAGAATGTGGCACTAGAACCAAGTTAGAGCGGTCTTAAATAAGACTCAGGCCCCTCCCAGGAGGAGGAAACCAAAACTGCCAATCTATTCAAGCTGTTTTCAGTACCACTCAATTAGACTCAATTAGTTCGTCTTTGTTGTGCTCTGCCACTGGGCAGAGTTGACCCATTGCTAATGGGAAGAAGCTTCCTGGATGAATGAGAGCCTTCGCAAGCTGTTATACAGCTAATAATGGCTAAGGTTTATGTGATTTTGAAAACTTTAAATAGGAGTGGACTTATTTTTGACCATCCAGAGAGCCTCCTCATGGCAGATTTATATGACACAGAAACTCCTCAAAGAACTACTTTACTCGTCTTTTCAGTCAAACTCAATAGTAGTAAACTATATTGCCTCGTCCCCAAAAAGTCAATGGCCACACACTTTCATTGGACCACATTTAGCTTTGGTTACAGCATGCATTCGGTCTGGCATTGTTTTAATAAGCTTCTGCAATGTCAAAAGATCCATAGTCGCATTCATTTTTCACCAAGCTCTTGTATTGATGATGGGAGAGTGTGACCACTGTGGATTACGATCTGGCCAATCCATGTGTCTCATGCTCCATGAACCACTCTTTCAAAATGTGAGCCCGATGAATTCTGCCATGGTCATCTTGGAACGTTCCTGTGGAATCGGGGAGGAAGAAGTCCATTGACGGGCACATTCATTTTTGAAAATACTGTAAAGAGAATATTCCATGCTGCCACTGATATTGCGCTGGCACTTCGGATTTCCAATTTTTATATTTTTAGTTTTTGAATTTTCAGCTATACTCTTGTGAATTAAACCCTACATACTGTACCAGATTTATTTTCTAACCAATTACAAGATTTGGAACCATCACAATAATCATACCACGTACATACCGCAGTCTGAGAGACAGCAATCCCATCGCATCACAGTGCAAAGATTAACATCATATTCATTGCTTGTTGGGTGAAAATCAAGGGATTCCCTCTACCCCGCCCCGCTTGTGTGAATTTCATGAAAAAAGATCTCTGCTTAAGAGGTGCTTGGGGATCAGAAGAGCTTTTCCCCATTCCTTTTTATGCACACACTATATCAGCGCCCAGAAGTGACGGCGCCGTGGTGTGATGGGAGGTCGGGCTGGGGCTTAGGCTGCAGTTGAATGAATGCTTGTTTAAACAGGTCTCTCTGAGTACGGCCTCCAGTCGGAAAACATCCATCATGACTCCGGAGCCCTAAACCTCAGACACGTCACATCACATTGGACGGATCAGCCACTGACAAGAACAAACTGTTATCACCCAAGACGCAACGCTGACTTTGAAGAGAGTGGGCTTAGAGTGAAAAAAAGTTGTGACAAGCAACCGTTGCGGGAGAAGTAAAGACGTAGGACGATCTGGTGGCGCGGGAGGTAGAGCGGGTCGTCTGGTCCGTGGTTCTGGTGATTTCTGGATTAATGAGTCTGTTGTAAAGGTTTCACCCAGGTGCCCTTCAGATTGGCGATCAAACGGTTGGTTCCGAATGAAGAATGATGCTCTCGATTTGATTACACAAAATATAAAAAGCCTTTAAAGCAGTACTAAGTTAATACATCATTTTCGTAGTCCCTCTGGGGGTAATACAAGTGTTAATGGGATGATTGGGGGGTCTTTCATCTCCCCCTGGTGTCTCTGGCCAGAAAACCACACCTGCAACTTTGCTTGCATCGGGTCGGAGTCACAATACACACTAATAGAATCACGAAGAAGAAGCTAACAGGCTAACGGGCAAACTGTGGGCTAGCGCCACTTAAACAGTTTTTACAGCCAAGTTTGAGTGAAAAAAATTATCTCCATTGTGTAATTGGATGTACAATATCACTCTCTCTCTTTGTCTTTTCTGTCAGCGTGGTATTTACTGTGACAAACTGCAACACCTGCAGTGGCACTTATGGCCTATAGAGGCATGAGTTAGGTAGTTCTCCTTTAAGTTTAATTATTTCGTTTCCACGATTTCAAGTATTTTAAAATGGTTTAAAAAGCGAGTACCTCGGTCTTTGCTTGTTTTGTTAAATTGTACCGCTTTCAAAACTATGAAACAGAAATACAGAAAACCCATGAAGTTTTTCTTTTCTTTTTTCTTTTACTAAAGAAACACAATTATTTTTTAACTCAACAATGTATTATTTGATTTCTATTTTAAAATGTCTGTGAAAACTTTTTGGGGCATTTTTTCCCCACAGTAAGTTTCATTCAGGATTTTGCTCTTGGACGCCACATCTTCACAGTCTTTTTCCACTGCCCTATTCTTTAATTATTAGCATAGCAACCTATAATTTATAGAAAGGGCGATGTGTAATTGCAGTCATTATGGGCATGAGTCACGGAGAATGTCAACTCTACAATGGCCAGCCACCTGACCCAGACGGACAGCTAAGAGCATCTACAACCTATTAATGTCACTAAAACTCGCTTTGGCCAATTACCATTATCATAGGCCTGTCATTAAATGAGCTTTTGTTTTTTTGAAAAATAAAAATCCAAACTGTCCATTTTATTATAGACTGTCAATTCAATATTTGTTGACAGTACAATACAACACATTATTATAGTGTCACCAGCGCTAATCGGAAATGCAAAGTTAGAATCTATTTTTTTATTCCCTCATTGTGTTTGTTCCTGCACAGGGGAATTTCTAGTTTTTCCACTGGAGTTTCTGGGATTGTGGAAGTAGGAGAGAGAGTCCCTTTACATTCTTTTCCATGTGGGATTTAGACACAGGGTCTAGCGATCCCAAATGTGGGGCTCATTCTGTTTTCTGAATGTAAACATAATGCAATTTCTCACCCGAATGTTTGTAAATCCAATATTAGTTTTGTACATGTTTACCACACAAATAAGTCATGTGTGTGTATATACATACATACATTTTCTTCCACTTGTCCGTTGCCGGGTCGTGGGGGCAGCCGGGAGACCCTACAAGGGGCGCGAAGCCCCCAACAACAGAGCCCCAGGATCATTTGGGCGCTCAAACCCCTTTACCACGTTAAGGTGATGGTTCCACCTTTAATGGCACAGTATAAATGAAACCAGGATAAATATATAAATATGTCAGAGTCCCAAGCCGAATTTCATGAGGGAATGAGCCAATGAAGGTCAGAGCAGCAGCCAGCAGAGCCCCCTGACGCTGCCAGTATCTGTAACAAATGAACACATACTCTGACGACTATGCAATACATCACTGCTCCGTCCCAGGACACTGCAGCACGTCGCGCTCCCAGCCTCCACTGTCAGCCAAAGGGCTCGCTGCTCCATGATTGTCAGCAGGCTCCAGCATCGTCTTTTATTGTGCTACATCATTGTCACTGTGGAGATTCACAAGCCAAACCTTTAAAGGGTCAAACTGCAGAATCCATCTTGACTGGGGGGAACAGTAGAATGGTTGCAAACGTGTCATGTGTGTTGACGCCTATTCACTTAATACTGTCTCCCCGTTATCTCCCACGATCGATGCGTGCATCTGTAAAACTGTGTTGTGCGAAAGGTAAAAATGCCAGTTAGTAATGAACAAATCAGACTTTTTCAGTTGAGGAAATGTTCCTGTTTGCCCAATTTAGTGCAGAACAGAAGCGCAGTGTGACCCTCTGGCAGTGAGCCAGAACTGCCCACACATTCAGTTTGCTGAGACAAACTTAGCTTGAGTTTGAACAAACAAAAAAATAACATTTGTTTTTGCCCACACACGAACCTTAAACTTTTGCCACGTCATTGGAGCGTCTCTCGGTCAGAATACAGACTAATGTCCAACGCCAAACAACCTCCCTCACAGACTCACTTCATTCTTACAGATGCACTATTTGTTTGGAGTGTTGAGTTATATATTTCTTGATGTAGTCGGTACTGTGGCATCGCGATGACCGCTTCCTATTGCAGTATTTCTATCAGGAGTGCTTTAATAGATTCAGATGCCACCAGGCCCCAGTTAAAACCTAAGGGTTTAGGTTTTAATAATTACTACAAACCTTTCTGATCCTCAACGGTGAATTGAGGACACCTCCATTTGCACAGGTTAATGACAAAAATAAGGGTGGCTGACTTATTCCAAAAGTATACAGAACAGAAGAGTTACTGGTGTGAAGATGAGGAGCACGGGGGCAGCACGTGAAGGACATTGACTGTGGAGCGGGAGGACACAGCGTCACCCCAAGGCCCCAGGCTCATTCTCATTCTACACAATCAACTCACTTATGTTGGACGTCTTTACTTAGACCAGAAAAAGACAGCTCCCTGTGAGCATTCAGCATGTCATAAGTGTGCATTTGTAATGCAAATGAGTGTTGTCATATTGTAAAGTTTTACTGCATAAATAGAGAAAAAGGCACTGCTGCCTACACTGTTGTAGAAAATCCAAATAACCTAGCAACAAGCAGACATGCTCAGAGGCATGCAAAAGGCCTGAACACTCTCTTTATCTCAGCAGCTGCACAGGCACATTGGCTGCAGGATTGAAATGTTAACATGAGCATGGTGCAGAAATCAATTTGTGTGTTATTCCCTTGGCAGAAGCTTACTATGACTGTCCAGGGCATTTCTATTTGGTATTACGTTCCCCCTCCTCGTCTTCCCCCAAGCTATCATCCCAAATAGAATAGGGTCTGTGTCTCCAGGCAGTAGCCATTGATCCGCATTGGAAAGGAGACTCTCCTGCCTTTCCTACAAGGCTTTGGATTTGTCAGGCTACAGTGAGACCTCCTGAGAGAGCACTGTCCGCAGGCTTTTATAGAGATGGGTAATAGACAGAGAATAAATACTTTATTCATACAGCAACAATGAATCTGACTCATCCAAAACGTTAGTATGAAAGAAAAATAAGTATTTGATTTCACTGTGTGTGAATGATTTGAGCGCCTATAGGGACGTGTTCTGCCACTGTTCTGACATAATTAGATTAGACACTGCATTTCTCTGAGCTTCTCTGAGCCGTAGTATTTAAAGTAACCTAAATGAGCACGTAAAGGGACTCCCAGCCTGTGTCACTGACTCACCAGCCAATCCTCCTCTGCCGCAGCCCGTGTGCACTCAGCCAAATAATCTCTTTTTCATTTCAACACCTCCACAATTGCCTTCTAAACACAAATAATGAGAGCAGCGGCAGCAAAGCTCTGTGAGCCTATCCATGAGCTAATACAAAATGCGTTGATCTTTTGGCTGATTCATAATTTTCCACTTCCCAGAAGCACACTTCAGTGCTACACTCAGGCATTTGTTTTAGTTCATAATAAATTCTCATTCTCATTGATATAAATGGTATTAATTAAGCTCCTCTTTTAGCTATAGGAAAAAAAGTGTTAACATGCTAGCTCTTATGTTCATAAGGAACATAAGGGCGGTTAAAATCTCTTTACAACATATGACTGAAAATGACTGAATAACTTAAAGCGCTTTGTGTATCTTAGTATTATTGTTACCATGGATACAGGAGATGGATATAGCATGGTAACTGGGGATGATGATGAGTATGCATTTTGTATGTTTCCATATTAATACCAAGAAAATACTAAATCGCTTTCCAGGAAATTTACCATCTTTCTACTATTATTACTCTCTTTGGAACGTAACAAAATCAGTGAAACTAGTTTGATCTATCTGAAGTCCTTTGCTCTCTAAGTGTGGCCTCAAAGACATACTTGTAACACCTGACCCGTAATCGTGCCTGTAAATAATCAATGGTACCAATAGTTTGTGTATCCTGCTTGAACGAGTTGGGAGTCAACAGCCGCATAATGAGACGGGACCATTCTGAAGTCTAATACAAGATGTAATTAAGGAAATTAAAGAGGTGTCAGCCCCCTCTCACTGGCTGCTCCACCCGATGATTAATCACAGCCCGGTCTAATCTGATTTGTGACAAGGAAAGGGTCGATCCGCTAAGTCAGTTGGAAGCAGCCGACTCGACAGCTTATGAAATTAATAAAACATGGAGAAGAGGCCTAGGAAGGATTCAAAATCTACTTGTGATCTATGATGAGAAGAGAGAGGTTGGACAGTATTCATTGTTTTATTTAAAAAACAATTCCTTTTATCCAATGTTATCACTATCATCAAACAATCGTTGTTTTAAATTGTTTAAGGTACCACATTCTGCTCCTGAGCCAGGAGGGGTCTTTCTGCTGATTCCCCTTTGTCCAGACTGTCAAACTAATAAGTGCCACAGGTTTAATCCTGCCGCTTGGTACTTCTGATCTTAAACCTGTTCCAGGGTCTATAGGCAAGAGTCCTCCTGGGCTCTGAAATGGGATCGCCTACAGATTGCTCCATTTTTGTGTAAGCCCTCAGTCATCCAGAAATTTTCCATCATACACTGAATCAAATGAAAAGTGGTCTTTACTTGAAAAAATCCAGGAAACCAAATGCATTGAAAATGTCAAGCTAAGGTTACTAATCACTTACAAGTGTTGGTTACTCACCAATTTCCAGTATGTTTAACTTCAATACCAGTAGTTTCCAATTGAACATTGTTTTTGCTGAATACTTGCATCTTTCAATAATGTTTTAATTATCCTCTTCGTATTTTAATTATTCTGTTCACTAACGTCATGGAGATTGTGCATTAGACTGCTGGATGAAAGAATTAAAGATTACAAAATCAAGTAATAGCTAGTAATCAGTACTACTAGCTATTATTAAAGTAGATCATGTACAATAGGTTAATCCTCCAGCCGGGAGTTCCTGACCTGTCTTGACATCTGGAGATGGGTACCCGAGCGCCGTCCCACGCTGGTTGCTCACTGCTCCTACAGACCGCCCCAGCAGAGAAAGAATTTCCCTACGGGGATTAATAAAGAATCATTTAACTTAATTTAACTTAATCTACCACTGCCCTGTCCACATCTGTCATGGTCCACCATGACACTCGTAAATGATTAGCCACATTAGCTGGACTTCTTCAGAACGTCCGGTTTCCTGGATTTTTTAAAGTAAAGACAATTTCAGTACTTACTATGCACCAGTGAAGGTAGCTGATTGATGAGACACCAGTAAACAACACTAAATGTATTCAAGAAAGCACAACTATTACTTCAAAGTCCAGTTGATGACTTTGAAAACTACAAACAGGTTGTTTCATTGCAAAGATGGGTCAAATGCGGAGGACACATTTTCCTACGGGGACAATGATGTTTACCTCCAACAAGGTTTCCATCTTTCTGAAAGGCTCTTTAACCCCCAAAATATCAAAGCTATAATGATATATTGTCTACACTAGGCTACCAACTCTGCCTTATAGACACAGGTCTACAGTCAAATTCTAGATAGGATGATGTCATGGAGCTCGAGTGATTGTCCATTCTACTCCAGAGCTCTGTGTGTAGGTCAGGATACAAAGTCAGCCGAACTATGTGAGCTTGACGTCTCAGAAATAATTTGATCCCGGGAGACAGCTAGTGTTTTGCATCATGGGATTGACGTAACACCATTGCGCACAAGTGCACGTACAACAAGTTTGTGTCGGCAACTATGCTCAAATGTGGACGTGTCAATCAGGTGCTCATATGCTCCCCGATAATGAAACCAGTCTGACATAATCCATCCTTGGCTTTACGTGACACAGCCAACAGCGTGGGCGCCCTCTGACAGCCCATACAGCGACGAGCTGAGGTGGACATGGACACAATGAAGCGTAATCGTGTGCAATCTTACATGTACGGTGGATTTTTGTTTTCTTTTTGAGAAAGCATATTGTGTAAAGCTTTCATTATAGTTGGTAATAGTATGCTGAATGTTGATGGCGAGTGAAATGCAGTTAATGATAACGAACTGAGTAAGATGATTTTAAGGAAACCCTAATGGTGTTGTATTTGTGGTCTGTTAATCTTGATCGTTTCATTGTTTGTCAAACCGGTAATCATTTATTATTGTGACTATGAATATGAGTGACACGTGAGGGAGAGATGTGAGCTACTTTATTATGTTCTGTTTTCGCACTGCGGTTGGAAATGATCTCTGTGTATCTCCAAAATTACTGGTTCTCAAGCTTTTTGCACCAAATACTACCTCACTAAATATAAGTACCACCAGTTCTAGATCAAGATCAAATCTGGACTAAACCGGATCTAAACTACAACTAAATGTGACTACATTAATGTATAAACTGGATGTGAACATGCATTACTTATGCATAAATTAAATGATCTCTAATAGACATTGCAGCTGACCCTGAGCATCACCTGAAGAAGCCAAAGTCCACATATAACAGTTTGAGAAACACTGCCCTAAATAAAACCTAAACCTAACAACTGATGAAACATGGCAAGAGGTATTGTAAGTGTGTACATATTTCTTGGTGAAAGGGACGGCTGAGGGGGAGGAATGGGCCCAGCGGTCAGACGCACCCAATGCAGATGCTGTATAAGTGTAAATAGCTGCCAGCACCCTGTGCTTGACTCGTGTCAAAGCCTGCCTGTTGTAATAAGGCTTGTTATAGAGTGAATATCCCCCGGACCGTTACCTGACTGGGCCTCCTCACAATGATGATGCTTACTTTGCACCCCCTCGGACAGTGATGATTGGAATAGCATTCACCAGCATTACATTACAAATTATCCACTTAATTGACAAAAAGTGAAACAAATACATTAGAAATACACCCAAATATCCAACTGGCAGCAGTGGCTTCAATGGTAAATGGTCTCAGCGCTTATCATGCGCTTTTCCACCAACAATAGGCACTCAAAGCTTTGTGCTAGAATGAGGACCTCAGGAGCTGCCAGTTGCCCTCAAGCCCTTTGTCCATGCCATTTTCTCCTCTATGCTTGGTGAGTCACATTTAAGATGCATTTTCTCTTTAACCTGAACACATTCTGCAAACATATAGTGGGTAGCAAAGTATAAAGAAGAGACTCATTTTATAAAGAAGAGACTGTGTTGAAATCTGTCTTGGCTATTAACTCTCTATAGAGTGAACCTCAGCTAACTCACATGTCTTCAAAGCATAAGTAGTTCTCTGCCAGTTTTGCTTCGTAAATGTCACTCAGTAGTTAAGAAGCTGATGGTTCAATGCAAGTGGTGCTCTGCTTTGGCAAGACACTAACAGGTACCAAAGAGGTCACCTCCCTCAGATTCGTATGAAGTGCTTTGAGAGGCTTGTAATGGACCACATCAAGTTTTTTCTCACACCAACCCTGGACCCATACCAGTTGGCTTATCTATCCAATCCCTCCAGTGACGATGCCATCTCCACTGCGCTTCATACAGCCCTCACTCACCTTGAAACAAAGGATTCTTATGTTAGAATGCCTTTTTTAGACCAATCCTGCAGTAGAAAAAACACAAACTGCTCCACCTGGGGTTGAACACGTCACTGTGTAAGTGGCTGCTGGATTTTCTGACGGGGAGACCACAGGGAGTATGTGTTGGCAGCAACTCCTCCAGAACCATAACACTGAACATGGGTTCTCCCCAAGGCTGTGTGCTGAGCCCCTTCCTGTTCACTCTGCTCATCACTGGTCGAGAAAAGTAATCAGCATCTCCACTTTCTTCACAAGCTGAAGAGCTAGACTACCATCCTTTGTAATGTGCAACTTCTACAGAGGGACAATAGACAGCATCCTGACCAGCTGTGTGGCATGGCGCCAGCATTACATCCTGCCACAGGAGCCTCCAGTGCATAGTGATCCTCTCTCCCCTAGCTTCGTTCAGGACATGTACTCCACCCGTTTCACCTGCAAAGCCATCTGAATCACCCATCCGTCACAGTCTCTTCAAGATAATTCCTTCAGGGAGGAGAATGCAAAATCCTCGGGCCAGGTCCAGTCAACCCGAAGAACAGGCCATCAGGAAGCGGAACTCCCTTCCTACACAACCCTACCTGTGCTTCCACCCCTCACCTCCGCCACACACCAAAGGTTCGAGAGAAACGTATATTTCAATTCAAACAATGAATTGAAAATAAAAATCTTTTGAATCTTGACTCTTCCTCCTTGTGCTGCACTCAAACATATCTTCAAATTGAGAGTGAAATTTTTTGTTATGCATGCAAACGAGAAGTAGATGTAGCTGCAGTGGAACAGTGGGAAACACCCACATTTGGTAATTGTTGATTTGAGAGGCTGTAAGGTGTTGAATGTGACTCTTCTCCACAGCAGCTCCACCCTGTACCTGGCGGCAGCAGCAGCAGGTGTTGGCCTTTGTGATGAACCCTGCCTTATGCCAGATTGTGGAGCTGCCATCGCTGCTCGAGACACTGCTGTGCTGTAACCTTGGAAACCGATTTTACTACGAACATGTCAGTTTGAGACCGTAACTCATCACTGGAAGTAAGATCTCAGGTTATTATTTGGTTCAAACTAACACAACCTATAAACATTGACAAAACATTTAGCTCTTCTATGAAACAAATACACTTATCTTCTGTTTTAGATTAAATGAAAAGAGTGCAAACCCCTTTGACACTGTGCATGCAATATTCGGACTATATATTTTAACCATTTTGCAAATACAACTCGCTATAAGTGTTTTTCTTGGCTATGAATATAGTATACGTACATTGTGAGTGACATTTTACTGTATTACACTTGCCTCCATGCATGCTCAGTTGGCCAAGTTATTTCTTAAACTTGCCTCAAGGACTCCGCATTTCCACCATCTTACATCATGTAGTGGGACATCTTCCCTAGTCCATCAGAGGGTTATCCAAGGACACCCGTTCACATATAGTCGAGGCTGTCAGGCCAGTTAAGAACAAAGGAGTCAGTCTCAGACAGTTATGCCGCTGAGCACCTCTTTCAAGCAAAGAGAATAATTATGCTTTATGACTTCCCCAATGGACATTTTGTGCTGATACACTGTCTGATGAGCGGTCATGCTTGCCTTGATCACTGCCCTATAGGTTTATCTGTGACATGCCACGTACAAAACATACAATTATAGGGATGCTTCTCTCAGGGGTTTCAATTAACTGGTGAAAGCCAACAGCTGAACAGTCAAGAACATAAAGGCATGGTGTGTTGTGAAATGGTCTCTTCATCGTGCGAAAAGGGTATTAAGAACACAACACACGGATAAATTACCTTTAGAGCCCTTAAAGCTAATTTAGCACAGAAATATATGAAATGGTTAAAAACAAAAACATGACACAACGAGTTTAACTAGAGATTAATGTGTACTGGGAGTTTGGACTCTCCCTTAAAGAGAGTTAGTCCCATTATCAAATCAAACTATCTGTAAAGCACAAAGTGCTTTACAGATAACAAACAGACAAACAAGTGTATGTGCACACACACACACACAATATATCATTAGGACTAAATAAATAGATGTGAGTTAAAAGCTAAGCTAAAAAGGTGGGTCTTGAGCCTGCTCTTAAATATGAACGTTCTCTGCGGTCCAGAGCTCCTCCGGCGGGTCGTTCCAGAGGCGAGGGCCATAATATTGGAAAGACGCCTCGCCATTAAGACATTTAAAAACCATTAAAAGAACTTTAAAATCGATCCTGAAACACACGGGGAGCCAATGCAGCGACTCTAAAACCGGTGTAATGTGGTCCCGCCTCCTGGTCTTCGTCAGGACACGAGCTGCTGAATTTTGTAAAAGGAAGACCAGAAAGCAGGGCATTACAGTAGTCAATACGACTGGTGATAAAAGCATGCATTAGCGTCTCCGTGTTGGCTCGAGAGAGAATGGGGTGGACTCTGGCTATGTTCTTTAGATGGTAAAAACCTATCTTTGTTATATTCTTAATGTGTGGAATTAAAGTCAGCTCAGAGTCAAAAATCACACCCAGGTTCTTCACCTGTGAGGAAGGATTAAAAGACAATGACTGTAGTTTGGGTAAAATTTTCTCTCTCTGGGCCTTAGGACCGATGACTAAAACTTCAGTTTTGTCCTGGTTAAGCTGGAGAAAGTTTTTTGCCATCCAGGATTAGATATTTAAAATGCAGTTAAAAAGTGCATCCATTGGCCTGGTGTCATCAGGAGACATGGAGATGTACAACTGTGTATCGTCAGCGTAACTATGAAAGTTGACTCCATGTCTCCTGATGAAATCACCAAGAGGGAGCATACAGGTTAAAAAGCACTGGGCCTAAAATTGAACCCTGGGGCACACCACATGTAATGTTATGGACCTTAGAGGAGCAGGTATCCACACTTACCATGAATGTCCTGTCTGTGAGGTAGGATGTAAAGCGACTTATAAATAAAGTTTGATTGATTGATTGATTGATTGATTGCATGGTTTGCAACTTTTCATTATTTTTTATAGGTTTCATGGTCCAGCCAAAAACAGTAGCACCAGCACTTACCATCACTGTCTTGTCTTTCTCCTATTCTAGTGAATTGGGTCTGTCCAACAGCCATGGACATGTCTCTGACACTAATGTTAAACCTGTATCTCATATCTCATGGACTGAACATACACATCTCTGCAAGGGTTTTGATTATTTTCTGATGAACTCTAAATGAAGGAAAAATAATATATTTGTAACCAATAAATTATATTTAACTTATAGAAAGCTTGTGCCCTTTGTCAATGGCACTTACCTGTGTGTCCTAACTCTAAGGTTATGCATTTCAGTCAGCTACATTCAAAGCCAAACAACGCGTGTGCGCACCTTAAAGATGTGATTTCCTTCTCTATAGATCACAAAGGTGCAGGTATAGGTTTTCATGTGCTGGATGACCTTGTGTTGTGCTCAGGTGTTAGACCAATCCAGGAGGGATGCGCGTGGGCGAGGAGTTGTCTCCGGGGCCCGGCACTTCAGAAAACATTCTCTTTACAAGATGGATATGCCACCCACGATGCAGTGCTCCTCTGTACTGCAGCCATCGCAATCCCTAAGGCTCAATGACCCAGCCAACAAAAGCACTTCCTTATTGTATAACTTTTTCAAATTTTACCCATAAATTTGTCTCATGGTGAATTCAGATTGGATTTGGATTTGCTTGTTATGGAAACCACATCCCTCTATAGTCAAAGTTTTGAGCAGACGAAGAAAATAAAATAACATCACTCAGTAAGGATGTGCATATTGGAATTGGAAGCACCAAACAAACAAACAAACAAACTGCAGTCGATTGTCTAAGACACCATTGTTTTCCACTCAGACTGTGATTGAACACCTGTTATGCAAACTACTTTGTGAGTTCATCTAGATTTTAAATATGTGCTGCCTGTGGTTTAGGAGCCCATTGTCATTGCGGTGTGTTGTGCGTTGTTGCTATTGTGCTGTTGAAAAGAAAGAGAACCCCAGATGGTGTAAAGGGTCTTTTTCACATTCAACTTTCCATCTGATTTCATCAACAAACATACTGTTCCATTAGCCGATAATTCTGTTCTCAAAGCTTTGTTTTGTATGTTACATCAAGTTCAGTTCAGAAAGCTGTATTGTCAGCTCCCCACAGCTTGGTGCAAAAATAAGTATTTAACATTATAGCAATATTAAAAATATAAATATGTTCATAAGACGCTGTTCTTCAGTCAGTTGGACCTGGCTCTGATTCAGACTCCACAGTTTTCTTCTTGATGGCAGGAAAGATAAGTTTGTCCACCTCCCTCTGAGATGGATCTGTACCTTTGCAACAATGTGTAAGTAGAAGAAATGTATTTTTTTTAAATTATATATATATATATATATATATATATATATATATATAGTATATATATATATATATATACCATGGTCTGTGTGAATACTCGATTCTGATTGGCTGGAAGGTGTCCGTTAAAAAGTGATAATGTCCACCTAGCCCAGAAACAGTTAGATAACAGTTAAATCACGTTCTATATCACTCCACTGCAGCTGTTCCCATAGTAATGGTAAACAATTGAGCTGGAACTAGTTTCACATAAAACTGATTAAAAAGTGCCTAGGGCTTAAAAAAATAAGCAAACTGGGCCCAATGAACAGTTTCAGTTAGACCATGGTATAAGCGGGATAATGCACTCCGAGGTGTCCATTATCAGAAATAACTGATAAGCGACGGTCGAAATAACTGGACGACGGTCGCTTCCGTGGAGCGGCTGTCGTGCATTATCCCTTACATACAGTGCCTTGCGAAAGTATTCGGCCCCCTTGAACTTTTCAACCTTTTGTTTGTTGGCTTCAAACATAAAGATATAAAACTGTAATTTTTTGTGAAGAACCAACAACAAGTGGGACACAATCATGAAGTGAAACGAAATTTATTGGATATTTCAAACATTTTTAACAAATAAAAAACTGAAAAATTGTCCGTGCAAAATGATTCAGCCCCCTTAAGTTAATACTTTGTAGCGCCACCTTTTGCTGCGATTACTGCTGTAAGTCGCTTGGGGTTTGTCTCTATCAGTTTTGCACATTGAGAGACTGAAATATTTGCCCATTCCTCCTTGCAAAACAGCTCGAGCTCAGTGAAGTTGGATGGACAGCGTTTGTGAACAGCAGTTTTCAGTTCTTTCCACAGATTCTCGATTGGATGCAGGTCTGGGCTTTGACTTGGCCATTCTAACACCTGGATATTTGTGAACCACTCTATTGTAGATTTGGCTTTATGTTTTGGATCATTGTCTTGTTGGAAGACAAATCTCCGTCCCAGTCTCAGGTCTTTTACAGACTCCATCAGGTTTTCTTCCAGAATGGTCCTGTATTTGGCTCCATCCATCTTCCCATCAATTTTAACCATCTTCCGTGTCCCTGCTGAAGAAAAGCAGGCCCAAACCATGATGCTGCCACCACCATGTTTGACAGTGGGGATGGTGTGTTCAGGGTGATGAGCTGTGTTGCTTTTACGCCAAACATAACGTTTTGCATTGTTGCCAAAAAGTTCGATTCTGGTTTCATCTGACCAGAGCACCTTCTTCCACATGTTTGGTGTGTCTCCCAGGTGGCTTGTGGCAAACTTTAAACAACACTTTTTATGGATATCTTTAAGAAATGGCTTTCTTCTTGCCACTCTTCCATAAAGGCCAGAGTTTTAAAATGTATTCAATTTATACATTTTCGAAACTCAACTTGCACTTTCTCTTTGAAATGACCACACCCAATATACTTAATGTCATTCTCTACACAGGTGATTGATATACAGCTCTGCAATCGGGAACAAGAGGGAAACATGCAAACAAAACAGGAATGTCAGACTGTACATTTTCCAAATGTCCAAACCTTTTTGATAAGCTTTTTGCCAGCCTTTTTTGTCAAAGGTATTCATAACACATGCTATAGCCTTGAATCCAAAACTCAACTGAATCAAGATTATCCAAGGGAAACTGAGTCAGACACACGAGGCACAGGGAAAACTTTCGAACACCACACAAAAGGCCCTACTCAGCCTGGTAATCAAATTTGGGAAGCAGGAATGTTATACTCTGAGCCATTTCAGAGGGTCTCCCCGAGTTAAATGTGTCTGATTGTCACGAATCCACTGTCCTCATCAGTTTGCTCCCACATGTCTTTTCCACCTTAGGCAGACAATAGGTTGCTACGTGCTTTTGTTGCTAACTGTGTCCCTGTTTGGGTGAGCGCCACAACCCTGATGGAGCCTCGTTGTATGAACATAGCTCTTGTTAATGTGTCGAGCTACGGCCAGTTAGGGAAATGAAGCAGATGCTTAATTTTCCCTTTCTCCTCTCTACTGTGGATTGGCTGACTTTGGGATATTACACCCAAATTAGTGCTCTGAAGTGACAGTTTTTTCTCTCATTAACACAGTGTCAAGAAGGAATCAAAGTACAAAGTCTTCTCTCTGAGGAGTCTGGAGTGGGTATTGCGCTGCACTCTGCCGTTCATGCTGAAACCCAAATCTCTATTGTTGCATTCTAAACTGTAGGCGTAGAAAATTAATTAAACTAAATGAGATTGAGATTACGCCATCCAGAATTGGGCACAACAACAGGGAGCCGTTGACCAAGCCATTTTCTCACATGTGAAACAAGTAGCATGCACAAAAGTGGATCAGCAGCCGAGTCATCGCACATTCTCCGCTTCGCGTTGGGACGGTTCACGCCTCCTAGTCATCCAGTTAGCCTGTTTCTGATCATGGACATGCATTGTCCCGCTTATACCATGGTCCCACAAACTGAAACTGTTCATTGGGGTTCATTTTTAAAAGTCCCGGGCAGGAGTTATTTCACTTTTTAAGCTTTAAGTTTTACCTGAAGCTAGTTCCAGCTCAAATGTGTTCTCGTTACTATGGAAACAGCAGCAGTGGAGGGATATAGAACGTGATTTAATTGTTGCCGGACTTGGTGTAGTATATCCCTTTTTAACCGACACCCACCAGCCGATCAGAATCGAGTATTATCCCGGACCATGGTATAAGCTAAGTTAAATTATACTTTACTAATCCCCGTAGGGAAATTCATTCTCTGCATTTGACCCATCCTCAGTGCCGCTGGAGTATCTGGAAGAAAAACTTCGCAGACACAGGGACATGCAAACTCCACACAGAAAGGCCCCGTCCAGGTGATGATGATGACAATGGAATTCAATCAAGCAAACAAATAGTCAATTCCGACGACTTATTCGTGGTGTTGAAAGCTGTAGCTTGCGTATACGAATAACTCGACTTGACTGGAGAGAAAATATTTGTTAACATTTTTTGCTCGTACTAACGTTGTGCTAAGTCTCGCCTTGGACTTTCTGCTTATGCAACACCTAAAGACAGCCAAAGGTCAGGACACAGAGGAACAGGAGGGCCACAGATGCTCTGCCTCCACGCTCCCCACAAACACACAAACACCCCCCTCACCAATCACCTCACAATTGGACGCTGGGCCCCTGCCACGGCCATGACACCCCCATACGCCTCCAGCTCAAAGATACATACAGTTAGTAAATCTGCTGAATATGTTCATAGTGACTGCCCCCCGCCCCCCCCCCCCCCTGCGGAGAAAGTAAAAAAAAAAAACAGGTGGTCAGCCGTCTCCCTGCTCTTGGCGGAAATCAACCCGCTGGATCAGAGCCAGGGTTAAGCACAAGGAGTCTGCATCGCATCCGTCAGCAAGGCCGCTAATGGTGAGCCGGAAAACACTTGCCAGAGGTGGGAGAATCAGCCAAAATATTAACTTGAATCAGGGAAATGAAATAACGTGAACATTTAAAAAGGTCCAAAAAGGTGTTGATAATTAGAGGAAAAATATATATACATTTTTTTTTTGTCGTAAAAATAAATGAATCAAGAACAAGTAATAAAGCACTGCACTCTAAAAGTACTCTCAGAAGTACAATTTCTTCTTCTTGATTATCTCCAACTGATTACTACCCCCTGTGAAACTATAGCTTCATTAAGTGTAAGAGCGTCCCGCCAGAAGCACAGTCCGCTTCAGCGAAACGCATCAGCCGGGAGCCGCATCTGTCACTTAATTGGGAGGTTTTACTTGATTTGGCGAAGTGTGCGAAATCTCAGAGTGACTAGTCCTCAGCTGTGCAGCGTGTGGTCAGTGCTGCCCCGCTGGGGTATGGGATGGTAAATAAGTCATACGTTTCTGGTGGCTGATAGCAGTGGGAGCAGCGTGGGCTACATACGTCAAGTGCATTTATCATTAGCAGGGGCCTGAACTGTAAACAGGCCACAACATTACCAAGTCTAATTACATTTGGGTGCACACACAAGATCAGCCAGCGTGGATTACATCGGACTTGTAGATAAAGGACATCAGATGTGAAAAGTTAAGTTTAAGCTTAAGTATAAGTAATTTAGCCACTCATCCCACACACAAATAATGGTCCGTGCTGATTGGAAATAGCATTATAAGAGTCTGTACAATATCATAATTTTATCAAACTATTTCTACTTTCAGAAATTATCTCCCTAATTTAATTCATTTAATATTCGAGAGACAGATTTTCACTTCAGCAAAGCGAAAAGTAAAGTGTGTTGGTCCCTTTACCCACCGCGGATATTATTAGGTAATGATGTTTTCATTAGTTTGGCGCATGGATTTGACTTTTGTTGCAATACTTGGTAACAGTTGTGACAGATGTTGCCACGTGCGTCGATCCTCTGGTGCTATATCCGCTGTAGTAGGTGTCACCGGCTGCTGAGTGAAGCGCTCACATGTCAGTGACAGGCCTGGCTGTTGTGCTGCTGCTCTGATCTACAGTTCAGCAGGTGACGGCGGAACCGGCGGCACAGTGCTCCTGACAGAATGTGAGGCGGTAAAGACTTCATCGCACTAAGAACGGAGCTAATGATCTGATAGTCGGTGATAGGCAGCACCATATTCTGATTAACACTGACAGTCTGGGACCGGAGCAGGGGCTGCAAAATGTGAGAAGGCGAGACATGAGCCAGTTTCAAAATCCCTCATGTGACTGCCATTGTGTCAGAGCAAAAGGCCATCCAAATACAGTGTTGGGAGAATACGCTGCATTTAGTTACATGATACAGATCACTGGTCTTAAAATGTAATTTGTAACGTATTTCATTACTTTGTCCAATCACAGCATTGTATTATGAATACTTAGAGTACTTTCACGTTGATTTGCATTATATCTATGTATGATTGCGGCGTACAGTTACACAAATGTGTGCTACGCTTGTTGGAATGCCTGTTAACCTATGTACCACTAATTAGGACCTCAAAAGCACAGGAGCAGACGATCAGAGCAGATCATTTGACCCACATGTGCATTGTTGGCAAGAACTGTGGTATAAGGCTTTATTTTTATTATTTGACAGGGCATCAATAAAAGTGTGTTTTTAATAATGTTTTTTTAACTGTTCTAAAGACTTTGTGACTCTAAATTAGTGTTTTAAACACGTATTCTAAATATACCCAACACTGTCCAAATACACAAGTTGACAGCCAAAAAATGGTCAGGGGTTTCTCAACTGATTTAGACTAATTTTGGTGTTCTGAGTCCGGATATCACATGCATTTTGCTCTATCAGGTCAACTTTTTGAGATACAGCCATAGTGTTACGGATTACGTACGACTACGTTATTATGAATTCTGCTTATCAAATTTGATGGAGTAAATAAAAACTGAATGACTTTGGATACGTTGACTTTTATTTCTTGAGGAAAACGGAAAAAACGTCAAGGGTTTCTCAGCTGATGATCCGCAGAAATTTGTTTTTGACGCAAAATCGATTTTTAAAGCATTTCTGTAGCAAAAAATCCTGACCTGATTGAGCAAAACCAAGGTCATTTTCGGACTCAGAGCATCAAAATTCAGCTGGAAAACCCTGGACTATTTTCAAAAAATATTTTTTTGTTACCCAGTGATAGCAGAATACGATCATCAATATAATGAGTACATAAACGTATAACTGAGAAATTACTTACACAGTGTCCAGGTTTGATTGTGTAACCTGGAAGTAGTACAGATGCTAAAATCAATTGGCTAGTGGTCATAAGCGTTACTGTGCTGGTGAAATGTGCTTATAAACTCATCCCCGCAATTTAGCATGTGGAAGTTAGATATGAGTTTGGCAATTAGCCTCTGCTCCTCTCCTCTATGGGGCCAAACGGGGTGAAATTAGAAGCGACCAAGCTCTTTCATGTTTCCCCCATTTAAATACGGTTACGTGATCCAAGTCTAGTTACACAAAATTAAACATGTTGATTTTCTAAGCGGATAAAAAGGGGAACTATATTGTAAGGCGTAATAAGACCTTAGGAGCACTTCGACTCCTAAGGTCTTATTACGCGTTACAGTATAGTTCTTATAGTTCAAAGCTTTTGGTGGAGCTAACACACTTACTGTGGTCGAGGCAACAACCATTTAGTTAAAAAGTGAATGTAAGACTTCTCATTCATCGGCTACCAACGCCAAGGGGCAAACAGGAAACACACACACACACACACAATTGGGATTCCTTTCAAAAAATAATGTCAATTAAAATCGTTTATAACAATAAAGTAAAAATAAACATGTAATTAATGATTCAGTCTTTAGTTTGGTGTGACTTTGAGTGCCTTGGTCCATGCAGTGTCATTGAGTCAAATCAAACAATAAACTTTCTTTGGACACTTTGTTAAGAACTTGGATGTAGGGACGAAATTGGGCTCCTAACAAAGTCTGATGTGGAAACATTAAATCGATCATCAAGAGTGAGATGGACTGGTTATAGAGACGTGGTAAACACCGACATCCAAAGCAGCAAAATGCACAATCAATAAACCTCTAAAACTGATCTCAAACCTTGACAGTCCTTGGCGCTTGATAATGCCACTGAAATTATCCACCTTCAGTCTTCCTAATTTCTGCGGCCCCTCTCTCCCTGTCCCTAGAACACCCTCAGCACAACAATATGTCACGCAATGGATATAATTGTAGTAATGCAATTTGGTTTGGAGGCGGACTGAGGCAATAATTGGACTCAACCCTAACACAGTGACAGGCTAATGATTTAGCATGGCCACTGGCTATTGTGAGAAGCGGCTCTTTCAACACTACTGAGCTAATTTCCTCTGATGACGGTCTTAGCGTCTTTGTGTCAGCACAGAGGAGCGCATGGCCATGAGGCGGACGGCAACCGTGATGTAACCCACCCACCCACTGCCAAGCTAACACATGTCTCTTGTCTGCGAGAAACCACTGTGCACTCACTCCCGACTACACAAAAGAATGCTTATTTTGAGGTGGATATAAAGAGAATCCCCAAGCAAGACAAAAATCACAAACAAGGCCTCGTCTCCATCATCCAGTCCCTCCAGACGCTGAGGCAAACAGAGCAGTTGCCAAAAGGAGGCCAAGCATTAGCATAGCCATCACGTTTAATTGCAAACGTTACAGCAAGACTATAGCTTTAGACTATCGCAGCCTCATACTGATCGATTCTGTTGATTGACACACACACACACACACACACACACACACACAAATCCACATTTAATCAAGAAGGTGTTTACCACAGATGACTCATGTTATTCCTTCCAAATCTTGACATGTAATAGTTTGCAGGCACGGTTCATAACTTTCAGGGAGCAATGGTAACGCAAATCAAATCTAGTAAACAATTGATAAATATGGTTTATAGACTCAAAGGTAACAAAGGTTTTTATTTTTTTCCACAACAATCTACTATCACACTATAAAAACAAAACGCATTAAACATTACCTACCACTGGATAGAAAGGGCAGGCTTTTAGATTCTGCTGTAATTACAATACGTTTGTGCATAATAGACTGAAGGTTATTGTGGTAGTTCGGGGTGCGCTTCCCCTCCCTGCCTATAAAAGGCCACTACCTTCAACCGTTCCTTCCCTCACCTGACCTCCCACCCCGTGACGTCACACGCTGGCGCAGCTGTCATGGCGGCGAGACGGGGGCTTCGAGCTGCTGTTGGGCACGATAAGGCGCACTGGAGCTTCTGAGGGCGTTAAGCGCAGTAGCTAGAGATGGTGGCGTGGGCATCGTGGGTAAGCGTTGGAGCCGTCTCGTGGTTTTAAGTAACTTGTGTGGCCAATGGCCCTGTTCTTTCTAGTCCTCGGCGGCTCGGACAGTCGCGATTGTGTCGCCAAAGGGTGGCGTAGCATCGCTGTACGTCTTGGTATGTCTTTTTGTTTACCTGTTGTCGCTTATTTATGTCCCGTATGTAAACTGAATGTATTAATGTTGCCCAGGCTTCTGCTGGTGGGAGTCTCCCCCTTTTTCTGTGTGCACTGTGTGGCCTTTGGATCCGGGCGCACAGCGGTAACCACTGGACGCACCAATGGGACTGTGTTATTATGATTTTGTTATACCCAGTTTTCAATGGGGACTTTTAAAGACATTCATGTTTTACGTTTAAAACGCTGTTTTATATAGCCAAATTAAATGAACATAAGAAAATCGACTTCTGTCCTGTAATCATGTGTTTCTGTCACATCAGTCAACGAACCTGCATAGCCTTTTGGTGTATAGAACAAAATCTTTCTGGTTTAACCAGTGGCGTTGTCACAGATCGAACATAAGTGCATATAAAATATCACCATCGCCCTCACTTGGTCACATTATTTTATGCACTGATAAAGTAAAACTAACTCAACTTATTTTATTTTTTTTACAGATGGGCTTTAGTATGCTTTAACAAGAGAAATTCATATCATAACTTACTTCAGTTGTTCTCTTTCCTTTGGCATGGCTGCAGGGCAATTACATGAGAGAAAAGCAGAGGATTGTAGTGATGTGAAACACATCTGGTAAAGCTGAGCTGCAAAAAAAAAAAATGGGAAACTGAGGTTAACACCAGAAGCACAACTCTCTCCCCTCATAATCAATGCCCTGAAATCCCCCGAAGTCAGATCCTCTTACCGCCCATCAATTATTCAAACAGCCTCTTTTGTACAAGCACTCCTGTTTACAAGGACTGCCTGGCCAGTGGTGAATGTTTATGCGCTCATCACCTCGCAGCTGCGCATGCTGTTTACACACTGATTTAGCGCCATTCTGTGGCTCCCCAGCAGTTATCACATCTGGGCTGACAAGACATCTGTCACTTCTGGCAATGGACAAGCCATGTGGAGTCATGCCGAAACAGTGAGGTTGAGACCAGAGAAAGGGTGAGAAGGGAGAGGTGTTGATGAAGGAGAGAGGGTGCCATGGGTCAGGAGTTTAAAAGGGCCATTGTGTTACAGGGTTCAGAGATGGAGACAGAGAGAGCACTATTGGTTCTCCTCAAATCTATTGCTGTTGAGCTGAAGAAAGGTGCCCCTGCGCTGCACTGTGGTCACTCGCTGCTCTGTACAGGTTACCCCGCAGCAAAGAAGATTACGCGATGATGAGAATGGGGAACGGGAAACGCAAGAGAGTTGTTGCGCGGGGAGTGAAGGTAAGGACAGAAGTGAGGGTTAAGGCCTATTCATACTCCACAAGAGTATGAATGTGGAGTATGAATAGGCCTTTAGAGAGCAGGGTTTGTACAAGCAAAAGACATTCAAATGTAAAGCTTTTTAATGCCAATGTAAAGTCTAGTTACACAAAGTTAAACATGTCGATTTTCTAAGCGGATGAAAGGGCAACTATATTGAGTGCTTCGACATCCGCGCAGTTATATCGTCAAAGTACTCCAGGTGATATTACGCCTCACAATATAGTACCCCCTTTTATTCGCTTAGAAAATCGACATGTTTAATTTTGTGTAACTAGACTTGTATTGTGTAAAGGCTCATGTAACTGTATTTAAATAGGGGAAACATGGAACAGCTTGGTAGCTTCTAAATTCACTCCAGTTTGGAGCTATACCTTTGCCGGGAGCGGCTAAACGCTAACAACATTTGTGTGACTGAACGAACGCACAAAGACCAGACAGGTACGCATCAACTAGTCTAAGCTAAGGTAAGAATATTATCTCCGTATGTAAAAACGATGGCCTATTCCTTTAATGGGACGATTGGGGGGTCTTTCATCTCCCCCTGGTGTCTCTGGTAAGAAAACTACAATTGCAACTTCGCTGCCACCGGGTCAAAGCCGCCAATACAAAATAATGGAATCACGAAGAAGAAGCTAACGGGCTAACGGGTAAAGGTAACTGCGGGCTAGCGTCACTTAAACAGTATTTACAGCCAAGTTTGAGTGAAAAAAAATTATCTCCATTGTGTCATTGGATGTACAATATCCCTCTCTCTCTCTTTGTCGTTTTCTGTCAGTGTAGTATTTACTCTTACGGACAATTCATAAGTAAAAATATGTGCTACGACACCTGCAGTGGCGCTTATGGCCTCTAGGGGCACAAGTTACTTTGTACTGCTTTAATGCACCTTTAAACAACAATCCTCTATCAGCAGGACAGGTTTAGATTTGATGTCATTGTCTTGAAAGAACGTGACACTGTTAGTTACCAAAACCGCCAGACTAGCGTGTGTTTAGGCTGATTTTCATGTTGTAAATATCCCGAGGAGCCGCGGCAGCTGTGGAACTAATGGCTTGTGTGTTTGATCCTCCCTTGTTCTGTCTCACGGCTGACTCCATACTTCACCTGCCAAGGAAATTTATGAGGACGCTGTTCTCCCTCCTAACGCGCCAGACACCACAATTGTGTGCAGAAAAACAAAACATTCACCAAGAATTGAGGGGGTTCAGACTGTTATGAAAGAAGCACAAACAAAGTCCATGGGAAACTTTGTTCTGTCATTAATGAATCCATTTTGATGTTTCCCGATGACTTGCACTTCGACAGTAATATCCCGTGACAAACAGAATGCATTCTGTTTTTTTAATTAGTAAGATGCTCAAAATAGCCACAGCTGTTAGCATACCATGTTGTATACCGCTGTGTATACTGAACTGTATGCTGTGACAGAGATAACCATCACCATGCAGTCATACAGTTGTCATGGCAAAAATGCTATTGCTTCAGTCGGCGAAATTATATCTGACTCACCCCTTGCTTTACAATGGAGTAAGTACACATTGAAATGCCTTCCCTCGGTGGGATAGCTTATGCACAGTGTTTCATTTCTTTAAGGCACACCAAATGGAACTGTCATTGTCGCTTCCATTAGAGATAGGCTATTTACCTCTCAAAATCCATCTTTTGAAAACAGACGGAGAACGCACGTAGCAAAGGAGCCCAGCGTGGTACAGCGATAAGCGGTTATTATCCAACACGCATACACTTCAGTGCTCGGTTTTTTTTTATCGGCACGGCTCACATTGGCCAAGACACAGTTCCTGCCAAAAACGCTCGGCTATATGGCCAAGCTAATGTCGCCCGCGAGTTCAACAAAAGCCCGGGTCAATGGAGCCTCCAGTGGCTAATTGCTCGTGTGAGATAAGTGGGTTTGACGACGCAGCAAGGAGCGGCGTGAATGCCCAGTTCACCGTAGCACCAATATCACCAGCTGCAGACCCGGCTCAAAATGAATTGTAATACTTGCTTTTTTTGTTCAGCCAGGATAGTCCCAATATTCATCAGAGTTGGTCACATGATAGAACCATGACGTGTCTTGTCAGCTGTTTTGCATAGGTTTTGGTGCAGTTTTCTTACCGGTGGCGGTAGGACAGCATCCCAGGTGTGTGAAAGCAAAAAAAGCCCCCTCATCCCGGTTTACAGTCCCAGGGGCACGTTTCCTCCGTAATTGCCTCCTTAATCCAGTGCAATGTGGTTTTCTCTTTTGCAATGGTCTGATATGATGGATTTGAGTTGTTCTTGTTCAGCTTTTTGTTTTCTTGCTGTTATGCACACCCTTGCAGTCTCCTTCTCACCTTCTATTGATATGTTCCTATTTTTTTTTTTTTTATATATACAAAAAGCCCTCCCTATTTCCCCTGTTTTATGGCATGAGCTACATGGGATTTTGTATATTATGTTGCATTTCAGGTCTGGTTCCATTTTGTCTATTGCTTAGCCAGGATAGTCCCACTTCGATTCAGATTCTCTTTTTCAATGATTGTGCCGGTTTGTTGAAGTGGGGAAACTAAAGAAAACCTACGCAGACACGGGGAGACATTGGGAACTCCACCTGGTGTCTGTGAGGCATGAGCACTAACCGCTGTGCCACCATGCCACCCAGGAATTGAAAAAGAGTATAAAAGTAAATATTTAAGTATAAATGTAAGTGCATTTACTCATTAACGGTTAGATTTAGCTCAAGGTAGACTAAAGAAGTGCAAATTACACAAAAATAAATCACCATGGTTACAGTTTAACAGCTGAAAAAGTTGGTGTTCAGATCCAGTTTGCAGATATTTTCTAAAACCTTGCAAAGTTGAAATAAATACTGTCTAAAGGTGCCAAAATTAGTCAAGAGAACCATATTTATTAAATAAAGGATTTCTCAGATTTGTTCCCCAGCGAATGAACGGAGAATATTAAATTTCTGAGCATTCTTTCTGAGAATAAGAGACTGCAATACAATAAACCAAGTTTGAATACGGCTTTTGTGCAGTTCTGACTAATAATATGTCACGGTTATTGAGCAGCAGATTTGATAAAGGCCCGTTGGTTCTCAGTTGATTTGTCTTCAGCAAAGTGACAGAGACAAGACGGTGCGACTGCACACTGCCACCGATAAGCCTGATCAGATCCCCTTCATCAGCTAATCTGCTCCTCACTTGTATTAAATCAATGTCATGAGCCACAGCCCGTTTCCGCGCAGCAACAGAGCTCTCCTTTTTGTCCAAGAGCTGACTCAAGTTGTCACAGATCTCTACCCTTCACTTCACCTACACATTACCATTCTCATTGAACACGAGTGCTACCTGTATTTTCTAGATTTGGCTGCTGGCTAATACAAATTGGACTTGACAAAGAAATGATGCAGAGCCAAGGCAATTGTGCTGCCCCCCCCCCCCCCCCCCCCCCGTATTTCTCTCCCAAGCTGCGTGAATGGCAGACGGAAGATGGAAGATTTGAGTCGGCCTTGTGGAAACATCCTTATATATTCAGATCCTTGAATATTCCTCACAGTTTACCTGAAGTGTCTTTGAACATCGGGAGAGTGCCAAGGAACATTAACCCTCAAACTGAGTGAAATAGAGCCCGATGTACCAGATTTTGCATCAAGTTGAATTACTGTAGTCTGTGGTATTTTGAGTCATCTTTAATTCACAAAAGTCTATGTATCTATATCAGCTGTTTCTTGAGATGCAACCTTATTATTATCACCATCTTGTTTATTAAAGTTTTCAAAAAGTATCATACGGTTTTCAATATTTTGAGATGATGATCTTTTGCCTCTTGTCAAAGAAGCTTTCACAATTTTGAAGTCTTTGTGTGAGAGATGAAATATTATTTGAAAACCTGGGCAACCACAGAACACTGAAAACTGGGATGAGAAGTGAGAACCACTAAAACAAGGATAACTTTGGACAGTACTCACAATATCTGTATCTTTGGCCCGCTGGAGTATTAAATACAACAGTCTTACTCAGGGACCCCATTATACCAATTGAGAATTCCTCGTGGGAGCTTCTCAGTTTCTGCGCATAAACAAATACAAAAATACACCACTGGCAATTGCTGTGCCTTTTTATCTCGCCTCTTTCCCTCGTTTCAGCTCTTGTGATTAGCGTGTACGGTGCAGCCATTTCCATCGCGCTGCTTGTTTGTCTCTATGGGTGCCGCCTCGTGGGCCCATGCAACAGCTAACCCACAGAGATCAAAGCATTTAGTCGGCATTGGGCCATTTAAGGGGTCAGCCCCCCGCTGATATTTAGACTGTCTGCCAGTGTGGTGCCCACAGTAAATACATTTCCCTCATTATTATCAAAGACATCGGGTTGAGGATATTCGAAGTGTTTCCACACAAAGCAAAAGGAGCCTCATAAAGAACCGCCACATCAGCATGCTACCTAACATCTCATTACCGCATAAGAGTGAGGAGTGCTTAGGGAGTCTTTGGTGTTTTTAAGCTGATGGGGGCGAAGGAGGGCGCCTCTGCGGGAGTCCTAGTATGCATCTTAAACGCAATTTCCTCCCAAACAAACAGTGAGCCTGAGTGTGGCTGGGAATTTCTTTGCCGTCTGTCTGCGCATTGACGGGGCGAGGAAGTTAGATCTACAGCAGTAAACTCCATCCGCCGGGGAGCAGAGCAACGCAAATTGTCCTCAAATATTGATTCTGCTGCGGTGAGGCATGTAGGACGAAAAGAGAGAGGGGACACGGTCTCATCTATAAGCCCCCGACTCTCAGGAGGAGCACTTTGGAGGAGAGAGGAAGCACTTTGAGGACAGATAAGGTCTGTTGGTGATATTAAAAGTCATGTTTTTGCTAAGGTAGCATTATCACCTATTATTGGAATCATGCACACAGTCGAAAGAGTTTGTAATCGCCATACTATGATCAAACCAAGGCATTGGAAATTTTCCACGTAAGGAATTAAGAGAAATTGATAAAACATTGATAAAAACACTTGTCAGATTGTTAGGGGTGCAACGGTTCAGCAATCTCATGGTTCGGTCCGGTTCACGGTGCAGGAGCCATGGTTCGGTGCATCACGTTGCAAGTGCAATATCATGTTTATTTCATTTTTTTATATCCTCATTACTAGGCAGCGCAGTGTGGGCCATTACAGTTTTGCTTCCATGGCACGGAGAAAGCGTTGCGATTGATTTGAGGCTCGTGTTTGGGCTGTCCCGAACAACATTCTGCTTGGACATTTTTGGAAACCGCGTTTGAGGCGGATTTTAACCAAGATTGTATTTTAAAGGGACTAGATGGAAGTTGTCATTTGTATACTCGCTACTGCCACCTCAGGTCTTACACATAACTGCATTTTCTTTATTAAGCTCATGCATCACGGTACTTCGGACCCGAATTAACACCTTTTTGAGTAACAGGGCAGGATTTTAGAGGCAGTTGTGGTGAATAGGCCTGGGCTCATTTTACACATTAGGACATTGCTGGAGCATGTAGGGGTGGAAAATACATAATTTTAACATTTTTAAACTCCATCTAGTCTCTATCCAGCAGTCTTTTCATCTGCTGGGGAAACCTTTACAAAGCCTCGCAGATTTCATGTGTTTTTATTAAGAAATATAGATTAACACTTGCACCGTCACTTTCGTACGGTGCATATCATCAGATTGTTAAACTGCAGTACACCGTGGTTCAACAATCAAATACAGATTGTTGTTATAGAATTCGTTTTACTCATGTTTTATTGTAACTATATGTTTTCTTGTAAGCTAAAGAGAATTAGGCCATGCGTCATGAACTTATAAGATGTATAACACTTTGTACCTTCCATGTACGAGTAGATTATGTGCCAAGGACAGGCTATCTCAGTAGTGGCACCAAACATCAAGCCATGATGTATTGCATGTTCCGTTGTACACGTCATATAGCATATAAAACAATCTGTGGACTTTGTCAAGAAGACGACATGGGAGTTGATGAATGTATGTTACAATGCCTCTACTGACGGCCTCTGCATTGCCTGTTTGAACTTCTGGTTACTGTCATCAATAAATCTGGCCCTAGACCGATTACTTCTGCCTCTCTTGGTTTGATTTTTCAACATTGTATTGAGCTAGACTTAGATGCTGACGGATGCGTAATGATGATAAAACCCAGCATGTATACGTTAAGAATGAGATCCTCCTGGGGCCTCAACATGAATTGGGATGAAGGAAGGAGAAAAGAGAGGCTGAGGAGGCTGACCATTCTGCGGATGATGGAGGTGAGGCAGGAGACATTTTCTGCTGCTGAAACAACATGATGATGTCCATATGAGAGTGTGGGTTTATATGGATGATATTTCACATTTTTTAAATTCATGCAGTGGACCAGGATTTTCTCAGTGAGATCCAGGCGCTCTTTTTGAGGTGTCCAGGCCCCCGTTGGTAACGTATTGAGGAAAGGGAAACTGAACTGACTCCCGACTGGCTCCTTTAAAAGCATTTAAATCTCTGCAAAACAAATGTCAGCGTCTCGTCAATGAACAGGTGAAGATAAAGGAGAATCACACCTTGCTTCTTAAATGGACCAATTCTGCCCCTCGAATTCTCACAGAAAGAGGCCATTGTGGTGTGACTGGCCTAACTGCATTGCTGCACCGTAGGCCTAAAAATATTCCTTGTCAGTGTTCCCGAGAGGAGCCCAGCGCTATCCGGGCCTCTCTGTAATGAGAGAGCTGAGGCGCCTGCCACTGGTAGCCTGGCTGTCCCCTCGGCTCCCTCCGGCTGGGAGCTCAGCGCTGGAGCTCCTGCAGATTTATCATAGCTCACAAAGCAGCACGTCTGGAAGCACAGGGCCTCATTCAGCAAGGAGCAGCCCCCAGCGGCCGCACCCCCGGGCACGCTCACACATCACAGGCAGACGCAGACAGTTGGGGAAAAAACGGCTCGCTTGCGTCAGATCATCGAGAAAAAAATATATATTAGGAGAACAAAAAGGCAAAGAAGGAAGAACAAGGAGCGAAGATCGTCGAGGAATCCGCGGATCTGTTGTCAGGGGTGAAAAGTTGAAGCTTCTCATTCACTTATTTTGGTTTGTTTTTTTGAAGAGATTGGGAGTGTGTCCCTGTCGGCCTCCAGGTCAATCGTGCAAATGATCTTGCATTTAAAAATCTTTAAAAATCAGGTTTCTAAGAAGTAACAACTGTGATGATAATGTAAGAAAAAGCAATTAAAAACATGACATTATACGATACAGTATTGTTGAGTTTTTATACTAAGCCAGCTTTTGTTGAGCTGACTAAAAACTTATAGTGGAGACATCAAACATTTGAACCATTACGTGCCACAAAATTGTAGGATGATTGAATTATGTCCCCTGGTGTGACCGAAGCATTTGAATATTGTTAAAGTTTTACTTTTCAGGAACTGTGCGAATTATCTGACAATAAAAAGCTGTAAAAGGAGCAGAGAGTCCAAAACAAGAAGAATATATAAAATCATTTTTGCTGCTGTAGGTATTTGAGAAAGCAAGATACTACTCCAATTGGGGTATCCATAAACACACACTAGGTGAGCTCTAAAAATGTTTCTTTAAATTTAATTTTTTTGGAAATCTAAATATAATAATAAGATGTGATGAAAATCTTGGAAGTACGCCATATTTTGAGCAATTGATACCGTGTTGAAAAATAGAGATGAGCATAAAGTGGGAGTATGTGAGCAAGAAAGGCCCGAGATAATTGAGAGATGTTTGGGGAGCTGTGCTATTGTACTCCGCTCAGTAATGATCGAGCTCAGTAGGAAAAATAACATGTTGAACCACCATTATCTGTGGCAATTACTTCAGCGTCTTTCTGCGCGGCATTGATGTGGAGGAGTCTGGGAGGAAATCAATTGGCGTAGTGTGAAAATAAACATACTGTATTGCAGTAAAGAAAGTTAAAAGACTGTATTTACTGGAGTGGAAACATTTGGTAAGTGGGCAATAAAGCAGAACGTAGCGCGGTTGATTTTGGAACATAGAACACACTGGTAAGAACAGACCAAATTGTTACACACACAAGGACGAAACATACAAAGGTTGAAATTGGCAGAATGCGGCGCACTGAAGTCAAAACCAGTGCCAGTGCGGGTTGGAGCTCGGGGAACTATCAACAAGGTACTCAAGAGGAACCTGAAAGGGCTCCCAGGCCATGCCAATGCCCAAGAGGTGTATCTGCTCACATCCTACAAACCACAACAATAATGACAGCCCCTTTAAAGGAATAGGACACCGTTTTCCCATACTGAGATATGTTCTTACCTGAGCTTAGACGAGTTGATGCGTATCTGTCGGGTCAACAAAGATGTTGTTAGCATTTAGCCTCTCCTCCTCTCCTCTATGGGGCCAAATGGGGCTAAAGTTAGAAGTGACCAAGCTCTTCCACGTTTTCCCTATTTAAATATAGTTAAAAAGATAAAAAGGGGTACTATACTGTAAGGCGTAATAAGACCTTAGGAGTCAAAGTGCTCCTAAGGTCTTATTACGCCTTACAGTATAGTACCCCTTTTTATCCGCTTAGAAAATCAACATGTTTTAATTTTGTGTAACTAGACTTGGATCACGTAACCGTATTTAAATAGGGGGAATCATGGAAGAGCTTGGTCGCTTCTAATTTCACCCCGTTTGGCCCCATAGAGGAGAGGAGCAGAGGCTAATTGCTAACAACATCTTTGGTCGTTTTGTGTGACTGAGCGCACGCGTAAAGACCAGACAGGTACGCACCAATTCGTCTTAAGCTCAGGTGAGAACATGTCTCAGTACCACTAGTCGCTCACACGACACAGTTACACAGGCAAGGTTTGTGAAGTGTCTTGCCCAAGGACACAACGGCAGTTTTCACAGGTCGAATGAAAACAAACAAAAAGCCCTTCCAGTTTAAAGCCCGCCTGAGTCACTGTCATCCCTCAAAGTAGAGATCTTAAGGGCTGGGCACCAACGGAAAAGGATAAATTACACCAAAATTCAAAACATTTCAAAAAAGCTAACCTTTAATTTAATTTCATGATACATCCACAGCAGAGAAATGGGTGAATAAAAAGTTTGTCACTAGTGCAAATATCTCACATGTTTTTTTTTTATATACGCGGTTATGTTCCTACGTTGCAATTCCTAATGAGAACTGCCACATGACGCCGGCAAAACAGTCTCATTGTGATGGTGACTTGACCCACAGGAGCAATTTATCATAAATTTGCTAGTTATGAGCTGCTCATGTCTCTTCCATTATAAGCTCTACGTACAGACAGCTGGGGACAGTGTGCTGCAGCCCTAGAAGCACAATCATCCATAAATGCTTTATATATTACTTTAAAATGCTCAGTCCATATTTGCAAATGACCAATCTTGATCAGCTTTATTTATTCCACAGCTGGGAAATGTCCCGATGTACCCTGGATGTCCACTGATCACTGACGGCATACAGTAGATGCAGCATGTTCTGCCACAGTAGATGATGAGTACATGATGTCCTATAGTTTACTTGTGAAAAGCCCTACAGCAGTCCATGCCTTTAAATGTTTTCCATCGTAGAATAAATACGTTTGAATCTTCTATCTTCCGGGAAAGGGTTGAGTTCAGATTTCATCTTGGCCGGGCGCCTCTTGCTATCGCGTGACCTGAAACACAAACATTGAAATAAGTAAATAGTATCTTCATCAACACAAGATAAACTAAGGGTAGATGGAGAAATCTTGGCATGTGCACATGTGCTGATAGAATGATACGCCCTGGAAATTTTACCAGATAGTAACATGAACACATAGAAAACAATTGATTCTCATAAAGTGGATTGCCAGCTTTTAACTTTCCACTCAAATACATAGATCTGCTTGTAAATCCACTGTAAGAGCAAAGGTTATTTACAAACTTTCTAACTTTAGCTTTTATTATGTTGTTTGCTCCAATATCAGTTGTACTAGCAGACACTTGTGTATTTACATACAATCGATATGTTGTTGCATTATTGAATGCTTAAAGGCCCTGGGCCTGATTGTTAAACAATGAAAGAGGAAGCCACAAAATTAAAATATCACTTGTGGTCCAAACTCATTCCTAACGTTCATGAGACACATTTGTGGCATTCAGATTCTTCACAGTAAGAGTTTATAGGCACATTTCACAACTTGCAGTCACTTTCACAGAAATACATGAAAACTAGCCTTCGAGTTCATGAAATTGTTCCAAATCCAAATTATAATAAGAGGCAGTGTTTTTCTCACAAATGTCTACAGTTTACAATATACAAAAGGAGGACAAAGCAAATTGCATTCCATTTCAAAAAAAACTAAAAAAAAAACTAAAAACGAAAAGGTATAGTGCCATTCAAGGCCCACTGTGTAGCATGTTGGACCATACTGTTGCCCTCAACACTAAATATGCTCCTAATGACCAGCTCAACACAGACAATGGTATTATTGCAGTGGGTAATCAAAGAAAGGATCTGGATGAGAACCTAACCGGTTTAAATCTCAAATTTAGTCGACATCTCCATGTAAAGGAGTTAGACACATACCCACTCCCGGTAAAGTCACAGTCATGTCTTAGGAGAGGTGAGCCGCTCACAGCAAAGGCTCATGTTTGTTACATTTATGAGGTATTTTTCAATGATGAAAATATCTGTCACAAAATGAATGCTTATATTTCAATTGTATTTATTGGGTAAAATTCTATGCGGTGTGGCTTTAAGTACTGTGTAAGTGTGCTTCCATTCACTTTCCTTTAGGATCATGTATTGTCTGCCCTGTTTATGTGGGGTATGGTTTTAACTCCAAATGAGGCTTTGACTTCAACTCATTACTTGAATTTGATTATGCATGTTGTATGTATTTGCTGCTCACAGATGTGCTGGGCTGCTTCACCATGCCTTGCAGAAGACACACTGACTGCACACCAAAGAAAAGCCTGAGGAAATATGTACCCCATCGGGTAATCTAGGTTATTCAGGAGAGCTCAGACACTCAGTCTATACGTCGCGTCGGACACGCTGCGTAGGTGTGTGTCGGGGGCTAAAACGCAAGACAGTTATCTCCGGATCGTTTTCAGTGAATGAGGCACTGCCGCGGTGAATGCGGGTCGCGGCGAGCGAAAGACGTGCGCCATAAAAGAGGGACGTACAGAAAAAAAACAAAAATATTACGGAGTCAAAAGGGCAAGGCTGAACGGACCGTTGCCAGGCGATAAGTGCATTCGGTGCAACTATCCTCCATGACATCTGGCTCCAAGTCTCCAAGTAACTACACCCTGCGTCCGAAGCACGCTGCGAATGCACAAATAATATCCACTGACACAGGCGCAGCATTCTTGAGCTGACAGAGCAGTGGGAACAAACATAAGGGTCTGAATCCGGATAATTGTGCCAGCGCCGATCGTTAATTCCACTGCAGAGCCATGGGGCGCCTTGGCTCCACCTCGGCCCTATCCCACTCACCAGTTTAATTACGACTGTTAATTGTGAAACTCGGAGGACGGCCCGCGCAATAATGTGTCGTAATGAACGCGACAGATGTTGTGCTGTTATGCCGTCTCTTGAGAAATTACTCTTACGGCACCCGTCACTTTCTTCACAACTGTTTCGCCTTTTAGAGGCCACCTGTAAATGTTTGGCACCTGCGCAATCCTGTGACGCTTGGCATTCACACTCACACACTCCAGTCGCAATTAATGTTGCGCAAATGAACCTGACACACTTTGGAAACTTGGAGAATATACTACAGACATATACAAAGGTGGATCAATGGAACATACAGTGGGAAGAAAAAAGTTAGTAGGGGAGACCGGGTATGGTTGTAACACTTTTTTTTTTCAGCATCTGTAACTCACTGAATTTTTGAGCTAGAGTTCTCAAACTTTTATACAAAGTACCCACATTAAGTACAAATGGCACCAATTCAAACCTCTGCAAGAATATCACAGGCCTCGTGAGTTGATGCCAAATACATGGTGGTCCTTTGTTACAACCTACCCCACTACCGGGGTAGGTTGTAACACATGCTGGGGTAAGTTGTAACAGTTAGACAAAAGAAATAAAGACAGAGGCCACATCATGTGATATGCTTCAAATAGAGGTTTATTTAAATAAAATAACAATCCAGAACAATGTCTCTCTCTCTCTAACCTGTCACATGCTTAACCTCACGTGGAGTCAGTCCATAATACAAGTCTGCTGTCTGAGTCAAATAATCAGCCAACACTTCCTCCTGCACCTCAGAAAAAACGTTGTTGATGCTTCAGTGTGACCTGCACTGGGATTTGCCTTAAAAACATTAGCTGGCACAAATCTGTCTTTTTTTTCCCCACTGTCTAGGCATTCTGTAAAAGTATTAAAATCAAGTAAGTGTTATTACTGTATATGGGGATGATTGTGTCTGCCATTGTTTAGCGAGCTGTATCAGCATAATGGTTTGAAATTAGCAGGGGAAATGTGCATCACATTTTGCCTGAGAAACTACAATTTTATCTAATCTAAATCATATGGTTTTATGTGCAATAGTATAAGCACTAAACAAATTATACTCTTGGTCAAAACATTTACTTTCTTACCTCAAAATCCATTTTTTCTCCATAGAGTCTGCATGAACCTGTTTCCAGCCTTGACAATCACCATGTGGGATCAGGGAGGAAGTGGGTAACCACTGATATGTTCATTTGACTCCTATCTTACCCCTGAATGGTGGAATTACTGGTGTTAAAACTCTCCCCATGTTACCACTAATACCCAGTCTCCCCTACACCGTTTGGAATTTCTCAAATTTCTGCCTAAATTAGTCATAAAATGTGTATGATCTTTATCAAAATCATAAGAATGAATACACAGTGTCTGTTTAAACTATACCCACCCAAACATTTACATTTTATCATAGTTTTATTGGCTATAACATGTAAACATTCACAGGACAGCGTGGAATAAGTGAGTACACCCCCTGAATCTCACTGAACTGCAACAGTTTTGTAAAGAGGAATGGTCCAAGATTTATCCTGATCGTTGTGAGCGTCTAATCTGCAACGACAGAAAGGCAGTTATTGCTGGGGGTGTAACAGTTCAGTGCATCACGGTGCAAGTGCGATACACCCCTAGTTATTGCTGCAAAAGAAGGATCAGCCAGCTATATAATACAAGGGATCACTTTCTTATTCTACGCTATTGTGAATGCCTCAGGTTTTTCTGCAAAATATCTTGATAAATGTCATGTGTAGGGTGGAAATGATGACCCAAAGTGCAGAGCAGCTCCAAGCGAAACTTAAATTTAATGGACAGTCCAAGTACAGACAAAACTGAAACAAAACTCACAGGCCAAACCAGGAAAGCTTGACAAGGCACACGCACAGACAGTCACAGGAACTACGACATGAACGACAAACGACAATGATCCAACAAAGACAAGGGAAAACACAGGGGTATAAATACACAGGGAAACAGGGCACAGGTGAAACACATCAGGGCGGGGCAGGCAATCAACAGGAGGAAGGGAAAGCAGGACGACACAGACACAGACCAAGACTATCAAAATAAACACAAGACAGAGACACAGACTAGAACAGGGGAGAAACAAACCAAAACCAGGACAAAACCAACAACCAAAAACCCACATCATAACAATAAACTTGTGAATTCATTTTTCTATTGATGATATCAAGTTGTCCAGGCCCTGAGGCAACAAACAGCCACACACCATGATTTTCCCTGCACTAAACTTCACAGAGGGGATAGGGTTTTGAGACCACTTGGATGCTCCACAGCACTACTGGCAAAATATTCTGTGGCCCGATTAACCCAAAGTAAATTTTTTGAGTTGAACACACACCAACATCAACTCATTCTTATGATTTTGATGAAGATCAGACCACATTTAGTGACCAATTTAGGCAGAAATGTGAGAAATTCCAAACAGTGAACTTACTTTTTATTCCCCTTGTAAGTTGTGGAAAAAGCTAAAAACCTAAAGAAATTAGCAAATCCCGTTTTGATTACAATTAGTAAATCTACCAGCTAGCTCCTCCAGACAAACTCTTGCCCTAGACTGTATTGATTGAATTTAGCCAGGAAAGCTCTGACCTTACGGGAAGTAATTTTGATGTAGATGGTTGATATAAAACAATAAAACTGCAGTACTAAGAGCTGCCCTGTGCTGAACACTGAACTGGGACAGCAGCACAAGTTAGGCTAAAATAATGTACACAAATCTGCATTAAAAAGATGATCTAAACCATGGGAGTCGAGATTGAACTGATCTAAACCGTGATAAATTCAGGACTGATCGAGCTCAACACTCGAGGTGAAGGCATGCAGTGGGTTCAGGAGGTATTTATGCTATTATGTTAAGTTAGACAGATTTATTTGACTAATTATCTTTTTTAAACATTGTGTTTAGGCCATATGCTTGTGTTTATCTTAACCAAGCAGGACAATAAAACAAATATATCACATATTGAGGCAGTAACTTTCTTACAAGCACTTAATTCAATTTACCACAGACCTAAACCTTTATGAGTGTTCAAAACCAGCAGAATTCATTTTACTGGTTTCACTGTATTACCGGGTAACCATTTTAGAAAATGACCACAACAAATAATAACTGCTATTCAACAGAATATAAATAATCAAAGAGGTCTGAAAACTTTGCATACCCACTGTATAATAATAAAGGTCAAACTAGTGTCAAACTAATCGAGAATCCATATTCAAATCAACATAACTTGTGCGTAATCACTTACAGGCAAGCCCGGCTTATGTGTCCATTTGTCCCTGAAGTAGCCACTTTTCATTCAAGTCGTTTCAATTCACACATCACAAAAAGGGCCCAGACATATTGATGAGTCGTCTGCTACATCAAAGGTTATTTGTCGGCTGCCCTTTTTTTTAAACGAAGCCTGAAAGTGTGGACAGCAATTATAATAGCTGTTGAGTTGGATGTTTGTTCACAGGTGCAAACAAAGCTCAACTCAATTGAAGACGAGCTTTAAACGTGTCTGTCTGTGTAGCGGCTGAAGGCTGTTTTATATTATGTGGTTCATTCAGTGAGTTGTTATAAACATTATGAGAAAGGCATTTATTGAAATATCCTCTTTTTGGGACTCGATCTTGGTTTGATAAAGATTTTATTTATAGGGTTGCAATTTTTTAAAGCTATTTAGAAGGGGCAGTGCATGTTAATGAACGCACCGTGCCGGATTGTAGCCATAATTTATCATCCGTTGTTCCGCACTCGCACTCTCGAACACACTCTTGTTCATCCTGGCCTATTGTACATGGTTCAGTGGTGGGGGAAACCCGAGTACCCGAAGGAAACCTACGCAAACACGGGGAGAACATGCAAACTCCAGAGGCCCCGTCCAGGTGGGAACTAAACCCGGGACAGAGCGCTAACCGCTGTGCCATTGTGCCGCTCAATAATGACCAAGTTACTTTTTTGTAACAACTTTTAAAGAGCTACTAAACACCCCTTCCAGAGTTTACTCCACCCACTCCCAAAATTAAAAAAACTCAGCCAAAGAGGCGTGGCGGGAGGCTTTGGGGGGACGCGGGGAGGGGGAGTGTGTGGGCGGTCTCTGCTCTGTTGACAGTCTCAGACCATGTGTGACCGGGACTGACTGACTCCCGTTATGCCGCATTTAGACAATGTTTGCGCCACTGCAGCCACCCGGACACTGCAGCCTCTCTACCGGCTAGCTTCTCCGGACATGTGGCGCCACTTTCCCGGACTCTCGAGCCCGTCGTACCGGCTACAGGCCGAGCACACGCGGCGGACATTTGGCGCTCGTATCTCCCCGTTCCCCCTCCTGGCTTTAGCGGACACTCAGTCACACTCTGCCCCGCTCTGAGCCTCCAAGGCAGGGGATGGCTAACCGCTGCCCCGGTGTCTGTGAGCTCTCCCTGGGGGAGACTACAGTAAAAAGCCCTCAGCCCCGTCTCATAAACACTGACAGCCCTGATGAGCTCTGTCTGCCCGATACAGCTTTATCGTGTCTGTAGTTTCAACGTGAAAACATGCAGCCATGTCACTAAATAAGTGAATCTGGGTATTTTGGGGAAACATTTGTCTTTATTTAGTAGGAGAGGTCGGGGATGTGAGTGCTGTGGTTCACAGAGTGGAGCGGAGCCTGTAGGTCAAATCCCGTCTCGGGTCTTCTCTCCTCATCCTCCCGCTCCCTGGCCTCTGTGAGAAGCATGTTGTGCACACGTCACAAAAGGGGAGGGGTCAGCTTTTATACCACAGCGGCAGATTTGGTGACGTATGATGGCTCTGAGACGTAGGATGGTACGTCATCAGCCAACCCCTAAATTCAAATGTAGTAAGTGCTGTTCGAACGTGAGGGGCGCTGAACAGACGGTTTTGTACACAAAAAAAAACAAGTTTGCACTAAAATGTCAAAATAATGATAAGGACATGTAGATAACTGTGTTAGTGACCCATATAGATAGTTTATCAGCAAAAAAAAGTTGATTAGGTGTTTAGTTGCTCTTTAAGGTATAAATGCAACATTGAACCCTTGATACATAATATTCAAAAATAGAGGATTTTTCATCCTAGTCATTTTGCACCTATTCAAATAAATTCAACTTAAGATCCCCGAGGGGCAATGTGTGTGCGGCCAGCAGGAACACACAGGACACAACCATACAGTCGACAGTGGAAAATACATAACAAATAGAGACAATATCAGACAAGAACTTATCATTAAAACATGACAAAAAATGTATGTACGCAACCAACACAAGGGTAAACATATCTGTACGTGATTTAAAAAACGATAACAGGTAAAAGAGACTCTATTGGAACTACACCTGGACACACAGGAGCCTCGCAGCCAGACTGACTTTATGTATTTACATACGGTATAAAGACAGTCTGGAATTGTGGTAATAGGACACAATTTCCAAATCGAGACTAAAGGCGGGGCTAATGGTCGCAAGTTGAACGAGAGAGAATCAATCAAACAAAAAGCGACCTATGCTTTCCGTTTACGTCCTCTGCCATGATTGTTTGTAGTCCACAAACAATCGTGGCGTGCAGTCGAGTAAATGTTCCGGTGAAAGCCCTCAGAGCAGCTTCTTGCTGTGACTTTAAGGACAAGTCCAGCTCATTTAAAGCAGAAGACAGGACAGTGGTAAAATATTTCGGTGCCATCTTCACTGTTTTGGTTACGGCCCGGAGGAGCACTGGTGTGTTTTATGGGAAATCCTAGCGCGGAAGATGATGCACCGTAAACTCCCGCCTCCCGTGTCATGATTGGCTCTTGGTTTTGCCGGACTCAGGGAAATTCAAATCACACACTATCAGACTGCATCCCTATGTATCTCCTAACATGGAGGATCAGTCTGGCTCGTGCTAGGTTAGACCGACAGTACCTGCTGCCTGAGGCGGGCATGGGGGCAAGCTTAAACTGCCCATGCGGTGGGTGTGAAGGGTCAGCCTTGTTCACTGACCTAGACTTAAAAATGTCAGGACGTTTTTCATGTTAAACCGGCAAAGAAAAAAAAAAGTAAGGACCGACTCAACACAATTATTATAAAACATCCTCATAAAAACACGGTCAACATTGTAGCATCTGAGCTTGTGGAGTCAGTGCATTCTCTGGTGAGCCTTACTACACACAGCGTCCACGGGGGCTTCACATGTAAGTTTGCTGTCCATCACTGTGTCCGAATGCTTATATTGGTTCACAACCGCCACAGCATGCCCATTTATCAGAACTGAAGGGAGGGCAGGTGGGGACTTCCTAAAGTCAATACACATCTCTTTCGTCTTGGAAACATTTATGTGCAAAAAGGGATGACTGGCACCACTCAAAGAATTCGGGGCCATGGTCAGGAGCATCACCATTTAGAGGAACAAAGTTCTCATGTTTCTGTTTGAGGTAGAATATATGTAAACCTCAGTCAGTTGGAATACCTCAAATCAATTTATGCATGGTGTGTTTGTTATATTTGTTTTTATGTTTTGCTTTGTAATAATTGCTGAAATTAACATAAATATCCCCATAACATGTTGCTTCGACGTTTGTTTGTTTTATCCCGTTTTTTCTTTTCAGTTCCTTCAGTGTCTTCCTTTTTTGGTATCTTTACATATCTGCAGTGGAACAACAGTACTCTTCTGTGAGGAGTGTGGGCAGGTCTTCTAGTCTGTCTTATCTGTCCAAAATGTCTGTGCAGTAGAGAATGTCTGTGACAGCAGTAGAGCAGGCTCTACTGCTGTCACATTCACTCGACAAAAAGTGCTCCATTGCCATGTCTAAACTTGCATAACCCTGTCCAAATACACTTGAAAAAAGTTGCAGTTATTATAGTAGCTATGGCTGCACAATATATCGTCAATATTAGGTATACTGTATATCCGAAGAAGCCACTGTATACTGTATAGCGAGATCCACCAGACAGAGATGTAGAGAATGTTGATGCTTTAACAGCTTAAAATAATGATGTATTTTATTATTAGAATTTCTTAGAATTGTAACGCGATTAAATGTAATATACTGTTTTGGAAGAAAAATATTGCAATATAGTTGCAGTATCACTACATTGGGATAATAATCCAATATCACAATGCAGGGAAGCAGCGACATTAGAAATAGTAAATAGTAATACAGTACAAACCTTTTTTTTATTTTTTTATTTCCTCCATAAACATCAGAACTGAATTTTGGTGACAGGGTGACAGGTTTCACAATAAGTGTATAAAAGAATAGCGATTGGTCTCACCTTGGTGGTCTTGACCTTGTTGCCAGTGCTGCACGACCAGCCAGTCAGATCAGGCAGGACTTTACACTCCTCGCCTTCCATACACGGCTCCATCTGGCACCACCACTTCTGAGCTACGATTGAGGCTAGAAAACCAGAGACACAAAAGCGCATTGATTTGAATTGTACACCTTAATAAAATGCGGTTTATGTTTGTCTTTATTGTCCCCATAGGGAAATGTGTCCTCTGCATTTAACCCATCCTTCAATGCCACTGAGGCAACCAGTAAGGAGCAGTGGTCGACGGCAGTGCCGCGCCCGGGGACCCATCTCCATGATGTAGAGCCAGGCCGATGGTCAGAATCACCTGGCTGGAGGATTCACCTATTGCACATGTTTTTAGTGGTAGGGGAAACCGGAGTATCCGGTAAAACAGGGAGAACATGCAAACTGCACACAGAAAGGCCCCGTCCTGGTGGGAATTGAACACGGGACCTTCTAGCTGTGAAGCCGAGGCGCTAACCACTGCGCTATCGTGCCGTGATTTGTGCTTATGCAAATAGTAAACCATGGACCATTTTAACACTTGAATGACTTCTGTGCCTTTAGTTCACGGCATTTTAAACTGTGTAAACCAGACTTATTTTAAGCCAACATCAGCACCATGGACAGCGACATCATGCTTCCCACAAATGCTGACATTTTTTTTTTTCTCGCTTTTTTCTTTTCCACTGTCAGTCTGATGTCAGCCAAAAATATGTATAAACAAAACAACCCAAAACATTACGCTAATCTTGTAGCGAGGTACTCCTGACTATGGTCCCCCCTGCTGTGCGTTCCGGATCGCTCCCGACTGAACACAAAACTGAATACTCCGCAGACATTTGACGCTGCTACCCCTCACTGAGCACTTTCTCCCGACACAATTTAAATCCCACAACGTAATATTTGCTTGAATAGTTCAATCCAGTCGCATTTTGAGCACACACGGAAATCAGAACCACGGACAGCAACAAAAGTGCTTCGGTCCATACTTATCTGTTTCAAGATTAATGTAATTTTCAGCACAGCCACAGTGGATAAAGTGGTTACCCTTTTCAGATGATTACGGTCCCTCGTCCCTCAACAAGGGTTCTCGAATTCAGTCAGTACGAGAGAGGAAAGAGAGAGTGAGAGACGGCACATTGTAAATATAAGATCATGACCATGAAAATGTTAGAAAGTTTGTTTATCGAGCGCTGCTAATTATTCTGCAAATGAAAAGTAGAGGGTAGAAATCTTACACATGCTTGCCGGAGCTTCTCAATAGCGTGTAGTTATTATGAGGTGTTAGAAAAAAGGTCAAACATTGAGAATATTTATAAATGGCAAGAACTTGGCAAGCACTAGACAGACATCCATCTTTGACTGCTCATGCTTAAATTGTTTGGGGAGATGATGAACTTTTGGCAAGAAATTGCTGCTGATTGGATCAAGTACAGCTGGTCTTAACCAATCGCAGCCAAGCGTCAATAACAAACCACAAAACCATCTGCGGGTCGTCTCATGATCGGAAGGTCGGGGGTTCAAATCCAGCCTCCTGAAGGTGCACATTGTTGTTGTTTCCTTGGGCAAGACACTTCACCCTCCTTGCCTCCAGTGTCTGCGCACACTGGTGTATGAATGAGAGTATATTCATACTCAACAGAGACGAGTCAAACTACAGGAGTGAGGTGAGCAGTCTGGCCATGTGGTGCACACAGAACAATCTCTCTCTAAATGTGGAGAAGACAAAAGAGATTGTTGTGGACTTTCGTAGAGCACGGGTCCAGCAGGCTCCTCTAACTATCAATGGTGCTGCAGTGGAGAGGGTGACCAGCACTAAGTTACTGGGTGTGCACATCACAGAGAACCTTTCCTGGACCATGCACACTACATCTCTGGTCAAGAAAAGTAATCAGCGTCTCTACTTTCTCCGCAAGTTAAGAAGAGCTAGAGTCCCAGCCTCTGTTATGTCCAACTTCTACAGAGGGACTATAGAGAGCATCCTGACCAGCTCCATCACTGTGTGGCACGGCGCCAGCACTGCCTCCTGCCGAAGGAGCCTCCAGCGCATCGTGAGAGCAGCGGAGAAGATCTGTGGAGGTCCTCTCCCCTCCATTAAGGACATGTACTCCACCCGTCTCACCCGCGAAGCCGTCAGAATCACCAGGGACCCTACGCACCCATCACACAGTCTCTTCAAGGTAATGCCTTCAGGGAGGAGACTGCGGAATCTGCGGGCCAGGTCGAGTCACCTTAAGAACAGTTTCGTACACAGGGCCATCGGGAAGCTGAACTCCCTGCCCTCCCTCCCACCCCTTGAATCTTATGAGAGACCAACAGACTGTTTGGAACCATGAGGTCATCCTTCTGTGGACCCACCACCTGCAGGAGGAGCCATAGGGGCTGGTGCGATGTGATTTGGGCAGCTCCAACAGCTGCTCCCACGACCCGGCAACGGACAAGTGGAAGAAAATGGATGGATGGATGGATGGAAAACCATCAAATATTATGTGTGTTTGTGGGTAAGCAGCAGCGTTACTTGTGTGCTTCTGCCCTCGCCGCGTTGTTAATTAGTATTGATAAAGGTGTTTCTTGTTGTCAGCAAATGTTACACCCTATCACGGCAATACAGCGACGTGATCGGCACAACCCACCGCTGGTTTGGTAACAAACACATCGGCGGGAGCAGAGCAAGTGTTTGTGAATACTGTGACGGTGAGAAACCGGCTCGCAAGGTAGTCTTTCTTCTAACTCTTCAATAAATACTTGTACATCTTTTGCTACTTCCACACGCACAGCATAAAAAAACATACGAGACGATGTGTCGCTATTAGTCGAAATATCAGTTCACAAGGCAATATCTTTCCAAATGAGGCCCTGACACTATTTGACTTCCCGCGTGAACTCAATAAAAAGGGATTTTGTAGCGACATGTCTTTTGAGATTGCCACGCGATTAGAAGAATAAGTGGCAATTTTCTCCGGCGTTCCAACAGGATAAATCATCTTTTACAACTCGGCGGCTTCAATCCTTAATCTAAACTCAAAGCCCACGCGTCTCACGGTTGACGCTCAAATCTTTAGATCAACTGACCCGCTGTCTAGACGGGAGGCAGCGGAGAATAACTTAATTTACTTCTATCCTCTTGTCTCCTCTGAGGATGTAGGAGAGGGATTAAAGACTAAACTTCATTTTGCCTTTGTATCAACGGATGTTCGCGGGATAACGTTCAACTTCATCTCGGGCGACAATTGCTTTTTTTTTTCTTTTTTTTTTGTCGCTCTGGTGTTATAATGTACGATGCAAAACAAAACAAAAAACGTGTTTACAGATGACACTGTCTGGAAAACAACTGAATGGGGAGGACAGTGGGGGAAAAAAAAGCGATCTTTGTAGTGTCGGAACAGAGTGTTTTGGATGACTATCGGCGGGAGTGGATGAGCCAAAAGAACAAAAAGACAACACGGAAGAAACGAAGAGCAATCTGAAGCCGAGTGGAAAATAAGCGGCGGCGGCCACATAAAGGGAGAAGGGAGAAGACAGCGTGGATAAAGCGCTCGGAGCCACGGAGGAGCGTAATATTGAGCGCTCTGTTATGATGCATGAGCGCAGGGCCTTTAAAAACCAGTGGCTGTGTAATGCTCGTTAATGCGGCCATTATAGTGTTGGCGACAGCACTTAACACGGTCAGGGCGAGACTTATTTACAGCTAATGGTCACAGCCTGGGAGGGCCGTTATCAAGTTACAGCATGGTCACATGACACGCAAGCACCTGCCTGTCTGTCCATGAGGGCGGCACAGTTTATGGAGTCACGCGGGTCCATCGTAAAAGGGTGAGAGAGGTTCTCACACTCGCACCAAGTCTGTCACCTTCAGGGCCATTAATAGTGGCTGTGGCCAGTTGAAACCGGAGAGAGAGATGAAAAGGTGATGAAGTTCGGTGAATGAATAGTAAAGAAAAGCCCTATATAAAACCAATGCATTATTATTATTATTATTATTATTATAAATCTATGTATAAATGCTGAAATGCACTTGCACATTATATTAGTATATTGTTTTTAGTTGTATTCCAATGTTTATACAATTAGCTGGAGGAATTAATAAGGAGAAAAACAAGAAAAATCTGAGTCTGTACTAGGAAAATCTCTTTCATCTATTTCTAGTGTGTCGTAGATAAAGGTTCTTGAGTCATCATCTGTACTCTGTGGTTGAAGTGTGTGGGACGTTTCGCCTCTCGTTTGAAAAGTATTTTTGATACTCCAGCGTGTTTGTCTTTGTATGCGAGTGTAATTCGCATTGAACGCAGTAATGCTCCTATTATGTAAAATATTTGCCATTTCCATTCACGATGTCTGCAAGTTGAGTAGTATATTGTACTGATACTATTTACATGGACTTTACACGGACATGGTTTGTCAAAGACATACAAAGCTGGGTTGTTGCAACATTTGGAAGTTCCCAAACAAGAGTGCAGGTCCCTCTGAGTCATTCGAGTCCACATCACTCGTATTTTTTTGAGCCAATCCTGTTACAGAATTGCCAAGAGCGGGAGGGTTTTACATTTGCCGACAACAACAAGCACTCTTATAGCCGTTTGTTAGCAACACAGCAATGACGAAAAAACGTAGGGCGCAATGCAACGCATGAATAAAAAATATTTAAAAAAAGACTGGGGTGGTTTGTTTATCTAAGTTCTAAGTGAAACAATTTTGACAAAAGCTATTGCAGATTGATGTAACAGGGCTATCGTTATTAGTAAAACAGCATATTGAGGAATTGAATGGAAACACCCTTTGACTTATGCTGCCGTCATGCCGTCATTATGGTAAATATCACTTTTCCACTGGGAACTGGGAAAGAGAGATAACCTTTGACCTTTCAACACAACAGAGAGCGGCGATAATACATTGTTATGTTTTTTTAGCTGATTGTTATGGAACATTGTGCATTTATTTACATTTTAATATTGTCTTTTTTCACTTAAAGTGCATTTGGCACATTTTTTGCTAAAACATAGTTAACACAAATATATTTACGATTTTGCTACACATTTTACCCAGCTGTCTTTAGTTTGACCATTTATGTGATGTTTATAGTTCCACTTCCTTGTTGGACACCGAGAGGAAGTGACAACACTTGTAAACTGTTGCCATGCCAACCATGTTATGTCAATGGCAAGTGAGTCAAACTGCTCTGAAACGTTACCTTTATGTATGTCACTTCCTGTCAGTAGCTTAAAAATTCAAATGAAAAATAACTTTTCTGCCCGACATTTCATTAAATTACTGCTTCAGTGAAATTAAAATTATAATTACAACAGATGTTCTGCATCTAAAGAAGTCATATTCAAAAGCATTAAGCACTTTAAAGAGAGACACTGCAGGCAAAACTCCCTTTTTTTCCATTTTCATGCATTTTGCCTCACATTGTGGCGACATATCTTAGTTTCATGCACGTGGCTATCATTCCCTGCCCTCCCTATGATCCCCCCAGCCCAGCCCCCGCTCCACAACAAGGACGAGAGAATTAACTATTTCGATTCATTGTGAAATGAATGGACAAATAAATAAAATCTTTGAATATTATGAATCAGTAGCACCTTCAGACTTCAAACCTTGGAGTTGACAATATAAGGTTTTTTCAGAGGGATTTTTTTCCTAATTCCTACCCTGATTTATTGAATAAAAAAAAACAAGGCAAAATTTCAATTATTATTTTGAAACTAAACAAGATATCTAAAATCCCCTCCGAAAAAGTATTTGTAACTAATATGTCAAATTAAGACCAATGAAATAAAACCATCAATTCAAACCAGGCACCATCCAATATTCAGATGTTGTCGCCGAAAATATGTGGAATTTTGTGTATTTTTAGGCATAAAAGGCCTTATTTTTTTATTTAACATAAAATGACCAAAAACGTGCAAATCTTCTCATATTTACATCAGTGACCTACAGCAAAAGTTTCAAATCGATATTGCTAAATTAAAAGAAATTCCTCTTCGCCTGCCTTTAAAACGCCAAACTTCACATGTTCCCGATCAAAGCAGATACAAAGGAGCAGTAGGCCAACGGTGTGTTTATAGTATTTCACTTACACACAAAAGCACTCGAACGCAATGCACTCGTAATTTCCACTTCACAACTGGAAAGGATCATCTCTATCAGAGCACATGAAGGCAGCATTATCCCCGATGCCTCAAGTGTTCTGCTGCTATGTTCAGGGGTCCTGGGTGAAAAAATGAATCACTGGAGGAGTTTCAAGTTTTCTTTGCAAATATGCCTTAAAAGGTGATAATTCTCACAATTAGATCACCGCTATTAACAATCTGCATTCGAATGTGGAGGCTCACGGATAGGAAAAACGATGTACAGTTGTGGCATGCCAGTCACTACAGATGCAATGTGCTCTTCACAAAGAATATAACACCAATCTGGTATTGGTCTGTGAGCTGGAAGCAGTGTTGTCGGCCCAATTTACGAGGCAGCTTTACTGTTTCTTCAAAAGGTTTAAACGATTGAGACTAAAGAGCACTTGTATTATGTAAATTGAGAAAGGTTGACAGAGGGGACCCTTTGTACCGATTACAGGGGAAACTGGACAGTCGTAAGATATGAATTTTCTGAATGTGGAAAGGCTCAAGCTGGTACGTTTGCGCTCAAATCCTGCTGTGGATTAACACAAATAACATTGCTAAAAACTAAATAGTAAAAGTCTGTCCTCTTCATAAACTATTTAAATTTGAAGTGGAAAAAAAAAACATTGCAAAATCCAGCCATAGGGGAGACCGCGCACAATACTAACCTAACCGTTTAGAAATCAGAGGGCACAATATACAATACTTACAGTAAAACCCATCACAGCCTAATCCAGTATCAACAAGCTGAACTCTCGCTTCCTTTGCTGCGAGGGTTTCCATTTAAAATTCCGAAAGCTCTGTTAAAACAACAAGATCACGGCCTTTAATGTTAATTTCAGATTATGGTGTTTACTTCAGTCAGACTGATATTCTTGCAGTCTCCGAACCACTGCCGATGGACCATAAAGATACTTTCACGCAGAACAGACAATCAATGTGACAACCAGGAGACAAAGTTGTGCCCGATGATTTACATTGTTTAAGCATTAAAGTAGCTCTATTTGGCTTGACAGTAATGAATCCTAAAGCCTTGCGCTGTACTGTTTGTGACATCAAGTGGCCAAAGAGGAAACTGCACCTCCACCATTTTCTAATTTGACCTGTTTTCACACAAAACTACTGCATGTCATGAGACTAACAGTGACAGGGTAAGCTTGAATATTGCCAATTAACACTTTTTGTTTCTCCCCCCGCATCACAGGTATTTAATCATTTTATAATTGGAATAAACACGGCAGTTTGAGTCTATTATCCAAAGTTACACAGACAGAAGAAAGATTTCCAAACTTATAGATAGATAGATAGATTCAGTTGTCCTTCAGTAGCAAACAACGGATAAAAAGACAAATATAATAAATACTTAAGTACTTGCCCAGAGTTTAAACTCCCACACATTTACATTAACTGTGATCATTATGAAATCAAATTGCAGCAGGGATAAAGGATCGCTCAGTCCTGCACTACATGGAGAGGAAACAATCCGATCTATTGCTCCTCTGGGCAGACAGAGTCCCGCGCAGAGGGTGTGAGGATGGCCTGGACCTTTCTCCCCAGGCACCTCTCAACCACTGCCTCAACTGAGTCCAGTGACCCCCCCCCCCGACCACTGACCCCGCCCTCTTAACCAGCTTGTCCAGCCTGTTACGGTTTTTGACAGAGATGTTATTGCCCCAGCAGAAGGCAGCATAAAAAGAAGAACAGCAGCAACAACAGATTGATAAAACATAGACAGCATTTGATTACACACATCAAAGGACTCCAGCCTCCTCAGAAAACAAGAGCCCTTTTTGTAGAGGCACTCTGTGTTGATGTTCCAGTCCAAGCTGTCACCCAGGTGGACACCTAGATATTTGTATGTGTACAACCGTTCCATGTCCTGTCCATGTATGTTGATTGGCTACTTCAGACTTGCTGCTTGCCCAACGCATGCGCAAGTCTGAAGTAGCCGGCAGTTTGACTCATGACTCTGAGCAGTATTGAACGCGACTCGTATTAGAACCTGCCTGTATATTTTGTTGCTGGCTTTTATTTTGGTTGTATCGTTTATCTTAAGCTTGTCTATCTTTCCAAATAGACCCAGTAAATGTATACTGACAGACATGGATATGGGAAAGCACTTAATGCTACTGTATCTGCTCCTACGCCACATTTTCAAGTACAATCTCAAAAGTACCTCATGCTCCACAACCAATCAATGCGATGTTACTATAAATAAAAGAGTTGTTTTGGTTTTTTTATGGCTCCTTAATAAAAAGAGTGAATTTCCAAGAATATGTCGCACAGGCTCCAAATGTTGCATTCATCTTAAGCCAGAATTCAAATAGCAGATTTTTTTGCCATGGTTTGTGATTAATAATACTGTTCGACATGAAAACATTGACGTGTCTTTCCTGTCAGCAAAACGGTAGGGAAATATTTTTATTCTTAACCTGTATTTATCAAAATGGTTGCAGATTAATTGAAACAACTCATAACTCAATCATTACATAAAGAAAAAAATCTATTACTGTTACTTGATACATATGGGTTGGTTTAGTCATGAACACAGCTTATTGACCCACTGACAGAATCTCCTTATTTCCTTTAACTTATTATACAAACCGTTTGTTTAACTGTAAGCATGGCCACTGCCCTTTCCCCCAGGTTGTTCTATTTTGGTCAATATAAAGTGTCCACAGCCTGACTCACACATTACACTGAGGAGGCTCCGGGAGGCATTGTTCCACTGGCCGGTCCCAGTCGAGCAGGCGCACAGGGAGAGGCCCATCCATCTCTTTCCACACCGATTTACTAACACACTGTGTCTCTGTTGCTCAGGCTCGCCGCGGCGTGGCAGCACACCCAGCTGCGCATGACCAAAACACAACCACACACTGTCAAAAAGACGATACATGCTGTAACCTATTGCTCAAAATATCAGCAACAGACAATGACAGATGCACACTGAAGCATTAAACATTATTTCTGCGCTCGATAAAATATAAATAAATAGCTAAAATCATGTTAATGCAGCCTAGATAATATATTGTATAAAATAACCTATTTTAGAAATGCATATTGAGTGAAATGTGTTCACCCATGAAATCAATATCGCCTAAAATGACCCCATAATGATCAATATTTGTATAGTCTTCTTTGTCTCATTTCAAGAATTGTTTTCGTTATTCTAAGTGATATAATACTTGCTCCATTGGCCATTTAATTTGAAAATAGATCAAAACCGTCTCTAAATCAGCAAAAAGTCTCTTGCAATGTAAACATTTAGTCTCGTTGGGGAAAAATCACGGAAAATGCAGACAAACGTTCTTGCATTATAGGGTAGGGTCATATTTTCTGCCATTTCCCCTTCCCATGACATTCCTCCACTTACACCAAACTAATTTTGGGTCAAGAGCCGAAATTCAGCCCCCAGGGCGGGTTGCGGGCCATATATAGGGTAAATACTATTGAAATAACATGTTTTAATAAATGAATAATAATCTGTTTTAAAATCGAGCTGGTTTTGTTAAAAAAAAACTGACAGGACTGTAACCTAATAAATCTGTCCTTCTTGTGTTTTATTGTTTCCTTAGGAATGTTGCTAATCTTACTGTGTGTCTATCTGCTGGTTTGAGTATAACTGGGAGTGAAGGGGTTAGAACCCTCAGACTTGACTTAGGATTTTGGTGTGATCACACATTGTCTGTCAGTCTCACTCATTATCATTTTCTACTGCTTATAATAAATCACCAAAAGACAACTGTTTGATTTCCGTTATTAGTCATTTCTGCAACTACACAAGTTTCTTAAAGCGGTACACTGTAGTCATTATTCATTCACTCAACATTTGGTGGTGGTAAGATACTAGTGTAGCCTCTGCCGCCCTGGGGCAGACTGATCATTTGCCACGTGGCTATAATGGGTTGTTTACACGCAGATCTCTTATTATGTCAGTGCCCTCTGCTGGACATGTGTGGAATTATTTCCTTTTTTTCTACATTGTGGCTGCCCCACAGTGGCTGGAGTGAGCATTCTGGTTAAGATAAGATAAGATAAGATAAACTTTATTGTCTGTCCCCGAAGGCGACAGAAATGTGTCTTTGACAGGCTCAAAACATGCACACACACTTCCATAAAAGCACAAGGCACATTTAAAATCAACATAACAATCATGAACAACAGGACTATTATTTGTGACCATTCAAAGTGGAGATTGCCTTTGGAATTTCTTTGAAAAGTCATAAATACGCACAGAAAGGGGCAAGGACATACTTTATTTTATTTTTATACATATTCAGGAACGTATGCTCTACAAGGGCTGGATGTGGACCACGGGTCTTGTGTTTGATACATGTGAATAACCAAGTTACAAAGGCCATCCACTGAGAGGGTCCTGTCTGCACTAAAGGTGAACGGTGTGGGTGTGTGGACGTGTGTGAAAGCGTGCCGTGGCGAGATCGTTTGTCGGTGTAAGAGAAGAGGTCATTATGACTCATGGGATAAGTGCTGCAGAGCATTGGATCAGGCCGTGAGAGGAGGAGAGCGCAGGTGAGATCTGAATGGAATGTGTTTGGGAGGCTTTTGTTAATGGAAAAAATGTATAAAAACTTGTATATTAGCTTCGTCTGCAGTTCGATCTCAACTCCTGCCGGTGCATATTGTCCTTAACTCACATTGTCCTTCCATTTACAATAAAGTGCATTGTATGTCATAACATTATCAATAGTAAATTCTACCTCTGTACCACATATTAAATCAAATAAAAAGTTTACAGTAAATAATACTAGTTCTGTGCTGAACAGGGCATCACAAATATCTATAACTCATTGTCTGGTCTGGTCGATAAGCGCAAAACAAATAGTGCTACCCAGCTTTGATTATTCTAGTTTTGAAAATGAAGTAAACAACAGAGAATATCCAGCAGAAAAGATTTTAGAAAGTTTCACACAATTATCTGTTCTCTCCGGCATCTATTATAAAACCAATCATCTTTGCCATGGTTCCCTGAGTTCATCATCAAGAACGGTATTGTTCACGTAAAAGACCTGATCAGGGAGGTTAAACAACAATATTGAGCTGTTTATTGAAGGAAAATAGAGGGGACATGGACGAAGCACCAGTGTTTGTGGCACAGTGGGGAACAACGTTCAACTGGTTAAATATAGATGTAGTACCACAGCCGACAGACAGGCTGCCAACCCTTTAAAACACTATACAATCATGTTCTGAAAATCATAGGATTTGTACTAGTTTAATCAGATCATATTTATATTATATCAAAACGTCTCTCAAATATTGATGCCTTTGAATGAATAGCTGAATAGCAAATGTAATCAATACTTTAAAAGTTTTAAGGAATTCCTTTTTCTTTTTTTTTCTTTTGAAACTGTGAAGCCCTGACTTGAAAAGACGTAATTCAAAGGCCAGAATTTTCCTCTTTTTTTTGTTTGTTTTAATTGCTGACGTGATTTCTTTCCAGCCATGACCTTTAAACCAGATAAGAGCCAAACACTCTCTCCTCCACCATCTGCCAGTCTAGGTATGATATAAAAAAAAAAGGTTCCAAATAAAACACGGCCTTTAAAAGCGCAGTCTGAATTCGCTGTGGGACAGAGGTGGACAGATGTCATATGAGAGTCTCATCCATTTGTCTCGGGGGAATAAGACAAGGCACCGACACACTGGGCGTTCATTTCCTGCTGCTCACGTAACATGATCTGCTGCATGATGAGATGTCGACTGTAAAAGGTGCAGCAAGAATTCATATGGATTTATCTTCTGTTAATTCTATTTATTGTCTTATCTATTTGTTATGAAGAATAGATGTTTTATCTCTGGCACTGTCCATGGTGCTGACCTTAGTGTGGATTCACTCGAAGCCTCAGGGTACATCCGAAAGCGGTAAATTGGTAAGAGGTCTAACGCCAAACCGGATGTGTCAGCGTTCGCCATGATAAGAAGCCTCCGAATAGGGCTGTCAGGTAGGAAGGAGTTAGGGAACGGAGCCTCAATGCTAACTATCATACCTCCTTTAGTATAGGGACCTTTTTTTTATTTTTTATCATTGTCTGTTTTCTGTGTGGCTTCATATCGTTATTGTGGTTCATGTTTGAATCATTTAAGTCAGTGGCAGCAGTAAGTAGGAATGTTTTTGTAGTCCAATACTATATGGGGGATGTAGTTTTTTTCTGAAACAGCTGTTGATGATGTCACTTCCCCTGTGTTTTATGCCCTGGGTAAGGAGGATCGGATTGGGCAAATAGCTCTGTAGGGCTAGTTCCTAAATGAAAAGGGATCTACTGTAACAGTTGACCTTACCACGTCATAAGTGGACATAGGAGCTACGCATTTGAGGCACGATAGCGCAGCGGTTAGCGCTCTCGCTTCACAGCTAGAAGGTCCTGGGTTCGATTCCCATCTGGACGGGGCCTTTCTGTGTGAAGTTTGCATGTTTTCCCTGTGTCTAGGTAGGTTTCCCCTACCAACAAAAACATGTACAATAGGCCAGGATGAATGGTGTGTGTGTGAATGCATGGAGGGACCATTGGCGCAGATGTGTGCAGTCGCAACAGTGCTTCTGTCAGTCTCCCCCAGGGGAAACTGAAGCTACTAACATAGCTTATCATCACCAAGTATGGAGTGAATGTAAAAATGCTCTCATGTGAAGTGCTTTGTGAGTGTGTCTGTGAAAGGCGCTATATAAATAAATATCTTCTCTAGACCTGGCTTTAAGGTTCCAAGCTTAGATAAAGGTGTGTGGAACATTTTAAACTGCACCCAGTTGAATGTTTGACTGCACTGACCACCGACCTGTGGACCTCCATATCATACACACTTTATGCAGCTCCAGAGGGGGGAACAATGGACACCCCTAAGGACAGACCTTAGAATGTCCAAGAATAATAAAACATGTCAAAATATTAGATAATATAACTAAATAGTCTTAATACAAAAGTGTGCCCAATTCCAAAAAAGAAACAAACAAAAAAGGAAACTGTTTAACCACACGTCTGAGTAACTTATTGCCTGACTGAGGAAAAAAAACTGCAGAACCTGTAGACGCTATATAAATAAAAGATCTTCTTCTTCTACATTGCTATGACGACAGTTAAATCATGGGGTTAGATTTTCTGCTACACTGTAGGTTTTGCAGACATGTCATACATTCAGGTAGAAAAGGCACACATACTCTTCTGAACAAATTCCCAATTAGCAGTATGGCCGTCCTCTTGAAGGAAAGCACGGTTCTGTCTGTCCGTGATCATTCAAACAGCTTTACATGTCTGTCTTCAACCTTGCATACCATCACTACACACAGGAATCCATGCACACCGTGAGTTTACCTTCTACACAGGAGGGCCTGGTTCTGGTAGTGCCAGCCACCTGTCCCGGAAAGCAGGAGCACTTCACTGTCTGGGAGCGCTCCTCGATCTTATTCTTATTACAGCAACGGTGCACAGCCACCACTTCACACGTGCCCTGCTTCACCTGGTAAGCCACTGCAACATAGAGAGAAAGGAGGCGAAAAAAAATACGATATTAGCGACACATTTATTCAGCGCGCCTGAGCCGTTTTGATTATTATTCTGCTGGGTTTAAAATTTTCAAAACAAATTGGTGTGACAAACAAGCATCTAGCGCGGCAGCCACTGGGAGGATGAAATAAATCCGCTGAATTATTTACACTTGTGTAAAGTCTTTGGTTTATTCCATGCACAGAGTCTTTGATTCGTGAGCAAACACTCTTTAGCAGCACTTTTGCTTTCATTCGCAGCCCAGTGCCCTCATTAACGTTGTCACGCGCTCGCTTCGGTGTTTGTCATTGTGCGCCACCCAAGAGGAGAGAAATCAAGGCGCTTTTCTCTTGGACGGCGGGCAGAGAGAGTAAAAAACCGCTTGATGTGGGAAATGACATGGAGTAAACGGTTGATTAGGAGTGTTAGAGGAAGGAACAGCGAGTGACAGGAAATGGTCTTGGAATATTAAGGTTAAAATTCCCGCTGAGCCCTGTAATGTGTCACTTTATGTCTGTCTGTTGATGGTCAGTCCATATGAAAACTGGAATGAGCTCAGTATAAATAAAATGAACATACATTCACTCAACTCCCTTATACTGTCGTGTCCACCTTTTGTAGATTGAAGACATGAAACAGAAGATATATATATGCATCTCCGTCTCATACAAATGGGAGGACAGTGCGCTGAAGGATTCTCTGAACAATGAGCTGGAGGGATGATGGCCACCTGCGATGCCAAGAGAAGAGGCGTCGAAATGTGATTCCAGACGACTTGGGCGGACGAGGCAACACGGAGGAGCTGGCGAGAGATAACGGAGCACGGACAAGAGCCATCGCAGGACGTCCCCCACCATTACAGAGAACAAAAGGGAGCATTTAAGGGAACATGATGATGATAATACAAATACCCAACGGCTGTGGTTAGTTGATTGGAGACCCTCCCCGCTCAAAGCCAGACTGCGTTATATTCCAGCCAATAAATAAGTACAATCCTGATTAAAACACTTCAACAACTCGTCTTCATGGAGATGCGGCTGCTTTGCTTTGATTATTTTTTTTTCATTTTGCGCAATGTGTGCTCAGACAGTATCATTGGCTTAGTCTTCGCTCTATAAAGTTTGCACCGGGGTATTGCGAGTCACAGGATTTCAATTTTCTGTATGTGTGAGTCGGGACATTGCCGTTAAAGCTGCCCTGGACTTGTGACCTCGCCGCTCATAGCCTTGAATCTGTCGCTATAGGAGGCTGTAAACTTCTCTCAGCGCTGAGCGAGTCAAAGAGAGATGAGCCAGTTCACTCGATCGAGACCTATTGCGGTCATGGTTTAACCTCTTACCCCCCCCACCTTAACCGAGCGCATTTTCTCCAGTCCAGCATTACCCGAATCTAAAAGCTTCTTGACAGGAGAGTTTACAGCCTGTAGGCCAGCGTGACGCCTCATTTGAAAACTATTCTAAAAAAAAAAAAAACGGATCGTAACTTTTTTGTCGCCGCGTTTTATGCAACATTTCAGAAGCGTTTTTGTCTCTTTTTTTGTCGTGTTTTTGTAGGTTTTTTGTGTTGCTTTTGTATAATTGTTTTTGTTGCTTTTTTACAGTGTTATCGTTGCTTTTCTGGCACGATTTTGTTGCTCTTTCTGCGCTTTTTTTTCAAGAAGCATTTAAATTTGGGTAATGCCAAAAAAAAAGGCGCTCGGTTCAGGTGGGGATTAAGAGGTTAACGTAAATATTGTGATGCAGTTAAAGAATTGCAACGCTTAAGAGCTTAAGTTGGTTTTTACTGCAATAGCTAGTTGCGTATAATAAGCGTCCGAGTGTAACGATCAGACTGAAGAGGAGGCCCTTCTCCTTGGGTGTAAGTCATTGTGTGTGTCCGGATATCTAGAGTATTTGTGCAGCAGCTGACAGCACAGAACATACACGTAGGTCCTAATGTGGTGATCAGTCCTCTCCGGGGGCTGTCATGGGCTTAATTATAACACATGCCTGACAGTAATAGGACACAAGGACACACATAATGCATAGTCTAACCTAAACGTCCTGGGCTTCACCGTCTTTGCCTCTCATGCCAGGACAATGACAATTAGCGTGCATGGCTGAAGCGAGGAGAAACAGTTTTTTAGGCAGACCATATGGCCAGGAACATATCTTTGTGGAGATAAGAGAAACGGTGTCGTTAAGAGTGCATGTGTGTCTACCGTCTAATCCCGTCATATTGCTGTACACATATTACTGTTTTGTTAAAATGAAGAAAAAAAAAGGTCCCAGCGAACCACCGCCCATCGTCATGCTGTACTATTTAGAGAACATGTGCCACGTACTAAATAGGTGTGTGGCCTCATTTCCCCGCAAATACAGCTGACAAGGACAATCACAGAGGATCAGCACATCTGCCTGTGTGCAGCGCGCCTCTTCCACGAGAACACTCTGAATAGGTTTCGGTAATATGATGTTCCGCCACATTACACCCCAGACATTTCTTCGGGGGGGAAACGTTTTATATCCGTACAGAGTGCGAAAAACACCGGGGACAACCACAAATGTTTAGTGAATCTTATCTTTGCTCGTGGCTCAGAATCCAGCCGCCTTACCCGGCGCTCTCCACTCCCGGCGTCCCGCAAAGTCTCCATCAGCGGAGACATCCGACAGACATAACTACCCATAAGCCTCTCTACGGCGTCGCTTGCCGTGTACTGTAAAGCCCCCATTGCTTTAAGGTGCGTGACTCCGGCAGCGCCAGACGTCCCCAAACTTGTTCATGCTCGGAATAAGCCTGAGCCGCAACACAAACACACATTGCACGCGCACACACGCCGAGGCAGAGAGAGAGAGAGGGTTCCATTTCTGCGGGCCACGGCCTCTCTCATCTTTTTTGATTTAAAGTTTGTTTGTTCTCTTCTCCTGAGAGCCCCATCAATGATCCCTGGCTCTTGGAGGGCGCTGCTCCCGTATCACCGCTCCACTTTCATTTCCCTCCCCCCCTCCTCTCTCTCCTGAGAATGCCACACACACACACACACACACACACACACACGCGAGGCAATTTAACACAATGGATTAAAAATTCACTGTAATTTAAGCGCAAAGTGGCCACGCTCAGAAAAGATACCTAATTCGAAAGCGTCTCGTGATGTCTCCCTATGAAATCCTAGTAACTGGTCAATCAGCGTGTCTCAATATGCAGAAGGGAAAGACGGAGTGTGCTCAGTAGGAGGACTACAGAGACTGGAGACATACAGAGACAGAGCGATAATAAGGTCACATGGGGTCACCCAGCTCATCTATTTATCGCCGGCTAAAGTGAGGCATGGCGTTATGGGGTTACCGCGAGCGTTATTAGCGAGAGGGAAAGACGGAGAGACGCTGTTTGAGGAAGGGCCTTTATTGGTTCAACCTTTTGATGATGATTAATGGAAAATGGAGCTTTGAAGAGAGAGACTGCACTATTTAAAGACAGTACCCCGCCAAGATTACTATGCGTTTCCCTCACTTTGGCGGAATTTGACAAAAGAGTGAAGCTGTAAAATCAAAATCAGCTACATTTTGAAGTACTTTACAATTGACTTTTTCTTGTGTCGATTTGTCTTTTCTTATGTTTTCACACACACAAAAAACTCGCTATTTTACAGAGCGAGTTTGACTTGTCTGACTATTGATTTACAACTCTGTCATATACTGTAAGTTTCTTGTTAAAGTTTGTCTTAAGCCAGATATTGAACAGTTTACTTTGTGTCTGCACCTACTAGTTGTTCTTGTCAGAAGCGCAATAAAGCAACCAAAGCACTTTATCCACCCAAAGCAACTGTGGAGAAAATGTCTTCATTCTTCAGGCGCTTCACAAGAATAATGTGGCTGTGCACCATTGAGCTTCGCACCTAGTAAATACAGCCCATCCATTAAGATATATTCATTACTCGTATGTAGTATATGTATATGTAGGCAAGAGCTCTCATCCAGATTCATGTCATTTACAGGAAAGGCCTGAATATGAAAGAAAATCAACCCAATACAAAAAAAAAAATCAAAAACTCTAAGGGTTTTGATTCCAATTTCCAAGAGTAGCCCATAACTTTAAAAAAGAAAGAAAGGAAAAGTGGAGTGACCAGAAAATACACTTTGCTCAATACATAGTTCAGTAAAGGTTAACGTAACAGACAAACTTCACATTATGTGTAGGTGGTTCTCTAACTTTTCACACCATGTACATTCTCATACAATATTTGACCTTCTGAGCTCAGATCAAGACGAAATTAGGACTTAACACAGGCTAAAACTGATCTAAATACTGTCTACCCTTGGGCATGCTTCAACCCGATAAAACACCAAAATCTAAAGTCGCTAAAAAAAAAAAGATCATAAATCATAAATCATAAATCCTCTTTATTTTAACTGAATAACTACTAAAACTGCAGATGACCCTGAGTGCCAAGTTCAGAGTAGTGGTGCCGGTGCCACAGTTGGAGAACCGCCTTAAGGGCCTACACTTGTTTACTGCATCCAGTAAGGAGTGGAGTTGGGAAGCTTAGTATTCCGGGGTAAGGTGCGCTACACGCTGAATCAATATCTCTCTGTAGCAAAGTATAAATCGTTACAGTAGTCAGGCTGAGAGACGCAGGAGCTCACCACCAAACTCACTCGTTTTCCCACTTGTTGCACAATTTATGTATGAGACCACAGGTTTATACACACAACTTTAGCGTGATAGGTCGGGCATGGATGGAAATAAGGAAAGATTTATCAGTGTTCTGACGATAAAGATTGAGCCCAAAAAATTATACTGTTTATCTGTCATTATTGAATGATATAGTATTAAGTAAGATAGACAGATAGATGTCGATATAGTAATTTTCAAGACAGGCCTAGTGAGTGTTGGCATCTCTTTCAATCTAAGTGCAGTTGTTTTGTTTCTATGTTACAAGATTGAAGCCATGCAATGGAGGCAAACTGTACTTATCGCCTTGGTTTAATAAATCCTCAAATTATCACCGTAAATAGGCTGAACTAATGTTGCAAGCACGTAGGGTTAACAATCATCACTTGCTTATCAAATGCAGTGAGGATGTCACTGAATAGAATCAATCACAAGCAGTGTGTAATATGGCTGGTGGTAGCTTTTACACATCATTAATTCACACAGGTATCACTGTGAAGGAAAGTTGATTTGTGAATTTCTGAAGTTCTGAAGTTCAAAGTCTGCTTCAGAAATGTGTTTGTTCACTGTCTTCAAACAATCTTAGTCTGGAAATGAACTAAGCCTTTTAGGAATCTGAAACTGCAATGTGAAAATCATATAGCATTCTTTGACCTCTAGAGCCACCAAGTGGTAGCAAACGGTACATCGTGCTCAACGAGTGAACGGCTGGCCCCAGACAGAGAGCAAGAAAACAGAGACTATTTAGAACTAAACACAGAAAAGCTATAATGTACGGCCAATTACAGTATTTTCAGCCTAAAACCACTTGGTGTGTCTCTGTGTGTGGCTTAGTGCTTTTCACTCCCAACAAGTCTTAAACTTCTCCCCAATTAAAGTCAAGCTGAAATAAAGTGGTCTACTGGGGAGCATGTCATGTCCTGGAGTGAAGGAGAGAGAGAGAGAGAGAGAGAGAGAAATTAAAAGAGAGAGGAAAAAGTAAAAGAGAGAGAGAAAGAGAGTGAGAGGGAGAGAGAGAGAGAGAGAGAGAGAGAGAGAGAGAGAGAGAGAAAGACAGAGAGAAATATATCCAGGTTGACCTTCACAATGCACTGGGCCTGCAATTAGCCATGTCCCGCTGTAAGCAGGCGGCTTCCTCTGCATCAAAGGAAACTAATACCATTACTCAGAGCACAGGCTGGACGCTGCTAGCTTTTCTGTGCCACTCAAAGGTCACCTTGCACAACACATGCAAGCAACAAGACACACATAATTAGGAAAATGGTGATAATTGGGGGGGGGTGTTACGGCAAAAAGAAAAACAAAAACAAAAAACATTTCAAGAGAAAAATTGTGTTTCTTGTGAGGTCAAGGCAGTGTGGTTGTGACTAGTGAATGTGACAGCCACTATCCAGGATGAGTAAATCAAGAAAAAGATAACGTGCACAGTGAACATCTAAGACAATGGCGCACAGGAGCACCTTGAGCACCAGAGCAATAGAGGCCCAGATTCAAGATTCAAGATTCAAGATTGTTTTATTTGTCAAACCATGTGACTGATTTGAAATTATATTTCTCTCATCCTTGATTGTGGAGCGGGGGGTGGGGGAAGAGGGGTGGGAGGGAGGGCAAGGAGTTCAGCTTCCCGATGGCCCTGTGTACGAAACTGTTCTTAAGGCGACTCGACCCGGCCCGTAGATTCCGCAGTCTCCTCCCAGAAGGCATTACTCTGAAGAGACTGTGTGATGTAGGGTCCCTGGTGAGATCGATCACACCAGACACACGACCCCAGATGTCGGCCCCTGAGACAGTCCAGCACATACCTGTAGGGTGTAAGATGCTGCAGGAAAGGTTTACATACTCACAACCAAGTGGCCCCCTATTGATGGGGGTCCCGAGTGGTTTGTCTACTGAGATTGGGTCACAGGTTTGTGAACCCCTGGATTACATGAACAGATTATGAGTTGGGAACCAAAGTCAATGTGGGAAACACGTCTAAAAGTGGTAAAGAATAGCCAAGCCATCATTGTGTGGGACATCCAGATACAGACTGACTGAATGGTAATGGCAGAGGAAAGCTGTGTTGGTTTACTGAGCAATACCATGTGATGGAAACATCGGGAAAAAGGAATGTGCATCAGAGGAAGGCTGACTTCAGTGGTGCTCATGATCACTGGAGCACTCAGGGCAGTAACCCCCAAACTGGAGGAGTGGCTACAGCAGATCCCAGGGAAAACATCAGACATCTCAGTCCAGAAAAGTACATTTCTAGGAACATAAGAAACTGAGCAGAACCCTCAGGCTTCCAGGCCTCTGGAACCTGAGCTTGGAAGGATGAGACCGAAACATAGGAGAGCGGTTTTTACTCATCTACTTTTATAACTGGATAGAAGTAAAAAGTACTCTGTGATAAAACCACTCCAGGAACAAGCACAAAAGTACATGTGCATGCGTACTACCCACCTCATTCTTTTTTTTGTGCTTATTTTACACTAGATGCACTTCCTGAAATCGCAAAATGTTCATTCATTTCTAATTCATGTAAGCTCTTTATTCATGAGTGCTATATTTCAAAGGAGAGCATTTTCTCAAATTTAAATAGTGTTTTGAATAAAGTCTATGTTTTAAAGCAGCTCATCATAATAGGATACTGTACACAGCAGCTCTTATGGCAGTTGTCTCGATTGTGGTAAATAGATCGGATCACACCGTTCTGATGCCGTTGTGTTGACAGTGCCTGTCAGTTTAAGTGGCAAGTGCTTCTATGCAGACCAGGCATCAAAGACCAAATGCTGTCTTAAACTGCGGTAAAATACACAAGACAGTTACTGAATATTGCAATCTTTCCTCCTGTCGTGCGTCCCAAATTTGTCTTCCTCATTTTCACCAAGAACTTTATCCCAGCTTTGTCTTGATGAGCTTTGTTGTAAGGCATTCATTGAACTTTCACTCCTGGGTTTATATTTTATCACTTTGTTGGGTTCAGTCTCCAAAAGACGGTCCTGTTTTACCTTGACAAGTGTAAATATCGGTAAGTGATCACTTATGTCATTTATTAAAATCCCACTTTGATGAACATTCTCCAACATGTTGGTAAATATGTTATCAATTAGAGAGGCGGTCGTAGCTGTTATTGTTGTAGGTAGTGTAATCAATGGATACAACTTATTACTGTGCATTGCATTCAAAAAATGTTCCGTTGGTCCATGACTCTTATGTTTTAATAAGTCAATATTAGTGTCACCACAAAAAATAATCTTTTTCGTTTGGTCAACATACATATTTTCAATGCACTCGTAAATACTTGTAAATCTGTTCCAGGAGCTCTATATACACAAGATAACAGTATATGTGTTCTTTTCTCAAAAACACAGTGTGTTTGAGCAAGTAATGGAGTGCACAGTTATGCACTCAATTACTTGCTCAATTGCTACACGCATGTGCTCCACTACCTTTGTCCACATAGAGTGCAACGCCACCATTTTTGTGTTCTCTATTTTTATGAAACATTTCATAACCCTTAAGTGTTAAATTAAAATTTGAATCACTATTTAACCAGGTCTCCGAAATAGCAATAACATTAAAAGTAAGGCTAAGGTTATCAAGATATTCCTTTTATACTATCAAAGTTGGCCCATAGGCTCTGACTATTAAAGTGTATAATCGAAGTATCTTCCACATTTTCTAATAAAGACATTTGCTGATCTTGAAAATATGTACATTTTTTTGGTCAGATTGTTATAAAACTGAATGTCTGGATCAATGTCATGCAAACCTGTTCGCGACTCATAGTTTTCATAAGTAAATGTGTCAAATTCTTGTACCAAGCTTGTGTCTTCATTTTCGGATAAGGAAGCAACACTGGACATGTTGTTCCTGAGTGAAAAAAAGTTACTTTGCATTACCTTACAGTCACTTGTAATCAGAGCCGTGGGAAGAACTTTTAATTAGGGGGTGCTGAGGGATAAAGTTTACCCCAAAACCACTTTTTCTGTGCATATTTCCTATTTAATAATATTGCCTGCAATTTGCAAACTATCCACCAGGGGGTGCTGCAGCGCCCTCAGCACCCTGGGTTCCCACGGCCTTGCTTGTAATCGTCCAGATCTCCTTCCTCCCTGATCCATATTACCTAACCCTCTTCAGGAGTTCCTTTGAGTTTGATAAACACGTTACAATTTGTCGTCCAGGTGGATTGTATCTTATCCTGTTTCCTCAGAGCACGAGCTTGTCTTGCGATGTCCGTGTTTTTTGTTTTGTTAGATGCTCATTCATGTAAACATTTGTGCCCTTGAGCTTTCTTCCTTGTTTGAGCACCTCTACTTTCCGTTTTCTGTTGGTGAACCGTATTATCATCGCTGGTTTCGTCTACATGTGGGTCCAAAGTGGGTAAAAACCATAAGGCCCACATGCCCACAAATACATTTATTTGCAAGATAGAAGCTTGATGAGATAAGATGAAATAATTTTAAGATGCAATGAGGAGCAAACACTGTAAAATCGGACAATTTACCATTAATTACAAAACAAATTAGGCCTAATTTGACAGAAATATTTATTTTTTTGTGTTAAACATGTAAAATTCATCTAAATTAAAACATATTTTGAATCCTTAAAATAAAGAGCATGAATTAAATACATTTAAATGTTTTAATATTTGATTAAAAATGTGAATGTAATATAACAGCATTGGAATTACACATTTCAGTAACAATATTTTATTAAAGAAAGAAATTATGCTTTTTCCTGGTATTTGGTAATAAGGTCAAAGGCATCTTTTTCACCATCTCACACTTTGTTGGTTAGAAAATGCAATATTGACCTAGAACAGCCGAATCAAATATCCAGTAGTTTCATTTCCTGAACCTATGATTAACGATATAAAATGAGGCCCTCCCAGTCACACAGAAAACGCAGACCCTGGTATGTTTTTGATGAGAGAACAACAGTGTAACGAGCTGTAAAAAATAAATTTCAGAAATAGTTTAAATTCCTCCAGGCAATTTTTGTGATTGTTGCGCAGTAAAAAGCATGATTTTGTGGGCCATTTCTCCAAAAGATGTGATGAAAGGTTTAGCTTAAACATTATATATAAAAAAAAAAAGAAGTTAAGTCAGACCTGAGGTGCATGAGAGGCAGCCCAGGGATAGAGTGGTAGCAGCCCCCGCTTCAGTCTGAATGATTTAACCCAAGGATGCACAGGACATTGCCTCCTATGCCCAAATTTAACCAGCAAAATGTATTTTATTATTATGCATTAATACGTAGTTGTGATGGCAACATCGTAAAATCCTGGAGGGACTGTAAAATAACAAACAAGTTTGAACGGCTGGAAGTTGTGACATGTTTGGGACAGGTGTAAATGGGCCAGAACTGGGCCATATCGTATCACATATTGTTATTGCAGTATATTTTTTTGATATTGTTGTAATTTTTGATATCGCTGTGGACACGATATTATTTATGTTATGCTCAGCTCCATCAGAGCAGCATAAACACTGACTGTGTAGGACACGGGGGCAGGTGCTCAAAAAGCAAACTGCTTGAGTAGATCATATTTATGAGGAATGGCGCTAAAAGAAACAAAACAATGTGTTGCGATTAGCCAATTTATTTATTATGGAATCATGACTGTCTTACAGAGATGTCCTTACAGCATGGCCCAATACGATACTTTGAGATGCTTTTAGACCGTGATTCTCCTCACGCAAATATTTTGACAGTTTACAACATGTTGACCTAATATTCCTTTCGGCCCGAGAGCGGCACTTTGGGGTCAGTGTGAATCTAACCGCAGCACTTTACGACGGTCAAAACAGCTCCGACTGCGGCTGGAACAGGTGGTCCCGGGGCGGCGCATCTCGTTCTCTGCGTTGGGGCGGTTGAGGTGTGAAGGTGGCCGACCTATTTTATTTTATTTATTTATTTGAACAGGGACAGTGTACAATATACATTAGCCTCAGAAAGGTGAGATGCATTGTACCAGGTTATAGCACTTGTGCTAATTTCCACCTGCAGTCCCTGGGCCTATTGTACATGTTTTTAGTGGTAGGGGAAACCGGAGGAAACCTACACAGACACGGGGAGAACATGCAAACTCCACACAGAAAGGCCCCGTCCAGGTGGGAATTGTCGTGGAATTTCTTACACCGATAAAGGAAAAAACTGAAAAGATATTTGTCTCAATCAAAGATTTGTAATATATTTATTCTACACACGCGCGGAGAGTCGACACACACAGAATCCATGGTTCGCTCTGCCGGGGCAGAGCTACGGAGCAAGTTCATATAGTCAGGCGCACAGCAGGACCCCGAAACCGTGACGTCACATGGGCTGAGATTATCATGCAAACATCACCTTTTGTTTTAGTGCAAGACACAGGAAGGCCTTTGTCTTAAGTGTGAAAGGAGCAGCCAGCAGAGGCCTTTGTGGCCATGGTGATGTCTTCAGGTGTGATGGAGAAGGCCTTTAGTGCAAACTCAGCATGGCGTCAGACGGCCGTCTCTGCATTAATTAAAGGCCCAGCCGTCCAGGGTTTAGTCCGTGTATTTGCTGCGACTGGTTCTAGTTTAATTAACTCTAAAAACTGTCATTACAGAATCGAACCCGGACCTTCTAGCTGTGAAGCACGAGCGCTAACCGCTGTGCTACCGTGCCGCTTCTACAACACAAATTCTCCAGCTTCTACAACACAAACAACAACAACACACAACAAAAGCACAACCTGTCAGAACATTTAAGTTATAACATGTTGACCTAATACTCCTCTAAGAGAACCAGCTTCTACAACACAAAACAACAACAACAACACACAACAAAAGCACAACCTGTCAGAACATTTAAGTTATAACAGGTTGACCTATTACTCCTCGAGAGAACCAGCTTCTACAACACAAAACAACAACAACACAAAACAACACAACAAAAGCACAACCTGTCAGAACATTTAAATTATAACATGTTGACCTATTACTCCTCTAGAGAACCAGCTTCTACAACACAAAACAACAACAACACAACAACAGCACAACCTGTCAGAACATTTAAGTTATAACAGGTTGACCTATTACTCCTCTAGAGAACCAGCTTCTACAACACAAAACAACAACAACACAAAACAACACAACAAAAGCACAACCTGTCAGAACATTTAAATTATAACATGTTGACCTATTACTCCTCGAGAGAACCAGCTTCTACAACACAAAACAACAACAACACAAAAACACAACAACCTGTCAGAACATTTTAGTTATAACATGTTGACCTATTACTCCTCTAGAGAACCAGCTTCTACAACACAAAACAACAACAACACAAAACAACAACAACAGCACAACATGTCAGAACATTTAAGTTATAACATGTTGACCTATTACTCCTCGAGAGAACCAGCTTCTACAACACAAAACAACAACAACACAAAACAACAACAACAGCACAACATGTCAGAACATTTAAGTTATAACATGTTGACCTATTACTCCTCGAGAGAACCAGCTTCTACAACACAAAACAACAACAACACAAAAACACAACAACCTGTCAGAACATTTTAGTTATAACATGTTGACCTAATACTCCTCTAAGAGAACCAGCTTCTACAACACAAAACAACAACAACACAAAACAACAACAACAGCACAACCTGTCAGAACCTTTAAGTTATAACATGTTGACCTAATACTCCTCTAGGAGAACCAGCTTCTACAACACAAAACAACAACAACACAAAACACAACAAAAGCACAACCTGTCAGAACATTTAAGTTATAACATGTTGACCTAATACTCCTCTAAGAGAACCAGCTTCTACAACACAAAACAAAAACAACACAAAACAACACAACAACAGCACAACCTGTCAGAACATTTAAGTTATAACATGTTGACCTAATACTCCTCGAGAGAACCAGCTTCTACAACACAAAACAACAACAACACAAAACAACAACAGCACAACCTGTCAGAACATTTAAGTTATAACATGTTGACCTAATACTCCTCTAAGAGAACCAGCTTCTACAACACAAAACAACAACAACACAAAACAACAACAGCACAACCTGTCAGAACATTTAAGTTATAACATGTTGACCTAATACTCCTCGAGAGAACCAGCTTCTACAACACAAAACAACAACAACACAACAAAAGCACAACCTGTCAGAACATTTAAGTTATAACATGTTGACCTAATACTCCTCGAGAGAACCAGCTTCTACAACACAAAACAACAACAACACAAAACAACAACGACCACCATCACCACCAAACTCCCCCACAGCCTTTCCAAACAGACTAGAAGTACTCATCAGAATGCCATTTGTCCTTCTCCAGTTTAGCAGGCAATGGGTTTTCCATATTTTCTCCCTTTCCAAACTCCACTGTTTGAGTCCCAACTTCAAAATCCTCTGCCCTGGTCTCAGTCCCAGCTGCAGCCGCTCCCTCCACCGGGGCCTCGCCTTCAGCCTCCATCAAAGCAGCCTGTTTTAAACCGTCAGGCATTTCCAAAGTGACCACAGTTGTCTGAGTCCCAACCTCAAGACGTAGTCTTTTCTCAATCTTAATTAACTCATCTAGACGCAGATCTGAGGTGAGGCCCAGCTGCACGAGGCCCCCTTTCTGCAGAGAGCCATACATCTTTTCCACTTGTTGCTTGAGCTTAGTGTTTGAATTCATTAACAGGTCCACGTGTCCTTTTTCCTGGAGGATCTTGAATTCTATCTTCTGTTGTTTCATTTTTTCTTTTATTAATTCATTCTTTTCTTTCTCTAGTTCCTTGTTGCATTGAAGATAAGCGCTTTGTTCTTTTTTAAGCATTTTCAGCTCAACGTCACTATCTTTGTCATACACATTCCTTTGGCTTTGATTCAATGTTCTTAGTTGATCGATGAGATCCATGTTCTCCTCTTTAAGCTTGGTGACATGGCTGGAGACGATGTTCATTACGTGTTGATTTGCCGTATTTCTCCGCATGTCCTTGATCTGTTCTGAAAGAGACTCATTTTCTAGAATTAGATTAGCCTCTCTTTCCCTCACCTTATACTCGAAACTTTTGAGGTTGACCTGGTCGTACTTTTTGAAGACTCTTACTTTCTCCTTTTTAAGAGCTGTATTCTTCATACCCAACTCTTTTACTGATTTGCCCAATAGAGACTGCAATTTAATGTAGGTCCTCTTTTCACTGATCCCCTGTCTCACTTTTTCAATGCCATTCTCAAGCGCTTGGTTTTCTTCAGTAACATCATGCACCTGTTTTTGTAATGCTTTGTACGCTTCCTGAATATTCACCACCTTTTCGTGGTCTGGCTGGAGTAATTCGTACTCACTTTTGAGCTGATTCTGGATTTGGTTTTGCTTTTTTAGTTCAGACCGAAGAGTCTGAAGAGAGTCGAAACTCGTGAAGAGTTTTACATTCTGATCGCCACGATCTGAGACCAGGTTATTTGCGATTTGTTTCAATAACTGGATAAACTCACAGTCCACACTTCCATCGAACATGATCATAATTGGATCTTCCATTGTTCCAACTATGAATGAAGCGTTATTACAAGGAAATTCTCTAAATAATACACAGAAGTAGTCCGATATACAACAGGATTTGCCTCACAAGGCCGCACCAAACACAACAGCACAACCAATGTAATGCCCACGCAAATGACACTCGTATCCTAAAAAGCAGTCCGGGTGACCTCTGTCCTTAGACCCGCCTTCACGGCAAGTAACTCAGAAACCCCGTAGAGGAACCACTAGAAGAAGCTATCCACTTCCATAGTTCACAAGCTGTAGTACAAATGGCAGACCTTCTGCATGTGAGTCTGCAGACCTTCTGCATGTGAGTCTGCAGACCTTCTGCATGTGAGTCTGCAGAATGAGTGTGACAAGGGAATGATGACATCACCAAAGACGAAACGAAAACATTCTGTTGTCACAGCAACGGTTCTATTCCTGAATTCCATATAAGGATAAAACTGGGTTTTGCTCGTGGGCATGGTTGCACGGCAACAGGTATGGAATCTGCCATGGCGAGGCCACACCCCCTTGTATGACGGCATTGCGTCATACACGCCCGCTTGTATGACGCAACGCCGTGTGTATGAGTCTGTTATGTGCCTCTACAGAGGGACTATAGAGAGCATCCTGACCAGCTCCATCACTGTGTGGTTCTTCTACAGAGGGACTATAGAGAGCATCCTGACCAGCTCCATCACTGTGTGGTTCTTCTACAGAGGGACTATAGAGAGCATCCTGACCAGCTCCATCACTGTGTGGCACGGCGCCAGCACTGCCTCCTGCCGGAGGAGCCTCCAGCGCATCGTGAGAGCAGCGGAGAAGATCTGCGGAGCTCCTCTCCCCTCCATTAAGGACATGTACTCCACCCGTCTCACCCGCAAAGCCGTCAGAATCACCAGGGACCCTACGCACCCATCACACAGTCTCTTCAGAGTAATGCCTTCTGGGAGGAGACTGCGGAATCTACGGGCCAGGTCGAGTCGCCTTAAGAACAGTTTTGTACACAGGGCCATCGGGAAGCTGAACTCCCTGCCCTCCCCCACCCCCCACTCCACAATCAAGGATGAGAGAAATTCCATTTCAAATCATTCACATGGTTTGACAAATAAAAAATCTTGAATCAGGAAGTAAAATAACAAATGTCTAAAAAAGGTCAAACCCAGAGAAATATAGATACATTTTAAAGCTGAATTTTAAATATGCTTTATTGCTCAGCAAAAAAGTCATATTCATTCATTTCTTTATCCTATTCAAATTGAATAGGATGTGATTTTATTTTTGAAAATTTTAATAGCAAACTCAAGTCAGCGCTTGATTCTATCGCTCCTTTAAAATCCAAGAAACTCCCTACAAAACCAATTACTCCATGGAGGAATGAGGAAATTAAACAACTCAAAAGACAATGCAGGGTGGCAGAGAGAAAATGGAGAAAAAACAAAATTACCATAAACTACCAAATCTTCCGTGAACAACAATCAACCTACAATAACACAGTAAGAAACACAAGAAACAACTACTTCTCAAAAATTATCAACAATAATAAAAACAATCCCAAGGTACTCTTCTCTACAATAGAACATCTAATCAATCCTGATTTTAACAAGACCAATTTTACTCCAAGTGACTCCCTTTGCGAGGCGTTTGCAGACCACTTCAGGGGAAAGATAGACACTATCAGATGTAATATTTTATCTACTCAAAGTAACACGGTTTTAAATACATCTGGTTGTCTACTTGTTCCAGAGGAAACACTGCACAGTTTTGTCCAGGTTAATGCTGAGATGCTTGATAAAGTTTTCTCCTCAGTGAGGCCCACCACATGTCCTTTAGACCCGGTCCCAACCCCGTTTTTTAAAACTTTCTATGGATCTCTTAGAGACGAGCTTTTACACATGATGAATTGCTCCCTTCAGACGGGGGTCTTCCCTGCTGCCTTTAAGGGGGCGGTGGTGAGGCCTCTGCTGAAGAAGACCAATTTGGACCGTAATGATTTTAACAACTTTAGACCGGTATCCAACTTACCATTTTTAAGCAAAATCTTAGAAAAACTTGTTTTTACCCAACTTAGCGACTTTATAAATGCACATGACGTCCTTGAGAAATTTCAGTCTGGCTTTAGGGTAAACCACAGCACCGAGACAACCCTTTTAAAGATTTTAAACGATTTTAGATTAAATTATGATTCCAAAAGGTTGACAGTGTTGGTTCTACTGGATCTGAGCGCTGCCTTTGATACAGTCGACCATACTATTCTTTTAACTCGTTTAAAACACATCGGCCTCTCTGGTGCTGTCCACAAATGGTTTACATCCTACCTCACAGACAGGACATTCATGGTAAGTGTGGATACCTGCTCCTCCAAGGTCCATAATATTACATGTGGTGTGCCTCAAGGTTCGATTTTAGGCCCAGTGCTTTTTAACCTGTATATGCTCCCTCTTGGTGATGTCATCAGGAGACATGGAGTCAACTTTCATAGTTACGCTGACGATACACAGTTGTACATCTCCATGTCTCCTGAGGACACCAGGCCAATGGATGCACTTTTTAACTGCATTTTAGATATCAAATCCTGGATGGCAGAAAACTTTCTCCAGCTTAACCAGGACAAAACTGAAGTTTTAGTCATCGGTCCTCAGGCCCAGAGAGAGAAACTTTTACCCAAACTACAGTCATTGTCTTTTAATCCTTCCTCACAGGTGAAGAACCTGGGTGTGATTTTGGACTCTGAGCTGACTTTAATTCCACACATTAAGAATATCACAAAGATAGGTTTTTACCATCTAAAGAACATAGCCAGAGTCCGCCCCATTCTCTCTCGGGCCAACACGGAGACGCTAATGCATGCTTTTATCACCAGTCGTATCGACTACTGTAATGCCCTGCTTTCTGGTCTTCCCAAAAAGAGTATCTCAGGTTTACAACTTTTACAAAATTCAGCAGCTCGTGTCCTGACGAAGACCAGGAGGCGGGACCACATTACACCGGTTTTAGAGTCGCTGCATTGGCTCCCCGTGTGTTTCAGGATCCATTTTAAAGTTCTTTTAATGGTTTTTAAATGTCTTAATGGTCTTGGTCCTTCTTATCTTTCAGAATTGATTTTACCATATGAGCCTTCGCGGTCCCTTCGCTCCTCTGGCAGGGGTCTCCTAGTTATTCCTAAAGTCAACAGAAAGACTCACGGCGAGGCGTCTTTCCAATACTATGGCCCTCGCCTCTGGAACGACCTGCCAGAGGAGCTCAGGACCGCAGAGAACGTTCATGTTTTTAAGAGCAGGCTCAAGACCCACCTTTTTAGTTTAGCTTTTAATTAATATTTACTTATATTAACCTTATTTACCGGTTTTAGTTCTATTATTTCTTTATTTTCCCTCTTTTATCCTGTGCTATTTCACGCACAGTTTTAGCTGTTTTTAATGTATCTCTTATTAAATATTTATTTATTTATTTTTATTTATTTTATTCATTTATTTTTTATGTTCTCCTAGTGGTTCCTCTGAGGGAGCCCTCTGCCCCGGGAGTGCTGGTTGGCTGTGGCCGTGCGGGCGCTCTCCTGGGGGTGCCTGGATGGAGGTAGGACGTCTCTCCTACACCTACTCCGGGCCCCCTGGGTTGGCGCTCTGTGGCTGTGGGCGATGGGCTGCTCCTGGTGCAGACGGCTCCTTGGATGATGTTTCCTCTTTCGGCCCATCTGTACCCAGCCTTACATACTCAACTCTATGTCCATTTTTATTTAAGACTTTTAACTGCTGGGCTGTCTGTACGTCTGTGTGTCTGTGTGTGCGGGTGGTGGGTGGTGGGGTTGTAGTTATTTATGTATATTTACTGGTGGGGACGATTTTTATTATTTTTAATGATTTTTAAGCACTGTAAAGCACTTTGTGTTACATTTTGTATGAAAAGCGCTCTATAAATAAAGTTTGATTTGATTTGATTTGATGATGAAAAGTAAAAATCTACAAAAGCATGAAGAAAAAGACAATAATATTTTGCTTGTAAATTGTAAGAAATCTATTATTTGATCAAAGTTAAATTTGGCATTGGCTTTATATATTTTAAATGTCTTATCATTTAAAATGATAAGACAACTGAGTAACTTGGACTCAAACAGGGCTATTTTTCTATTTTTTTCTCAAATTTGCTTATGGATTGTACTTCATGTTATAAATAAATAATACTCTCTTAAAAATATGATGCATTGTACTGCAGTGGCTCTAGAACTGCTGTCTTCAATTTAGACATTATTCATTTTAACTAGATTATGGGTAGACCCAATTTATATCTTGATTTAAGGACTACTTGGAATGCAAAATATTGTTGAGGTCGGATTTGATTTGAACAGTTTGAGAACTGCTCTACTGCACGCAGCTCTATTTATTATCATTAGCACCCTCTGCTGACAAAAATTTGCAATTGCCAATTTTCAGATCAATTTTTGGCACATAATAACGGTACAAATGTAATAAATGGTAAATGGTAAATGGTAAATGGTCTCAACTTATATAGCGCTTTTCCACCTACATCAGGCACTCAAAGCGCTTTACAGCAAGGAACCTCTCACCCATTCATACACCAATGTACGCAGACACTGGAGGCAAGGTGGGTGAAGTGTCTTGCCCAAGGACACAACGACAGCGTGCACCTTCAGGAGGCGGGATTCGAACCCCCGACCTTCCGATCACGAGACGACCCGCTCTACCATCTGCGCCACTTTGTTCACAGATATGAGGTAAACACACCCAACTGCCTTTGAAACTGTTTGTGACTATGAGATGTTAGATTTAAGAGTTTGCTGAAAATTTCATTTAAATCTAAATACTATACCTAGACTGTAAAATTAAGAATGGACTGAGGGCGCGTGGCTTTGCTCATTACTGAAGCTAGTTCATGCTAACAAGTGTGCTGTGATTTTGGAGCCAGCTTCGTTATTCAGAATAGGGCAAAAATGTGAAAGGATAAAATTAGGACAATCTTGCGTGTGTTAAGAGTAAAGAATGATAAGTAGCACACGTACAACCACTCTATGTAGGACTTACATGAGAATGATGGGTGCTTGGGTTTGATTTACTCACAGGTGGATACCACGGCACGAAGGTTCACCTAATTAAGTGAATGTTGTCAAACAATACAAAACAAATAACTAGCCTATTTGGCCCGCAGGAACAATTACGTTGGCCCGCCAGAGAGTGACCTACTTTTGCGCCGCATACTAACTCTCTCCCATTCATTCTCAATGGTAAATATGGATGCAGTACACTTTTTGGCCACCAGCGTCAAATTGGGGGCGCTGTTTCACTCCTTTCGCAAAGTCAAGGAAACACTGTTGTGGTGTCTTGGTGTTTATCAATCACAAAGCGTCGTAGCATCAACTTTCCCAGTTTTCCAACTTTTATTGCAAAGGTCGTTGACATCAACAAAGGTACGTGTTAAAAATAATTGTTGCTGAACAGACACTTTCAAAATGATCTCATATGGCATTTTCTTTGAGTTAACAAATGAATGAGGGAAAGTCACCATAGGTGCTGTAGATACAGGTGTTGTTGTTGTTATCTTAGGGTGACCAGATGTCCCAGTTTACCCGGGACAGTCTCAGTTTTTAGTCCTTTGTCCCACGTTCCCATAGATTGAGCCCAATAACACTGACAATGTAAGACTTACTGATGAGCATGTATAGCTCACCCCTATGGATACCAAAAATATATCACATTAATAACCCAATAGTTATTAGTACTGTTATTATTAAGCAATTACTTAGCAGTTATTGGGCAGAGTTACTATTAACAACTACTTTAATTACACAAGAACTACCACTTTTATTAATATTTATTACTAGTAATTACTAGGCAATTACCTAGCAGTTATTGAGCAGAGTTACTATTAAGTACTACTTTAATTACACAAGAACTACCACTTTTATTGATATTTGTTACTAGTTATTACCACTGTAACTACCTAGGTAATTACCTAGTAGTTACAACAGCAAAATAAAGAAACAAGGTAGAATCCTTTAATCTTTAATCTGTGGATGTACGTATGGACTTGGTTATGGCTAAACTGACATAAAATTCAATGCATTTTCTCTACACAAAATTAAACGAAGGTACAAACAAGGTGTGTTTGTGAACCCCGTCAGAAATAACACGATTCTATGCATCGAATTTGCTCATTTTTCTCCAAAACAGTGAGGCACTCGGATATGTTGTTAAATTCAAGATTCCCATAAACCCAACCCTAGGGGCCGCTCCACGGCAACGGTAACACGTGTGGGTATCTCTACAGTGACAGTGTAATTAACCTATTGTGGGACGGCGAGGAGGGAAGGGCGGAGGGGGTCGGAACGAGAGCCCGCCGTACCTGTCGTCCCCCGATGGCTACGGTTGCCACCGGACACGGGGTCAACGCAGAGCATCACCACGGCAACGAGGAAGGCCACCTGCAAAGGCCGCTCTGACCTCCACCGCAGTTTCATCCTGGGAGAGAGAGGGCAGGGGGGGGGGGGGGGGGGGGCAGAGGGCAGAGGAAGAGGCTTGGTTAAAAAAAAAAAAAAAACAGCGCAGCAGCAGCACAAACAAAAATACCGCATTTTCCGCAGACAAACAGTGCGAGGGGTGAGCCGCAAAGGTCACGGCACAAAATGACAAAGTGGAAAAAGTGCGGAGAATTGCCTGCCGCTACAGTACAGAGAGCAGCTAACTCTGGCACAAAGTTTTCAAAGTTAACACAATGGACTCCGTGGCAGATTTTGGCGGGGTAACAATAGTGTCCTTTGTTCCCTGCAATCAATACTCGCGTAATTTGTTTTTATTTGACCTTTTATTTTTTTATTTTTTTCTCTCAAAGTGAAAATGTTTAATGGTCGTCGAGCCCTTTTTAATCAGCTTTGCATCCTGCTGTGTCGCTGATTTCATTGTGTAGCTTTCAATTGTGCCGCCGAGTGTAGAAACACATTTCGTCACGGAACAATTAAGTCGAACTGAACTTTTATACTTTGCAAACGCATCTTTTTTTGTGTGTGTGGGTAGAAGTGAAAAGAGATGACACAAAACAATTACTCAGGTTGCTGCAAGTAAAAATAAATAAAGGGCCGCATATTGGAGTTTAATCTGTCCCGGAACCGCCACCTTAACGTGGTGGAGGGGTTTGAGCGCCCGAATGATCCTGGGAGCTCTGTTGTCGGGGGCTTCGTGCCCCTGGTAGGGTCTCCCATGGCAAACAGGTCCTAGGTGACGGGTCAGACAAAGAGCGGTTCAGAAGCTCCTTATGAGAGACCAACAGGCCCGGTTAGAACCACGAGGCCGTCCTTCTGTGGACCCACCACCTGCAGGAGGAGCCATAGGGGCTGGTGCAATGTGATTTGGGCAGCTCCCACGACCCGGCAACGGACAAGTGGAAGAAAATGGATGGATGGATGGATGAATATCGGAGTTTAAGGGATATGGCCTAACATCTATATCACGATATAAAAAAGAAATATCACGATAACAATATACTAATTTAACGATATATTTGACAACGGACAAATTATTATTCAAAATTCCAGCTTTACGCCTATTTATAAGAGTGAATTTCTACATTGTGCGATCAAAAAAGTTCTTTCTCATCTTATCGTATCTGTGCCGATGAAATCCTGATTTAGCAATTGTTGTCAATAGAGGATTTTTTACAGAGAACATAATATGTGGGAAAACTATTTCCAAAGAATTAAAGTGGGAGGCACTTATTTTATTCATATAAGAAATACTTCTACCCTAGAAGTAAGAAGTATGGCCTGCCTTGTGATATAACGGAAAAAAATACAAAACTCAAGTAGGCCAACATGTGCTTGAGTAACAGACCTCCTGACCAGAACACTGTTGTGAGTATTTATAGATGTCCGTGTAGATGTTGTTATGATCAGTGTTCACCACCAGGTGTCGCTGCTGTTAAATATAGCACTGTTTATATAATGCACTCAGTAGAATGAGAACGCCAGTTTCCATGTGGATCAGACTGCGTACGGTTGTACAATAAAGGTTCATCGTGTGTGCAACTGCAAGCCTCTCCATCATTACGAGCACAAACACAACATGGTACCAGGAGTAAACTGAGTAAATTGAGCGACTGCCGGAGTAGCTGACATGGATTTGAAGCCGCCAGAAAGCCTTAAATGGTCGGGCAACGTCGATGAAAATTGGCGTGCATTCAAGCAGCAGTTCAACTTGTATGTCACGGCCATGGGACTGGAAACAAAGCCGGACACGAGAAAGGTAGCACTCTTGCTAACCTTAGCCGGGCCACAGGCCATTGAAGTATACAATACTTTCGTGTTTGATGCGGCTGACGACAAAGATAAGATGGACGTTGTGCTTGCTAAGTTTGATGCTCACTGCACTCCGAAGAAGAACGAGACGTATGAACGATACATGTTTAGATCTCGGTTGCAGCTTCCAAATGAACCGTTTGACAGTTTTTTGACCGCTCTGCGTCTGAAAGCGCAGTCCTGCAATTTTGGGACACTAAAGGACTCAATGGTCAGAGACCAGCTTGTTTTTGGCGTTGAAGACAAAAAGTTGAGGGAGAGACTTCTTCGCGAGTCCGATTTGTCACTAGATTCGGCTGTTAAAATATGCCAGGCTAGTGAACTGTCTCAGAAGCATCTGAAAACATTCAGCGAGGAGACGAGTGCCACATCACACAGGAGCGAAGGAGCAGCGATCGGCGCGGTGTCGTTTCAGAGCGGGAGACGTCGCCCACAGATCCGGACTGCACAGCGGACCGAGGACGCCACGTTTTTCTGCAAGCGCTGCGGATCCAATCACAAGCCAAAGCAATGTCCAGCGTTTGGTAAAGTATGCTCCAACTGCCATGGAAAGAATCATTTTGCCAAGCAATGTTTCACCAAAAAGAGGGAAATAAAGAAAGGCAGAAATGTGAATGTAGTGGAGGACACAGACCTCAGTGACACTTTCTTTGTTGGCCTCGTTAACTGTGAAAATGAAGAACAACAAGTGAAGAGCATTACCAATGATGACAAATGGATCACTCCTCTGCTGGTTAACGGGACTATAGTCACTATGAGACTGGACACTGGTGCAAAAGCAAATCTCATTAGCATGTCTGACATAAGAGAAATGCAGGTAAAGCCACAAATACACAAGAAGAGATCAGGGTTGAAAGATTACAATGGGCAACCAATAGAGTGTTTTGGTACCTGTAAATTGAATGTCATTGTCAAAGGTAAAATGCACCAAGTACATTTTTCTGTTGTGAATAAGAACTGTGACTCACTGTTGGGTGATAAGAGCTGTGAAGAGCTAGGGCTGGTAAAAAGAGTGTATTGTATTGAAACTGATTCAAAATGTGACACTAATGCCATTGTGCAAAACTTTTCTGATGTGTTTAAAGGTTTTGGTACACTGCCCTTTACTTATAAAATCCAGCTAAAGGAAGGCGCCCAGCCAGTTGTGCACGCACCACGTAGGGTACCAGCTCCGTTGCGTGAAGCCCTCAAACAAGAACTGGACAGAATGACCAACCTGGGTGTGATCGAAAAGGTCCAGGAGCCTACAGATTGGGTCAACTCCATGGTGGTCACAAAGAAAAAGAATGGTGAGTTGAGAACATGCATGGACCCAAAAGATCTAAATGAGAACATCAAGCGTGAGTATTATCAAATACCCACACGAGAGGAAATCATAAGTGAGATGGCAGGAGCAAACTATTTCACGAAACTTGACGCTTCACAGGGTTTCTGGCAGTTAAAATTGGATGAGAGCAGCACTAAGTACTGTACCTTTAACACACCTTTCGGGAGGTACTGTTTCCTCAGGCTGCCGTTTGGAATAAAATCTGCACCAGAAATATTCCACAGAGCAATGGAACAAATTATTGAAGGCTTAGAGGGAGTCAGAGTTTACATTGATGATATTATTATATGGGGCTCTACTCTCCAAGAGCACAACCAGAGACTTCAGAAAGTGATGGAGCGTATACAAAAATACGGACTGAAACTCAATAGAGCCAAGTGTGAGTTTGCAGTGCAAGAGATCCTTTTCCTTGGAGACAAACTTACAGCTCGAGGTGTACAACCGGACAAAGACAAAATAAAAGCAATAATAAATATGCCAAAGCCAACAGACAAAACGGGTGTGTTGCGCATTATGGGAATGGTAAACTTCATAGGCAAATTTATTCCCAACCTCACAGCAAAGACAACCTGTATCCGGGAGCTCTTACACAATGACTGTGACTTTGAATGGGCTACTAAGCATGAGCAGGAGTGGCAAAGGCTGAAGCAGACTCTTACTACAGCACCGGCATTAGCCTTTTATGACCACCACAAGAAGCTCAAAGTTTCAACTGATGCGTCCAAAGATGGTATTGGGGCAGTGCTTCTACAGGCTGAGGGACAGCACTGGAAACCAGTAGCGTATGCATCGAGGGCCATGACAAAGTCCGAATGCAAGTATGCTCAGATTGAAAAGGAGTGTTTGGGCGTGGCCTATGGATTAGAGCGGTTTCACAGTTACGTCTATGGACTACCGTCTTTCACTGTAGAAACTGACCACCGCCCACTCGTCTCCATTATCAAGAAGAACCTAAACGAAATGTCTCCACGGATCCAGCGTTTAATGATGAAAATGCAGAGATACGATTTTGAACTCATTTACACACCTGGTAAGCACCTGATACTTGCAGATGCCTTGTCCAGAGCGCCTGCTGAAAGCTGTCTGAGTGCAACAGATGAGGACATTGAAAGTCACATCAACATGGTGTCAAGTGCTCTGCCAGTATCTGACATAATGTCGAGACAAATAGCTGAAGCAACATCACAGGACACAGAGTTGCAGCATGTCATACAGAACATGGATGAAGGGTGGCCTGCAGGTTCGTGCCCTCACTACTACCATGTTCGAGGAGATCTCAGCTTTGTTGATGGACTATTACTAAAGAAAGGAAGGATAGTCATCCCAGGAGCTCTGAGGCCAGACCTACTGAACAGGATACATGAAGGACATCTCGGGATTGAAAAATGTAAAAGGAGAGCGAGAGAGTCCGTGTACTGGCCCGGGTTAAACAAAGACATTGAGACACTTGTGAGTAGATGTGAAACGTGCCAAAAACACAGAAGGAAACAAACCAAAGAACCAATGGTGGTACCTGAAATGCCTGCATCCCCTTGGCACAAAGTAGGGATGGACTTGTTTCACCTTAAAGGTAAAGACTATCTTGTAGTCATGGATTACTTCTCTAACTTTCCGGAAATGGCACTACTCTCAAATATGTCATCAGCATGTGTGATCACTCACACCAAATCAATATTTGCTAGGCATGGCATTCCACACATTGTGGTGAGTGATAATGGACCATGCTTCAGTAGCAAGGAATGGCAAAAGTTTGCAGAACAGTACGAGTTTCGTCATGTCACGTCAAGTCCACACTATGCACAAGCTAATGGACAAGCAGAAAAAGGTGTCCACATCTTAAAGCAACTGCTGAAGAAAGCAGCAGACAGCAACTCGGATCCATATTTGGCACTTCTCAGTTATCGTGCCTCTCCACTCCAGTGCGGACTGTCACCTGCGGAACTACTAATGAACAGAAAGCTGCGCACAACGCTTCCCAGCTATACAAATGCCACGGCACAAAAGAAACATGCAACGATTAAAAACAAGCTCAAGAAACAGAAAATGAAACAAAAAATGTTCTATGATGTTTCGACCAAACCACTCTCCCAGCTGACAAACAATGACCCAGTTAGGATAGAGGATGCGGATGGTTGGAGTACAAAAGGAACTGTGTTACAGGAAATTGCTCCAAGATCATTTACAGTAAGAACCGAGGATGGACAGGTGCTCAGGCGCAATCGTCGTAGTCTCCTTAAGACTCCACCAGCGACCAGTGAGCCCAACAATGCTCATTCAGACCCACCTGTAACCACCCCTCTGATAAACTGTAATGCGAACGTTTCACCAGACAAAAATGATCTGAGAAGGTCAAACCGTGAAATAAAGAAACCTGACAGACTGAACTTATAAGGTTTAAAGTAAATTGAAAATGTAAAAAAAAATAATAATTTGATATATTTGTTTGAGCATGTTAGCTCTTAGCAAGTTTGATTTGCTAATGTTAGCCTTAACAGGTATACAAAAGAAAATGCACTGTTATGTTTTGCATAAGGTTTATTGAAGAGTACGCATCTCAAAGAAAGGGGGATGTTATGATCAGTGTTCACCACCAGGTGTCGCTGCTGTTAAATATAGCACTGTTTATATAATGCACTCAGTAGAATGAGAACGCCAGTTTCCATGTGGATCAGACTGCGTACGGTTGTACAATAAAGGTTCATCGTGTGTGCAACTGCAAGCCTCTCCATCATTACGAGCACAAACACAACAGATGTTACGCTTCAAATATGCCCACCTGTTGGCTGTCTTGGTCCAGACCCGATCTCCTCTATGAACAGGGGGCACCACCACCGGCCATGGTTTCACTCACGCGCTCCTCTCTTTACTCCCTGCTTCTCCTCTTCCTCACCTCAAAAAGCAGAGAGCCCTGGGGGAGACGGGGTACAAAGACATTAGGTCAGGGGGGTGTTTGTGTGCAAGTCAATGGCGGTGCGTCGCCTCGTGTCCCTCTGGTGGCCCTGTGCGGAGGTCTACAAACACATGTACACACACACTAACACACGCGCCCATGCGCACACGTGGGGCCAGAGATGTGAAGGCCTGGATTCTGTCAGATGTATTGTTTACAATTGGTTCACCTACCCCCGGGCTGAACGTGATCCCCGCTCCCCACATCAGAAACAGCCTCTCCCGCGTCACGCAGGCGCCAGTGCCCGTAACCGTGTACACGCGGATGGACACCGACTGCTAAACGAGTGTAGAGAAAGCCACCAACGAAACTCCACGTGGGGGAACTTGATATGCACGCGTTGTAAAGTTATTCGCTGTTATATTGACAGAGTAAAACCGAACGTCGGTGAAGCTGCAAAAAGGATTTTCCTAAAAATTACATGTGAGGCAGCTCCACGTGCGCAGTAAAATACTTTCCAAGAGTGTCAACGCGGTTCTCTTTACAAGAGACCTAACTCTACGGCCATTATGAATGACCATTCAGATTCCCAAAAGGAAAAATATCCCACTCCCACCCACCCCTCCTCTAAACCTTCATTATTCATCAGGAGTCATTGATATTCCGCTCTGCGCGAGCGTTGATGATCAGAATTGTCCAGGGATTTTTTTTGTCAGCGCCTCCACATCCAGACAGCGTGGTGCTCCTGCCCCCAAGTGGCGAGGAAACGCAACAGTCCGGAGCCAGTCAGAAATTACATTAGAGAGAGGGGATGGAAAACATATGGTGGGACTGCAAAATGGAATTCAGTCAAATGGAATTACTCAAAATAGTATAAAGAATGGATGATATTATAGTTCTTGCATTACAAATGTATCTATATATATATTTGTGGTGAAAAATACTTTTACTCATTAAGAATTATATTCACATTCATTCTGGAGTTGAAGCTCCGGACGATCAAGTTCTTTTAGGTCTGGGCTCCTCCTCGGCTTTAGAACAACCGGCCGGACAGAGTAAGGCTTACACCTTCAGTATCATCTTTCACATCATTTCTAAAAACTCCCTTTTCAGACGGGCATTTTCCCACAATATTTTATATATTATTGTCAAAAGTAAGTATTCAATACAGTCTGTAGTGTGTGACATAATAGCCTTAATGCACCTTGATTCTAAAAGTGGCTGCAGACTACTGGCGTTCTGCAAAAGCCAATTCAATATTTTCCGAGCCAATATATTCATACCCGGTCTCCTCTTACTTAACGCAGTGTGATCTTTGTTTGCTGACTGCTAACTTTGCGAAGTTACAGAGCATGCCGCATGACAACACTCAAGTGCATTTCTTATTCACTTTTAAAGGGGCGAGCCGCGGCGTGCATTCCGATCAGCTTTGTTCTCTGATGCACTCATTAGGCGAGCAGAGCTTGTGCGTGCGAGGGCACACGTGTGGGCTCCGAAATGCTGCTTTTTTTTTTTTTTTTGCTTTTTTTTTGGGAAGGACTTCAGGAACACGGTGACCTAAAAGCTACTCCCACACTATCACTCCATCTGTCCCTCAGCAGCAGGAAACAGGTGAGTTCAACAATTAGGAACAAATGATCGCCTTTATTCGACAGTGCAACGTGCTTTATTCTCCCCCGTGTTTGCCCTTCTTCCATCTACTGCAGAGTTTCCAACAGGTCTGTACATTGCGTGTGTGTGTGTAGTCCAAACAACACGGACACGTTTCATTTCCCCTTTCTTCCATCATTTATTCATCTCTATCTGCCTAATTCTGAGCCTATACAGCTATGGGCTTTCAGTGAAAAATTCCACGCCACAGAGCTGACACAGAGGCAGAAAGCTGTCACATTATTTAAAAGAGATAAAGTATAAGGCTAGTGTTTGCCCGGTCAAAAGTGAGTGCAAATCTGATTTGTTTTGAATTCAAGATACAAAAACCAACATCATCAGCCATGTGGACAGCAGTTAATCTTCACCAAAATGATTCATACGTTCTGTCAGTGCGCCGACAAACAAACTGAAAACTCCAGCAAGTGCGACCTTTTCCAAACCCCTAGTCCCACCTCCACATTCTTGTGTCACACCGGCGGGAGAAACAAATTATGGGCGATGCTGGGAGTCAAAGGCAGTGACGTAATGCCTCGTTCACAGCAGCTGATTTGGGGATTTCGTCGTGATGTATGGCTGCAGTTTGGTGGTCGACGCAAAGTGAAACGTGTGCAACTGAAATGTAGTATCAAAAAATTCCTGCTTTTTGAAGGAAAAGGTGTTTAACGTAGATTTACACCACCATCAATAACTGCACCTTGTTCGCTGGAAAAACGTCGACATACTGTTCTCTTGCCCTGGCAGTGGGCAGTAAAAAAGTGAAAACTCAAATCCGGAAACAAAAAGGAAGTATCTCACCTCAGATCAAACCTCAGAAGTAAAAAAAAACTGTGATAATTGTTGAATAATGTGGAAATCTGCGTAAAAGAACGCAGTTAGTTTCCATAATGAGTGTGACTAATGAAGCGCCATTATAAGTTATGAATTTTCAGCGACTTGCTTTGAATTGAGAGGAGGGCGGCAGCAGATTTCGGCATTTATCGAAAGTGACGCATGATTTATTTATTTATTTTCCTTTTCAGTAGATCGGAGCGTTTCTATTTCTTTGTCATATGCGTGATTGGCCGACATCGCTGCCGGGTCCAGTTCCAGTAAGTGATGCAAGACCACCCAATAGTATTTCTCATAGCGTGTGCCCAGACCCAGAACAAGCAGACCAAACTCATATCAGTGTAAAACAAAGTGTCCCTCCCTTAGGCTGCGGGATATTGAAAATGAAACGGGCCAGAGCACAAAGCCCGCTGAAATCTTGTGTGAAGCGTTTCAGATTTCTGCCGATATGCACACTTTTAACATTCAGTCGGGGCGTGGAACGTTCGGATTTCATATATTTGCCTGCCTTGGAGTCTAATCCATTTATATTGGGCAGAAACAGCGGGCTCACGCCTGTAGATTTAAACTTAACTGTGTGAAGGTAAATGTTGAAACTAAATAAATCTACTTTTTTTCTTATGGGGGATGGGGAGTCTTTCTTTCCCCTTGGATTTCAGTGCATAGGCCTATAGACTTAAATCTGTCCTCTGCATTTGACCCATCCTTCCATGTTGCTGGGGCAACCTGTGGGTGACTGCAGTGCAGCGCCTGGGATCCCATCTCTAGATGTCAAGTGGAGCACCCGGAGGAAACCCATCCAGACTCAGGGACAGAAACAGGCAAACTCCAAACATGAAAGGCCCACACAGGAATCAGACCCAGGACCACCTGAGCTAACCGCTCAGGCACCGTGCTGCCTCAATCTTATCACAATATCAATAGAGATATTTGAAGATATTTCAAATGGGCAGCAGATGTGACATTGGAAGACATGATACGTACATACTTTACAGAAGGACAACAGGAGTGAGTATAATCTGTCCCTATATTACAATGGGTTTTTACTTTTCCTGACAATTATGTTGTGTGTATTTTCTGATGTTTTTGAACTATGTTGTGAAGCACTTTGTGGCTTTTTGTCTGTGAAAGGTGCTATATAAACTTACTAACTTACTTACTAAATCATGCTGTGTTCATTGGTGTAACAGACATTATTCTATCAAACTTTTGAGATCATTTGTCTTGTTGATGTCAATGGAAAGCTTGTCAACACTACCAACAACAGAACCGGCAATAAAAGGACATTTTCTCCATCAAACTTTCCTCAGACGGGATCTTTTGTTTCCATGTTTACTTTTGAAAACAGGAAAAATTAAATATACATGCAAGACTAACAAGCATTTAATATTAAAGGCCTAATCACGTATTATTATCAACACATTTCAGTTTAAGTGAGGAATAGATCAGGTCTGCAGCAGGTATAACAGAAACCATAATGTTGTTTCTTTAGTTCTAAATGAGGTGTAAACCAAAAGAATCAACAGACAAGTTGATTAAAGGTTGCAACACAAGGCAGGATGTACCACTAAAATAAAGCTCCCTTAGCACCATGGGACGCTGTACCACAGTTTTGGAAACACTGTGTGCTACATTATCAGTTTCCTACATAGGAAACCAACACACACTTAAGTCTGGTTGTGTGTGTTTGGTCAAACGATCAGCACACGCTGGAGAATGAGAGTGTCCTTCCAGAAGCATCACCTGGAGATGGGCTCCAGCTCTGAGGTACCATTACAGCTGATTGATTCGTCTGCACTTTAGTCCAAATCTACTGTGTTACAGAGGACATTGTCTGGAGTTCTGGTGACCACACAACAACAGGAAAAAAAAAAATTTCATTTGTTTTTTCAAATAAATGAATGTCCACGCAGGGAACAAATAAATAGCAAATACATACTTGCAATTATTTTAAATTGTAATTCAGACTATAATACTCTCGTTGGAGGCACACATATAGACCTGAAACCACAGGCAGAGGGACAGAGGGAGCAGTGAACGTGCCATCATAAATCTGTCACACTCTAATAATGCGACAAAAGGCCATTCAGCATCAGCTTCCAGCTCAGGAAGATGGATGGGCAGGAAAAGAGCACAAGAGACATTTAGACGTTTACCCATACCACGGCCAATGAAGAAGTCACATTACAGCTTATGTTTACAGTACATATGTAATAATTGTTCTGATAATTGGTTTCAGAACTTACCAATGGATCAAAAACACAATAATCGAGCTCAGTTACTGCAGCATGTTGTGCATCTATGGCCCACAGCCTCACTCGCCTGCTTTGGTTTCCACACTCCAACAATTTACAATTTCAGACTAAAGGTAAAGTACTATTTGTCATTGTACATACTTTAAAAAAAATAAATAAGAAAAAAAACATGTGCACCCCACGTATCAAAAGCCTGAGCCTTCTTAGAGTGAGATGTATCTACTCAGCAGTACTGTTTGTGAAAATTACAACGGGAAAAAGATGAATAGTGCCATATCAATCATACACCAGCAGTTACAAAGCAAAACCAAAACCAGCCTCTCATTACCATAACAGACCATCAAAGCTTTCCCAAAAAAAAAAACCGTACAATTCTGCATTTTCTATTGTCAGTAGCACTCGGGGTGGGCACATTTTTCTTACTGGCAAGCTTCACTTTCCCTTTAATCCTCCCTGTTACAATTCATCCTTCTCAGCAGTTTTACTTTTCTCTCCAAATCCACTGAAGCAATGCATAAAAGGAGAGACGCGGGGAGAAGCCGTGGACCACAATATGAGACAGCACGGCCTAATCGAGCAATAAAACAACGTGCCCGGACATATACAGTCAGTCAATCTTCTTCTCAAAACAAGCAGCAATAAGGGAGACATCCCTGACTGAACCGTTTGGAGAGCGGGAGCAGAGCCAGCGGCACGAGGCACCGCCGCTGACAGGAAGTCCCCACGGAACAAGGGCTATTCATTGTGCCCTGTGTCCGAATTATGATTAATGGAAAATAAACAACCTTGATGTGACGGTGCGTGGCTTTTATTTCTTCAGTGGCTTAAATGAAAGCGGCTCTAGGTCCCAATTAGATTCACACAATCTGCTTAACCAGTGAATAGTGAGAGAGATGTTTGACCCATTTACAAGCAAAAACGAACAAAGCAAAAGATTATCAGCGTTCTCGTCTCTCTTCTTTTTTTCTTTTTTTGGTACTGTACCGGTACCCAGGCAAAGCTTCCAACCCAGATGGTTACCTCATAAGGGCATTTGGGATCGTCTTTATATCATATTAACGACACAGTATGGTGTGACATGGGGTAAAGAGTGCACGAGACGAGGTGCGCCACAATAACCCAGAGCGGGAGAGCTGAACACTGTGCCGGTATATCGAGAGATCGACTCATGGCTTTGACAATTTACTGTCTCTGCTCGCATTTCACACACATGTCCTTTCGAATAAAGCTTTTGGGCCGTGAAAAATCGTTCAAAAGGTGTGGATAAAAACAGCAAAATGTGGGATCCAGAGCTCGCACTTCGAATGCTGGGATTGGCACAGTGCCATGTGTGCTGCGACCTAATCCCTAGGCCATGGTTCCCAACAAGAGATTGGAGAACCCCAGAGCTTTGTCTGTTCAGTAGTTTAAAGCAGTACTAAGTAACTCTTGCCCCTAGAGGCCATAAGCGCAACTGCAGGTGTTGTAGCAAGTTACGATTTTCTAACTTATTAAATGTCTTGGAGAGTAAATACTACGCTGACAGAAAAGGCGAAGGGAGAGAGGGATGTTGTACATCCAGTTATACAATGGAAATAATTGTTTTCACTCAAACCTGGCTGTAAATACTGTTTAAAGTGGCACTAGCCCGCAGTTAGCTTTGCCCGTTAGCCTGTTAGCTTCTTCTTCGTGGTTCTATTAGTGTGTATTGGTTGCTCCGACCCGGTGGCAGTCAAGTTGCAAGCATGGTTTTCTGGCCAGAGACACCAGGGGGAGATGAAAGACCCTCCAATCATATCATTAACACTTGTATTACCCCAGAGGGACTACGAAAAGGATGTATTAAAGTAAACACGTTACTTAGTACTGCTTTAAGTCAATTAAATCCGTGAACAATTGGGGAGGGGACAGGTTACTGCATACACTTATACTTACTTACAATAAAAACTTAGAAGGATAGTTCCAGGTCAGATACCAAAGGTGTCACTTCGACACACATGCATATAAAGTGTAAAGAAATGAACACAGTAAATATACCGGTTTCCAACTTGAAATTTATGGGAGGTCTAGCTCTAGGATGCAGACATCTTGAGCATCACACAGTTGCAACTGATGACCAGCTTGCGTTTAATGATATTAATTACTATAATACGTGCCGCGCATACCAATAGGGCAGCGAGCAATATGCAAGATGCTGCCGAAGAGCTGCGAGGAGAGTGGGGTAGAGGGCAAGAAACAGTGAGGCTGAGCTGAGAGAGAGAGAGGAAGCCTGATCAATTGTTCATTTTACAAAGTCACTGAGACGTGTCAGCAGTGTCAATAAGTGAATTAATTTGTCTGTGGGTCTCCGGAGCATGACACCATATCACTGTGTTCCTGGGAGACAGGCCGGGCCTCTAACCTGCTCACGCACACAGTGTTGTACAAGGATCTGACGCGGATGTGCTGACAAGACTTTCCACACACCGATCCAGCTACATACTGTTGTTTAGCGTGATTAATGTGTGATATTGAGTTAAATTAAAATGTTTCTGTCAATTACACCGACTAGGAGACAGTCACTTTAAATGTGATGGACTGTCTCATGCCTAGTGGTATTAATGAAGTCCACTTATGCATTTTCTATCTCTCTATATATCTATATATCTACATCTATCTACACCTATCTATCTAAATCTCTCTATATATCTATCCATCTATCTACACCTATCTATCTATCTATCTATCTATAGCTATCTCTCTATCTATCTATCTACATCTCTCTATATATCTATCTATCTACATCTATCTGCGTCTATATATCTACATCTATCTATCTATCTACATCTATCTATTTATCTACGTCTATATATCTACATCTATCTCTCTATCTATCTACATCTATCTATCTATCTACCTATCTCTATTTCTCTATATACATCTATCTATCTATCTCCGTTTTGGACTTGAGAATCAGTGATATGGGGTTTGAGTTGTATTTGAGAACACTTAGAATACGTTTATGGAACAAAAATTCACATTAAAGGCCTCAGACCAAACTGAAACATAGCGTCACACTGTAAGAGGCGGAAACAATCTTCAAATCAGAGTCTTCAAAGACTAGATATAGGATTCGAAATTTAAAGCTATAGGCAACTTCACATTATTTTCCCCCGGCCGCCCTGGTCCTGGGGCACAAGGGAATTTTCCATTAAAAGGATAGAAAATGTGTGTGTGGTCGTGAATGATTTGTGCTTCTTGAGATCCACACATTTTTCATCTGTTTTTTTTTTTCCTTTCTTTTTCGCATTAAAGTAGGTGAATAGATCGTAATGACCAACCCAGAGGAGAGGCCATCCCCCGGGGAGGCCATTGTCCTGTGAGTGACATCAGTCAGCACCATGAGGACCCGGGCTGCGAGCTGCTGCCGCTGTTTTCATTACAAAGCCATCACCTGCTGCACACCCGCACACGCTCCCGCACACGAGCACCGGACACTCACACAGCTCTCCATTATGTGACACACGGCCTTCACTGCTGCCTTCCTATGGCACACATTCATTCGGCACATAATGTACAGGACAAGGATCACTGAACGTATGGAATATGAGGATCTTTTGTGGGTTCAAACACCACGGCTAACTACGCTGGTGATTGTATCAACTTTCTGCTATTTCGAGACTATTTCACCACTTCAATCGCAAATGCAGGTACCACAATTGTTCTTCATTTTTCTGTGTGTGCCCAAAAATAGCAAAAGAAGGGTTTAAAACATCCATTATTGTAAACATTTGCGAAAGTCTTCACAATAAGCCTAGTGCTGTGAACTGTAGCGTGGGAACATAAAAAGGTGGAGTTTAGAAATATTTGCACTAGACATCTGCTCATTTAGCTCTGATGTCTCTTTTAGTCCCAGCACTTCCTCCCAACACATTGCATCCAGCAGAGTTAATCCAGCTCACGAGACGCGGCTCTGCTTGAAGTCCGCTGTGATGACCGCCACAAGCCTCGCGGCTCTTACGGCAGACCCACGCTGCGAAGGAGGCCCGGAGCATCCCACACTCCCACAAACACGGCCACATCTGCCAGCTGCCAGAGCGGAGGGACTCGCACGGCGAACTGAGGCGCGACACTCACACAATTACAGGCAGCAGATTGCATTCAAGGTGATAGATAGTATGTGTGCTTGTTCAATTACAATCATTACTATCACTTAGGGAGATTTGTCATGGTCAGGAGCGAGCGTCACCTTGAGGCAGGTGAAGCGTCACCGTTTCGGAGCTCACGATTGAAAATGACTCAAATTAATGCTAAATTGATTATTGTGTAAATCCAAGCAGATGTTTTAAAAATAATCTCTCGGCGGTGCATGGCCGTCTCTGTAAAGACAGTTGACATTTGTGGCACGGTGATCAACCTAAATCAAATTCTGTGCGCTCCGGTCGGTTGTAAGAAGGAAACCTGTGCATGTCGCCCTTAGGTGCTGTTCCCTGTCTGCCGCTGGACAGGAAGTCAAGTGTGAGCTGTCAAGTGTGAGCTGTGTGTCCGTCAGAGCAAGGTCTGCTCAATGGGACTCATGGGCCTGCTGTCACAGTGATGGACAGAGGGAGAACCGAAAGACAGAAGACACACCGGTGGAGGAGAAGGCAGGGGAGCCTATGGTCCCTCTTTCAACTAGTTTAGTAGAAAAAAAAAACGATTAAAGAGGGGCATTATGCTGTTTGCAACTATTTGGTAATAATCTCAAACCTTTATCACTGTCGAACACTGTGCTGGTTTAGAGAGTGCAATATTGATCTAAAACAGCTTAAATATCCAGTAGTTTAACTTCCTGATTTTAACACAATCTCCCGTAAGACCTCCACTCACACCCCTCCTCTTGCTCCCTTTTGCTGTGCAGCTGTTTCAATAAAAAAAAAGAAGATAATTCCATGTGTAGCACTAGTGTAGTGTAGTGCACTATGGTGAGTGTTTTTAATTCGATGAAAGGAATAAGCAAGACATGCAGAAGTGAGGAAAGCAGTTCCTAGATATGTAGGAAATGTTGGGTTTTTTTTGGGAGATGTTTTTTATTTGATAAGAATAGTCACTGGAGAAGATTCAAAGATTACTCAAAAGCCCATGTGCTACAGGAGGCTAAAGATACACGAGTGGGTCGAAAGACATCTCCAGGCATAAAAGCAGCAAACCCAGGCACTCCATGCGAACAGTACAAGGAAGTACTTAAAGGGCCTTTATTTAGCCAGCATGTTTCGACCACCAGCTCTTCATCAGGGCTTAATATGCCCCTCCAAGCATGTGTGTGATGAGAGAACAACGTGGAAAAAATATCTAAAAAGTCGATTTTGCATAATAACCCTTCTTTAAAACTTGAATCCAGATATTTTCAACATGGAGGTCTAAACCGTCTGTAACCAAACAATTTGAGATGTTTATTAATTCTTTATTTAGCTTCCCCCCAAACCTATTTATTATAAAATTGTATCGCCTGACAGTCACAAGTTTAACACTAGTGAATATCCGGCAGAAGTAGAAGCACAACTGGATACGCTTGCAGGTTCAGCTCGTAGTTGGTTTGGTGGCCTGAGCATATGAAAACCTTGAAAGGCTCCTGATTTAGAGTGTTAGCCTGGCTGTGCAGACATTATTGCATAACTGTGAAACAAAGTGTAAAGTCAGTTAAATGTCCTTCAATAAATATGAAATCACTTTACAACTAAACCTGCAGATTTTACAGTCAGGCTCGACATTTTCATTGACCAAACCATAAATGGTGGCTAACAAAGAAGATTGTCTGATATGAGGCCATCATAGCATTCTTATTAGTTGTGTAGAAAATACTTAAATGTTGTCAAGCAAGTTCAAGATCAGTTTGCTTTATTTTTTTATGGCCAACGGCTGCGCTGCTTTTTTCTATTGTCGAATCTAATTACTACTATTGTCGAGGACGTGTGCCCATTACCAATGTGCTGTCAAGCGCCGCCCCAAGTTCGCGACCTCTGTGCACTTGTGGTTTTGCGGCTGCCCTCTCCCCACTCGCACACCATCCGTCTCACATGGCCTCCTGCGTTCGCTTCATCTGCTGTTTGAGAACATAGTGCGCTCTTTGATTTTTATACTCAATTTCACAGGAATATCCTCCACTGCCCCGCGTGCACACCCTTCCGCGGCGATAGCGCATACATCCAGGGGTGGGAGAGCCGGGGAGGACAGTGTCACTTATAAATGGAGGGAGTTTTTTTTTTTTCCCTACATCTTTTGACATGAAAGAAGACGTGTCCCCATCCTCCTCCTCCCCCTCTTCCTCCGCCTTCTCCCAGTCTGGAAGCAGCCATTCATCACAGTCAATCTGTTAATGCCAGGGTGTGTGTAGGTGATCTCCAATCTGTCGTGCGGCTGTCACCTCACCAGTCTAACACACATGATCCCTTCTCGGTCTCTCTCTCTGTCTCTCTCTCTGTCTCTCACTGGGACGACGGTTTTTTGTTGTACTGACATTGGCCATATGAATCATTGTCTGCCTTTTTTTTGAGAACACTGAGACACCTTAGCAATGGTATGTCATGTTTTTGTAAGCGAACCGCGCCGGGTGAGTGCTGCCTTGAGTCAAGCAATTTAAAATGATGGTAAACGCAATCGCTGCCATTTGCAAGGAGCTCCATAGTCCCGCCCACCTCAAGGTTCTGGTAGTATGTCCCCCGTTCATTTTTGCCATTGTAGGTTTGAAAAAAAGAATGGTGGGGGCCGACTATACTGACCACATGATTTAAAACACCGTAACATTTTGGTTTGTAGAGTTTCAGAAAAATCTTTTAAGTAACATTGTGTGTTTTATGCTCTGCACACTGAGCCTTCCTTTAAAGTGATAGTCTGTAAGATTGCAAAGCGGGGACCCCTCCCCTCCTGACTGGACATGGAAGCCAAAAGATCTCAAAAGTACATGGTCAAGCTCCGTCCCCTCCCGATTGGACCTGACGGGCCGGTTCACAGGAAAGCTCGTCTCATTGGTCAAAGTGATGGCACCGAGGATTATTGTCTGAAAACAATCGAATTCTTTAATGTTACTTAGGTTACGTCAAATTGCAGACTCAGGCGGACAATGATGCGCAATCTATTCAATTAGTAACACATTTAAACTCGGAGACTATCACTTTAAACCACCATCTGAAAATGAGCAGAAAATTGACATCCGGAACCGTGAGGAGGGCGGGACTGTAGAGCTTCATCAACAGCTGAAATAAAGGACCCACCCCATGGGAAATAAGCATTTTGAGATCTTGAGAAAGAGACGACTGAATACAAGATGATTTGATTATGCGCTAATGAAACAAAACAGAGCCACAGATATGTTTTTCATGTGTTCCCAACCTTAGATAAATCGACTCAAAATCCAATTTAGAAAGGGGCTCATTCACCCCCTCCCCCATGCAACACCCCTGTCCCATCACCGTCTTTACGTCTCATTTGCTCTGGCTATTCTCACCGCTATGTCCCTCTTGCCCCATGAAAGAATCACAAATGCACGCACAATCTATCCCCCGCGCTCATTCGCAAACCAGTCATCCCAAACAGCAGTAAGCGGATAGGAAGTTGTTGAGACATGTCGGGCTGAATGGTCCCTCTGAGGAAACTCGGATACTGGTATGCCGATCTGCCCCGGTGTGCTGCGGGGGTAAAGCCGGAGATCCAGAGGACAGGAGATGGTGGGTTGGGGAGGGGGTAAGTGGGACGTCTGCAGAGAGGTTCGGGCGATCAAAGTTGGTTGACATAAAAATGTGGAAATAGAGTTGCCTTTTTATCTGTTTAAGATGAAAAGGAGAATAATGGGTCAAGAGACGAAAATAAATGTGCAGTGGCCTTCTCTCCTCAACAACTAAATGAATCTAAATAATCGAAGAAATGAAAATGACCAAAGTAAAGACATTGCTAAATCTAGATATTAACAAATGGTATATGAAAATGACGTTGAGCCCAAGGTCAGTCTCAGCTAAGACACAAAGAGGATTGTGTCATGAGAAATAAAAAATGTAATTGTCCATTAAGTTATTTTTTTTATGCATTTATGTATCCAATAAGCGCCAACGTTGGTTCTAAATCTGGACATTTCCGACATCACCCTGCAGTGGAAGGGATCCTCCATTCACTGGACGTTAGCAATCCTTTGTGACAACCCCTGCACTCTTTGGGATTCTCTTTAAAAGTCACATATTTGAATAAATGACCAACACCATTATATATCACCAGATTATGCTCTGAATGGGAACCATCACAAGAACCGTCACCTCATTTTATTAAGCACAACATGTGCGCCCCCTGTTAAGGGCCTGTCCAAATGTGTGTGTAGGACAGCTGTGTGATGGGGGTCAGGTGGGACAGAGTAATCTCCCAAGGATTAAGAGTGCCGCTCCTGTGTTAATGTGACTGTCAATGAGAATTAAGTCCCCTGGACCAGTGTGCTGCCCCCTCTGGCCTCCTGCGCGCCGTGTCACACACTAATGGCACTTCTTTCTGTGGGGTGCGCTAAGGGGTGAAAAAAATAAAATAACGTGAGAATAATTAGACTTTCACAACAGCCTACTGTACAAATTGCAGAGGCGAGCAGCGGGACTCCGACTGAGAGGAGGGTATAAGCACTAAAGGGGAGGGCTACAGGCACAGATGACTAACAATTACAACACGATATGGGCTGGCTCTCATTACGGTACCTATTGACATGCACCGAGTATTACGCACGCACCCACCCACCGCTTCAGCTTGTGTGCGCGCGCGCGCCCGCCGTGTGCCCAGCGAGCGCCCTCCCTCTCTGTGGATGTGCGCAGTCTGCCCAGAGAAGCCGGCGGCAGCTCATTCCTCTCCCATATGTCAGAGCGTTCCCGCGCTCCCTGCACTCTGCACCGTCTCCACCGAATCCCCAGTCAATCCATTCAAAGCGATTTCCAAAAAGCGCCCGGTCAGCTGGATAAGCCTTGCGGATCTTTCGATAAATGTTAAGCTGAGAAAGATCGCTTATTTAACCTCTTAGTAAAGACTCCATTAGCCCCGCTTCAATCTTTCAGACAGGGAGAACGAGCGGCGCATATGGGATGCCGTTGAGCTCGGCAAATCATGTAAGGCTCCTGATGTTTCATGGCAACATTTCAGAAGTTGGTTTTGGTTTCTCCATTTCATCATCCACTCTCCCAAGTGCCTCTGACAATTGCCTTACATTTATTGACAGTTGGTCATAAAACAAGACAAAAAACATCAATCTTACCCCAATCCCTGCGCGTGACCACATGGATTCCCAAGGAGCTGTGGTCCAGTTGTAGTTCTGCCACTTTGATGCCGCTTCAAATCCACAATTTCGAGTTTCCAAAGCGACTGAATAATGGGAACTTGTTTTAGTGAGCACTTATGAGTCTATTCAGAGTAGAACGGTCCAGTGTGCCAACGTATCGCGGCGTCCCATCGCTGTAACCATTGAGGAAAGAAACAAACTCGGCAAAAGTGCGTAATTCCCTCCAGAGAGCCCTCTCGGACAACCCCACACTCCGCGGTCACACGGACAGGCGCTCTCCGGCCGCCTCGAGTCGCGGTGCTGATGTGAGTGATAGTACGGTGATGCACAAGTGATAGTTGCGCTCCATTCGCTCCTCCCGAAGCACGGATCGATTGGACATGAGGAATGCGTTGCGAGCCCGTCTTCCCCATTCAGAACACGCTACACCAACGCCCGCCCAGCTCACCGTCCCCCACATACACCCCTTTTCTCCGCTGGTGTCATGATGTCATTTGTACTTTGGTGGACTGTTGGAGAGAATGGGGGCGCGTTAACGCCGCGTGTGACTTGACAGTTATTCTTGGAGCACAAGGAGGCGTGAAAGGGAAGTGCGCGCTCTGTTCCCGCGCTCCCACCGGCTCTACACGTGTCCTATACTTTATGGCAGCTGTAAGGGTTCTGGTATAGGGCAACAGTAGTAGAAAGCTATGCCATTTCACTGAATGGTCACTTGTCAGCGCGTTGCCTACACAACGTGCTATCCAGTCAAGTTGCAATTCTGCGCTCAAGGTTAAAAGGAAAAGATCCCACATTGCCTGAAACATGTCTTCCTATAATTGCTCATTCATACAGCGGGCACTTCTCACCATTTTATTGAACGAGTTCAAGAGGGGAAGTGTGATTACTTGCTGATTGACAGGTGGTGGTGTGTAAGACGGGATGAGACTCCTCATCAACAGTGCCCCTCGCCGCGGTCTTCGATCATGTTACAGAGGCAGTGCTTGGATAGGCCTATCAATAGTGGACTCCAGGCGCGCCTCACTGCGCGTCCTGTAAACCTAAAGCGTGATGTTAAACAGGACTAATAACCATCGCCTCTGCGTTACGCACCAGGAGACAGCCTATCAATTATTGCATCCCTAGAATATTCTAGTGCGTTGATGACGATTGATTACCTTGCGCCGTATTCGCAGTCGTTAAGACTAACAGGAGGTCGATGCCTGCTAAAGACTTAAGGTGAAGAGTATATAACAATAAGACTCAACTACCGTAGAGGGCATGTTCCCAACGTGTAGCACATGCGCTGTTTAACTTCGGGTAAGGTTAGAGTGAGACAATGGATTGATCATTTTGGATTGGGAATCTTAATTTTTTCCCCCTCTACATCATACACTTGGAGGGGTGGGTGGCTGGGGGGTTAGTGGGGGAGAGAGGGAGGTTGGAGGTCATTTACCCGCATAATAGCGGGCGCAAGTGAAAGAAATGATGGTATCGTGTGGGAATGTTGCACTTAATTTACCATTTGACATTGCCTGCATTACAGTATTAGGGCCCCAAATACGATATAAGACAACGCTGTGTTAGTCAAAATAATAATAATATATATTTTTAAAAATGCATAAATGACTCGGCTGCTGATCCACTTTTTCATGAGCAAACCCTTGGATCACAACTAGATGTTTAAACAATGTGCAATAGAAGGATTATTAATGATCTTCCATGAACTCTCACACAATCCCCAAAACAAAACTAGGCTGAAAACGCGAAAGAAAGTGATAATTCCATTACATATGCTATCCAGGTGTGTAAGCAAGCAAAACCGTGACTTCGGCTTCATTTGGCGCAGTTTTAGCATTCAGCACCATGGACAGTTCTGGTTTGTGCGTTCGCCTTAATCGGGCTAATTTGTTGAGCTTTTTATTTATTTATTTGTATTGTATTGGTGTTCTCTTCATGTATGCCACATCTTGCATCCTTTAATGCGATATGTGGCAATATGAGGGAGAAATCGAGATGCCTGTTGTAAAGTTGTGGCACCATAACTATTCAACTATCTACTGTTTTAGATGACATCCCGCATTACGAAAGCAGAGACCTGCTAACTCCTAACACATTATCGCCCATACTCAGACACTTTGGAGAGCAAACAAATTAGATCAAGCCCAATATAAAGTACGCTCTAAGACGTGTTTGTGTCTGCTGCCCTCAACCCACGTGTCGCAAAGGAGATCGGAGGCCTTTTATCTTGAAGCGAGGCAGCTAATGGATGCGGCGGCCCAGAGCACTTTATTTCATTTATCCCGACTCCTAGCAGGGGGCAGAGAGCGTGATGCAGTCCACAGATACAAACAGTGGATTTTAGAAGAATATTTACCCGCCACTCATATGCTTTCAAGCGAAACTATAGACACTCGGTTTGGGGTTGCAGCCCATTGACTGTAATGACAACATACAGCTTGGTATTGCTCTTACATTGTGTGGTTTTGTGGCGTAGGTAAGAACAGGAATGGATGTTTCAGGGTCGTATATCAGAAGTCTTAAGTTATTGGATCTCCCTTATGGGCAAAAACAACATTAGGAGCATATTTTGAGCTTAACCAAAGGGATACGTTCTTTTCATAAATCAATATTTCCACATCCCGTTGAAACATGTGATCCGAGTGGATACGCCTTTTACGCAAAGGGATATTGGAAACACCAAGCGTTATTTGTCATTCTTTTGGTCTTGTAATGTACATTGATTAGTACTATAATGATCATGGAGCTGGAGTTTAAATGGTTCCAAATGAAAAACTCGAATAAGCAAGTGTTAGGTCTGTGTAAATCATTGCGCGCAAGGTTAACTGCCAATACATGCTGCTTTTGAAGAAACGCTGCGCGCTTTTTGTAATCCAAACTCGTAAAACAGCGGTTTATACACCAGCACCTCATTTCAAAGTGTGAATCACAGTTCAGTGCGGTCTAATGACTTCACTCACGGCTTCTGGCGCAGTGGATAAAAGCAGGCGGCAATAACTTGTCTGTCCTAATGCGTCTAGAGGCGTTTCTTCAGTCCACAGGGCCCATATTAAGGGCGACAGAGATAAGTAATTCCACTTTTTATAGGGGAAAGCACACAATCACTTACGGCACGACAAAACAAGGCCACCCAGGCATAGTACTGTAACTGCTGAAGGACTTCCAGATTATCTCAGCCGGAGTGGAGTTTACAGCGTGTAATGGATAGCTGCTAGTGCGCACTAATTAACCAAATTACGCTGCGCCCTGGTGGCCACACGCGCAGAAGACTGAGGTGCCCTGATTAGTAGCTATTCCATGGTTTAGCTTCACACTGTTATCACCCATGTATCCATTCCAGCAAAACAAGCAAGAAACGCAACTCCCTAAACGGGGCTTGTCTTGTCATCGATTTGCGAGTCGCCACGAAGGTTAATGAGAACAGGCATCTCGGTTCCTTTTCTTTTGATCCCACCCGCTCATGAAGATTCTTCATTTCTTTAGGAGGTCAGTGGCAGTAACCCGAGCAGGGCCATAAATAGTGTCCATGCCAGACAGGCCCAGTGTCTGTCAATAATCAGAAAGTTCAGACACAACATCCGCAATAAGGGGGAAAAGGCTACAGAGTAGATGTGTAATTCCTGTAAGTAGTTTTAAACAACGGACATTGAATTCAAAATGGACTCGATGATATATCTGTATATATTAAGCTGTGTGTCCGCTTTCGGGAATAGGTCTTTCAGGGACGATCACACTCTTAGTCTAGATCGAACCTCATGTGCGGTGTTGTACTGCCCTCATGTGGCCACAGCAGGGCACTGGGTATAGAACTAGTCATTTTTGAGGTCGTCCAGATTTATTACTGTGACAGTAAAAGCTGAACTAGTGCCCTTTTGCGCAGAGGCCGTTCCCTTCTCAGAGAAATAATGAAAGCAACCACAAAGAGCCGTCTGACATCCGCAATAAGCAGGAAGACAGCAGCATCAAAGCCTTTCGGCAAGGCTGTAGATCACCAGGGAGTTAAATCGTTAATTACAATGTGGCGGACATAAACAATGAGGCATGTTTAGCCATTTTCAAATCATTTATTTGCAAACTGAAGCCAGAAATGACTAAATAAAACCTCTGAGTAAGTTAAACTAAATGTTCTCTATAAATAAACATGAGACTGGAAACCACAAAAGCAGTATTCTGACCTCGCAGAAGTACTCTGGTGCATTGCATCAGGCAGCATGTAAATTGTGCTTACTCTTTTGGGCAAATAAAGTAATACATTAGCGGCACACAAAATAAAAGCAGCTCCGCCTGACCATGATGACAGTGCACTCTCTAATGAAAAGCAAACATATGCTAAAAAAAAAAGTTTCAAAACAGTCAAGTATTGAATGCAACATTTTAGGCCAAACGTTGTGTAAAGTAAAAAATTATGTTAGAAATAAAAAACAATATAAACACTTTTATACCATTAAAACATTGATGGAGTTGTTGGGTCAAATTACACATTGAGTTTTAAATATTCAATACACACACATATACATATATATACTGATATGGTAGGGCACTCAGCCGGAAAAGTAGTTTTACTTCGTATTAATATTTCTAACTTGATTGTGAGCTTCAGTAGTGTGTAACTGCTTTTTTTTTTTATCATAAAGAATAGAGTATACTTTTTGAGCCAAAATGTGCTTAGGTTAAACTGTACTTTATTAAAATGTCTGTAAATGTGTCTTAACATCCCACCATTAGATAACTTTCTGTCATATTGAACAAATTGATAACCTGGGCGGCTTCAGTCATTATTGCTGTGTAACTTGTATGTAAAGTTTAGATTAGCTTGATCTTCTGAGGCTCGTAGTGAGCACTAACACTGATAAAATATGACAAGGTGTCACGTGTGAAGCCATCAAGCGTCTGCTGCTTATTGGCTAATACTGTCCTCATGGGAGGGACTGCTGTATCGAAGATAATTAAGGGACCGCAAATGAGTCATTAGATTCAAGATGCTGTGGGTGGTGGCTCTTCCTAAGTTAAGACATAAACTGGTCCCTTGTTTTCCTTCACTCATTGTAGTTCACAAAATACAAAATCAGTAAGGTAGTAAAGTTAGATAGCTTTAAGTAACTGAGGCAATCACCTCCATGAGAGCCTAAGCAGCAGGTTCTTCCTCACAGTTCATCATGTAATGTTTGACGTTTCCATTTGGGGTGCTTTGTGACATAATCCACTGCCTCCAACACGATCCCCATGAACTCCTCCACGTCAAATGTGTAGTTTGTAAATTTCGGATGATCTCCCAGGGTCGGGTGGTGTCCCTAAAATGTGACACAAGAAACAACAGGGTTTTGTTTTTGTAAACATTAACATTGTAGACGGACAGCAGCCAGTGTTAGCTTTATATAGGACGAAAAATGTGAGGTGGTCAAATATCATGATATAGTCTACATCGTGAGCTAAACTGGGTGAAGGGGGTGTACATCACATGTATTGGAAATGACAATAAATGTGTTAATGTGTAAATGTTGTAATTTATGTTACAATACGAGTAATAATCAGAATTATTACTGATTATTACTGATAATTAAAAGCCATTTTATTTTTTCATTAGATCAGTAGTTCTCAAAGTGGGGTCCGATGCCCCCTGGGTGGGCACAGAGGCACTACAGAGGGACCCCTAAAGTGTGTCTATAAATCACTGAGAGTACATTAAAAAATATATAATAATACGAATAATAATAATAATAATGTGTAGTTTTTGTATTCCTTCTCTTCTCAGTTTGATTTCTCAATGGTGTACTGACAATACAGTTTTTAACAAAAAGGAAAAAAACAAACCTGCTCATTAATTGGAAGTAGACATGCAGCAGGTGCGCCAGCATAGGAGCCAGGTGGGGGAAAAAATAAAATGTGGATGTGCCAGGACGCTAATGGTCGGTACGGGACTCCTGCTTACCTTGTCCTGGGGAACCACTTTGTCCATTTTCTGCCAAGTCACGTATCGAATGCCCCGCAGACGAGCCAAATCCCGATAGCAGCTCTCATCCTCACAATTATATCTGAGAGGGACAGATTCACGCACATTATCTCCTGTAGCTCTTTGGTCAGATACACAAACCGTTCCTTACACAGTAGCAAGGTGTGAGACCAATGTCAGCTTGATAAGGCCATTTTATAACAGTACAGCTTGACTTAATGGGCTCATTTCCTAGTTATCCAGAGTGTTGTTGATGTCTGGAGATATTTTTTTCTTAACTTCATGCAGTTCTTATATTTGAAGAGCTTAGTGGCGCTAGGCTAATGCATTTCTATGGTATCAGCAACCCTGCATTAACAACAGTCTGACCCACTGACAATCACTTATAACGCCAGACTAACGATATAAATGTCTGTGTTAATAGTATATTTTTTTTAAATATAACTGACCTTGTATACCATGAATTACCGCATTTTGAGGGACTATTTTCTCGCAGATCACTCCACCGCTACGTTAGCTTACAACCACGAACCTGATGCTGCTCAAATATAAGTTATTTTAAATGCAAAATGGTTATAATTATTATATCGACACAGACATTTCGTTAGTCTGGCTGGATAACTAGGAAATGAGGCCCGATGTCAAAAATCCTGAAATATCCCTTTAATGTTTTTTTTTATTTAGTTTTCAAGTACCTTATGTGCTGAGGATGCAGAACATCTCAGCAATAGTGAGTCTCGCTGCTACATTCAGGAGGTGCTCCAGGGTTCAACATTCAGATTTTCATTCTGATCATTTCAGTGCTCACATTCCCTCCATAACAATGCCTGCAGTAAGCAGTCAGCTAGAATTTTTATCTTTATCGTGTCACTCTCCACTGTGAGATCGACTCCAGGCATTTTGTTGTTGAGAAGCAAACTTTGACCAGTTTATTATAAAAAGAGGAAATTGTGACAGTGACGTATCCATATTGAAAAACAAAATGTATAATCTAACACCTTTGATATGTCTTTCTCAATTTCAGCCTGTGTGCATAAACCTTCGAGTGAAGTGGCCACTCACAGCTCAAATATGACAGCCCAGTCCGGCAGGAACAACAGGTGTGCGAGGCCCGCCCCATGCATCCCTATGAACACGTCAGAGTTCTGGGTGATCCGCAGTTGCTCCAGGAAGGGAACATCTCTACAAGGCAGAAACATGGACGAGTCATTGCTTTTAAAAATTAAAGTCTCATTTGGTCTCGTGTTAAACTCGCAAAACATTCACCAAGTGTAGGCAATATTATATATTATATTGTTTTAAGAGTCTGTGCCATATTTCAGACATAGGCTCCAGCCACTCCCCGTACAGTGGTGGTTAGTCATACTCTTAGTGGTGAATTTAACCAATGACAGTGTGATAAAACATTATATTTAAAGGAACAGGTCACAGTTTTTCGATACTGTGATATGTTCTTACCTGAGCTTAGACGAGTTGATGCGCACCTGTCTGGTCTTTGCCTGTTGAAAGAGCGTGGTAGCTTTCAACTTCCCCCCCGTTTGGAGCTATTGGAGTATGCTAGGAGAGGCCAAATGCTAACCACATCTTTGGTCGTTTTGCATTGCTGAGGGCACGCACAAAGACCAGACAGGTACGCATCAACTCATCTAAGCTCAGGTAAGAACATATCTCAGTATGGAAAAAACGGTGGCCTGTTCCTTTAAAAAAAAAAAAAAAACATTTCTTGTTTGAGTGGGAGGGTGACATCACGCGGATGCATGTTTTATGGTTCACAACACAACAAGTGGGTAACAAATAGTTCACTAATAGTATATTTTAGAATTTTTCATTGAATAAACGGTTTATTTGAGCGTTTGGACAGTCTTTCATTCACGAGCAACCTACATTTATGATTTCAACTGCCTCATTCATTATGTATGGATCTACCCTTCGTTTCATAGTGCATGCTGTCTGTATTGTACTTGATTGATCTGCGTCATAAAAATATATGTGCAATTCAAAAGGAATAAAAGGGGCCCATGTGTTTTTGTGACAACCCATTTGTTATGTGGAAGTGCTGTGTGGTAACGCTATAACTCACTTGTATTTGTAGTCTACCACATTGACCTCCAGTAATGGCACAGTCTTCAGGGCATTTACCAGCTGTAAAACAGACGACCAACACATTCCCTGATCAATGAAAGAACAAACAAATAAACCTGTCGGCAGAATAAATCACAGGGCCCCTTTACTTCTGTAGTTTATGGGGAATAAGATTTTAAATAGACATTTAACACAGGCGGGCAGTAAATCAATGGTTGTCGGAGGGGCTGGGAGAGAGCGCAGAGTAGAGAGTGGAGAGGACGACAAGGAAAATAAAGACAGCGGCAACGCACACCGGCGGATGAGGAGGTATAAAGCCTCACCTCAACTTGGTTTAATATCCGTCGGTGCTCAGTGCTTCGTGCCAGCAGGGTGACCCGAACTCTCCCCTCCTGAAAGCAGCAGCGCACCCAATAATCAATCACCCCAACACGGGCTGTAGAAATACTGCGCTAAGGAAAAAGAACAGTTGCTATGCCAGATTGGTTTTAATCTAGTAGTTATTTATCACTAAAAAGGTTTCATATTGTGAATGTGTCAACAGTTTGTAGACAGGAGAGTTAATGACATTAAAAAATGTATAAAAAAAAAAAAAAAGTGAATAAGTATGATATAATATCAAACAAAAGGCCCCCTAGTTTCACACAAAAACAAACAGATAAATAAGATGTATTTATTTCCTCTTGAGTTCCTCATACCTTTGGTCCAGTCTGAGCGATGTGCAGTCGGTGAAGAACATGTTGAGAGAAGGCTCTGAATAACCCGTCACTGGAGCAGTCCGAGATCTGACACAAGAGAGATCTATATTAGACATTATGACACAAAACTGTTATGGGCTACGTATTTCGCTGCCCCTGCATGAACGAGCATCTTGTTCCTGCTTCAACTGGATCAGTACTGGAGACAACATGCTTTGTCTAATAAGCTTGTCAAAATTATGTACTGTATAAATACAGGATATGTATTATAATTACAGAATGAACCATTTAAATTAGAAGTGACATACTGACATTTGATTCAAGTTATAATCTCACAATCAGCAGAAATGTACATTTTCTTAGAGCTGCAATTCGGAAAATTAGAATATCGTTAAAAAGTGCATTCATTTCTGTAATTCAACTTAAACTGTGACACTAATAAATGATAGACTCATGACATGCAAAGTGAGATATGTATAGCCTTTATATTTGTTATAATTTGATTATTATGGCTCACAGTTTATAAAAACCCCAAATTAAAAATATCAGAAAATCTGAATATTTTGAAAATGGACTGTAAGCCATAATCAAACTTATAACAAACTAGGGCTTGACATTTGTCACTTTGCATGTAATGAGTCTATATCATGCTGTATATGAGTTTCACATTTTAAGTTGAATTACAGAAATAATTTTCCGAGTTTTACCTGTAAACTAAATATGAACAAAATATAAAAAGAAAATGCTATATAGCTGTGATTTAGACAGACACTGTTAAGATAACTTGTTTTTGCTTCACCAAAAAGTGTCACACATTGTCTCCATAACATTTTTAAAGGTCTCCCAGAAAAACAACCTACTTAAAAATGATATACGATTGAGAAGTGCCACAGACGTTGGAAGGAAGGAGTTCTTAATGCAGGACATGTTGCGGGTCACAGGTGATTTTCCTGGACAGTACCTGGACTGTCTTCTCATAAAATCGCTTGGAGTGACGAAATCTCTGCTGTGCCAACTATTTTCACGGCTGCCTGCACACGTGTCTGTATTTTTGCTCCAAACCAGACAGCGAAGCCATGTCGTAGACAGCTCTCAAAGATGGCACCGTAGAACATCGGCATAATACTACTACTGACTCCAAATAGCCGCAGGGCCAAAATACCAACCATCTCCACCTTCATGCATGAGCTTGTCATAGAGACTGCAGTTACGCATAAGACCTGAGGTGGCAGTAGCGAGTAATACAATGACAACTTCCATCTAGTCCCTTTAAAATAATGTAACTAACCAGAGGAGTGTTGTAAAAGAGGCCGTATCTCATTCTTGGAAGAAGGGAAAAGATCGCATCTTTGAAGCACACCTGCATACAGAGAAGAAAATAAGTAATGTTCTACTGGAGTTACTGTTTCTTTAATATGTATTTAAAATGTATATAAAATGTACACTTTTCTAAACCGTATGCGAGTTTAAATACAACCCCACAACAATACATTACACTTTATTTTATCACTAAAGTCTGTCAGATACAGTACATACTCTTTTGGAGTCGTAGGTCTTAAGGTGGATGATATCAAAGTCTGTGAAGGCCTGCCACGTTTCACTAAAGAGATCTCCATAGCCATAAGTACTCTAGGACAAGAGATAAAAAATAAGTTAAACAATATAAACTATTCCAAAAGATAAAGAGTAAACTGTATCACAGTCATCAATGGTTATTGTGAATTCCACTGCAGTTTAAAAAGCCCTAAGAAATTAAGCCTGGTACTGCTCAAGTAATAATAATCATTCTAATAATCTGGATTCTCCTTTTGAGAGAATTTCATGCTGTATTCATCTCATTTACTTATTTTCTTTCTTTATAACTTTTTTTTACTGTTCTGAAGGCCTCCCGGTTGCCTCTATGTTACGGGCACGTCCTGGGAGGAGGCCCCGGGGAAGAATAGGACACGCTGGAGGGACTACATCTTTGAGCCTCGGGATTCCCCCAGAAAAGCTGGAGCTGTGCATGGATCGGAAAATCTGGGCATTTCTGCTCAGAGATGGATGGATTTTTCTTTAATTTATATTAGTGTCTGGGCATTTTATCCAGAGGCTTTTCATGATGGCTGTTGTACATTAACATATTTAACATACCGTATCCCACATAATGATGTTGACGTCTGTGCTGAAGGAGTTGTTGATGTGCTGGGAGATGTACAGGTTGACAAAGTCACAGAAGTGGTGATACATGTTTACACCTACAAAAATAAACCATTATGTTTATTCGTGGCATCTGTTTTTCATCAGTGAGATTTGATTTCCTTACCAGCATCCAGTTTCATGAAAATGGTAGGTTTGTCTATTACTATGTCGCAGTGCTCGTCATCAGTGGGTCGAAAGTTTAAATCTGTGTAAGTCTGTAGCTCAGCATACCTGCAAAAAATTAAACGGAGCATTTGAAGTTAAATAATTTTTACTACGATTTTTGGTATACTATACATAATAAAGTTTAACTGTGTGCTTGCAAATCAAATTTCAAACATTCTGACATATTTTTATTTTGCTGCCAAAAAGGATATCATGAAGTTACACAAATATGTGGACTGTTTCATGTGATTCTGTACACTGGCCTGGATTGTCCAAGACAAATTCTCCATAAGGAGAACACAATAAATTGTATTCATTTTCAGTATTTAATGTCTACTGCACACTTTTTTGTACTACAGCTCCAAATGCATAAACAAGTTTGAGCATTTGCTTTTCTGACAATAGTCAGTGTTGAAGTCATTCTCCTAGAGCAGGACAGAACATGTCTCTTACCACGATTGTAAGGGGCTCTTGTGCTCTCCGGCAGCAGCCAGTGCGCGCTTGTTCAGTCGACACCTGCCACCAATCTCACCCCTCTGAATGAAGTCCTCCTTGTATCTGCAGAGTAAACATAGATGGCTTTCACAAAACAAGACCATGTATTACTTTTGCCTACAGAGACTGGGGTCAGATTCAAATGCACTGACCTCTCATGGCCTCGCCGAGCGTGTCGCAAGTCCAAATAAAGGTTGGTTGCCTTACAGAACCGAGTGTGGCTGCTGCATTTTAATGAAGAATCTCCCTAGAAAAAAATGACATAGTCCCATTCTAAAATATATAAAATATATTATCTTGTACTTGACAAACAAATGTCTGACACCTTTTTGTTTCAAAGTAAGACATGAAAACTACTGACTTACAATAATAATTTTTAATTAACTTTATTTGATTATATAAAAAAACAAAAACAAGTCTCTGTAGCTTAGTCACAGAGTCATGGATGTTTCTGCACTTGCAGTGTGCGGTGTGTCCACACTTAGACCCGCTGCTATCACTTTATAACACTTAATACCACTTTATATGCCAACACATCTGTATATACAATCCCGCTGTTGTTCATTGTCAAATTGTTGTTGTCTTACCATATGTCACTTTATTTTATCTTATTTATTTAATATTTTTTATTTTATGCATGCCCTTATAGCCTTATAGTTTAACGTTCTTAGCTTATTTTTTTATCTTAATTCTGTGTTATATGTTCTATGTCGCACGTTTGCACCAAGTAAAATTCCTAGTTTGTAAACCTTGTTCACAAACCTTGGCAATAAACGAATTCTGATTCTGATTCTAAATAATGTATATTATTATAGTAAGTGACAAACAAATTCTAAGGTAAGCAACAATAAGAAGAGAACTTTTCCCACTTAACGTGGGAAATGCCTCAAACATGATGATGTGTGTTCCTGTTGACTGCAGACTGTGGGAACAGGGGAAGAGAGTGGTAGCACTCACGGGCATTGTGCCTTTGCACAATACTTTGAGCTCAGAGAGGCGCTCCTTCACATATCCAAAATCAGCCTGCTTCCAGAAAACTTCCTGGGCTGCTTCCAGGGTACGTGCCCTAACAGAGAAGACAAGCATTCATTTTGACAAAATATTTCACAAGTTCTGCTTTGCATGAGTGCCCCTTTTCCACACACTTTGTCAAAACAATCATATAATGTCTAAGGTACGCAATAGCTTTCATAAAAGCTTGGTAAATGATATACTGTCAGTATTAATGAAGCATGAGTCATTTGAGTACTTAACTGATGTAGAGATGCTCTACACCAGGCGCACCCAAAGTGTGGCCCGGGGCCAAATGTGGCCCTCAGTCCAGTTTTTGTTGGCCCTCAGGCTTCTTGCTGAGTTGGTACACATCTGAAGAGATGGGACTTTACTTAAATATGTATCATTGTTACACAATTATAACCTCAATAACAGCCCTTAATAAAAAAGGGGTTGGACACCTGCTCTGCATGCACTATGGTGAAGTATATAAAATAAATGTAAGACTTGAAATCATTTTGATGACCATCTTACCATCCTGTGTCAACCTTGGTACAAATAGGATAGCTAAAGCGCTTCTTTTGATCACAGTTCTTCTCATAGCCCCAGCATGCTCCTTTGTCCTCTAGTGCTTCCTGGAGTGAAAGTATTTATGCAAAATTAAATCAGTTAAAATGTATTTTGTCTGTAAATCTGACTTGCTATGAAGTATTTCAACGTATAGACAAATAGGGTACGACCAAATGTATACCATTACTATGTAGTATGCAGGATGAGCATATTTACCTTAAAGGGGCAGAGTGGGTCCTTGCGGCACAGCTTGGCAAGCCCCTTGTTGTTGTTGAGGAAGTAGGGTACGTGCTCTGGAGGCAGGGAAATCCTGCTGTAGTCCAGCTGTGCTGTTGCTCTTAGGTCGTTGCCTTCAGTCACCTCAGATGAAATCACATTGAGCAAAGAAACGATTCCCAGAACAAGCAACAGCCGCATAGCCACTGAGCAACATGGGTTTCAGTCACTTCTCCTCATGGACCTGTCGAGAGTCACAGAGATTGAGTTTTTGTGTCCTGGTTATAACTCACTGTACAATAGTGAGCACAAGGAAACATGCATTCTACTACAGGAAGGAGCACTGGCAGGTTCTGACTGTTTGAAACAGGAACATGTATCATATTATTAGAAACAGGTGTGTGAAAAGAAACACAACAATAAACAGGCAACAGGGATAGGCATAATAATGATAAAACAAATAAATAAGAAGGATGGGTCGCCTATTCAATGAATACCAAAACATTATTGGGAAAACTAAAACAAACAAAAACCATAAATAAGTAATCCCATGTCATAGGTTCCAAATTGGAAGGTCTTCGACCTAAAAGACATAGCTATAAAAGAAGGAACAGTGATGTAAGTCACATTTAAGTGTTTTCTCTCTCCCTCCGTTTGCTGAGCGTTGTTTAATCACAGAAGTAAGTTACATGACTGACTGATCCTCAATGCTTTAACAGATTGCAAGTTAAACCATCTGCAAGTTGTTGTTAGTGACGCAGGAGGACACGTTCAGGGACGCGGAGTAGCCTGAACACCACGAAGCTCCAATATTAAGGAGAAATCCATAAACAGTTTAAAATCACAGATCGCACTAAATAGACTGCGCGCCGCTTCTAAACATTTGCATTTGGCCAAGTCCCAAATGTTCTGCTGGGATTGAGAGGGACAGACCGAGTGTGATCTTTGTGCGCTTTGATGATGGTGACAAAGTAACAAAGTGATGGCTTCAAGCGTTCCAACCAGAAATCATAAATCAAGAGCGCTCTCAAATGTCCCATCACACATTTCCGCCGTCAGACTTCCTGGCTACGTCTACGGATGAACTTTTCTTTTGCACATTTACCTTGACGCGCTCGGTGCTTCTTCTCTCCTCAGCTCCAGACCGAAGCAGATCTGAAGCCGGTGATGGTCGCCATGACACCGGAAACATTTACCAGGGCAGTATCCACCAGAGGGCGCTGTTCACCACCCATATCTGTGGTGTAACGATGAGCCCACCACAGCCCACCGCAATCACACATTTATGGTTTCACTACCCAAGTACACTTTTTTTTTTCTTTCTTATTGACATATTTTAACCTCTTAACCCCCACCTGAACCGAGCACATTTTCTCCAGTTTGGCTTTACCCAAATCTAAAAGCTTCTAGTAAAAAGTAATGACAAAAATATGAAGAAAAACAAGCATGAAAACGCACAAAATAAAGCCACAAAAGAGCAACAAAAAAGTGATGAAAGCGCATTAAAAGTGACAGAAGTGCAGCAAAAAAATGGGCAAAAATCAGATGAGAACGCAGAAAAAGTGAAAACAAAGCATGGAAACAGATCAGTTTAGATCCGTTTTGTAGGCCTTAGCTTTCAAATGAGGCGCTACTCTGGCCTATAGGCTGTAAGCTCCAGTCCAGAAGCTTTTAGATTTGAGTAAAGCTGATCTGGAGAAAATATGCTCGGTTAAGAGGTTGACATTCGAGCCAGGAATTAGGCGGTAAGAAAAAATAAATAAAAATCACCATCCAAATAGATGTTTATTATTATTTACATTCTGTACAAAGATCCAAAGTATGGAAATGTGATTGCACTACATTCTTCCACATATTCACCTGTTTAGACTGACAGAGTAAACGGGCTACTTTACAAATAAATGCTCCGTGTGCAACGTAAATATTTTAAACTCTGATTAAACAAAATAGCATTATAATATTGTGTATAGTGCAAAAACCATCACCATATCCTAGAATTATATGTGAAAAAAAATCATTAAAATAATCAAATATAATTTCATTCAATAGAATCCAAATGTTCACCTGACATACATAGTGTAAATATCCTTCACAGCCTTCACAAACAAATTCATATACTATTCAATCTGAAATGTAAATGTAATATAGTATATAACCTGTCACAAGTTAAATAAGAGTATATTAAAATCAAACCAAATAAAATGCTAAACATGATACAGTGCTCAATGCGATTTTTTCTCTTTCTTTTCATATAAATATTTCGTGTGCAGTTCAAACAGTTGATTAGTGATTACCGAGCCTATCCAAAGTGAACAAAGACGAACCATGTTTATTTCTGGTTTTTAAGAAGTTCATCAATCTGTGTTTTGTACATGTTCTTCACATCCTCGAGGTCCAGCCTTAGCTCTTCTGCCTCCTCCGCTTTCTCTCCATACATCTGTAAAATGGTGTTGTGCCGCTGATCTAGATCCTGTCATTCATATGGGTAAAAAAAAAAAATCTGATTAGATACGGACACACAGTACAAGTATTAAAAATCAAAATAATACAGTTAGTTAGCTCACCTTTAGTTGAACTCGGAGTGCAGGGATCTCTGCCACTTTTTCCTCCATTTCATCATTTTGATTTGTGAGACGAACCAGTTCTTCCGCCATCACCGAACGACTTCGCTCAAGATTAGCAATCTCAAGCTAAACACAAAAAGTCAGACATTGAGCTTTATTGTTCTTTCATTTTTATTTCCTAGATCCAGATAGTTTTGTTTGTTGAGAAGAAAAGTGTGTGTCTCATTGTTGTTGCCATTACCTGTAGTTGTGCAATCTCCCCCTCTCGGAGTTTGAGCTGAGACTGGAGGTTCTCCATGATGCTGGATCCCCCTGACAGCCGAGCCGCCTCGTACAGATTGGTCCCGCTCATGGACACAGACAGCGATACGTTTCCAAGAGAATGGTCCAACGTGTCATCCTGTGGAAGGGAACCATGAGAAATAAATATTATATACAAGCTGTACAATCAAAAAGCAGAAAGTGACTCAAGAGTTTTAAGATTTTCCCATTCCCACATCCATTCTCCAACATGCCTCCAGGTGTCGCTGTTGGACTTGTGGCCATTTTCTGTATGTCTGTATGATCTCGTTGAATCATTTGTTTGCTCATACCTGGGACAGAACAGAAGTGTGCAGGCCGGCATTGTCCACCCCACTGATGGAGCTAGAGCGGGACAGGGATGGTGTTGAGGAGGCTGGGGGTTCCCTTCGCTCCTGGAAACACAAATGTGCTCAAATTCAACAGTATAAAGGGAAACGATTATCAGAATCAGAATACCTTTTATTGCCATCGTTTGGTAACAGGTTCACAAACTAGGATTTTTTCTCGGCTTATAAACAGCATGATTAACTATTGAAAATAATACTAACCAAAGAGAGTATCATCGTATATTATATTGTTGTCATGCCCAGAATAAGATTGCACACAAACCTTTTCTCTAAGTGCTTCCTGTGCCAAGTAGCATTTCTTCTTTTCCTGCTCCACCTTCATTTTCTCCATCTCCAGCTGATTGGTCAACAACAGCTTGGGAAAAGAAGCAAAGATTATAACGTTTTAAAAGTTTTAAAACTGAGGCTTAAAAAACCCGGTTTACCTTTTCCTTTTTGGTCTCCTCTATTATCCGAGTGTGCTCTCCCCGCAGATTTTCCAACTCAACAAGGTGCCTAAAGTTGCAAAGGGAAACACAGAACGATTACATTTTCACTTTGTCATATTGCATTACTCTATTTTTATACTCCTATGGGTAAGCATAACACTTTAATTTTCAGCCTCCAGGACAAAAGTTTTACGAGCCAGCCAGGAGTCGAACCTAGAATCTTCTGATCCGTAGTCAGACGCGTTATCCATTGCGCCACTGGCCCGCTGACAGCATGGGGGTTTCCCGCGCTCTTTTGTGACTCAAAGCTGACTGTGGTGCCTGAATGAGCTCTTCCCTCCCCCAACACAGAAAGCCTGGCTCAAAAAGTTAAAGGGCCAGCACTGCTAGTATTTCAAGAGCCGTTTGATAAACTACACAAAAGTGACAGAAATAGTTAAAAAAGAAGAAAACAATAGTTAAGGTACACTGTGTACCATTTTGGATTACATTATAACCAACAATACAAAGAAAATACATCTAATTACCAGCAAGATACAGAATTCAATTTTTGTTTGTTTGTTTGTTTGCTGCTTTATTTATTTATGCAGTGGGTAATCAAGATTGGATGAGGACGAAACCTATTTTAAATCTCATATTTAGCTGCCTTTAGTCAACAGCTTCATGGAAACGAGATGGAGACGTCCCGCTCACTGTAAAGTTACTCAGATCTGAGGAGAGGTGCAAGTGCGATATAAATGGCTAATAAATCAGTTTTGAAATTAAATAGCCTAAATGTTCATTATTAGGCAGTTTTTGTAATTTCAGAAATACATTGAAAATGCTTTCTAATTTTTTAAAGGGTGCTTTACAGTAAAATGTGCCCCTGGGCTCACAATAAAAATAAAAAACCCAGTGCTCGAAAGTTAAAGAAACAAGCAGTGCAGTGGGCCATGTGCTCATTAAGTGATAAGTTTCAGTTTCACTTTCCACACAGCAGCTAAAACAACAGCGCATTTGATTTGAGGCTTGTGTTTGGGCGGTTCCTGGACGACATTCTGCTTGTACTTTTTTGGAAACAAAGCCCTTGATGCGGATTATGTCCAAGATTGGATCTTACGCATTTGTCTGCGCCACCATAGCACTGGATCTTTACTTTGCCGTGGCCATCAGCAGTAGAAACTTTTGCAAAGGCACGCAGATTGTATTTGTTTTTGGAAGATGTAACTTTGCCTGCAGCCTTCAGCCTTCAGTTTAGCGGTAAGTGATGATGACTCATGCGTTTAGGTGCACGTACATGCGTCTGACACGCGCCACGGAGCTTAAATATTAAGACATTTTGACTAAAACTTGGACAGTCACTTTAGTACAGTTCATATCGTCAGATTTCTGCACCGCGGTGCACTGTAGCACGGCGCCTTGTTACACCCCTAATAAAGACACATGGACTGTTACTAACACACAAAAGAAAGAATAAGGACTCAATGATTGTATGATAAAGTGTGATGTTGTTCATGAGAACAGGTGCATTTTCTAAGTCAATACTAGCATTCAGCATCTTTTACCTGCTACTCTCATCCTCCAGTTTTTCCTTTTTGTTTTTCTCAGCATCCAGTTGTGCAAGGACTCTGGCTTTTTCCTGACGAAGCAAGGAATTCTGGGACTCCAGAGAAGCAAGCTGGGATTTGATAGACAACAGTTCTTCTGATGCAGCGCGCTCTTTTTCTACAGCAACAGCCAGCTGAGCCTGAGCATCCGCTAAAAAAAATTAAGCACATATGGTGACTCGCCACTCCAGAGTTTGACGAATACTGTACTTTGGAATTAAGAAAAAGGTTCAGCTGTCATAGTAAAGTATACTCAACTGGAATTTAGGCTTGTATTTTCAACATTTTAAAGAACTTTTAAATAGACATGGTTAAACTAAATATATTGTTTAACTCAGAGTGTATTTTGCAGTACACAGTACTGACAAGGTCTACAGTAAGAAATTGTTCTTTTCTTTCATTTTCTTTTAGGACTTACCGAGTCGATCTGATATATTCTTCTCCAGTTTTTCCCAGGATGCAGTTTGCCCGCCTAATGAAGCCTGGAGGTTCTCAATCTGCCGCAGTAAAGGCCTGGTCGCCGAGGTCACAGTCTGACTGAGCTCCTGGTTCCTGGACTCTGCCTCCTGCAGTCGCTACATACAGTGACATTAAAGAGAGTAAGACATTTTCTGTAGAAGGCCTCTCAAATGAGGTGCGGTGTGTTTATAGTCTTCAAAGTTTTCAGACTGATTCAAATTACTTACATTTTCTTATATAGCAGTCTTATTTGATACAGTAATCACATTTAAGTATTTATAAAAATGCATAGGCTAAAGTAAATCCCAATCAGTTCATGAAACAGTCCCTATATAGAATAAGTGCAGATTTTCTTTTTTTAATATAATTTGAGCTTTTTAATACAATAATCAGAGGGGTAAAAATACGTAGTTAAACCAATTAAGACTTTCATTATACCTGCTGCAGCTCACTGATCTCGTCCCGCAAATAATCCTCCTTCCTTGCTTGCTGCTGCTCAGCTCTTTGCAAAGCCAACCTGAGATCCGCCACCTGTAAAGCAACATTAAAGCAAATAGTTAATACTAACAGTGCAAGTATCGAGATGTTCGCAGACATTGGCAACAGTTGCCTCTAAATTGCATTTCCTATAAAAGCCAAATTGAGCATTTACTTAAACCACTGATATTAAAATTGTGTCACGATACCTGGTTGGCTAGAGCCTCCTGCTGCACTTTAGCCTCTTCCTGGACCTTTTCGAGAGCCAGACTTAGCTGTTCTTTAGCCTTTATTTCCCGACTCAGAACTGCCTCTTCAGCCTCACTCGCTCTGCTGGCGTTTGCCTTGTGTAGTTCAGCCAGTTCTCTGAGAACAGCAAACAACAACTGGTTTTAAGAAACATGACTAGTAGTAGGCACGGTCATTATTAAAAACATGCCCATGGATGTTACTTGTAAGCGTTGTCTAAAGCAGATTGTAGACTCCGGTTTTTCTCCTGTAGTTCATCGGAATCGCCCTGGACTCTACTAATCTCCTTCTCCTGCTTTTCAACCACACCATTTAGCTTCTTTATGTTTTCGCGGTGCTGTTTCTCCACCTCTTCCTTTCCATCTAGAACCTTAAAAAGCCCAAATGTAACCATAAGTTCATAACAATATACTGTGTGGGATACACAGGACAGCATGTATACAAAATATATATTATCAAACCTGCTGCAGAAGTTTGAGCTCCTCCTCCAGCTCTTTAATTTTCCTTTCTTGCTTTATGATTCTGGAGTCGCTCTCTTTTTCTTTAGCACGGAGTTTTTTGATAATGTTGCTATGCTGCAATTGCTGTTTAGACAACTTTTCACCTTTATAAGAAATATTATGAATTTTAATTTAGTAATTTCCTTTGACATCAATAAAGTATTTATCTATCTAATAAATCAATCAAATGCAATATACTCAGGTGTTTGAGAACAATCACCTTCCTCCAATAGACCCCGGATCTGATCCTCCTTCTCTTTTATGATCTCCAGTGTGTTAACAGAATTTAGTCTTGTGGAAAGCTCCTCCCTCAGGCCCTTTATCTCCTGGTACAGTACAAATATACAGTTACAAAACACATAATGCTTACTGAGATAACTATTTATACAGGACATGCGTAGCAGAGTTTTCATAAATGAAACTCTAAAAGGAAGTTTACCTTCTTAGCTATGTCTCTCTCTTTACTAGCCAGTTGGGCCTTGCGCTCTGCATCGGCTATGCGCTGTGTAAACTCCTCCTTCAAAGACTGGACCGTAGAACTCTCTTCCTTTAGGCTTATAACCTCACTGGTAAATAAAAAGACCATTGCAAAACAATCATTAGGGCTGGTTCACACTATTATTTTTGCTTGTAGTCAGAGTGATATAACACTTATCTAGGAGCATGCGTCAGCGTACTCACTCTTTGAGGTTGTCACACTCTTCCTCAAGTCTCGCTTTGTCTTTGCTGACAACAAGCAGCTGAGATTCTCTCTTCTCAAGACGACCGGTCAGCTCATCAATGACCTGCAACATAAATTATTCATTCCAGACAAAATGTCGGTGACTTAAAGTGATTTGTGTCTGGAAGTCTAAATGTAATACACATTTTATAAAATGTGCAAAATCAATCAAGACTGCAAGACTGCATTTTGATGTAAAGAAAGTTATAATATATATATATATATTTTTTGTAAAGTCCCTCCTTGCCGGATCTCAGCAACTAATCGGAGTTCAGTATCCTCCCGCGTCGACCAATGAGACGAGCTTTTCCTGTGAACCGGCCTGTCAGGTCCACTCAGGAGTGAGGGGAGGGGACTTGATTGTTAACTTTTGAAAATTCGGTTCCTGCTTTGGGTTGCTTTCAAGTTTCACTATCTATGTAATGTAGTATCTGTTGTTGAAAATGAATCAAATATTAGGTTATTATTGTAGCTGTTTACAGGAGTTTTTGAAATGTTCATAAGACATAAGAGAATACATAAGGAAACATGCATGGGTAATGGCTAGTTTCCAAATATCACATCTATTCTATATCAACTTTTGAGAGAGTGTTATGCAAATGAAATGCTGACCTACTTGCTCAAATAAAAGTACACTAAAAGTGTGTGTATGTGATTGAAATATGTTTGTATACAAGACCTGCTTTACAGGAAACTGATCTATGCATTCACATTGTGCTAGTAATGATTAGTCTGTTTTGTTATGGCGGGAAAATGCTCACCAAATCAAATTGTAAGAAACTACTGTATTATCTCTACTTATACTTTAATAGTAATTCCTTGTTGAGCGGTAAATAACCATCTCCCTAGCAACATACAACAAATGTTTGGTAAAAGAGAGGGAAGATACGATCTAAGGGGAACTCATAATCTGACATTACAATGTATTCATTCCACCCTAAAAAGTCATTGTATTACACAGAGAGGAGTAAATCTGTGGAATAATTTAGATGCAGCGTTGGATTGTTCACCCACTAATAGGGAACGTGAGCTGGGTTTAGACCGTCATGAGACAGGTTAGTTTTACCCAACTGATGATGTGTTGTTGCAATAGTAATCCTGCTGTGACCTTGTCTCTCAGTCACTCTATTTAAGTAATCTGTATTACTTTGAACTGTGAAATACCACATCATTGCTGATTTAATCAATTGTCACCAACTTTATCTACCAAGTCTATTTGATCTGAAGTAAAAGAACTTGAAATTAAAGCCGCAAGCGGCATCGAGAGGCCCTCGCGGGTCTCATGGGCCGGTAGACGCCGGTTGACGCACGCCGCCGCAATAACCGGGAGGCGCTGCCGCGCCCTATGTGGTTATAACGTCGCTGCCACCCTAGGTCGAGATTATAAAAGAGCAAATGCGAGAAATGGCGCCTTCGGCGCTGATTACTCGATTGTTCCCAAAATGGCCGACCACCTGTTGGTCGCCTAGCAACCATGTAATGGAGGCCTCCCTTAGTGCCTCCATTGCACACACACTACATTGTATTGCCCTGATGAGTCATTAATCTTTGAGTAAACATCAAAACGACATTTTTAGCGTCTTCATGTGAATGATGGCTCCAACCTGCAGAGGGCGCCAGCGCGCACCCCAAATCTTTTTTATTTCACAAGCAGCATCAGACGGCCTTGACGGGCCGTATTTCAATGACTACTGTCCACAAGCTCCTTACAGGGGGCGCTAACGCGCTGTAATTGTGTATAATGTGAGATTTGTGTTTCAGTCCCATTAGATTAACATGGTGGGCCTCGGGCGTCACCATGGCAACACCATACAAAATACGGTATGGGTCTCATTGGCTTTTTGGATCGGGATGCCATCAGCTATTTTTGTGCCGAATTTTATCCATTTCCGAGAAACTAATTTTTTTTCCATAATGCATTTTTTCTTGTCAGCCTAGAGGGGGCGCTATCGCGCCAAATCTCACTTTTTCACATTTGTTGTGTCCGGGGGTGAAAGGTCAATAAAATGTATATTTCCGATTTTTTATCGGAGTTCGTTTGTGTAAATGGGAGCATTTTGTTGTTTTCGGTAAGTCGCAAAATTCTTCGTAAAGATTGCGGCTTCGCCGCACACAAACCGTAAAACTTAGCCAAAAAATTTGGATAACTTTTGATGCCCCACATCTCGAGATGAACTGGAGCGATTTTGGGCTCATTTGGTGAAACGCCCTAGGAGGAGTTCGTTAAAATGCGACGTCAGCGAAAACGCTGACTCACCATTTTCCCGACTTCCTGTCAAAATGGCGGACTTCCGGTTTGTCTGGGGGCGTGGCCACAATAATAGTTTTTGGTTGTCGTCACATGACAAATGTCTCTACCGAATCTCGTCGCTCTATGACAACGTTTATGTTGGCCCCCTCCCCATAGGCGCAATGTATTTTCACTTTTGTAGGTGGCGCTGTCGCGCCATTTTTTATTTCCCCAAAACGAAACACACATTTTAATAAATTTTTCACCGGATCTGAATTTTGGGCAAAGTTTGGTGAGTTTTCAACTATGTTCAGGGGGTCAAATTCCTGCTCAAAGAGCAGAAGAAGAAGAAGAAGAAGAAGAAGAAGAAAGAAAGAATTAAAGCCGCAAGCGGCATCGAGAGGCCCTCGCGGGACGGGGTGGCCGGTTGACGCCGGTTGCCGCACGCCGCCGCAATAACCGGGAGGCGCTGCCGCGCCCTACGTGGTTATAACGTCGCTGCCACCCTAGGTCGAGATTATAAAAGAGCAAAGACGAGAAATGGCGCCTTCGGCGCCGATTGCTCGATTTTTCCCAAAATGGCCGACCACCTGTTGGTCGCCTAGCAACCATGTAATGGAGGCCTCCCTTAGTGCCTCCATTGCCGCGCCATAACCCACCGAGGGCGCCAACGTGGCCACACTACATTGTATTGCCCTGATGTGCCATTAATCTCTGTGAGTAAACATCAAAACGAGATTTTTAGCGTCTCCATGTGAATGATGGCTCCAACCTGCAGAGGGCGCTAGCGCGCCCCAAATCTTTTTTATTTCACAAGCAGCATCGGACGTCCTTAACGGGCCGTACTTCAATGACACCTGTCCACAAGCTCCTGACAGAGGGCGCTAACGCACTGTAAATGTGTATAATGTGTGATATGCGGGTCAGTCCCATTGGAATAACATGGTGGACCCCGGGCGTCTCCATGGCAACACCGTACAAAATACGGTATGGGTCTCATTGGCTTTTTTGACCGGGATGCCATCAGCTATTATTGTGCCGAATTTTATCCATTTCCGAGAAACTAATTTTTTTTCCATAATGCATTTTTTGTTCTCGGCCTAGAGGGGGCGCTATCGCGCCAAATCTCACTTTTTCACATTTGTTGTGTCCGGGGGCGAAAGGTCAATAAAATGTATATTTCCGATTTTTAATCGGAGTTCGTTTGTGCAAATGGGAGCATTTTGTTGTTTTCGGTAAGTCGCAAAATTCTTCGTAAAGATTGCGGCTTCGCCGCAAACAAACCGTAAAACTTAGCCAAAAAATTTGGATAACTTTTGATGCCCCACATCTCGAGATGAGCTGGAGCGATTTTGGGCTCATTTGGTGAAACGCCCTATGAGGAGTTCGTAAAAATGCGACGTCAGCGAAAACGCTGACTCACCATTTTCCCGACTTCCTGTCAAAATGGCGGACTTCCGGTTTGTCTGGGGGCGTGGCCACAATAATGTTTTTTGGTTGTCGTCATATGACAAATGTCTGTACCGAATCCCGTCGCTCTGCGACAAAGTTTATGTTGACCCCCTCCCCATAGGCGCAATGTATTTTCACTTTTGTAGGTGGCGCTGTCGCGCCATTTTTTATTTCCCCAAAACGAAACACACATTTTAATTAATTTTTCACCGGACCTGAATTTTGGGCAAAGTTTGGTGAGTTTTTGACTATGTTCAGGGGGTCAAATTCCTGCTCAAAGAGCAGAAGAAAGAAGAAGAAGAAGAATAAAGAAGAATAATAATATTTCTTGCAAAAACAATATAGTCGCTTTCGCGACTACAACATATTATACATTTTTGGAAAGCTTTCGACTTCCCCCACGCACCGGTGGGGCTCGGAGGTGAATGACGAGCGCTTCGCGCTCGTCATCCACCTCCGTATGACAGTTGGCCATATACCCCCATTCATTTTGCTGCAATTATAAGTATAAGGGCCCACACCAGAGGTGTGGGCAGTCACTGTTTTACACGGTGAGTTTACGTTTGACATGGGGACAGCGCTTCGCGCTGTTTTCGTGCGCTCCGCGCACCTCGGTTCAGTGCGCTGCGCGCACTGCGTTGCGATTACAATAGGCCCTTGCTACGGCAGGCCGCTCGGGCCTAATAATAATATTTCCTGCAAAAACAATATAGTCGCTTTCGCGACAACATCATATTATACATTTTTGGAAAGCTTTCGACTTCCCCCACGCACCCGTGGGGCTCGGAGGTGGATGACGAGCGCTTCGCGCTCGTCATCCACCTCCGTATGACAGTTGGCCATATACCCCCATTGATTTTCATGCAATTATAAGTATAAGGGCCCACACCAGAGGTGTGGGCAGTCACTGTTTTACACGGTGAGTTTACGTTTGACATGGGGACAGCGCTTCGCGCTGTTTTCGTGCGCTCCGCGCACCTAGGTTCAGTGCGCTGCGCGCACTGCGTTGCGATTACAATAGGCCCTTGCTACGGCAGGCCGCTCGGGCCTAATAAACTACAATCGAAAGATAACCAAAAATGCTGTTATGGCCTGCTTCCACTGGTCATTACAAAATAAAATAGAATTAGGGCAGGCGAGATGTGGACCTGTTGTAGGGACCCCTCTCAACAGGCTCAGAACTCTAATCTTTTTAAAGCACCACTCAGCATAGGTTTACAAAGCTGTTGACAACATAAACTAGTTAGGGCAGCAGGGTGGGGGCTCGCTGGTGGGGGGGCTTTTGAGAATGCTATTATTGTCATTGTTATTATGGTGATGATAATATGTATAATAAATATGTGCGCTAGTGATGTATATATATATATATATATATATATATATATATATATATATATATATATACACATACACAGTGCCTCTCGAAAGTACTAATACACCTTGAACTTTTGCACATTTTGTCATGTTTACAACCATAAACAATGATTTTATTTTGAATTTTTTACTGAAAGTTCAGACACAAGTAACAGACAAGTGAAGTGAAAGCAAAATGATACATGATTCTGTTATTTAAAAAAAAATAGAAAAGTGAAAAGTGTGGCGTGCATAAGTATTCATACAGTGAGTGCATTAAATTGCCTTTGTAACTGTTGGAGCCATTTTAGCACTATTTTCAGGTTTGATCCTCCTGCCACTACGTGGCGCTCTGTGGGGGTGCTTATGTAATTACCTGCCCTATATAAGGGGGGTGGAGGGGGCACTCGGGTGTGGCAGTGTGGAGGCAAACATCTTTTGACCGTATCTATTGAATCCTGAAATCTGTGTATTGTGGCTGGCTGGATGAGGTCAATCAATAAACCTTTTGGAACACAGTATTTTTATGGTTCTTTGTGGAGGAAGACACGCGTCCGAGACGCCTAAATCACTGCTGCCAGAGCAGACGTTTGCACAGGGTAAACCTGTCCGCTACAATAACATTCCTAATGACTGCAGAATGTTCACACCTTAACCATTAAATAACCTGTTTGTAATCTACTCTCAGTATAATTACAGCTGTTCTGTGAGGGCCTCAGAGCTATGGTCGAAGTGCATTGGTCACTAAACAACATCATGAAGGCCAAGGAGCTCACCAGAGAGGTCAGGGATAAAGCTGTGGAGAAGTTTAAAGCAGCTTTAAGTTATACAAAGTTTTCCCAAGATTTGAACATGTCACGGAGCACTGTTCAATCCATCATTCGGAAATGGAAAGATATAGCACCACTGCGAACTTACCAAGACATGGGCGTCCACCTAAATTAACAGATCGAACAAGGAGAGCACTGATAAGAAATGCAACCAAGTGCCCCAAGATAACTCTGGAGGAGCTGCGACGTACTGCCGCTGAGCTGGGGGAATCTGTACATGGGACAACTATAATTTGTACTCTACACAAATCTGGCCTTCATGGACGAGTGGCAAGAAGAAAGCCATTATTGAAAGGAGGCCATAAGAAATCCCGTTTGAAGTTTGCTAGAAGTCATATGGAGGACACGGCTACCATGTGGAAGAAGGTGCTTTGGTCAGATGAGACAAAAATTTTACCTTTTGACCCAAATGCAAAACGTTATGTATGGAGCAAACCTAACACTGCTCATCGTCCTGAGTGCACCATCCCCAGTGTCAAATATGGTGGGGGGGGCATCATGCTATGGGGCTGCTTTTCCTCAGCGGGGACTGGGAAGATTGTAAGAATAGTTAGGAAGATGGATGGAGCCAAATACAGAGACATTTTGGAGGAAAACCTGCTGGAGTCAGCAAGAGAAATGAGGCTGGGGCGGAGATTCACCTTCCAGCAGGACAATGACCCTAAACACAAAGCTAAATCTACAATGGAATGGTTTAAAAACAAACATATTAATGTGTTAGAATGGCCCAGTCAAAGTCCTGATATAAATCCTATTGAAAATCTGTGGAAAGACCTGAAAACTGCTGTTCACAAACGCTCTCCTTCTAATTTGACAGAGCTTGAGTTGTTTTGTAAAGAGGAATGGGCTAAAATGTCAGTCTCTAGATGTGCAAACCTTGAAGAGTCAAACCCCAGAAGACTTGCTGCTGTTATTGCAGCAAAAGGGGGTTCCACAAAGTATTAAGTCATGCTGTATAAATACTTATGCACGCCCCACTTTTCACTTTTCTATTTTTTGAAAAATAACAGAATCATGTATCATTTTGCTTTCACTTCAGTTATCTGTTACTTGTGTGTTAACTTTCAGTAAACAATTCAAATTATAATCTTTATGTTTAGGGTTGTAAACATGACAAAATGTGCAAAGGTTTAAGGTGTATTGGTACTTTCGAGAGGCACTGTATATATGTATATATAACTTACAAATAATCCTGAAACGCATGAAAGTATCTTGAATATGGGGTAGGCACTTATAAGCTTTCTTGCTTCAGCCTACTCCTTTTGAGTTATTATTTTTTTGGTTTCACATGACAATGTCAATTTAATAATGTAAATAATTGCTCAAATAAATCTAAATCAACCAATCAATCAATCAATCGTAATACCATACCAGGTCCAGCATACTGTATATTAAAAAATGGCAGTACCTTTTGTAGCTCCAGTATCTCAAACGTAGATGCACTCTTCATCTCAACAGTGATTGGTGGAATTGTCTCTTTGGGGGATTCTTGGGAGAAAGATTCAACAAGTGTTAAGTTTGCCTCAGACTCTTGGTCCAACAAATCTTCAGGCTGTTCAGTGTTCACAGGGGTGGCACTGCGCCCACTTTCCTCCATCTCATCCACACACTGCTCCCTCACTGTCTCAGCAAGACCCTCCGCTTCATCCTCGCCCCGTAACGTGTCCTCCACCACCTCCTCGTCCTGTTTTTCACATACAGACGGTGCCACAACGGTCGGTGGAGCAGCAGTTACAGAGGCCAGTGTCCGACTTCCGGGGATCTCATCATCAGAGTTCACCTCACTGACACTTCGGCTGTCCAGAGACTGCATGCTGAAAGAATCAATTCGCTCAAATGCATCTGAAGAGGAACCACAGCTCTCTGTTAATAATTTGGGGTAATCTTCCATACGAGGGAAATCTCCACACGTAGAGGCAGTGAGGAGCTGAAATGAGCCCTGCATTAAGTGAAGTCCCGCTTTCCCTTCAGCGGTCTCTTGTCTGGAGCTAGCGGAGCTCTCACTCAACACACTATCATGGTCCAAAACCTCAATGTCACTGGTAGTTGAAGTACCCGAGGAAAAAGCACTAACGGGTGGAGAGGGTGTGTCGTTCTGACGGTCCTCTGTCTTTGGGTCCTTTTGCTCAAGCACCACTTCTTTTGAGGGTGGAGGGGAATCAGGGGGAGCGGAGCTGTTGGAATCCGCAGCAACAGCAGTAGGTTTGGAGGATTCAGCAACAGTTTGGGTGACCTGAGTTGGAAGTTCTTCTGCTTTTTCAGTCTCTGCAACGTCATTGTCCAGTTTGACAGCACTTGGTTTGGTCCCGTCACTGTCCGAGTTCAAGGGAAGAGTAGCACAACTAGAAGCCGGAGAGACAGGCTGCAGCAGGATAGTGTCTGGGCACGGATCTGGAGATGTAGGCTCAGCTGGTTGGCTTTCAGCATCTTCTAAACTTTCTTCAAGAGCATCAACGGTTCCTGGCTTTTGAAGAGTGGTGTCCGTTTCGACGTCCGAGTCTTCCTTGTCCTCCTCTTGTAGCCGTCTTTGGGATTTGCTCGGAGGAACCGACACCACCTGGCTGTTGGTGAGAATTTGCACATCTCCGGGTGACAAGAAGGCACTAAAAAAGTTCTCCGATTCATCCACAACAGTTCTGGTGACAGGTGTGGTAATGGCCTCTGATGAAGGGGGCGTCGCTGGAGTCTTTTCCTCTGGGGGAGCTTCCCACTGGGTCAATCCCCATCCTCCACTTAATGACAACTTCTCAGGCAGTGTCACAACATCTGTCACAAAAAGAAAGTAAATTGTAATAGGCTCCTTACTACACCACATGTAACAGCTATCAGTATTAAATAACACAATCACAAACCGTTGTATGGCATTACAGTTGTGTCACCCCATTGGTCCTCCTCTTTAATGTCCAAAACTCGATCGATTGATTTTTGGGCTGTTGTTAAAGCTTGCTTAGCGAAGCTTGACAGGTGTGACGTGTTGAACCAACTCATTTTGTATATTTCAGAAGGTACCTCCGAAATCAAAATGTCATCCTAGCGTTTGCATTATTGCTATAAACCTGTCTTCGCTGCCGATGTTACTGAATTTAAAATAACAACATGTTTAAAGCGGCAGGGTGTAAATGTTGTACCAGGAAATGTCAGCGGCCAAAAGCCATCTTGCTAGTAAGCCAATGCAAAATATTAGTGCATACGAACGCCAATCCTAGGTACACTAGCAGCTCGTAATGGAAAGCTTATGTTTACAAACGTTTATTATCTATTACACAGCGTATGTCCGCGACTACAACTACTGACATACAAAATTACCCAATGTGCAATCACAAACGAGTATTCCCATCGTTAATTCATACTCTTTTAGGCGGTTTTTTCCAGGCCATCGCCGTTTGTTTTGGTCGCTCTCAACTTGTAGCCCTGTTAGCATTAGCCTGGAGTGCTACTTCCGGTCCACGTAGCATAATTACGTCAATGCCTGATCGAACGTCAACCAGCCAGCTAACAAACAATAATAACAACAAATACACACATAATATATTGCAAACAAATGTGAATCAATTTAGAAAAAAATTTAAACATGTCATCACTACAAAACAAAAAACAAAAAACTGACAAAGTTATTGTAGAGAGAAAAGTATTTCCAGGACACCAAAAAGTTCACATCCACATATTATCCGCTAGGTGGCAGCATTTAGGTAAAAATGTGTAGATTTCGTGCTCATTCTTTGCTTACCTCTTAGAAACACAGTCAAATACGTTCAGCGCTGCGCACCCCATATTATTTTGTCAATCCTTGACTCATTCTTCTATTCTAGTGACATAATTTTACTAAGGACAGTCTTCATCCAATCTTATGACATGAGCACAACTTTCTTATAGCCTACTCTACTCATATAGGCCATGATTATATTGGATTCGGCTCTTTACAACATGGAACTGTCTGTTTGGCGGCCTAGGCCTCTGTTCATATTGTCAAGTAGAAGACAGTGTAATCGAGCTAATCTACAGTATACTTTTACTGTTGAGAAGTGCAAATTAAGGATATGCAACACTTTATTGGCCCCAAAGTTTTGCTCATGTTTTCTGGCTTATGGGTGAAATTGTAGCACCTGAAGGATAAAATGATATGCAGAAGCAGAAACCAGTCCAGGTGTCAACCCCAGGACCTTCTTTCTCAGGTTTGGAGTGCTGAAGCAATTGAGAACAAAAGGGGTTTGGGTTTTGTTTTGTTTTCTCTTTATTCATGTTTTTTCTTATGTTATTTTTATTTGTTAACGATTGTGTTTTTAATTCTTTGTTAAACTGTGCGAAAAATATAGCTTTATTAATCGAGCCACAATAACTGGTTTGGAAAACTGTGAACATGTATATAGAACAACCTCTGTGCCCTCTCAAACAGCAGAGTGCGGTGCAAATGGATTGATGGAGCGTTTTGTTCCTAATGAAAGGTTCCAAATGACAGCGTCTGAAAAGTGATAACTCAAAAGTGCTGTGTCCATGTCCTTCATAGTTGGCTGCCTGCTGTCCTAAATCACTGAAGTAAATGCATTCTCTATAGAGCTTGAGTTTACTGACATAAATTGTTGTCATCAATTTAATAATGCAAAGCCGATTCAGTTGGAGAACTTCACTTTCATTTTTTTCCTCAAAAAAAACAAAAGAACTAATTGCCTATATTTTCAAGTGTTTTCTTTTTATGAGATAATGGGACAAAACAACTGGTGATAAACCACAACAGTGCGAAGAAAAGTTGAATATTCTTATGTTAGACTCTATCATGTGTGTATCCTTTAAGATTAGCTATTTAAAAAAAAAGGAAAAATCAGCAGTTCATATCAAATCACATGTTTTCAAAGACAGATGCTTCCCTCTAGATAAACAAAGCTGCTCTATGAAAATAAGGTAGACATTGATGTTGGTACAATATTTCTTCCATTGATTTGTCATTTTTCATTTTCTGTGAACATTTGACACATTGGTGGTAAACAAAGTAAATGCACTGCAAACTAGGCCAAACCAGTATTCGAAGCCGAAATATCTGTCAGTGCTGACATATTTGTATAGATTCTACTCAAATACCATCTGTCATTACGTTACAGACGTGACTTTGTGCTGTCGCTACCATGCCTTTGAGGTCACCTTGCATGAGGCGATCCATCACAAGGAGCTGCATGTCCATGAGAGTGGAGAGAAACAAACCATATAATTCCATACAAATCATAAGAATATCAAAGTCTGTTTTTATACATCAACGTCAGTCCATTAGCACCTGTGCATATGAGCAGAGAAGACTGTAGAAGGTTTTCATGTTTGTATTAAATTAAATTAAAGATAAAAATATAGGCTTTTCTATACCATTGTTATGACATTAACTGAATTGTGGATGATTCTATAGGGGCTCGTGCTTAACAGCTAGAAGATCCCGGGTTCGATCCCTGTCTGTGTGGAGTTTACATGTTCTCCCTGTGTCTTAGGTTTCCCCTATACTGAAAACATGTACAACAGGTGACCAACAGCCTGGCTCCACATTTGGAGATGGGTCCTCGGACGTTGCGCAGCAGTCGCTGATTGCTCCCTACGGGTTGCCCCAGCGGCGTCAAAGGAAGGGTCAAATGCAGAGAACAAATTGCCCTATATGGGGACAATAAAGTACACCTTAAACTTAAATTATCCATTGTTGGAGAACTGCAGGAGTAGATTCGTGGGGTGAGAAAGTCCCTAAACCAGCAAGGCACAGATAATGCATCCCCATAGTATCTGATTCTCACCAAAATAGTGAATTCGCTTCTATTCATTATTTTATTTTATTTTTTATGGAAATTGAATAGGCCTGGGGGAGGTGGTCAATAATCAATAACCAGAATCAAACAAAAAATTTAAATGTGCATTACCTCTCATGAACCACCATGTACACAAGACCTTTTTTTTAAATAGGGGATTTATTTATTTATTTTTTGACGAAGTAGACTTTATTCAACTGGACAGCACAAGGTGAAAAGGGGAGGAAAGATGTTTTGCAAATCCACAACTTGAATCCCCAACACTGATGACGCAACAGTGCTCCGCCATATGTGCTTTACTCACTAGGCTATCGCTTAAACAACGGTATTTTGAAGTAAACCAAAGACTGGAAGTGGCTAGTCAAAAATCAGTAATCAGTCACAGCAAAATGTGCACAAACCATAGACTATAAAAAATAATAGACAACGTCTGCTCACTCCTCCCCGTTTGCAATAATAACCACCTTCAAAAGGGAATCCATGGCGGATTTCCTACCCTGCTCCGATCAAGCATGTTCCTTTGTTCACTTTTATTTTATCTTTTTTTATTTTTTTTACACATGCCCCTATAGCCTTATAGTTTAAAGTTGTTTTGCTTATTTTTATCTCAAACCTTTTCTGATTCTGATTCTGAAAAAGAACATAAGGGCGGGATCTTCACTGTCGACCCGGCCCTCGTGGAGCGCGTAGTTTGGTCGTGACCACGCCCACCCTGAAGGTCAAAGTCCGGCTCTCATTGGTGTACAAGATTTCTAAAATGTTCCTTACAAAAACTCGCCTGGTCCCTTTAATTGTAACAAGCCCAGTGTTATCGCGAGCAATACCTAGCTGTAGAAAGTTTGAAAAAAGGAGGCACCGGGCTTTACAGTTGTTTAGATCGTGCGTAAAGTGCAATGCTTTCTAATGGAAAACCATCTTGTTTTGCCGCCCGTGTATGGAGGTACTGCAGCAATGGAGGGCAATGGCGGCCACTAGCGCCTCGGTCATGAAGCAGTGCAGTGGCCATTGGCACAAACAGTGCACTAAAGATTGCATTATTCATTCCCTTTCAACAGACTTGAGGTGGTTGTAATTGAGTCTAGTGAAATGTTTCGATCAAGGATACAGCAGCAGTACTTGTCGGAGTAGGGATCAAACCAATAGCCTGTCAATTATATAACAAAACCTCTCAACAAAGCCACCAATATTACCATCAATTTGAACAGAGAAGCGCTGTTGATACTAGATTAATTCTTTCTGGACAATCACCAGACTCAATCCGATTTATTGGCCCATATAACTCACTCCATTTGTTTTGTGATGGCTTTCTGTCAGGACGTCCAAAAGGCTGCTGATTGTGCTAATGATAATGTGTCACAGCGATATGTCCCCCGTCAGAGCAGCGCTGCTAGCTCGGAGACAGTCCGCAGTGCACGGTGGAGAGTGGCTGTGGTGGTTTGCTTCTGCACATGATTGATGACTCTCTCGTCCGCACTGCTTTGATTAAGACTCAAATGATTTATTGCCACAGCTCGCAATGTAATTAGACTCTGGAACAAGCACGCACAAAACTGTTGTCATGCCGGATGATGCCAGAGTGTTTGTGAGCGCACTTGAGAGCTCATCTTCCTACACTATCAAATTATGGTCTGTGATTATGGAGATATGCATGGTCCCAAAGTCTTACATTCTCAACACTGCATCAGATTATTTATAGTCTGTTGTCTCTTTCTGTCCCTTTCTAATCTATACTTTCTTTGAAACGCGAACCCTACTGTCTTCTGCATTTGACCTACCAACAGAGCTTCTATAGGATAGCCTGGCATCCAGAATGATACCCCTCTGTATATTTTAAACATGTTGTGCTAAAGCAGCGTCACTCTTGGTACGCGGAAATCTCTCAATAACAATCAACATTTGCAGCCAATGATAAGTGGAGCTCCAACCATGTCGTCATATCCAAAAGACAACGCTAAACTAATCCAAACTAACCCTAAACTTACCATAGCCCTAACCCTAACGACAGTGGAGTTTACAAAAGGTGTCTTTCAGTCATGAGCATGAGTCTGATCAATCAGGGAGTCGATATGCAAATGTGTGCAAATTTCCCATCCTGAGGAGTGCTGGACTCATTCTGACCTTGTTGCTTGAAGTTTGTTTCATCTCTCTGTGATAATGTCTTAGGTGGAGGTATAAAGTATGGCAGCCAAATTGTACTTTTAGAGTTAAACAGCACAAATGCTGCACCAAAAAATACAGTGCTATGTAATTTAGTTGTTGGCCACAATTCAAAGCCCACAGACCTGTTGAAAAATTCTACACACGTTATAGTTATTTTAAGTTTTTTCCTGTATAGGCTACTTTACCAAATCCTATAGATTCACAATTCACTATTGCTTTGTGCTTTTATTTCCTCAATTCCTGCCCCCACATCCAAGCACTCTGCATCCTTAATGTATGTCTGTTATGGTAATTTTACATAATGAAACAAATTGATGTCATTTTTATGCCAGCCATAAAAACCAGTGCTGTTAGTGAGAGTGTGTACATTATTAATGTTGTCCCATGGGGCAAAGGGTCTATTTGGAAGCAGCCTGGATTTGAAGGAATTACACAATGATTTCTCACATTAATATTAATTACCTATAGTTTGCGCAACATCACACCTTACCATATACTGCAAAACCTCCATCAATCATTTCAATCAAATATCATGTCACGCATGATATTTTGTGTTTGTTCGTTCAAACTTACAGTAACCTACTGAGAAACAATACACATTTTTGCTGATGGCTCATGCTTATTTTTCCGTATTTACCGCCTCCATCGTATGTCACTGTCACCTGCAATCACTTTGAGGGATTACCAGTCCCATACACTCACAGCAATCACCGCCAACTGCCACGAAACGAAAGGCTTTCCAGGTTAATAAAGAACATATAATCCCCACCTCTGACCAGAGAAGTAGTGAGGGCAGGTATTTCATAAACCCCCAATCACCTGAGTAGATCTCACCAGGCCTGGATGTACTCTAACGGTGACCTACAGCTGTCAAACCAGGACAACTAAACTTGGTCTAAAGTCCCATTGAACATGACGATAATAAATGACTAAAGACAGATGTTAGTGCTCATATAGGATCTAAAGCTACTTATACATTTTAAATGTCTCACAGAATTTTCTTTCTTTCATTTCAACATTAGTGATGAGTAAAATATAATGTTAGGAAATCATATTATTTAGCTTTTTTACATTTTATAATTTGTATATTCTACATTCCAATTACTATTATACAGAGTGACATTTTTAAACGAAAACCATAAGAAGCCACATGGTTTTCTTTTAAAAATGCCACTCTGCCATAATGGCCAGATTTGTGCAATGTACGATTAATAGTTGTTCTGTGTACAGGTTCCCCCACCTGAGCTGTAGCTCTCTGCAGTTCATCCAGGGTCATCATGTTCAGTCAGTAAGTTGAGGAGGACGGCCGGGTCTTGGTAGGTTTGCAGTGATGCCATACTCTTTCCGTTCCTGGATGGTGTATTTAACTGTACTTTGAGAGATGTTCAAAGCTTTGGAAATCTTTTTATAACCTGCTTTATGCTTCTCCAGAACTTTATCCCGGACATGTCTGGTGTGTTCTGGGACTTCATGATGCTGTCTGCTCCCCAATAGTCTCTTAACAGACCTCTGAGACCATCACAGAGCAGCTGTATTTGAACTAAGATTAGATTACACACAGGCAGACTCTATTTAGTCATTAGATCAACTTGTGATCATGCAGAAATCATCAGGAAACTTCTCAAGGCAATTGTTTGCGCTAAAAGGAAAGGGTATGGATGCTTTTGCACACAATACTGTTCAGATTGTATTCATAAAAAAAGTTTAAATCATGTATACATTTCATTTCACTTCACGATTGTGTGTCACTTAGTGTGCATCTTTCACATAAAATTACAACTGAATATATATTTATATTTGTGGACCATAGCGTGGCAAAATATCGAAAAGTTAAAGGGGTACGGACACTTTTTTAACCCACTGTAAATATATAAGATAGCGAGATAACTGGTGTTCCATTCAGCCCTATTCATAGTAATGATCCTGAGTGGTCTGTGAACTTAACATGGCTGACTAATCTCCTCCTACGAAGCCTGGTCCTTAAAAGAGCAGGAAGCCCCGCCCTTGCAGGCCAGGCAGACCGGCTACGCACTCCACAGAGCTCCAGAGCCTGTCAATCATAAATGTGTATTGCTGATGTGCAAAAAACAGTGTGGTTAAAAACATGACACCTAGCCCAACATTGTCACATGGGTCACAGCAACTCTTTGGAGCCAGGCTTTTAAGCAATTTAAACGAGGCCCAAAGCTAGGAATCCTGTTTACCAAGTGTCTTTTGGAGTGGGGTGGTATTACAGCCATGTCCGCTCCCCGCCACAAGGATCAAAGAGAAGGGAAGGTTTATATGTTCTGTCTGAGTGAATTTCACTGCAAAATATAAAAAGCTTATGTTTGAAAATGATTGAAACAACGTATGCTACAAGTTGTTTCAACTTTAAGATATTAGCGGTTAGTTGGGTAGAGTTGATTCTCTATCAAACTGTGCAGTAATTCTCCCTAATGAATCAACTCACTGAGTCACTGTGATGTGTTTATACTGAACATTAGTCAATATAAATGCATGCTAAACGTGTCTTAACAGAGACAGATTGTGTCATTAACAAACAATTACTGTATTCATAAGCTCTGTGTAGAGAGAGACACACTCTTTGGTGCAAAGCCTTGACAATATCCGTGAGGTGGACAGCTTGCACCAAAAAGGGTTTATTCTGAACAGGTTTTCACTCCCGATGACAGCTGCAGAGAAACAGATTAATAATAAAGCAGAAAATGAGATTATGCTGAGTCGTTAAGTTTATTGCCCTCAGTAGAAGAGCATAAATGTTCTGGCTATGATCATAAGAGTGCGGCACAAAAGCACCAGAATGTTGGATAATAAATGAGGCTCTTGAATGCGCCACAAACTGGAGGCTGGTCTTGTTTATTGGCAACAAATGGCAGTGGAAGAGCTTTGCACAGCTGTATCAAACGTATAAACATGTCTATGAAGAAAACGAGGAAACAAAAGTTAAAGATGTTATATTTTATTCTGATGCATTACAATGTCCTCCTTCATTCGGGGCATTTACTCCACCCCTCTCACCCTCAAAGCTTTTAAAATTGTGGGTGATCCCAGGCATCCAAGCAGTCTTTTCAGTGCGCTGCCTTCAGGGAGGAGACTGACGAACAGCTTCATCCACCAGGCTGTCAGGAAACTGAACCCTTTTCCTTCCCTGCCTCCACCTGCATTCACAAGCTGTGGTGTGGTCCACTCCAGCCCTTCACAGGCACCCACATAGTGTACATATAGCGCATATTATTATTTTTTTTCCCTCAAGAGTTTCAGACTAATACCATTTCTCTGTGGTTGAATTAATAAATCAATCTTGTATTTCAGCACAGTCTTCTGTTATATGGATTATTCGAACACTCCTTATTTTAGCGTTACTGCACTTATTCTTCATACCAGCGTGACTGTCCATCAGGCTAGACACTTAAAACACACGACCTCCAATTTCTTCACGGCAAGCTTCAAAAACCTATAGACAAATATCTGCAAAGTGCTCAATCACGACTGTCAGTAGCAGGATTTAGCAGGTGAGATCAATGAAGTCAGCCTTTACTAACTAAGCCTCTTTTCATCATTATAACAGGACATGATTGACCAAAAGCCAATCCAAATTCAGCACCAGACAGCGATAATCCATATAGAGAGAGCTGGCCCTTTGTGAAATATTACGGCCCTTAAGCTACTGTTTGAGTCATATATTTATCTTGGTATATCTGTCCCTGGGTGATGCTAAGTTTGAGAAAATCATGCTACACAGATAGTGATAAAAATAACAAGAGCTGTAAAGTGTAAGGAAAAAAAAAAAACATTGTTTATGTTACTATAGGGTCTTCGCCTGCCTTAAGCCAGTTATATAGGCAACAACTCCTCGGAGAATCCCTATGAAAGGTGCATAATATAACCCTGGTGGTGATAAGCCAGCTGTGTCTGCAGGGCTAGTCTCAGGTGGGTCACTATGAAGGCATCATTGTGGGCCAATAGCTGTGTGCTGCAGCATCACAGAGAGAAACACAAAAGGCCCCGGAAGCACTGACTTTTGAGTTATTGTGGACTTAGACGTGTTATTTCTAGTAGAGATGTAGCTGTTGTACTATTTATTTATTTATTTATTCATTCATTTATCTACCTAGTGCCTAGTGAGCGGAGATTTTGTGTTTTCCTGCGAAATGTATCTGCAGTTTCCTTTCCAAGATGCTTTCGTACATCTTTGCTGTGTTTTTGTAAGGTTCAGCTAATTTTTTACTGCAGAAAGTCCTTACAGGCCCTGAAGGAAACCGCTTTTGGAAAAAACAAACAACTAGCTGATGTTCTAATGGTCTTTGAGGGGCCATTGAGATCTACAAATCCACAGATTTCTTCTTCTGAAATACTGAAGCAACAAGAGGCAACAAAAGTGGGACTCTTGGTGTGACGCCCCCTCAATGGAGGCATCACATGAGGCACTACAGGATGTCATTGTCAATGTCAACTTTATTTCTATAGCACATTTGCAATGCAAAGCACCCAAAATGCTTTACAAATTGAGGAACAACAAAGGTGCAAATGAGGAGGTACCTGGGCGAGACTCACAGCTCAGCAACACAAGCGTGGCGGAAGGACCCCAGTCTAATAAGCTAGCATAGGAGTAAACTTTTTCACCATGTAACATATTGAAGGATGTAAAGCTGTGAGACCTGATTGTCTGGAACTTGGAGTTTCCTCCGGTTCCCTCTGATTATACCTCTAAAATCATGCAGGTCAGGTTGGCTCACAGTGGCACAGTGGCTCAGAACTAACCCAACATCTAATCTACGCAATTTCATTGTACAATTGTATAATGACAATACAGTTATTTTTTTATCTTTGTAAGCTCAAACTAAAAACTTTATTTATCCCACTGTGAGTTAAACACTGTCCGTGTCCCGAGAGAAAGAGAATACACCACCGGTCCCGCTGTGGCGCAGGGTGCACACAGCCGAAACGTGAGCCAAACAAAAGCACATGTTCACCCCCACCCCGCCCAAAACCCCTTGCCCTTGCCCTCCTCCCTCCCCAAAAAGAGTCTGGAAGGAGGAAAAGGTTTGTTGCAAAAGTACTAATACATCTTGAACTTTTGCACATTTTGTCATGTTGACACCCCTACACGTAAAGATTTTATTTAGAATTGTTTTACTGAAAGTTCACACACAAGTAACAGACAACTGTGAAGTGAAAGCAGAATGATACATGATTCTGTTATTTTTCAAAAAATAGAAAAGTGAAAAGTCGTGCGTGCCTAAGTATTCATACAGCATGACTTAATACTTTGAGGAACCCCCTTTTGCTGCAATAACAGCAGCAAGTCTTCTGGGTATGACTACAAGATCTGACATTTTAGCTCATTCCTCTTTACAAAACAACTCAAGCTCTGTCAAATTAGAAGGAGAGCGTTTGTGAACAGCAGTTTTCAGGTCTTTCCACAGATTTTCAATAGGATTTAGGTCAGGACTTTGACTGGGCCATTCTAACACATTAATGTTTGTTTTTAAACCATTCCATTGTAGATTTAGCTTTGTGTTTAGGGTCATTGTCCTGCTGGAAGGTGAATCTCCGCCCCAGCCTTCTCTTGCTGACTCCAGCAGGTTTTCCTCCAAAATGTCTCTGTATTTGGCTACATCCATCTTCCCAACTATTCTTACAATCTTTCCAGTCCCCCCCGCTGAGCATCATACCCCATAGCATGATGCTCCCTCCACCATATTTGACACTGGGGATGGTGCACTCAGGACGATGAGCAGTGTTAGGTTTGCTCCATACATAACGTTTTGCATTTGGGCCAAAAAGTTTAATTTTTGTCTCATCTGACCAAAGCTCCTTCTTCCACATGGTAGCTGTGTCCTCCATATGACTTCTAGCAAACTTCAAACAGGATTTCTTATGGCCTTTCAATAATGGCTTTCTTCTTGCCACTCGTCCATGAAAAGTGTAAACAGTAAATAATAATAAAGTAAACAGACTATAACAAAAAAATTATAGCAGTGCAGGTTTACAGTCATAGTGCAAGTGGTTGATAAAGTGACGCAGATAAGTGATGTAAATACAGGGATTATTGCACGTATTCTGCAGAGGGGTTATTGCACATGTTACTTTACAGTCTTGTTGTACAGTCTGACAGTAGTGGGGATGAAGGCCTTGCGGTAACACGCTCACAAGGGCAAGGTTGGTGAAATGTCTTGCCCATGAACACAACATGACCGCAACAAACGCACAAAAAAAGAAATGAAGACCTTAGCTGGGTGTCGTTAACATGATCTGCAGACAGGGAGCTGCAGGTTGGGGCTGGTACCATCTGTCAGCGTCGGCACGTCTGGGCACTCAGACACATGCTCCACCGGTGGCACTGCTGGCGTCTCGTATGCGCTGAGATGAGGTGTTTGTCTTTGTGCATTTACACCATGCGGCTGCTCTCCTGATATGATCTGAAGCATATAGAGCTCCAATGTGTCTCACACTGACTTCCATTACACGCGCTGTCATTTACACCTTTGGATTCATATTAAAATTCTTTACACTTCCTCTCACTTCAGCCCATGTCAAACCATTCAAGTGTAGTGCATTTTTTATTATGCTACATGTAAAGCGCTTACAGAGAATTTAAATGGCATCCCTCTCATACCTTTGGTGCAATTCAATTCAAGTATGGGTAACATTATACACAGTGCGAAATCAAACATTTGTACTGTAGAGAGTTCAGCTTCCTGTCAACATGGTGTATGGAGCTGTCATTAAGTCAGTTGGACCTGGGGCAGATCGAGACTCTGCTGTCTTCTTCCCAATAGCAGGACTGGGGAGGCTGTGAGGTGGGTGAAGTAATTGTTCTTGAGTCAAACTACAACATGCCCATAAAAACATAATTTTGGCAAAGTATACTCATTGTCAAAGAGTGAAAACGTGTTTATGTTGATGTATTGCACAAGTTGCCTTTGCCCCCCACCTCCAGCCGCGTATATCACCTTGATTGAATAGCTTTAGCCGTGTTAACAGCACTCACCCGTTGCTTGTCTGCCAGGAGTGAATGCCAATTATTTATGTGTTTTGATTAATTGGCCGGTATTGCTTTTTTCATTTCAGCATGGTGCTCGGAGCGGTAACTGCTGGTGGTCATTTCCATAATCACGTTAGTGTTTTGGCTCTGCCCTTGTACTGACACATTATCATTCAGGCCTGTAATGGATGCGCGCTCCCTTTGAGATCGTGACAGCCTTGTCCTTTTGGAGGTTGTAGCCACGCCAATCCAGATCACTCTCCAAAGTTTGCTTTATATTACTGTAGGTGCCATCACAAGGTTATTTACAGATGATTTCAGTAAGTGATCATGTGGGGATTACAAGGGGATTGGGAACAGCCATTTTGTTTCTTGTAACACCCACCACATAGATTTATTTTATTCTCATCATCAAGGGGCTTTTAAACAAATGAGTATGTTGTTGGCATATGAATATCATATCTGGGGTTTAAAAATGCAAATGCAGTCTGTGTCCTCATAAGGTCCAGGTACGTAGATACTTCCAGATCATGTTGGTGCTCAAATTGCCTCCACTACAAAACTCATATAGGAGTTATAGTTTTAAGCGCTATAGCTTTGTTTTCCCTTCACACATATTAATTAAGTTATAGAACATCAAATACTAAGTCACCTGTGATAAAATATACAAAAACCTGGAAGAACAAAAGTGTGGCCTTCAAGTGTTAATGTGCACTTTTCCAACCAGGACTTAATGAAGCGCAGCCGTCCTACCTGGTGCAAATGAGATGAGCTGTATGCTGTGATTCGCTGCAGGGAGCGCATGGCTCTGCTGTTAGCTTGTTGATGTCTATCTGAGTGAGACATCTCCTGTTCCATCTGAGCAGCCACCCACAGCTTCATTTCCCTCCACCTGTCAGCGCCCAGCGCTCTGTGTCTGCCACAAGGACACACGCTCTGATAAGAGACACTCTGGCACATACGCCTCAATCACCGGTGCCAATAAAGAAGGCCTGCAACACTGTCCACCTCCAGCAAGACTAATAGTGCAAGGACCAGATCGCGATGAAAATGTGCAGTTCTGTAAAAAGAAAAATCCTGCACAGCATGGATGTATATGCAAAATCAGCTTTAATGTCAATTCTATATGTAACTATTCAGTTAAATGAATGTGCAGTATCTGAAATCATATGATCACAATCAAAGCAAGGTTTGGACTCACTATAATATTTTGCCAAATATTTTCAAATTGTAGTATTTCCAAAAAGAAACAAAGGATGCAGGACAAAACATTTGTATTTAGTAACCGTCAGACCATAGTATTGTCAATGCAAAGTCAAGTCCAAAGTTCAATCACTTCATTTGTTGTCCTTCCTGAGACAGAATAATTGTCAGTAGTGTTTTTCTATACAAAAACAACAATTGCAAAACGCTTAGATGTTTGGTCACTGAGGAGTGGAGGTTGTGTCCACTGGCTATCCAGATGAACGGGAAATCTAATCGAGCCAGCCCGCCGGACGTATCTCCGGTTTATAGCCCATTTATGTGTGTGTTCACGTAAACTTTGTAATGGACCTCATAAAACGTGCCGCTTGAAGGTGCTGATCTTTTCAACAGCAGGGACCTCTTTTACTGCGATTGAAAGAGCAATGACGCGTTTTCTGTGCAACCACTTCTCAATGAGTTTCATATCACCTGATTTTTTTTCTTTAATACACATTATCACCCGTATACAATTTTATACCCGGCAAAATAAAATAAAATAATATTGACCTACCTTTAATTGCAAGCTCTCTTAATTCACACTTTGTTTCTTTGTCTTTCTTATCAAAGTATGCAAAGAACCAATCAAAGCTCAACCAAAAGTTGCAGGTCATAACAGACAAATAATATAACAATAAGCATAACATAGCGAGATTACTTACCGCTGTTGTAGTGCTGTGAAATATTAATAGATAGATCAACTGCTGTCTTGGGCCCAAATAGCTTGTGGGTGAACTTGAACCTGTAATTCTAGGGACAGAAGAAAATATATTGAAACTATTATTTGCTGCATTGCTGCATTGCCGAAAAGACATAATGACTTTAAATCTTCTTCATGCAGGTTCTGCCTGGGGAGACGTCTAATGGTGATAATGGCGGCTGTACTTCATATCAGTTCCCGATGCAGCCGCCAAAACATCAGCCATTTGAATACATCCACTTAATCTAATAAGGCACAATTTATTGCCTTGGAAATAGGATCTGATTGCAACTCGTAATTCTCAATGTTTCTGCTCCGGCTTTGATTTGTTCAGTTGAATATAATATTATGAAAATGAATCCTGCAGATCAAGTTGTGCGGTGCCACCTACAAACAGCCAATGCCTTGATTGATTTAATAAAGTGTTTCATCATTCAGAGATGAGCACATTAAATCATCTGTCCCATATGCCGGTATAGCTGCATGCTTATATTATATCCCACTTATTTGTAAAGCAGCTGTATTGGTTGACACAAATCTTGCTTATACGTAGCACCGGGCTTTGGGGCCATTAGGTTCAATGAAGAGAGGGGAGAGTGCGTCTCAAGGGACGCTGCAGAAGAGGTTTTCAGTGCCACATATAACCGTCTCAGCCAATATTGCCCTGCCATTGTGTTGAGACAATGGTAACGATTGGCTGTATCAAATCTGACCCTCTTGACCTTTCGGTTGTCCAGGCAACACCCCTGGAAGTGATAGCCTTTGGATTGACACGAGTAAACAAAGTGTTGGGAAATAGTAAACATAAAGACACGTATATCTGCTATCTGGGAGCGAAACGAGAGTAAAAAGGAAAGACCAGTGCCAACGTGATGCGGGTATGGCGAAGTTTGCCTTGGGAGTGAAAGGATAAGGAATGATTACATCCAGGAGGAGACACAATGTTTTGGAGATCAAGGGGGACATGTCCAGAATTAAGAGGATATTGTAGGCCCTATTCTAGTAGTGGACATAAATGATTCCGCTCATGTGTAAATAGATGAGATGAGAAGTAAGCATAGACAGAGGGTGTGTGCAATCTTATTCATTTGTTTGGGTGTGATAAAGAAATCCATGTGTGTGCGTACAATGAACGTGTTATAAAAAAAGATTTGCAAGCGTAACTAAGGTTATTTCCCCACAAAGCATTTCAATGAGAACCAATAACACCACAAATGTAAATGTTACAAATTGTCTTTGTTTTACACAGCCTTTGATGGCAAAAAAAATTGTAAAAGAGGAGATTCACGCAAGAGGCCATGAAGTTGTTGACAAGTAGAGCTAAACATTTGCCAAGTGGAACACTGAAAGAACAGTTTAAAATATTTTTTTTCATATACTTTATTAATCTCCTAGAGAAATACGTCTCTGCGTTTGACCCATCCTCAAAGCCGCTCGGGCATCCTGTAGGAGCAGTGAGCTGCCAGCTTGGGCCGGCGCTCATCTACTGATATGAAGCCAGGCTAATGGTCAGAAGCACCTGGCAGAAACTAACATATAGACTCCACACAGAAAGGCCTTGTCCAGGTGGGAATTGAACCCAGGGCCTTCTTGCTCTGAGGCACAAGCGCTAACCACTGCACCACTGTGCCATTATTAGACATAAGTTAAGCAGACTATTGAAAGGTTTATGCATTCATGTATTTTTCCATTATCACCATTTTATCCACTGGTTTAACCTATAGCCACTTCACCCAACCTCTCTGAAGCATAAATCACATTGTCAAACACAGATTACACACTTTGGTGATTTTTGCAGCCACAGAAATAAAAAATTGTGCTGACGTGAGGAAAAAGCCAGAGTCCACCTGTTTAAGACAACCCCAATGCAGCAGTGTAACCCCGCCGTGCCACACCCTGCATGTATCCCCTGAAGGCTCAATGTATATACACGGGAATACACAGGGGACCAGCCCAGACAACCTCAGCAAAATCATATGGGCCAGACAGCTCTAGAGTCCGTCCGTCCCCCCCCCCCCCCCCCCCCCCCCCCCCCCCAGAGAGTATGGCGTTGAGAGGGACGTAGAGAAAGAGAGGAGAGAATGGAGTAGAAATATAAAATGAGAAAGATGATATTGATAGCTTTGTTTCTGGGTCATGAAGAGGGGTCACCTTGTGAGAGCAGAGAAGATGTGATCTCGAGAGAATTTTACAATAACCTGGAGTAAAATAAAGACATAATTCAAAAGCTAGGAAAACATATTTCAGTCGAAAGATAAGTATTTCAGGAAGCAGTTGTAAGTTTCCATCTTCGTCTTGCAATACATTGACTGTCTGTGTGTGTCTAAACGACAGCCAACACTGCTTTCAAAAACAAAACAAAATTCAAAATGTATACAAATAAGTAACCTGGCAATATCCATTCAAAGCGAGTTTCAATAAGATTATATATACACACTGCCTTACCCTGAGAGAAAAAAAGAGTCGCTACAAAAAAATAACACAAATCCAATGCATTGATTTCTCACTGAGATCTTGTATTGATGATGGGAAAGTGTGGCCACTGCGCAAAATCTTCTCCAGCACATCCCCAAAAGACTCTTGATGGAAAAATGATGTCTCGTGCTCCTGGAACCACTTTTTCACAATTTGAGCCAGATGAATCTTGCATTATCATCTTAGAATAAGCCTGTGTCATCAGGGAAGCACAAACAACAGCAAAATTGGTTCAGACCCAAGCTTCAATAAAAACGAGGGCATCTAAAAGGTATCTGCGGTATCTAAAATAGATGTCTGACCCACATCCCTTTTTTTGTGTGCATAAGCATATACTCCCATTTAGTGTGATATTTTCAAACAGATTTATTTTATATTATGCTTATTGTTGCTTCCCATACTCTGGCTATTTGTACGTCTATCTCTGAACAATGTTATATTTGACCGGTGAGTTCACACCATTTTGAAATCTCATTCTCTCCTTAATATCCTGTCTGTTAACAAAGACATGTTAGATTAGGGCTTAATTATTGCCAAACAAAAGCCTTGCAAAGCTGGTGTTGATAAGGTTCTATCTGAGAATAAATAAAAAAGTATTCTGGCCGACATTGTTGTTGTTTTAACATCCGCCACCCATGTGCATACGGCTTAAGAGTTAGCACACTCGCTCATATCTGTGCACATAACCAAAGACACATTGTCACAAGAAGTTGGAAAGCCCCAGATATGTTTTCCTTTCACTGATAGGCACTGTATTGTTCCATTTCAGAGAATTTTGGACAATTGGCCAGGTTTTGACGCTGTTTGACTAATGGCTTGGGCTGATAATGAATGTCTCGTCATGTGGGTTTTATTAATGTGACAGCCTTTTAAGGATTATATTTTAGTTGGCATGTGTAAAACAATAAATAGCCAAATGTTTCAGGGATATACAACCGATTTCCTGTCACAGCTTTGTTTATGAGTGCAAAACACGCATAAATACAGCATGACGTGTCCCCATAGCAGAACTAAGTAACTCATGCCCCTACAGGCCATAAGCGCCACTGCAGGTGTCGTAGCATGTTGCGTTGTTTTTTTTTTTACTCATTGGTCACAAGTATTTGGTGAGAGTAAATACTATGCTGACAGAAAAGGGAGAGAAGAATATTGTACATTGTGCCACAACTCAATGACACAATGGAGATATTTTTTTCACTCAAACTTGGCTGTAAATACTGTTTAAGTGGCGCTAGCCCGCAGTTAGCTTTGCCCGTTAGCCTGTTAGCTTCTTCTTTGTGATTCCATTAGTGTGTATTGCGCAGGGTGCAGGGAAGTTGCAAGGGTGGTTTTCTGGCCAGAGACACCAGGGGGAGATGAAAGACCCCCCAATCATCCCATTGACACTTGTATTACCCCCAGAGAGACTTCGAAAAGGATTTATTAAGGTAAACAAGTTACTTAGTTGTTCTTTAAAGATGTATATATTTATTTGACAGGGATATGGCAAAACAAATGTGTTGCACAGACCAGAGAGAGCTACAAGCTCATTTTCATCTGTCGTCCCTGGGCAGAGACAGAGTGACAGCAGGTGTGTACAGTGTGCAATGAGCATACTTACTAAAGTCCAAACACAATACAAAATACAGATAAAACACGAAAAGTTAATACCTTTTTCAATGAACAATTTCAATAGAGCCTGGGAATATGTCGTCAAAACCACTCTGCAAACAAATGAGTGAGAGTTTAACATGTAAGAACCTGGAGCCGCTGTTCACATAAAAGCACGGACACTACTGTATGTTTGACGTATTCACCAGTCTTGACTCAGCGGCTATCTGAGTTGTTTTAGTATTGTTTTGGCTTTTTTCTATGGAAGGTGTTGCCTTGCATTAGAAAACGTTCTATGGTAAGGTTGAATTTGTAGTATTCGATCCCAAACTCCGTGGGTCACAAAATATTCCAACAGAAAGAGCGGACACTCAAAATGTTAATGCAAGGAGTATGGAAAACATGTCATTCTATTCTAAGTGAATCCGACTGTTTTCATACAACTGACAAGCAACGTTGAAAAAGTCAAAAGTTATCAACTAAAGTAGACCAAGAGAGGTACAGGAGGTCACTAAAATGATGCTGCCATTAATTTCAGTTATTAAAGTAGAAATGTCAGCTTTTTGGATTGATTACTTGTCAATGATTTTGCAGGGTAGAACTAAAGCAACAACAACAAAAACATGTATAAAAGTATAACGGTGCTTTGAGGAAAAAAGTAGTTGAATATCTATCTATATATATGTAATGCTGCTGTATGTGATTGTTTCAGAGGTTCATGCTGAAACAGAAAAAACAATTAGGAGGAAGAATCCACTGGGCCTTGAGCCTTCATCATAATCTCATTGTTCCCCCGTATAGCCGCCTGCGCATTTTGGTTTGTCTTCGATATTAACTGCACCTGAACACACCAGCCATAGGGATTTATAGTAGCGCCACATGAGGCCCCACTGTTCCGGGCTATTAAAATGATAAATAAATAGATAGAGCAGAGATTGAGGAAATATGTAATGCATTAAAAGTCTAGCGGGGCACACAGTGACTCACAGCACGGGCCAATGTAGCGCTCATTAATCTGCACCGACAATCTATATGTGTGATGTTTTTCACTGCGCTATTGTGCTTTATTTAGAATGGGCATAAAAAGGTATGTTAGGCATGTATGTTCATTAACATGCACTGTCCCAACTAAATAAACCAATAAATAAAATGTTTATATTGATGTGGTAAATCAATGTCTAAACAGAGTGTGTTAAAAAGGACAGTGACAAATCAAGTTATAAAACAGAAAGACTGGGGCTACTGAGCAGTAATATATTGTCTTGGCCTTTGTCTTGACATAAAACATTTAAAAATGCATTCTGTCATATCCATTGGGTTGGCTATTATAATATTGAGCACTGGTTGTGTTGGTAGCCATCAGTAAGTTCCAAAAGGCTGTTGTTTAAAAGGTGTTTTCACTATCAAACAAATGTACTGTAATCATATACAGTAATAGTATCTCGGTTTTTCTTTTTATTTAAAGCGTGGCCGTGTAAGGATTAATGGGCCTATCTCACTGGAGACTAGTTGGAGACTCAGGTTTGCCGTCATGCGGATGTCTCCGAGACATCCCCTGGTGATAAGGCGAGTCTCCAGGTAGTCTCTGTGAAAACGAACTGTTTTGATTTCTCTGCATGGTCTCTGAGATTCTATACGACTGTTCGAGGGCTCCTTGGTATCCGACAGGTCTCGGAGACATTTCAAGATGTTTTATTTGTCAAACCATGTGACTGATTCGAAATTATATTTCTCTCATCCTTGATTTGGCCCTGTGTACGAAACTGTTCTTAAGGCGACTCGACCTGGCCCGCAGATTCCGCAGTCTCCTCCCTGAAGGCATTACTCTGAAGAGACTGTGTGATGGGTGCGTAGGGTCCCTGGTGATTCTGAGGGCTTTGCGGGTGAGACGGGTGGAGTACATGTCCTTAATGGAGGGGAGAGGAGCTCCACAGATCTTCTCCGCTGCTCTCACGATGCGCTGGAGGCTCCTTCGGCAGGAGGCAGTGCTGGTGCCGTGCCACACAGTGATGGAGGTGGTCAGGATGCTCTCTATAGTCCCTCTGTAGAAGAACCACACAGTGATGGAGGTGGTCAGGATGCTCTCTATAGTCCCTCTGTAGAAGAACCACACAGTGATGGAGCTGGTCAGGATGCTCTCTATAGTCCCTCTGTAGAAGTTGCACATAACAGAGGCTGGGACTCTAGCTCTTCTTAACTTGCGGAGAAAGTAGAGACGCTGATTACTTTTCTTGACCAGAGATGTAGTGTGCATGGTCCAGGAAAGGTTCTCTGTGATGTGCACACCCAGGAACTTAGTGCTGGTCACCCTCTCCACTGCAGCACCATTGATTGTTAGAGGAGCATGCTGGACCCGTGCTCTACGAAAGTCCACAACAATCTCTTCTCCACATTTAGAGAGAGGTTGTTCTGTGTGCACCACATGGCCAGACTGCTCACCTCACTCCTGTAGTTTGACTCGTCTCTGTTGTTGATGAGACCCACCACTGTTGTGTTTGTGAACAGTTTAACATAATGACCCCAATTTAAGGTCCGTGGCCTTCATGGAAGAACCGTTTTCTACTGCCAAACTGGTGGGGGGACACATTTAAAAGGAGGGTCTGGAGGTCCTCCCCCTGAGGTTTTTTTATTTTAATGGTACAGTTTGGTGCATTCTAATAGGTACATATTTTTTTCCCAGAGTCAACTCAATGACAATGGCTCAGACCTGGTTTAGAACTGGTTTAGTCCTGGGTACAAAGTCATCTGATAAAGCCTTACATGTGAGGGAGTAGGCAATGAGAGAGGGAACTAGTTTGACAACCCGCGCTGAGCATGCATTTATCTCCTTATGCCCATGGGCCCTTCAACCTGCTGGGCCCCTGGGCTTTGCCCCTGTAAGCCCCTGCATAAATCCGGTCATGGCTGCACTACATTGGCACACGGTTCTTTCCTTATTGCAGGTTGCTATGAGGGGATACATTTACCTACAGGGACAATAAAGTACCTAAAAGCAAAAACATTATTTTATAATCATTAATGTACTGTAATAATTAATATTGCACGTTTTGTTGATACAAATTAGACCTTTGAATTAATGACAGAATTAAAAGTCACAATTCTTTGGTTTCCAGGCCTTATATTCTAACCTCTGTTACTCCCTCAGAATTTTAATCAAGGCTCAACTCATTCTTCGGTTTTCCACAGACATATATTTGACTATCATGTCACATGCCTCGTTAATGCCGTCAGAACTGAGAAAATAAAGCATGTAAAACTTAAAATAACGTCACAAAATATTACACATGTCACAAAATGCTTAAATAAAATACTTCATTGGCCGCTTAAATAAAAGCTTCTTAATTGACTTCTGTTGGACACTTGCTTGAGGTGGGGGCCTCACGTTGCTCTGTGCCACGCCTATGCTGTCCCCATAGCAACTTAATCAAAGTGGTACCAAAAACTAAGTTCTCCTCTGTCGTCTTACATAGTTTCAATAAATAAAATATAATTGCAAAACAAATGTAAAATGAATTATTTATGAACTATACTGTATTTATAGGAATTATTTGTCTTTTTAATCAACAATAAAATTATGAAATAAAATATGTAAATCTGCCTTTGCGTGTAGCTACACCCTCCCTGCTCTTTTCTATTTATTTATTTTTCATTTTGTTTACCTTGCAGGCTGGGGAAATAATGCACCATATAGCGTTCATTGTTTCTTTTAGAACCGTACTTTAAGAAAGAAAAAATGCTTGCTTTGAGAAACCTTAAATATTGTGATGACAGCAGCAGAGCAACGCTGCGAGTGGAAAGTAATAAAATAATGTTTGTTTGCTATTCAAATATCTGCAGAGGTACAGGCCAGCTCCATTGATTTCCCATGGTCCTCTGGGAAATGAAATCTGGTTTTGCAGTGTTTAGATGAAGTGCTGACTTATATGGTCCACCTGTTTACGGCACGTGTGCGTTGATAAAGTTTCCAGTGCTGACATCCTATTTCACTCACGTATAATTTCAAAGCTGAGAGCAGCAGATCACCACATGGGGACAAAAAGCCTCTCTGCATGTCTAAGGGAACTATGCCAGCACTAAACGTGTAATCATGAAAACAAGTTCTACACAAGGATCAGTCCAAACGAGGACCGACACTAATAAAGTCTCACATTACATCCTATAAGTACTGGACGCATTGATTACATTATCACCAAATCACATTCTTCTCACTGGACAAAGCCAAATGTTAGTAGACCTTACCATATTCATTTCTTAAGACAGGTTTAATGTCCGTAATTACAGTCTTCAGTGATTTTGCATGTGAGTCTGTAGAAGGTGGCTCTCATGGTTTGTGCAGCACGTGATCAATAAAGGTTGTCAATAGTGATTCAATCCATTGCTGCAGTCAAATGCTTTGGCTTGCAATTACAAAGGTGTTCAGGTCATCTTGAGGAGTGAGAAACCTCTGCCTGTTTGCACTCGAGGATCACACAGATCAATAGCTGAACCTAATGTACAGCTATTCTACATAGGATTCTTCTTCCTCTAAAACCAGTGGCCATGAGCCGACGGCGTCGCTGACGAGGCTCAGTTAAAATTCAGACACACTTTGAACAAGCAGGAAGAAGCATACGTTGGGAAAGAGTAATGTATTATATTGAACCCACGCTCCTTAAACCTGCAAATCACACCATCAGGAAGTTAATCAATGTCACTGTTGATTGGCCTTGCTGCACATCTAAATGGAGAGAGAATGTCATCGTTTGAAGAAAGGCATAATCAAATCCTATTTGATTATGCCTTGCTATCCTATCCTAATTGCAAAAGTTAAAAGCATCTTTGCCCAAGGATATAACAATAGAATGGTATGGATGGAGTTTTTTTTTTTACTTCTGATAACACTGCAGTATCACAGGTGATCTAACTTGGTAAATTGTGTTTAAATAATGTAAGTCATATCTCTGCAACACACATTATACATAGCATTGTAAGATAAGATAAGAGAGAACTTTATCTCACAATGGAGAAATTAACTTGTTACAACAGCACAACACAGAGGGTGCAAAAAGTCAGGAAATGTGCAATTAAAAAAGAAAAAAAGGATAATGTGCAAACAAGCAATCATAAACGGGGTAGTACAACAGTATAACATATTAAAAGTATCAAAATGTCAACGTAGAGCAAAGTTTACAGTCATAGTGCAGGCGATTGATAAAGTGCGTCAATCAAAGTCAAAGTGCTATGAATGAGATTTGATCTTGGCCACAATCACTAGCTCTAGGGTTACATGTAGTCAAAATTACACTCGCATGCATGACTGTGCAAAATTAAGGACAGCTCTGACCTCAATTTAAGTCAGTTCAGTTCCGTGTCCACCGATGTTGTCATTGTGGTCTGTCTCAGCTTTGGGAACAGGCTCGTGACCCTTTCGCTGACACTTTCCTGTTTGCTGTTCGTGTGCACATGGGGCAGACAGGGGAGATAGAGAACGCTTTTGCTACAGCCTGTTTTCCCTCACAGCCCCCCCTCTCCGCTCCCGCAGTCCAGTTGTGTTGCAGGTGGTGTGACAGAGCACAGTTACTGTCGCTCCAGGAAATGTGTGTTCTCCGTCCAAAAAAAACATGTTTTCACTGTCTGTGCCACATCTGTAGGGATATTTACTCCTGGAGCCATTCTTCTCGGCGGCAGAGTGACCACACAATATCTCAGTCCATTTTAACAAAATCAAAACATATTTTGCACGAATGGGAACCTGAAAAAGAAAGGTCACTGCGCCTGGGAAGTACAGGGGACACATTGGCCAGAGAAAGGCTATCTATAGTTATACAGATTCTAGCAAAAAGTTAATTTAGGGCTGCTTAAAAGTGCTAATACTGACACATTATGGTATTAAGTTAAGGCTGTTATGAATTGTACTGCAGCACATGAGCCAAGAGATAAAATGCAGGCACAGGCTTAGCATGCATTTGGCGCTTTTCTCTGATGAGCAGTGTAACCTTGATGTTACAATGCCGCATATGCGTTAGGTAAAGTGAGAGAAGTGACAAATGAATACTAGTTGAAAGGAAAGTACATGGGCTGCACAATGGCAGTGTGGTTAGTATTACATTATACAAAAACATCGAACCAAGCGATGTGTGCATGTATCTAGTGAGACACAGTAAAATCTGGAGATAATAACAGTTATTTTTTCTTGGTTATTTTCAAATCTGTATCACCACCAGAATTGCCAATCTTCCATGACAACCTGACAGAGAAAATCACCTCTACCATCTGAACGTTAATTGCCCACATCACTCTGTTCTCCAAACTCGAGGGCCTGGCATCGGCGACACTGGTTGAGCAATGGATCAAAAGGTGACATATTAATCTGTGGGGAAAGTAGTTTATTTTTAGTCGACCACATTTACGATTAATTTAGTCAACTTTGCATTTATAACATGTTGACTGCTTCATGGAGTTTCTCACACAAGAACTAAGCTCAGACCTCTTCCTTTGGCAGTGAATGTACATGGTGAGGTTCATGAGGTCATTGGAAGTCTGAAGGATTTCTATTACGTAGTGTCTTTTAATTTAGCTTTAGTCTAATTTTAGACGGCAACAAATATTACTTTGACTAAAATTGTGATGAAATATTTTAGTCAACAAAATTAACACTGATTCATAACCTTCCTATTATATTTGGAGCCTGCCAATTACTCACAGGGACACGTTTGGGCACATTAGGCACATTTCACTTTTCAGGGTCACTTTAACAGAAATGCTGGACAACTAGCTTGCAAGTTCATGAAATTCATGAAACGCAACCAGAAATGTCTGAGTTTACAATATAAGAAGGACAACACTAATTTCGTTCCATTAGAAAAATCAGGTATAGTGCTTTTAATGACACATCGTATGATAAGGTCTGTGTGTGTGATTGATGGACGCTCTGTGGTGATGCAAAGCTGCTAACTGTTTTATTGTGCCCCAGTACAGCCCTGCTATACGCCCAGAGGTACGCTGCATTGTTTGACCTTCACGTGGGCAGAGCTGCAGTGGCATTCCCATCCCAATATGTGGGCGTTTACCCAGCATCGAAAGCTGTCAAACCAGACCCCGAGCGGCTCGAAGCATCCCGACCTCCACAAGGTTTCTATGTCCTTGAAGCACCATGAATCCCACAGACTAAACTTAGCACCTGAAGCTATCCCTGCGCCAGTCAATCACCCCGTGAGGGTTTCCTATAAGGGGTTAAAACCTTTCCCATCTGTTGCTAAGGAAGTGTAGCCGGTCGTGCAGGAAGCAGGGAGAGCAGTTTCCTGTTATGAAGAGAGGTTTTTTTAAGGGTTTGTATTCATTCAGTGCTGCAACAGATGCCCGGCCAGGAAGCGCAGCCAATAGTGAGCGCTGTTGGTGTCCTGGAGAAACTGTTTTGGAAAGAGCTTTTAGGAACTGTTCTCTGTGCTGGTCTCTTTCAGGAAGTAAACTGGGCTCAAAACATGGTGGGAAAACAGAAAAAAAAAAGACCTTCAAAATATGGCAGTTTTTTGAGAAGTGACATTTTGAGCACATTTGGTTGTATTGAAGGAAAACTTATGATGCGTTGCCAATGGCCTTAAGTGCCAATGGCGTTAAGTGCGTCACCAGTCTCAAATTGCACTGCTTTTTTTCAGGACTTTTGGCACAAGGTGTTTAAACAGAGATTAAACAAATGAAAAGCGTAGAGAGACATTCAGCAAATTGTGGAGCCAAGAGTTGAAACTCACGAAACTGCCTTTGCACATCCGCCTTAACCTCTTGCAGAAGTGAAAAGCGTTGACCAAATAATTACACATAATTACTTAACAATAAAATTATTGCTCATACCGAGTGACATTTAAGCCTGATTTGTGTGCCACGACAAACAAAATTACCTCACATTTAGGTGGAGTTAGTCAAGGTTTTATCAGTTCCTGCAGATGATCATGATGAGAAAGATGTCTGGGCATTGTGGGAATGTGATGACTATAGGCTGCAAAAAACATTTGGCTACTTCACTTCCTTCACTTAAAATACGATATAAACAACGATATAAACAACAAAGCATACACTATTTTATTTGATAGTATGATGATGCATAAATGAATTAAAAGTAATATATGTAAAATGTTTAAAACTGTACTGATTGTTGGAAATATGAGCGTGTCTGGACTGCCCTTTTGTCACAGCCTTCGCTCTGGCACAGATTTCGCCTCATACTATTCCTGATTGTTACTCATATAAATACACAGAGTACAGACAATAACTCAAGAACTTTCATCAAGCATCTTCATCAAAGCACAAAAGAGCACAGGCTTTGACCTCTTACCACCTTACAGCCTATAGGTCAGAGTAACGCCTCATTTGAAAGCCAAGACCTATAAAACTGATATAAATTTATCTTTTCCTTTGTGTTGCCCTGTTGTCGTCGCTTTTTGAGTTTTTTTTTGTTCTCATTGCTTTTTTGTCACCATTTAGTTTGTCGCATTTTTTCCAGCGTTTTTTGTCACTTTTTTGTCATGTCCCCACTGCGTTTGGTGTCACGTGTCAGCAGCTTTTGTTTTTTTAAAGTAAAATAATAGCGCTGCAATAATAGCCTATAACAAAGTAAATATTTTCTACAGAAGCTGTTTTGGAAAGCCTCTCTCCTCTCGCTCTGTTGGCCGGCTGTAGTTCGGCAAGTCCTGCCTCAGGAAGCGCGGCGCAGCACCTCCCTTTTTCAAGAGGAGCGGAGCCTGCCGGTGAGGGTGCGAGCATCAGTGCGCGGAAGATGCTCTCTGGCTCGAGCCACGGCTGCTTCTCTGGAAACAAGCGCCGCTCAAAGAGTACAATTTCACTTGCGTTGCAGAAAAAAACATGAAGCGTTCGGCCATAATCACTCCCGCTGCGACTTTACAAGGCGGAATGCGAAAGGATTAACTTCACGCGTCAATTGAACTCGAGGCGGTGTTGCGGAACGGGGGCGAAATGAGGAGAAGCGAAGGACCCCGTCAATGATGATGTCCCGCGATGAACGCAGGTTTGTTCCAAATGTTTTACGCTCGGTCACTCGAGTCTTATAATGTAAACTGACAAGCACCCAAAACTTTCACGCTGCTCTGCGGACTGAAAAAAAAAAATAAACTACGGGATTTCGTATTGACTTGACTTTTTACAAAGATTATGAAGCATTTTAAGTTATCTCTGATTGTTATGTGATTGTAAAGTTGTGTTTTTAAACAGCAGTGGGGTGGATTTCGTTTCATTTAATAGTAGCCTAATTAATGATAAATTGCCTATTGCTGTTGCTAAGGTGGTGCACTTTAACAATTACCAATACATTTCCTTTCAAACTATTTTTTTTTTTTTTTGGATGGGGCTTCTTTAAAGGGTGCAGTAGTGCCCCAAAGGGCCCCAGTGCCTACTTTGGGAACCAATGGCCAACTGTATGGGCCTATTTGTTTTGTAGTCTCATAAAAAAAAAAAAGATGAGTGCATAATTAAATGATGATGGTAACATCTCTGCGTTAGGACAGCATCTGAAATCACATCCTGAAAGCTTGGCACAGATACAATGTTAGTGCCATTCTCTTCCTTTGTTTTTAAGACACTTGTTTTAATTGAATTCTTGTTGCATAATTCATATCCTGTTGTTTGGAGTTGGGTGCTTTGTCAAAGTGGGGCCAGCGCTTCCCTCTTAGTTTCATTGTTCTACAGCACACTCAAAGGACCTGTTTAGCTAAAAAAAAGTGTGTGTTTTTGTGTGTGGTGTTTTCACGACAAGGGAAGAATAGCCAGAAGGAAGTCTATTTGTAAAATGTGACCACAGAGTTTCTTGGAGCTGTGATCAGGTCCTTCCCTCTGGTCAAAGAAGTCATAGAAGCTCTGACAGCATTATTCATATAGGAGCAATTATATGAATGAGATATGGGCTACAACTATGTCTCATGTAGTATTTTCTTTTATTGACCAGTCTGTGCAAGAAAGAAATCCTCACCGATGTTATAGCGGGATGCACTCTTATAGCTGAAAAGGATGTGCGTCAGGACAGGTACTAAATAACAGGAAGAGTGCACCGTGTGATGATGGGTGTGTTACTTCACTTCACCATTTACAGTATCTCTTGAGGTCCTCCCTACACATACTGTTGACACTTATAAAGATGAATGCATATAATTACACATTTTAGTACATAATTCTCATTTATGCTGCCTCACTAACACAGTTAATGACTTATAGTGCTGCTAGAATGTAATTTTAGACGGACCCCAGCAATTTGATGAGCCAGTTAGACTTACCCAACATTCAAAGTTGAGTGTGTATGAATCATTTTTCCAGACAGCGCCGTGTTATTGTTCCCGCTCTAAGTACCCAGTGGCTCTGTTGTTTTTCCTGCTGCTGATAATGTCCAATGCAGCGCTGTGCAGGTCATTGGCTGTTGGGCATGAGTGCTTCCTTTGCCTCTGGTTGTGTTCATGTGACATCATTTAAAATCAAGGTGGAGAACATTTTGGAATAAAATGGTAGAATTAACATTTTAAGGGGAGACGAAACATGTAGCCACTCACCTGTAAACAAATAAATTGCCTTCAAGAAGGTGTTTAATTATTATGTTGAGTATACATAGATGTACGTATATGGGAAAGTTCATGAGCCAGTTTCTCAAAATGTTTTTTAATTGCATATTGGCAACTAGACTTCGCCTCAGTTTACCGGTCTTTCAAAGTTTCCTTCCTCTCATCTGGATGTTTTGTAAAACTACACAAAAAACGATTTGTTCAGTCATTCTAGTCCAAACTGAACCAGCGTAGCTACAGACTGCATTTATGTATTTTGAAATATTAATCTCTCATAAAGTTACATAAACCTCTGCCCTCCATCTGAGATTTTAACATCTGACAACATATAAAAAACGTTTTGCAATTTCCATATAAAAAAATTACATTAAAACATTTGAAACCAACCAGTATGGAACATCATAAGTGAAACGTTACCATGTAAATCCACCGTGTTGGGGGGTACTAGCAAACATTGTCCATAGAAAAATATTTGCTAAAAGTAATTAAAAAAGTAGGGAAACAAAGGCAACCAGTGTTAATTTCGTCGACTAAAATATTTAGTCTTAATTTTAGTCAAAGTGATTTTTTTGACGACTAAAATTGGACTAAAACTAAATTAAAAGTTGTTCATGCGACTAAAACTATGACTAAAATGTCCAGATATTTTAGTCGACTAAAATGAGACTAAATAAAAATGGAAAGGAGAGACTAAAATCATCCAAACTTCTATTGACCGTCTGAAAGAGCCTCATATCATGTAAATTCACTGCCAAAGGAACAGCTCTGAGCTTTGTTCATGAGGGAGCAGTTCCATGAAGCAGGACCTCCATTAAATATGATTATAATGAATATTATTAATACAAAGTCGATTAAATTTGTCCTAAATTTAGTCGACTAAATTGACTTGCAATTTTAGTCGACTAAATCTCGACTAAAATTTAAGATATTTTTTTGACTAAAACTCGACTAAAATTGAATTACATTTTCGTCAAAAGACTAAGACTAAAACTAAATTAAAATATGTTGTCAAAATTAACACTGGGGGCAACTCCGTTCGATTATCATAGTCATGACGAAACAAGGAGTGATAAAACTACACACTAAGAGTATTTTTCCCTTCTTTTCTCTTTACACAGACTTTCCAAAACCACCTGTCCCTCAACCCAAGGTCCGCAGTCGTCTGACCATCACAGTGCAGTCCAAGCTGATGTCTGGGTCATGTGTCCCCCCGCATGGTCCCAAACCTCCCGTGGCACCCAAGCCCAAACGTCCACACAGCCTGAGCAATGGAGACCTGATGCACAGCAACGGGGATGGCGAGGCCCCCAACTGTTTGACAGAGGACAAACAGGACCAAGAAGAGACATGTGAGGAGAAGCTTTCTCTTAATAATAGTGACACTGGAGAGAAGGATGGAGATGAAGTTGAGGAGGGATTGAGCTGTGATAGGGACAGCATTGACTCTGATGATACAGTCAAAGCAGATACTACTGATGATGAAAATGCTTGCCAGAATGAGGTTCAGCTTGAAGGTGGCACTCTCACTGATGTAGAGCAGTCATCAACACCTTTACCTTTTTATACCGACACAGAGGAGGACACCGGGGATGAGGAAGATGTGAGAGTCACCACACTAAACCAAACCTTCGACCAATCGGCCGATATTGACCATGATCTTGATCACAGTGAACCATTTGATGAGCTAGGAGCGGGCAGTTTTGACTTTGGGTTCAGCCTGCTTCCCACGGTCACTGAGGAGTATCCCTATGATGTGATTGGCCTCGCGGATGACGCTAGCGACACATGTGAATCGTGTGAAACTGCTGAAACAGGAGATATAGAGGTATGGCAACCAGAGCGCGCCACCAAGGACGTCTCTGGCTGTTTTCGATTTAGCACCAGCACCGAGGATGTGTTCGGACCTTACGCAGTCATCGAATCGGTCCCGAACAGTACAATTGGTACTGCTGACCCAGAATTAGGGCCGGACAGTGTTGATGATGAACCCACTGGGGAGCAAATGCCTGAAACGTCAAACCAGGAACCTTATTATGTGTCATCCGATGATGTGGACAAACTGCAGGATAAGCAGAACCTCATAGAGAAGGAGGAGACTGAGGAGAGTAGAGAGTCAGTCGAGCAGATAGATAGAGGCGGTGAGTCATCTGGTGAGTATGCAGACATTGATGAATCGTTTTGCCCTAAAGACGAGGATAACTTTGGGCATCTGGAGGGTGTGTCATCAGAGGATTATGTCGAAATTGGTGATGAGGACGAGGAGGAACCTGAAAAGAAACCTGTCAAAGTGAAAAGTGCGAAAGAGAGAACAGCCAAACGCGAACAGGCCTTAGAGAATCAAAGAAGGAGCTGCCAGCCTCGCCTCAGACTCTGCAACATCACCGTCCCGACCGACTTAGACCTTGGACGCACGCCTGAACTCACCAACAGAGTGGTATTCGCCCACACCACTGAGGCCTTTGAGGAGGATATCGAGGAGCTGGACTGCCATATTGTGCCTTACTATGAACACTCTGACTCAGACAGCGAGGAGCATATTTACGAAGAAGCCGGGTTTGACTCTGAAGGGGAAAACTTTCTGATTTTGGATCGAAAGTCCATAGTCACAAGATCACGGTCTTATTCGGGAAAAGTCCCCGGATATGTTCCAGAAACGGTCCCTGAAGAAACCGGACCAGAATATCAGAATCATGATTACTACACCGTGGCCTTAGACAAGAATGAGGATAATGGTAGCCAATCAGAGCAGTCAAAAGTTAACACAATTATCCCAACGACAAAATCTCGTCGTTTCTTGTTGTCATCCCGATCAGCGGATGGTCCAGAACTAACATTATCTACTCCAGCTGAGTTTGGACTAAATACTGAGGTGAGAATAAAGAGGAAAGATGATACTTTGTCTCTTCCATGTGTCATACCCTCTTCGGGCAGCTTCTCCCAAAGAAGCCGCCATTCCTCCAGCGGGGTTTCAACACCAACATCGTTAGTAGACATCCCGCCACCGTTTGAGCTTGTATGCATCACAAAAAGGCCAGTGACCAAGAGTTCGCCATCTGTTCTGATCCATCACGAGCCGACTGACAAAAATAAGACAAAGAAAACCTCATTCAAGCGCTTTTTGGCTCTCAAGTTCAGAAGGAAGTCGGATTCAAAGGGTTTCAGTGATGGAAGTGTTCGCTCTTCAAGGTCCTCCTCTGAGTCAAGCCATCACGGGCCATCTAGAGTGATAGAGCTTGATCGTAGGAGCACAAGTAGTTCTCCTCAGCTCCAGTCTCACATACTGAATTCCCAGCAACGTTCATCAGACCTACCATCCACCATGGCCTTGTATAAAGACCAACAGAAGAGGAAAGGTGACTTGAAGTCCTATGGCAGGGGTGTCTCAAGGGTAGAGTCCTTCGAGGAGCGGTCACGACGCTCCATGATGCCGCTGCCCCTCACCAAACCGAGGTCCATATCCTTCCCCAGTGCAGATACCTCAGACTATGAAAACATCCCTGCAATGAGCGCGGATTATGAGAATATCCAGATACCGGGAAGGCCAACCAGATCACACACCGTCACAGAGTTTTTTGAGAATTCAAATCGGACAGCAATGCAGTGCAATGACAACGACGGCTATGTGGATATGAACAGTTTTCCTGGGATTGAGAATAAGACTGCAATGTCAAAAGAAGACTCTGAAAGGTAATGTAATGCTATTTTATTATCTAACAAAATATGCTTAGTCAAGATATTCACACAAATCTTTAAAATGTGCAAATTGATTTACCTTTTGTGGGCATCACAGTGGCACTGCGGTTATTACTTTCACCTCACAGCGAGAAGGTCCTGAAGTTTGATTCCCAGGGTGGGTGGGGGTCTTTCTCTGTGGAGTTTGCATTTTCTCCCCGTGTATCGATAGGTTTCCTAAGGGGGCACTAGTTTCCTGTACCACTAAAACATGCATAATAGGCTTCTCCTGGGACCTGGACTCCACTGAAAATCTGTTTCTGAAATCTGAGGGAGACCTTCCAGGTTAAACAGTGGTTCCCAACCTGGGGGGTGGCCACTAAAAATAATGCAGAACTGTAACTTATACCATTGTACATAGTAGCACATTTAAGTAGTTTATTATCTGTGGTTCGGTGGTCTTGGCAAAAAAGACTAGTGTTCTAGTCTTAAGAATTTGTGCATTAGGATTTGTTGTCAACAAGTTCTATTAAATCACGAACTGGGCTGATATTGTTCCACCGATGAGCACATATTTCATTTTTATATGGGACCCTCATATTAGTGGAGCAGCCTGCAGTGTCAGGCATCATCAGCTTTGGAAAAGATGGACTGTACATAAGGGGCAAATTACTTTTGTTTCATGTTCCACATTTAGAGGTCACATATGGCCCCAGTCTTCCCCGTGTACCTCTGGGGTGATAGAACAGGTAATGGCAATTTGGCTAACCTACTGAGCTCAGGTTATTCACTTTACAGACTTCATTATGCGCTGCAATTAAAAGTGTGGGGACGAGACGTTTATTTTCACATAAAAAGGAAGTGATGAAGCGTGAGGAAGAGGTGAGAATGCGAGAGAGGTGATGTGTTAATAGAGCTAGAAAATAAAGCTATACAGGGTTGTGTAGATAGGGTTGTGTAGAGTTTATCACACGAGAGAAGTCGCCTGAAGTGCTTCACAAGGGACTGTTGTTCGTCTTTTTCTGTACCTAGTGGTAGTAAGTTACTAACCTTTCTACAGCTGCATTTGGGGTAGACTCACAGTAGTGCAGCTTCACACATCTGCACCAATGGACCGGACCCTCCGATCACCAACAACCATTCGCCTAAAAACTCACACATATAGTAGGATTTTTTTTTTAAGAGATACAGGGCCAACTCTTCTTGAACCTGACCTTGTGATGTAATTGCTCTTCAGCAGCTGACACTTAAGTTTAGTAGGGCTTTTATTAAAGTGGCCCACTCCAGTGTGCTCCGGGGCCCGGGGCCCTGGGATTTACTGCAGCGCGTGATGGAGTGAGGAATCACCGCTCCCAAACTGTACCAAATGAGCGCAGCTGGTCGGCGTGTGGCACACTTGGTGCAGTCTTCCCCAGTCTTAATAAAATACTTGTGTTTGATGGCCTGAGTGTCGCAGAAGAGACAAGCCATTACCAAGTGCCCTCTAAAGACGCGAAAAAGTCTACCGGCACAATACATCTGCAGCATAAGCTTTATGTCTTTGCTGCTTCAGGGATAAGTGTGAGACTGTTGAGGTCATTCTAAGTTATTTCGTGAATGCTTTATAGATGCTAACATACATCGGGTTGGAAATTATCTCAAATTCAGTGATGTCATCAACTATTTTTTATATTTATGTTCACTTTTTGGATTTGCCAGGAATATGTTTTTGCTTTTAGTTTTCCTCATCATGACTACGGTATATTCATACTAGATTTCTTCTTTCTTGACATTATTTGAGGGCAGCTCAGTAGTGGCATCGCCTTGTCAGAATCCGTGTTAATAGACTTAAGGTCTGTTTATACTGAATTTGTTTTTTTTAACAAAATGCTACCTAAACCATGACAGTTATGCCATAACTGTATGTATATAGGAACATTTATGGCTGACTCCCATAGAAATTCCAGAAAAGTGTAGTATGATACAAACTTGTCCATTCTGCAGATAATGGGTCATTGTCGTGGGCTGTATGTTATCTATGTTCTGCATTGTGCTGCAGGTCTCTCATACGTCCTGCGACCTCACCTTCAGAGCAGTCACCCACCGTAGGCTGTGTTGCCATGGCTACTCCTTTATGCCTTTATAGTTTATGTTTATTTTAGAGGTTTTGCTGTGTAGTGTCAGCTTGTTGTAATTGTATACACCAGGTTTCAATATACCCGTTTCAAAGCTTGACATTGCTGCTGTCCCACGCTGCCCAGATGACAGTGATGTATTGAGAACACATTCAGTGCATGTGGCAGTTTGTCCGCAGAGGAACAGTAGATTTTTGTGGTCCGGAAAATGACCAAACAGCTTGAGAGAGAGGGCCACATTAAAGAGAAGCACCTACAGAAGCAAGCACACTTTTGAGAGAACTCACAAAGCTGTTGTCTAAAGACTTGGCTCATTTCCACTGCCTTGATGTATAGCACCTCGCAGACGCAACTCTAACACAAGCTCTGTGAGTCTATGCAAAGAGACTTATTCATCAGCCTGTTGCAGAAGTGTACTAAAAAGAAAGAAAATGGTACACTAATAATTCTTTCGTGGCCCCACGAGGTGCTTGTTTGCAAGAAATGTTGGGCTCATGTGTGCCTACTACATTACAAGGAGGAGCTGCTTTATCAAAGACAGCACTCCTGCTGAGCAAGCAGTCTCAGCAGGACTGTCACTGCCAAGTGGCGCAGAAGCTCTGAAATGTTGAAAAGGCATTTCATGAACAAAAGCCAAGCATTTTTACTGTAAGTGTGCTCCACTTTTAGAGCCATCAGCATTTCTAATAGCAATGCCAAAGAGTCAACGGGCAGCAATTATGTTTTGTGCGTTCTTTACATACTACACGGTGCAATGTGCACTGCTATTAAAAGTGATAGTGGGTCAAGAGCTCTCTCCCTGGACACATTTTGTGACCAAACGTTCACACTGGAGTGTTAAAAGTGATGACAGTGGCATGGTCACTGAAGCACCTCCCTGCCTGGTGCTGTTTTAGCCTTACTGGAGATGAGGGGGCCAGCTTAAGAGTATTGCTGTACTGGGTGGTAGCCACATGGCAAGGTGTGGGACGGGGCGTGTGGCTGGCAGGACGGGCCCGGTGCCAGACGCCCTCAGATCAGTGCCAGGTCAACCCAGGGGAGGAAACAGTTCGCCTTGGAGCTTCCCACAGGCTGTTTACAGGAAATGCACTGAGGGTGGAGAGCTGACAGGAGCTGAGGTGGAGACAGAAGAGGACAGGATGAGGCGGGGGTCACCTCTCAGTGCAGGCGGGAGGTTCACATACTCCCCCAAGAACAATAACATGAGGTGTGGTCCCATTAGAAGTGCCAGGTCTGCAGTTATGGTGCATCATCCTCCTAGATTTCTAGATTTCTAGATTTACATGTATTTGTCATATGCAGATCAACATACAGTCAACAATGGAATGAAATGTACTTGGATGAAAAGTACCTGTCAACACACTTATGTACTTATGACCTATCGCGTACAAAAAACAAATATAATGAACTTGATCATCCAAAAGTGATATGACAGAAAAAATGCCTCAAGCTATTATCTATTAAGGTAAATATGTAAATCACTAAGGTATTTGGAAGGAGGCATATAAGCCAAGTCCTAAAGAAAAAAAGACAAATAAATAGTTGTAGTAGTAGCTATAAAAGAAGTAGTAGCTATAAAAGAAGTAGAGGTGGTAGTGTTAACATGACCAAAAACTCACAATAATACCAATATTTCTTGCATATTCTTGGATTTTACTCATTCCGATAGTCAGGTATTTTGGCTGTTGAGAATAAATCAAGGAAGAACAGAAGGCATAGAGTCAGTAAATCACTGTGTAAGCAGGAGCTGAACCTGTGCAAACGACTTGATGATCTCGGCAGCAGCGACGCAACAGCCACCGGCTATACGTGTAATTATCATTACTGAGAGCTGCTGATGTCTTCACTCCGCTCATTAGCACCTCGGCCTTTTGCATTTACTGCAGGCTCCGGGCGTGTTCAAATGCATGTTTGTTTCCCATTAAACATGTCTAAATGCTTTTATGTGAATGTAGCTACTCATTAGAATGATAACTTTGCACTGCAATGGAAGAATTTGTAATATTGTACATTATAACTAGTGTTGGATCCTGTCTCAGCATTGATGGGGCTTAAGATCCAGATTAGATCAACGACTCATTATAGCATTGCAGAAAACAAACAGATAGAAAAAGACCAAAAAACATTATATGTAGTTGAGCGACACAGATTGGCCACCAGTCAGGATTGGCTCTCTGTTTATGCAATATTATACAGTACAACACTGTACTGTCCACCACAGTAAGCAGTTAAGGTTACATGTCTGCAATTCCTTTTTTACATCGTGCAATGTCTGACCTGACAGTAAAACTGGTTTTATAGAGTTGAAGCTGAAATCACACCTTTACTGTATCTTTTCTGTTTTAGCCATGTCAAAAGGTCATTCATTTTGTGAATTAAGACAATAACAGTTTACAATGTAAACTGTACTTGCTGCAGGTCCAAAGGTCAAGGTGAGATATTCTTTGAGTGGATGTTGGAAAATCCTGCTCAGGGACAATAAATCAAATCGTACAATTACACTCCTCCAGTTGGGACTCTTCCTACTTGTTCCTGGAGAAGTCCGGTTCATCTTGCCCTCTCTGCTGTGGGGTCAGTTGTGAGTAATGGTGTGCACGATCCCTTCTCAGCTCTCCCAGCATGTTTGACAGTGAGAGAAGCTGCAGTGACGTACAGTTCCTTATGAAGCATGAGTGTGTCGAAATGGAAATGTGGTGCGCAGGGAACTCTGTTAACCTTTTGTCTGCTAATAGTGTTGTGCTCCCTGAGACATTAGTCAAAGGCTACACGGTGCTCTTTTGGAGGAGAGTATTCTAATGGGTTAGATTAAAACAACCAAAAGAGTAGACTTTTCTCATTTTATTACTTTTTCCCCATGTCACCCAGAAAAAGTATGCACTATAGTGCTAACGTCACAGGTGACTCTGAACACAGCACATGCTTAGGTTGACACTAATTTTAACATATTATTTTTAATCAAAATCATCCGATGTAGCATATTTTTGCACATGCATGCATCTTCTATTGCCTGCTGCTGTCATGAGGCGCAGGTGGCTAGAGCTTGCAGGTGGAGAGCACTCTGGATAATGCACAGCTGGCCAGAGGTGATACTTACTGACAAACGCAATATATTTCAGGGCAATTCAGGTCTCCCACTTTATGCATAGCAGGATTGTTTCACTCCTCTGTCCTCACCCAAGTATCTACAGTAAATCGCTTTGTTCCAGTGTGACTTTTGCCATCCAGCCAATGGGTTTTAGCGGGTCAGAGGACATTAATAATTACCATGGGCAGTATTAAGAGGATTACTGTGAGGAGTGACCTACATGAGGCACTCTCAGGTGTCGCGATGCACAAAGGGGATTACCAGAGAACGAACACGTCTGCCATCTGCACTCAGGACCACTCATAAAGGAAAGGATCACCACAGGGAGGGCTGGAGTGCACGGGAAAAGCACGGTCGATGTGTGAAATGTGTCAAATGTGTCAAATCAAATGTCCCCACTAATTGTAAACACATGTGTCGTCCTCAGTGCTTACACAGAGCCGTTCCCGGTGACCCTCACCTCCGCCGGACTGTCCGCTGACGAAGACCATGGGAGGACTTCAGAGGAAGAGGAGGGGGTCACGGAGCTCAGCTTTGACAGACAGGTATAAACTCACTCCTACAGCTGAAATGCAGTAATCGGTGAGACTAAGAAACAAATGCCTCAGGACTTTCCAACATTCATTTGTGGTTTTAGCTCAGGTTTTCCTCAGGCCACGTTATCAGAAAACGTTCCCATTTCAAACTCGACACAGAAACTGTTCGACACTAAAGCCTAAAGCACACCACAGGACGATTGGAAAGATTTAAATTGATCTGAGTTCTGCTCCTTTTCAGTAATGTATTTATTTATTTATTCCTTGTGCTGGTGTCATTGCAATTGTGTTGGCTGTTTTTTTTTCGCTATTTGCCGCTCATTAAAATAGGTTAAGACTATAAAATACAGTTACTACTTATTTGTTCTACATTAAAAAAAAAATAGATGAAAGTTTATGCACGTTTTCACCATATGTTGGACAATAGCATTTTTGGTTGTGCATGTATTCTGGTAGGGAAAGCGGTTCCCACCATGAGAAGCACCATAAAAAGCACCCATTTCGTTACTGTAGTTGGACCCACCCGTCCTGCTGCCTAAATAATATGCATCACGTGACAGGCATTTCCTTGTTTTCTTCTTCTTCAAAGAAAAGTGTTCATTCTGTAGAAAACCCACCCGCAAACAAACATAAAACTAAAATGGTGACTGAATTGCTTCGTTAGCCGCAGTATTTCTAGGCCTAATGGTATGCTCGCTTATAGGGAGAAAAAACAAACCTATTGGTAAAGCCCTGAATGGTTATCTCTTTGCTGGTTGCCTCGTGATTAGCCTTATAATCAATGGCCAATGTTAAGGCACACGCGCAGCATCTCATACATAATGCATTGCGCTCCAAGCAGTTTATATTTGGGGGAACCTTACGCCTGTGCCGCGCTAATGAAATGATCAGTCTTATTTTGACAAGTCCAAATTGTAGCTTATACTTTTAATGCATTAAACTTGGGCTTGAGTAGCTGCTTCTATGAATCTTTAAAGTGGACAAAGAGTCCTTTAACATTGACTATATCCATTTGTCTCCCACTTTTCTCCCTCGCTGACAACAAGATTGATGGACGATCAAGAGCCTTTTACATCGCCAAAGAGCTCGTGGACTCCGAGAGACTGTAAGCATCCGTCACATGCTTTCACACATGTGTTATCTCTTCACATCATCTCTATGGAGCTACTCTGAACACCTTGTTGAAGTGTTTTGCAGTAACCTTGCGCTTAACGGAGGAGTTTCTCATCATACATAATTGAAAACAGTTAACGACTCTAGTGGAGAGATGGCTACAGACGTTTTAATTTGCTTCTTAATTGTATCTTTTGTTTTGCAGGCATGTTAGCGCCCTCAAGCACCTTCAGGAGGTAAGAACTAAAAGTCTTTGGATACCTCGTACACACATACAAGATACGTGTGTCTGCCCCCCCCCCCACCCCCCGTACTAAAGCACCCGTCACCATTATCAGTGTTGTTGCAGCGAGATGGACATCCTGTTCTGGACAATGTTGTAAAATGACGCAGAGGGCGCTGTGCAAATGCTGCCCCTATGTCTTTAGTGATATGTCGTGTTTACTGTAGTCCAATCAACGTCAAGAAGATGTAAAAAGAACGTAGGGCTAGGAGCTTACACTTTTGTTTAAATGTTTGAAACTACAAATCAGATCATATTTCAGCTTATCCTTATTGAACCTTATGCGTAATAAAAAATAATGGGACACATGAACAGTGGTAACATACTTATGTAAACTAGAAGAACAATTTGTTGTATACATTGGCTGTTATTAAAGCTTCATGACCAGGCCATGCTGAGTTTGGAAATAGTCTCTGCAAATTAATCCAAATCTAATATTTGAACATGGCTGAACATTAGAGGGGAAACAAACATGAGCTGCTTTGCCAACATTCACTTTTGAATCCCCACCTTAATCGAGCTCATATTCTCCAGTTCGGCTTTAACCAAATCTAAAAGCTTTTCGACTGGTGCTTACAGCTTATAGGCCAGGGTAACACCTCATTTGAAAGCTAAGACCCACAAAACTCATCGAAGATTTTTCCTTGCGTTGTCACCATTCCCCCCCCCCCCCCGCATTTGTTGGTCTTTTTATGACTTTTTTTTGTCGCATGTTTTGTTGCGTTTTTGTCGCCCCTTTTACGTCTCGTTTTCGACGCTATTTTGACGCTTTTTTCAAGCAGCTTTTAGATTTGGGTAAAGCCAAACTGGAGAAAATGTGCTCAGTTCAGGCAAGGGGTTAAGAGGTTAAACAACTTTCCACCAAATTAGGACATGGATGACTTCAGTTACTATTTCAGGAATGGATTTATGTTTTATAAATTGTACAACTTAAACGTGTGTAAAATCATAAGGATAGTTTAGTGTTCTAGATCATTTTTTTGGGATAATTCTTGATAATTCTATGATCAATGCGAAAATCGACAAAACCCTGCAAAGAAATACTTCTACATTCTGCTATTAAATACATAAAAAAATTACCTTACTGTAAAATATTTTAAGTAAAAGTTGAAATTAATATTGTTTTTGGGTTGAGACTTGTCATGATACATTGAAAGTGGGTCCCACAGCCTCACCAGTTTAGAACCTGGTTTAGTGGATAAGGCTGCTGCTGGAAGAGCACTGGTCTATCTGCAGTGTTGTGGGTTCGAATCCTGACTCTGCCTTTTTGCTGAATGCCTCTCCCCGCTCTTCACATCGTCTCATCCTTTTCGCCCCCTGTGACCTTTTGAATAGATTGTGCTGTCCTGTCAAATAAAGCTTCAGGCCAAAAATCCTTTTAAAATCTTTGAGCTGCTTGGGTTCTGAAACCACTGATATCGAGGTGAACTCCAGATCAGTCTTTGGGGCTGTAACGGGGTGAGATCTGTCAAAACTATGAGAAAGGGAGCACTTCAACTTCTGCGCAGTAAGTTGATTTGATCAAAGAGAAAGATCACAGTGGAGCCGTGGGATGGGAAACAGTGAAATTGAGATGGCTGTGACAGGTAGAGCCACAGAAAGAGAAAGCCATCAGTCAGCTCCTGCACAACCTTGAGTAAGGTCAGAACCTGAATTTCTTATAGGTGCCCCCTCAACATGATTTATGAAGGCCTGCTGTGGCTACAAAAGGACGCTCCATATTTAATGTGCAATTTGGGCCCATTAAAGATCAACTAATGCAAATATTATTCCCCTGCCCTCGATCACACATCTTATTAGGTTAATTATAATAATAAACTGCTGAATAATAAAGCACGCACGATAAAAGCCTCAAACTCCACTCTGCTGCATCTGAGAGATGTGTGTCTGTCTTGAACCTGTCTGTTCTTTGTGCAAATTATGTTTTCACAACTTTACAAGTCTGTACCCTTGGCCTGCGCCGTTCTGACCTGTTACAATACACTGCCTAATTAAATCCCGCTCCCCCCTCTGAAGGTGACATGGAGCTTCACGTGCACTTGCATAATTCATAAGCGCATAAGGCTCGTGTTATGATATGCTGTTGTAGACCGTGTGTCAAAGTTTCAGCGAGACATGGGTCATCTGTCAAACAAAACCAGGCTGAGGAAATTCAGTGTGTTACATCAAATACTTATAATTTCATTTGAATGGTACAAATGTTAGTTCCTACAAATAACTTGAGCCGTGATCTTGCCACAAGGTCATTAGATCTATAAGGAATATCACTTGTGTCCGTGTGAGAAGAAAACTAAATATGATGTCAGAAGAGCTGCTTGTAATCGAATGTTACATTTTAGAAATACGGCGCATTAAAGTGCAGGTGTGTGAAATCAAGCCAACAACTGAGCAACAACTAAAGGAGCGGTCATAGTGCACGAGAGGCATCAGAGCGTGAGATGGTGCACGTGTAGGGGCTACAATCAGCTCAAACCTTTGACCTTGTATGTCTTCATGCTGCTGGTATAGAGTCGAGGTGCACCCCCAATTACTGTGAGTGCGCACAGCTGAAATAAGGATCTGCAACTATTCTACATCAGACAGCAGGATTTTTAGTAAAACAGTGTAGTTTCTCAGTCATCCAGGTGGTATAATTAGACTCAAAAAACGTGAATCAAAACAACTGGACGTACTTACTTTTTAGTGTTTTTTTAATCAGTATTCTTGAAATTTCTTGTTAACCTAATGCTTCAAGCTTGTCATTTAAACATTTAAAAAGTATTTCTTCCGGTTAAAATTAGTATTGATTCGTTAGTCATACATATGTAAACACAACAATTGGCTAGAATTGTAAAACAGAGGGGGAAAAAACAGCACTAAAAACCCTCCTGTCTGGTGTATCATTATTTCGGTAATTGGGGGTGTATTTGTCAGCGGTCATGCAGTGTTTAGCGTGACACAGGAAGTAAAAATCACATTCTTAATCTCCATAGACTTTTCGAAAAATTCAAATCTGAAGAGTTCAAATACGACAGAGGCTAATCAGCTCTGTGCTAACGATGAACCATAGCGCTGATGTTTCCAAGAAAGATAATACCAAATACTTGAGAATGCTTAAAGGCACACTGTGTAACATTTTGGACTATGCTGTTGCCATCAGTACAAAACTCTCTAAATGAGCAGCTCGACAAAGAAAATGCTATTACTGCAGTGGGTAGTCAAAGAATGGATCTGGATGAGAACTTAACCTGTTTGAATCTCAAATTCCACTTACTTTAGTCGACATCTCCATAGAGACGAGCAGGAGACGTACCCACTCCCGGTAAAGTTACAGTCATGTCTTAAGAGAGCTGAGCCACTCACAGCAAAGGCACATGTTTGTTTGTATATTTATTGGGTATTTTTCAATGATTTTTCTATATTATTTAGTGGGTTAAATTCTACGCAGTAAGGCTTTAAATAACTTTTAATTTTTAATGTTTTGAATAAATCTTCCATTTAAATTTGTGTGTTTTATGGCCAAAGTCTACAGAGATTCTGAATGAGATTTGTACTTTCAGCTCCATTGCGGCGCCTCGACTCTTTTCCCATATTTTGATCATTAAAAAAATCTTAATCTCAAAGTAGGCGACATATTTTACTCACAGTGTAGTTTTATATCTGACTAAAAACATTGAAAACATATTTAATTTGTTAACGAGCGTAATGTACAAACACATTTTCAGGGGGGAAAACAGAACGGTGTTAAGTGAGAGGCACAGAAGAGCTATTGTCCCATTGTTTGATAAGGAATAACAAGAATACAAAGAATTTCCAGCCCCTGTCTCCACATCGGAAAGGAGGCCCCGCTCCGACAGCTCCTCCTTTCGCAGCATCAACACACGAGCCTCGGCGAACTATCCCTTCTTGTTTGCCCCCTGTGACCTTTGAATAGATTGTATCTGCTGAGTTATGACCAAGCATGACTGGCTGCTCAACCAACTGCTCAGCGCTGCAGCTTGACCTTATGTGAAGAAAACAGGGATGAAGTAAAGCGCACCAATGATCCTCTATTACTGCCATTGTGTGTTGCATTAGAGCCAATCCGTATCTGAGCCTCTGTTTCTGTGATGAATGCTCTCTCCCACTGGGTCAATTGTTGGCTCTATGATGAACGACGAGGATCGCACTGACCACTGTCGCCGCATTACGTCATGGGCTCTTGGGAGCGTCCTCTTAGTTTTATCTCTAAGCCTGACTTACAGTTGGAATAAAATGGTCTGAGATACTCATCCCTTCCAGACAGTGAATTTATATGATGTTATATTTCCAGACAGCTTAGCCCCCGGCCTTATTTCTCATGAGTTGACAGCTCCTAACGATTCCTCAACTTTCTATTTATGTCTTTACATGCAATGTTGGAAAAAATTATAACACCAGCAGCATTGTTCATCCTTTGCTGTGCATGGGTCTCAAATGTTGAAAAGTGAGGGCCATTGCCTTCAAAACTAAATATTGTATCCTTTAAATGATCAAAAGTCCTACAGAAAATAGAAAATCAAGTGACTGAAACCCATGAATACTTCATGCTACAGCTGAAGCGGCTTTTGCCAAACTTCACGTTTGCCAGTCTGCTGTTGCCAAAATATACATTTTACGCTAGGAGTCAAAGGGCCCGATCTTGTGTTTCTAAACGTAGGGGCGCACTTTAAGATCTTGCGCTAATTTGCATCCATTGTCCCACAATCGCACTCGCAAACACATTCTCATTCATTCTGGCCTATTATACATGTTTTTAGTGGGAGGGGAAATTAGAGTACCTGGAGAAAACCTACACAGACACAGGGAGAACATGCAAACAACCAAGGCTCTGTCCAGGTGGGAATCGAATCTGGGACCTTCTTGCTGCCAAGAACAAGCGCCACAGCTCAGCTCTTCTGACCCTGGTTTGGAATAAATGAATGGAAACAAAATGGTTGTACAGACGCAAAAGACATTAACGTGTACACATCTAACAGGAGCACAACATTTAAAATTTAGTTTAGCTCAATTTTCCTGGGAGTGCAACAGGGTTCGCATCAATTTGACAAACTTCATCTAAAACACCATTTTGATTGTGTTGTACAATGAAAAAGCCCTAGTAATGTCTTCCAAAAGAATCGTCAGCAGTTTTTGTTCTCAGTATTTTGCCCGAAACTTTGAGTACACTTTGAGTATTGTGTCTTTGAATGCCAAGGTCATTATGCAACAACACCTGGTGCGCGTATCATGAGCCGCCAGTGCCACCTTTCCTGAAAGCCTGGACAGAACCCGGAGCGTTGAGGCGCAGTGGGCGGATGAAGGGAGGATGTTTAGGAGCGACTGACCTTCCTTCCTCCCATTTTTCTCGCTGTACATTCCTTGTGGCCAATTGCTTTCATTACTACAGCTTTTTCGCCTTTATTCCTCTCCAGTTTTTTCTGTGTTCTGTTGTTCAGATATATTATAGAGGCCCTTGAGTGGTCATCCACTCTTTTCAAGCAAGCTTTTATTACGCAAGAAGGAATTGGCTTTGTTTATTGTTTTTTGGATTAAAAACGATAGAGAACTTTCTGCTTTGAGGATACATGAAAAATATATATAGAATAACGATGATATTTCAACACAAAAAAGAAAATAACTTCAGTTTCCTTTTAAAATCTTACCCATTTGGTGCATAGAGAAAAAATGCATCTATAAAAGTACAATGTTTGAATAATATGTTTTGAATTGTTCGACCAAAACTGCTACCAAATTTGGTTCATCATCAAATTGATTTAAGTGTATTTTGTCTCTTTCCTGTGCAGGACTTCAGGGCGGCAGTGGCAGGTGCGGTGGGGGAGGATGGTGAGCCTGTCCTTGATGATCAGAGGCTGGGGGAGATACTGGGCGTACTGCCCCAGGTTTATAACCTCCACAAAAGCCTCCTGTCAGAGCTGGAGGAGCGCATCAGTCAGTGGTAAGAAATAATGATCAAAGCTAAAACTGTTTATTTATGTAACACCTCATGGTTTACATCCCAATTCTGGAATTTACTTTATCATACAAGCTACTCCAATATGGTTTAAACTAACCAATAACCAGATTTCCCCCTGAATATATACACTCAAGACTCTTGTTGACTCTTGACACAAAGACCAGAGAAAAATGAAAGACTCGATAATCCATGAGAAATTAATGATAAAGCTGTGCATGAAATAGCACACACTGTATTCGTGGCCGATTTCCGTAAAAGCCCATGTGTTTCCACAGGGAGGACAGTCCCCGTCTGGTGGATGTGATCTTGTCTCGTGGCGAGGACTTCAGAGTGTTCGACACCTACATCTCAGAGTACGACCGCAGCATGTTCCTCCTGGAGGAGAGCCGCAGGAACAGCTCTGCCTTCAACATCATCGCCAAAAAGTTTGAGGTAATACATTTTAATTTATGCTGGATTTAACTCACTGTTATGATCTGTGGCTGCTGGTTGGTCAGGTCTAGGTTCAGAGACGCTTTGTGTCCAAAGAATGAGATCAGCTGATGACCTGAACATCCTGAATAACCAGGTCATTCAATGGATTACTTCTTCCTTGATGGCAGGGGCATATTCCAAGATGACAGTGCCGGAGCACATTGGGCTCACATTGTGAAAGAGCGGTTCAGGGAGCATTTTCACACATGGATTGGCACCACAGAGTCCAGACCTTAACCCCATTGAGAATCTTTGGGTTGTTCTGGAGAAGGCTTTGTGCAGTGGTCACACTCTTCCATCATCAATACAAGATCTTGGTTAAAAAAAATTTGCAAAACTGGATCTTTTGACAGACATTTATTGAAACAACACCACAGTGAATGCTCGTATGATCAAAGCTAAAGGCGCACCAACGAAATATTAGCACATGTTTTTTTATGCCGACTTTTTTGGGGGGTGGGTCTGTTTGTTGTACATGAAGGTGAATCTTTGAGGCAAATAATAACTATGTACAATTCATTTTTCATCAGAAAGCATTTGTGGACCTGATAAGCGAATTGATTGCAAAGCTCAACCCTGATTTCAAATAAGCAGCTCTCTGCTCAGACTTTGTCACGCATCGTCCACAGGAGACAATGGCCTTTGTAAAGCCACTCTATCTTATTCCTCTCCATGGGACTGACCTTTCCAGTGTCATGCTCGCACACTTTATACCCACTCCTCTCCGAAATACTCATTCTTTGTCAGGCGCGGATCCCTTTATCCCCGATCCCCTCTGGAGAGCTGAGGTTGTGCACGGACATCAATCTATTCTGGTTTGGTCTCATAGTATATTCACCTATACCGTCCCTAATCACCAGCTAATTATCTCGGACCGAATACACCTTGTCTAAGCCAGTTTACATCAACAAAAGTGCAGCTAATGAAAGCCAATACGAACAAAGCGGTCACTCCATAGATTTCTCATTTTTCCGCCTCTTGTGTGCACTATTGATTGTGTATTCTCGGCAAGAAAACAGCTGTGTAGCATTCAGACCACTGTGACTGCTACTAGTAATTTAGTCATCATGAGACAGTGATCACTCCAAATGGTCGTCAAACCAAATGTATTATTGTGGCAGTATCGCTCGCTCGGTGTAATCTGATTTGCTGCGACACAGTGGTTCCAGGCGTTTCTGGTTTGATAAGGAAAGCAAACGGACAAGGCTCCAAGTGTGTGCGCTCATGAATATGCAACAGCAGCTGCCCCGTTCCACCCCACAAAATAGAGGAGAAAAAACGTTCCCGCTTTGGGGTTTTAGAAGAAATAACGTAAATAGAGGATGTATGGAGCCTATGGAGCTAAGAAGCTGAGGATGCTTTTTCGTTTAAAGAAAGTTTCATATCCCTCCATTTATCCCTACTTAATGTGTAATATTGTCGACTTGAGTGGGTGGATTAAGTTGAGGTTTCGGATTATCTTCAGATGCTTCTTCTCGCTCTTGTCAAATGTAAAGCGCAGCAGTGGGGTTTTAAAATAGTTGTAATCTTTGTGGATATTTTGTCTAGAGGTCGTCCGACATATACTGTATATCGGCCGATATCATGCCTCCCTCTAAAGTACCTACTCAACATGAATGCCCTGAATAAATCAGCTTTTGCCCCTCATACAGCACCCCCTGCTGTCACAGTTCAATACTGACACATTTTACAGTTTAGAAGAAGAACTTTATTTATATAGCACCTATCACAGACATAGACACAAAGCACTTTACATGAGACATACATTAAGATCATACTCTGTGGTATTCAGTTTCCCCTGGGGGAGACTGACAGAAACTGCGCAAACTCATACACATGTTTTTAGTGGAAGGGAAAACCTACGCAGACACGGGGAGAACATGCAAACTCCACACTGAAACGTGCCGTCCAGGTGGGACTCGAACCCGGACCTTCTAGTTGTGAAGCCTGAGCCCTAACCGCTGTGCTACCGTGCCGCTTAGAGCAGGGGTGTCCAAATTGGTGGTCAGTGCAAAACTTTCAACTGGGTGCATTTAAGACAGTTTTTAACAGTGTTCCACACCTTAATTTAGACTTTGAAGATGAATGCAGCTCAGACTCACTGAAATAACGTCTTTTTGAGGCTACGATCATGTTGAAATCTGTGGTAAAAAAGTACCATCTCTGGCCGTGTTGGACAATTCAACAAGAAGCTTGAAGGCCATCCACACTTTGGGCACCACTGGTTTAGGAGCCTCATACACAGGATTATAGACATTTTGAAAAATTGGCCAAAAATCATTGCCCGGGCAAAAATCAGCCTTAAACCCATATTGGTTGACCTCAATTGTAAATACACTTATCTTATTTTACGCTCAGAGGGCTCTGTAGTAAAACAGAAGTAATTAAAGCGGGTATGAAAACTTTCTGAACCCACTGGAACATTAAACTGAAGTCCACTTATTAAAACAGAGCTGAAGCTGGTCACATTACTGTAACCGCATAATGCTTTGAGTATGCAGTAATTGAACACATTGTCCTCTATAGCGGCCCCTTTTCGCGATTCATAAATTTATAATTGCCTTTGCCATTTATGGGTCTATTTGAGAGACAAGCATTAAGGACACAGTGTTTATTGGTTTTGGTTAAATGTGCATAAAGAAACGGCTATATATTGCCCATTAGGCATCTACCAAGGGTCCTATCCACCACTCTGTTGTTTGCTGAGACTTAGAAGGATGATGAATGCTCTTGCGTGGAAATAGTGCCTTGGGAGTGCTGCGTCTGTGTGACCCTGCTGTAATGAGGCAGAAGGAGGGTCGGGGTAGAGCAGAGGTTATAGGAGAATCTGTGCCTTCCCCTGCGGTCATTTGTCTGAGGGGACTCGCATCTTTCTTTTTGTGTTGAAAGATTTGCAGTGAATGAATGTAAACGTACTAATCATTAATAATATGGCTGCTTCAATAGGGTGACACCATATTGATAAAGCAGTCGACTGGAACCTTTATTTTAATATTGTGGCGGCAAAAATTATGTTTTGGCCTGGTTTAACATATTCTCTTTCACTAAAGTATTAAAAAGCAGTGGCAGTACCCAGAGGGCCGTCTCCAGATTTTGAGCTATAGGTTTATGGTCAGGCGTGGCCAATTGTACATGTGTTTTGTGATTGAATGGGGAAACCACATGAAGGTAACTCTCCCAGACACGGCGAGAAACTCCAAACTGCAAACTTGACCTTCTTACTAAGTGCTAATTACTCAGCTATAGACTATATGCACGCAAGCGTCACGTGACGTCCGAGTGGATTCTAAGTAGTCGTTTGCGTATCCTGTCTCCTTAATTTCCCTATGAGGTCTTGTCTAAAAAAATAAATAGCTGAAGATTACATGGTAGACAGTTACTGGTGGACAGTCAGTAGCATCATGTTAAAAACATCGCGTCAGGGACAAAAAATGAACTAGAGGAAACTTCCGTGCTCATCACAGTAAGTGTTTTTGTCTTGAAGCTAACGGCTAACACGAATTAAAAATGAAAATAGCAACACGATTTTAAACGAGCCTGTTCAAAATATAATCGGCCTGTCTTTTGTATAAATACTTTTTAGACGTTTAATCTTTGTGGTGGTGTTTTTTGATACTAGCCGTTAGCGCTGAGATAAAAGGTCCTACCTCAAAAAACACAGACGTTTCCTGCAGTCAAGAATTTACATCCAACGTAATGTTTTTAACACGTAGCGTGTCACTTCGGATCAGTATCTCACTGTCAGTGATGTTTCCTTGAACTATACATTGTTTTAGACAAGGCCTCATAGGGAAATAAAGGAGACAGGATACGGAAGCACCGACTTAGGATCCACCTGGAAGCCAAGTGTCATTTGCGTGTGTAGCCCATCTATTTTATCTGTTGCTAAAACAAATGTGTATATATCACTGTTAAATTATTATTGGTAAAAAGTGTTTAAATAATATATCACTATACGATCAAGTATCCCGCGATGGGTGGAGTCCAGTAGTGGGGCCTGTGTGTGCGCGCTATGGTGACGCTGGTCCAAGCGTGCCTCAATGTGTTCTGCTGAACTGGACTAAATAAAGTTGCAAAACTTCCAAGTCTGTGCCTGTTCTGTTGGAGAGTGCAACATAAATCTTGGTGCCGTGACCCGGATTGGAGATCGCAAATGGACAGCGGCTATTTGACCAACAACAGCTGATCGGAGTTGTAGCTACAAGCCACCAGCTGATAGCCCACTACGGCGGCGCACGGCTGCCCACTCACAAACTGTACGCTTTCACCAAACGTTAAGGTAAAAGCATTAACGTTTAATTGTGACTATTGCCATTTGGAAATTGGAAAATGTCTGCCATCTGGGAAAGTACGCTGGAAGAGATCGAGGGGAAACTATTGACGTTACCTGCTATGGAGCTGTCTAATTTATGCACAATGCTGGAGTTACCTGTAAGCGAAGAGGACAAGAACCTACCTCGCAAAATGAGACGGATTATCCTACAACATTTGGAAGGAGAAGACGTGATTTCGCTAGAGGACGAAGGAATGTCTCTGTTGCTTAAGGTTGGAGACCGCATTGATGAATTGACTCGTTCTATAACACCAGACCTCCATCTGCTGGAAAAATCAGGTACTGCACCCAACAATGAAAATGTCCCCAATGCACCCGTGTCTGCTGCTAATATTCCTGTCTATAATGCTAGTCCTGCATTTGTTCATCAGTTATATCGAAAAGACTTTAAAATTGTTGGACAAATTGGTGAACCACATCAAAAAGACAAACTTGGATATACAAGCTTAGAGAGACAGATTGAAAAAGCATTGAAGAAAAGATACAGTGAAGCTGATATTGTGGAGGCGGTAATCCAAGCTATTGTTCCGGGAATAAAATTAAAAAGTTACCTTGAAAGCAGACTGGACCTTTCTCTTCAGGCATTGAGGCAAATATTGAGAACCCATTTTATTGAAAAGGATGCAACAGAACTGTATTACTCCCTCGCTAGGGCAGCACAAGACTCAAGGGAGACGCCCGTACAGTTTGTAATGAGAGCTATGGACTTGAGACAGCAAATTCTGTTTGCATCTGAAAGTTGCTGAGTTTGGACTAAAGTATAGCTCTGAACTGATTCAAAACCAGTTTCTTCAGACAGTGCTTACTGGTTTGATTGATGACACTGTCCGAGCGGATTTAAAGCCATACTTACGTGACTCAAAGGTGTCGGATGAGGTTCTCCTGGAGAAAGTGACTGATGCATATACTCTAGAAGTGGAAAGGAAAAACAAGTTTGCCTCCATGTCAAAATCACGAGGCGTGAGAGTAGCAGCAGTGGGGGAGGATTATTCTTACAGCAGAGAGAGCTCCACCCTGATGTCCACCATCGATGCCAACAAGTCCCGTGAGCCACCTAAACGTGAGACGCTCCTGGATAAAGTGGACCAGGGCAATAAAGCCATCTGTGAGGCTATACAACACCTGACCACCCAGCTCTCTACCCTGCATCAAGCACCAGCCCCAGGACCACCACGTCCAGAGGGGCCTAGCAGACATTTCAACAGGAGGTTCAGGCCACAACAGCGACCGCATATGGCCGGGAGGTGTCAACACTGCCAGGACACCAACCCCCACGGCAAGTGTGACCACTGTTATAAATGTGGGGGTTCTGACCACTGGGCCATTGGCTGTCGTAAGGGCACTCATGTCTCTGCCTCGTCCAATAAGATTGAGACTAAGGTACATCTTGGTAAGACCGATGCCCAGTTCAACCAGACAACACCTCTCACTAGTAAGCAAAGACAAACAGCTAAACTAGTGGGGCGAAGATGCCTGGTCAGAGCCTTCCTCAATTATGTGGATACAACAGTGTTATGGGACAGTGGCTCACAGGTGTCGATTGTTGGAGCGGACTGGAAAAATAAATACTTGCCAGATGTCCCGGTGAGGCCTGTAGTGGAGCTCCTGGAGGATGGAGAATTTAGCCTGTCTGCAGCTAATGGAACAGAGATTCCCTACAAAGGATGGATGGAGGTGGAGTTCACTCTCTCTCATGAGGCTGTCCCGGGAATGAGTGAGCAGTCCGTGCTTGTACCTGTCCTAGTGGCCAGCAGTGACTTGGAGCGTCCAATTATTGGCTTCAATGTCATAGAGGAACTCGCCCTGACCAGTGACAATTCAGAGAACTGCAATCCAGTGGGTCACATGGCCCAGAGACTTTCCTCAGCATTAGAGGTGGGCCGTAGAACTGCTCATGCCGTCCTGTCTGTGTTGAAGCAGCATAAACCTGAGGACAGCCCTCACATCGCCCGCCTCAGCCGACGCCCCGTGACAATTCCCAAAAACAGTATCATGAACGTGTATTGTGGACTGGCCCACGGGGGTGGATCCTATGCTGTGTTGGAACCCAACCCGGAGTTTCCATGGCCAAGTGGATTAAAAGTGAGAGAGCAGCTTGTAGTTATCCCTCAAGACAATGCACGTGTCACTGTGGCTGTGGAGAATAACACTGACAGGGACATTACATTGTGTGGTCGTACCACTCTTGGTTGGCTGCATAGTGTTAATGGTGTGTGTCCCCTAGAGCCTAAGCAATCACTGTCTCCACCAGAGGGCAGCGCTACACTTGAAGAGCAGTCAACTCAAGTGCCAATGGATGAGCTGTGGGATCCTCCTGTGGACTTGAGCCATCTCTCTCTAGAACAACAACAGAAGGTACGCCAAATGCTGAGGGAAGAGAGTCAAGTTTTTGCTAAGGATGAGTGGGATACGGGATGTATAAAAGGACTGGAAATGAATATTCAGCTCAAAGATAATATCCCAGTGCAAAGGACTTACAATTCAATCCCACGTCATCTTTATCAGGAAGTAAAGACACACATCCAAGATCTGCTGAGCAGAGGATGGGTCCAGAAATCCTACTCCTCATATTCCTCACCTATTGTCTGCGTCAGGAAGAAGGATGGAAGCCTTCGTCTTTGTGTGGATTACAGGCTGTTGAACCAAAAAACTGTGCCCGATCGCCACCCCATCCCTCGTATTCAGGAGATTCTGGAGAATCTGGGAGGCAACTCGTGGTTCACTGTCCTGGATCAAGGAAAGGCATACCATCAGGGCTTTGTGTGTGAGAGGAGTCGCCCATCTACAGCCTTTATTACACCCTGGGGCCTGTATGAATGGGTACGGATTCCATTTGGACTCGCAAATGCTCCTGCTACATTCCAGCGCTACATGGAGAGCTGCCTCGGGGATTTAAGAGATGAAGTGTGTATCCCTTACCTTGACGATGTCCTAGTCTTCAGCCAAAGTTTTGATCAGCATGTACAAAATGTGAGGCAAGTGCTGCAAAGACAAAAACAAGCTTGTATTAAACTGAGACCAACAAAGTGTGATTTCTTCAAACCTGAGGTGTGTTATGTGGGGCGGATCATCTCAGCTGAGGGCTACAAGATGAATCCCAAGGAAATGGAAGTGGTCCAAGCCCTCCAACAGGAGACTCCCTCTACTGTTAGAGAAGTAAGAAAGTTGATGGGATTCCTCACTTACTACAGGTCCTACATTCAGGACTTCTCGAGAACAGCAAAACCCCTGTATGACCTGCTAACTAAACCCAAAGCTGTAGAGAAAAGCCAGCAGAAGAAGGTCTCAAGTCGTCAGTCAGCTCAGCTTGCTCCATCCTACCCAGTGCAATGGACTACTATTCACCAAGAAGCACTGCAGAAGCTGGTAAATCAGCTGACTAACCCTCCGGTGATGGCCTATCCCGACCTAGAGAAGCCTTTCATTCTGCACGTGGATGCTTCAGAAGAGGGACTGGGTGCTGTTCTCTATCAAAGGCAAGAGGGAATCCTCAGAGTTATTGGATATGGCTCCAGGACCCTTTCCGCCACTGAGAAGAATTACAAACTCCACTCTGGAAAACTGGAGTTTTTGGCTCTAAAATGGGCAATTACTGAGCGTTTTCGGGACTATCTCTTCCATGCCCCTCACTTTACAGTGTACAGTGACAACAATCCACTGACTTATGTCACAAAATCTGCCAAGCTGAATGCGACGGGACACCGGTGGATAGCAGGGTTGGCGGATTACCGGTTTACCATCAAGTACCGGCCCGGGACTGCTAATAGGGACGCCGACTTCCTGTCACGACAAAAGCCTATTCACAACATCATCAGGGAGTGCACTGAAGAGTTCCATCAAGAGGACATTGAAAGCATTGGCATATGTATGCAGGAGGAAAGCAGAGGAGAGATAAACTGGATCTCAGCAGTTACCTGTAACATTGATGCTCTGCCACAAGAGGTCAGCATTGCTCCACCTGTCCAGCCCTTGGCAGCCAAAGACATCAGGGCCACTCAGGGAGCAGATCCAGCCATCTCCAGAGTCCTGTTCCTGAAACAAAAATATACTCACCTGAAATACAAAGAAAAAGTGACAGAGAGTGCACCAGTGCGGAGGCTCTTGAGAGAGTGGTCTCGCTTGCAGACGGATGAAGATGGGATCCTCTGGAGGGAAACATCCTGTAGGACACAGTTGGTTGTCCCAGAGCCCATGAAAGCTCTCATCTACAAGCATCTTCATGAAGATATGGGACACTTGGGAACGGAGAGAGTCATAGCTCTGGCACGTGAGCGCTTTTTCTGGCCCAAGATGAGACAAGAAATTGAGCATCATGTCACCTCTGTCTGCAGCTGTCTCAAGAGGAAAAAGCCAAATAGAATTACTCGAACGCCAATTCAAAGTATTGAAACATCAGCTCCATTTGAGATGATCTCTATTGACTTCGTGCACCTGGAGAAGAGCAGTGGAGGAGAGGAGTACATCCTGGTATTGGTGGATCACTTCACCAAATACGCACAAGCATATGCTACAAGGGACAAGTCTGGGAAGACGGTGGCCAGAAAGCTCTTTGATGATTTCATTCTGCGTTTTGGTTTCCCTGCGAAAATCCATCATGACCAGGGAAGAGAGTTTGAAAATCAGCTTTTCCGCAAACTGGAGAGCTATTCTGGTGTGCGACACTCCCGCACTTCACCCTACCATCCACAGTCAAACCCTGCGGAGCGCTTCAACCGGACTTTGCTCGGTATGCTGAGGACACTGGCAGAAACTGAGAAGTCGCGCTGGAAAGAACATCTCGGTAAAGTGATCCATGCCTATAACTCCACAGTCCATGAAGCTACAGGGTATTCTCCGTTTTTCCTCCTCTTCGGCCGTGAACCTACTTTACCCATTGATTTGCTCATCCCTCGCAAACAGCATGAAGAAGAGCGGCAGTCTCTGGTAGGGTATGCAGAGAAATGGAGGGAAGCTATGCAGCAGGCCTATGCTATAGCCATGGAGAACATGTGGAAGTCAGCCAGAAGGGGGCAGAAGTGCTACAACCAGCGCGCATGGAGCTCTACCCTACAACTTGGTGACCACGTCCTGGTACGGAATCTTACCCCCAGAGGTGGTCCAGGGAAGCTGCGAAGCTACTGGGAGGAAACCATCTATGTGGTGAGAGAGAGGAGAGGCCCGGACAGTCCAGTATACACAGTGGAGCCACTGCAAGGTACAGGGAGGAGAAGAGTGTTACACCGCAACCTATTGTTGCCCTGTCCTTACCTGGTAGAAGATCCCCCCAGGGACATTCCTCAGTCCGGTTTAAACCACCACCCACCTCAGACCAGGGGAAGACACCAAAAAGATCGACGAGAGGTGCAACCAGTGGATACAGGAAGTTCCAGTGAGGAGGAGTTTGGCCTCTGGACAGCTGGGAATCCACTCACCACAGCGCCTGTCAGAAGGCCCATGCAAGAGGAGAGACGTGAAGAAAATGCGGCGCAGCCTCAAGTGGTAGCTCCTGGGAGTCCTGAAGGCGAGCCTGAAAATCAAGAGGATTTCCAAACCTCCGCCAGTGAGTCTGAAGAAGAACAGAGGGAAGCTGCAGTTCCACCACGGAGGCCTGTCAGAGCAAAACAGCCTCGTCGTCTGTACACCTATGACCAGCTGGGGGAACCAACCGTGAAAGAGCTGCAGACCTGTCCCATTGGTCCTAGAGGTGCAGATGAGGTCCACATTGACTACATCGTGGGACCCATTATGTATCCTTTTGCACATTATTAGTCTTATAGGCTATTGTAAATAGTGAAAGATGGGTCATTTGACTCCTATAACGTTAAGTAGTCGGTAAAGAAATTGATAGAAATGGTATACTATTCTAAAAGGTATTAGTTGTAACGTATCTGATCTAATGCTAAGTTAAAGTAAAATGGTATAGTCATGTGATAACATGCTTTGGGTGAAGCAAGTATTTTCCTTGTCCCATTATGGAAGATTGGGGGGCCCACCGATACTTCCCTGGACAATGCACCCGCTGATGCATATGGACTTAATGAAGAGTTGTGCGTTATTGCCATAAAAAGTTGAACTTTGAGAAAAAGACATTTTATGACTAGTTAAATTGAAAACTATATGTGAAATGGACTGCCGAACATACCTTGATGCCCATTACTCTTAAATGTAATGCCTTATTTGTATAGTCTTTTACACTTTGGTATAAAAGGGAAAACGTAAAAAAAAAAGACCGAGTATGGGGAGCACTTCTCTTTGCAGTGGGGGAGGGTGTAGCCCATCTATTTTATCTGTTGCTAAAACAAATGTGTATATATCACTGTTAAATTATTATTGGTAAAAAGTGTTTAAATAATATATCACTATACGATCAAGTATCCCGCGATGGGTGGAGTCCAGTAGTGGGGCTCATTCACAAAAGTGAGTTGTCCACGCCCACTCAGGGTTAGTGAGTGAGGCCTGTGTGTGCGCGCTATGGTGACGCTGGTCCAAGCGTGCCTCAATGTGTTCTGCTGAACTGGACTAAATAAAGTTGCAAAACTTCCAAGTCTGTGCCTGTTCTGTTGGAGAGTGCAACACGTGCATAGAGCCCATTGTACAGCCAATAAATATGAAAGGTGTGTGCACCCAATAAAGAAACAATAATAATGTTTGTGGATTTTCTGTTTGGATAATTCTTTCAAAAATAATTGTTACTTTTCTAGTTGTCCATTATTCATTCATGCGAGGTGCTTAAGCTTCTTCTCTTTCCAATTTTGCACCAACTTGCCCAAGGACGTAGTGATAATTGAACTACAATCCAATTACCAGTTTTTCCTTAAAAAGGAAGAGTGGAAATTTCTGCTGTTCTTGTGAAACGCATCAATGCATCTGTGCTAAACTAGCTGGGGGGGGGGGGGGGGGGGGGGAATACAGTATATATTTTAGCAAAGCAGCTAAAATTGATCCAAAATGTGATTAAATGAAACATTGCCCGCTAAAAGTTTCCCAGTTTCTTCCCAACAGAGCTGCTCTTCCTGGTCTTTTGCCACGAGCCAAAGTCCTGCAATAAGTGGTTGTAATCTCATTGTGGATGTTGCCATGACAGTGATGAAGTAGCGGCGTGCCATGATCATATCAGCACTAGACCCTTATAATATTAACACCTCCTCTCTGCAGCCGCTCGCTCGTTCACCAAACTGTCTATAAACACTGCAGGCTCCTTTTCAAATCCTTCTGCAACCCAATTTACACCTTTAACTATCAATGTCATTGGTTTTAGACACGCACATGTACAACAGCTGTCAAACGCGGATTGTGGGTTCCAGACCATATACTCAATGTGAGTTTTATTTTATTTTTTTCAAATTTTTATTACAAGTTTAACATATTAGTAAAGAAGCCTTGTCTGAAAAGTACATCTAAATTAAAGCAGTACTACTATGTAAGTTGTTTACCTTAATAAATCCTCTCCGTGGTCCCTCTGGGGGTACACAAGTGTTGATGGGATGATTGAGGGGTCTTTCATCTCCCCCTGGTGTCTCTGGCCAGAAAACCACACTTGCAGCTTTCCCTACTCCGACCCGGAGGCCCAATACACACTAATGGAATCACGAAGAAGAAGCTAACAGGCTAACGGGCAAAGCTAACTGCGGGCTAGCACCACTTTAGCAGTGTTTACAGCCAAGTTTGAGTGAAAATCTCCATTGTGTAATTGGATGAACAATATCCCTCTCTCCCTTTGTCATTTCTGTCAGTGTAGTCTTTACTCTCACGGACAATTAATGAGTAAAAAACCGTAACATGCTACGACACCTGCAGTGGCGCTTATGGCCTCTAGGGGCACGAGTTACTTAGTACTGCTTTAACCAAGCTGACTGCGGTACTGCTTTGCAACCTTTGAAATGCTGCAGGTAAATAAAAGTGTCTGCCTGCGAATAAAGTCATCAGCCCTCAACTGCAATGCAACACACAGTAATCAGAAGTACAAAAAGCTCTCACTCGTGTCGTGTGCTCTGCTATTATGCCGTTCTCTTGTGTTTGTTTGATGGGGTATATCCAGTGCTTAATTTGATCCCCCGTTTGGGGGAACGCATTCCCCCAATTTTCAGCTTTTCAGGGTAAAGGGTCCGGGAAATATTTAGGAGGATCTGGCAAAGATTTGATCTGATATACTGGTGTTTAATGAGAGTGTTCCGGCAAATGTTTTGGCCTGTTCCCTGAATCCATAACATCAGACCAAAAGGGTTCCTGAAACTACTCATTTACAAATTAAGCACTGGGTATATCTGAATGAAAATGACAGGAAAAGAAAACAGAAAAAGATCGTTTTACAGGTATGAACCAGTAACGAGCCCTTGAAACTCATAAAGGTTTCAAAATCTCCGCTCTCGACTTATTATTATTAGTACAACAAATTTCATATTCATGCCATGGTGTGTTTGCGCAAATCCTCGTGTGTCGTCTCTGAGGCGTGCAGCCCGAGAGAAGACGGACAGAGAGTGATGGGGGGGGGAAAGAGAGAGAGAGAGAGCGCAATGGAGTGACTCTCTTGTCAAGGCAGCTGGGCAATGAGGCAGACAAAAGCTAATTAGACAAGCAGTCTCCTTTACAACTCCCCAATTAGATCACTTGTGCGCACAGGCAGCAAATCAACTGGCCGTGGCACAAGAGTGAGAGGTTTGCTGGTGTTTTTTTTTTCTGTGTTTTTTGTCGCCAAGCCGCTCCATTTGGCTCACTCATCCAAATATGCCACGTGGAATATGAGCGTCTCTAGCGCGAAGCCCCAGACAGTAATGCTTCCGTTGAACAAGTGTCAATTGCGTGACAATTCAGGGGCGACCCGAGAGACGTCTGCAGGCCAAGAGAGTTTAATAACGAAGTGCTGCTGGCAATGCATCATGTGAGGTTTAAAGGAACAGGCCACCGTTTTTCCATACGGAGATATGTTCTTACCTGAGCTTAGACAAGTTGATGCGTACCTGTCTGGTCTTCACGCGCGCGCTCAGTCACGCAAAAAGACCAAAGATGTTGTTAGCATTCAGCCTCTCCTCGTCTCCTCTATGGGGCCAAACGGGGGTGAAGTTAGAAGCGACCAAGCTCTTCCATGTTTTCCCTATTTAAATATGGGTACATAAGCAGTTACACGATCCAAGTATAGTTACACAAAATTAAACATGTCGATTTTCTAAGTGGGTAAAAAGGGGTACTATATTGTAAGGCGTAATAACACCTTAGGAGCACTTCGACATATGCGCAGTAAAGTGAAGATATGACTGTTTTGTTTTACTACACTTTGATTGTGCAACTACTCACGTAACCGTATTTAAATAGGGAAAACGTGGAAGAGCTTGGTCACTTCTAACTTCACCCCCGTTTGGCCCCATAGAGGAGAGGAGGAGAGGGTAAATGCTAACAACATCTTCGGTCTTGTTGCATGATAAAATGTGCTGGGTTCAGGTGGGGGTTAAGAGGTAAAAGACAGAGATAAAAGTTTCCCCAGCTAATTTGATATTTTCTTTCAAATTAATGTTATGATTATGAAATTGAATGATTGAGTAGTGTGATGTATTCCTTTGATTTTAAGAAAGTAACTGTATTCTAAAATACACCCTAAAATGAAAGAGTAAATGTACCTAAATACAGTTACCCAGAGGGGGTATTATAAATACATGTATTCAGTTACTACTCAACACTGGCCACAATATCTCATAGGTCTTCCATTTGACGTAAATTAAAAGTTGACACATGTTTACAAACACAGCCTAAAAACAAGGCACGACAACTTAAAAATAAATATGATAAATATGATTAAAAGTGTCTAAAAGTGTCTTTATGTCACTCTATGACATAAAGGTGAATTCAAGAAGAAAAAAAACCTGTCTGGTGTCAGTCACAATCAAAACACCAAGACTTTTTCTTTTGTTTATGTATTTGTAAGAACATGATTACATTTGGGAAATCATAATCACTAATGGACAATACTTTAAAATGAGATGATGCTGATTTTACGGCCATGGTAAACTATAAAATTCAATCATTATGCTACTCAAGCACACTTTTATTGTAGTGCAAATGGAGCCTCCGGTCAGAAAAAAAAAAAAAGTCCAAACAAAATTTCCTCTCAATCGCTCTGACCATAACCAGGTAAATTAAATCATCTGTATTTTTAATTTATTTCCAGTTAATGAAAATAATTGTGTGGGTTTTCTAATTAAGCGCTGTGGTCTGGTGGAGAGTGAGTGGCTAGTCCTCCCCTGTCTAACCATGAAAACGAACCAACCGCCCATGCTCTGTGAGTGTGGGGGGTTGTATCGTAAATCAAATGAAGACGGTGTTTACCGCAGGGTGCTATCTGTGCAGCTCTAATGAAAGACTCCTCTTTATTGGGTTAGAAAGACCTTGTGTGCTCCGTGCATAGGCCCAATGTGTTTGCGATCTCTCAAAGGCCTCTGCGTGTCATGAGTTGTGTGTTTTTTCTGTGTCTTTTATTAAATACTTTTTTTTTTACTTTAACAAATGCTTGTATTTGGACCCATTTAGATGTAATATTTACTATACAACGTAGAAAAGGTTAAATCATCAACTGGACTGGGTTTTGGTCAAATTGAAGACATTTCGCTTCTAGTTCCCCCTGCTTCACTTGGCCACCGCTCAAAGGGCATAAAATGAGTATACAGTATATAATTAACTTGGACAATGTGCAGGAGGGATCATGAGAGCTAGAAACAAGTTTGGTCCAAAACTTAAAACTTCACTGTTAAAACTGGAAAAATCAGGTACCCCAGCTTTAATTCATACTGCATCACTTTGGAAAGCATCTTGTTCAGACCCCCCCCCAAAAAAGCTCACAAGTTAATATTTCAGTGGGTTACAGCACATTTGCTCTGGTATTGTTTCAATAAGCTTCTGCAAAGTCAAGAGATCCAGTGTTGCATTATATCTTCATCAATCCTCAATCTTGTATTGATGATGGGAGAGTGTGACCACTGCCCAAAGCCTTCTCCGGCACATCCCAAAGATTCTCAATGGGGTTAAGATCTGGCCAATCCATGTGTGAAAATTATGTCTCATGCTGCTCCCTGAACCACTCTTTCACAATGAGAGCCGGATGAATCCTGGCATTGTCATCTTGGAATATGCCTGTGCTATCAGGGAAGAAGAAATCCATTGATGGAAAACCTGGTCATTCGGGATGTTCAGGTTCAGCTGATCTCATTCTGTGTTGCTGAAGTAGTCCTGACCAACCGCGGCAGCCCCAGATCAGAAAGGTTAGTTAAATCCAGGTGGGGGGGTATTGCAGTCCCCTGAGTTTGAGGGCACAATTTAGTCTCCATCTTCTTCTCCTCGAGGCATAAAAAGCTGTCAAAGACAATTACATCCTGATTGATTTTGGCCCCTTCTTGATTGGGCCCATCTCTAAACCCTTTCACCTCCAAGCAGAAGCAGAATGGAGGTCTTTTGTGCGCTGAAAGGTGTGTGAAGGTTACTCACTACTATCTGTGACTCCCTTGTTGTCTGGTGACCTTGACTTGAAGTGGCCTATTCAGCAAAGGTCCTTGAGAATGGTTGAGGATCGCAGGAATACGGTAGAGGTTTGACGTGGACCAAAGGCACACGGAGAACGATAAACACAATTGCATTGATGATTACAGAGTGGAGGAGCGGAGGAAGCCGAGGTCCCACTGAAACACCAGCTGCTGCAGGTCATAGTGAGGGTGCTCCAGTACCGCATGCTCCTGACAGGTACTCGCTACACTTATGCAAAAGCAAATGTATTAATTAATAAAGTGATGAAGTTAATAAGATAAAGAAACATCCCTTAACCATCCTTATTTTAAGCCCTTTTAGCATAAGAAACTTTTAAGATGTAGTTTGTTTCATTGTAATGGCTACTATGCTTATTTACCTGTATATTAAGTATTATCTCTACTCTGCTACATCCAAATAGATAGGATAGCTCTCAATATACATTACCAACATGAGAGAATGCCGCTGTGACACTTATGGACTTTATTTTTGACCGTTTACAGATTACCTAAACAACCTTTCTCCAGACTCTAAAGAATATGAAGACACTCAAGGTACTTTGTCCAAAATATCTTTCTGTCCCCGGATAAACAGCAAGATTTATCGCTCTAGCTCCAGCTGGAAGGCATTCTTCAGGCCCCAGTTGTTAGGCTACAGTCACTGAGTGTGACTTTGGTGTTTGCCTGTGCATAAATTTGTTTCTTTGTTTGTCTGCTTGTTTTGCAGCTGCCTTGGTGACCGTGTCAGAAGTGGCTGACGAAGCCAACGACAATCTCAAACAGGGGGTGAGTTCAACGCGGGTCCGCTCCACACTTGGACGTTTATTCTCGCTGAGACAAACCCATTCCTGTGCAGTGAAGTATCCGTTTTAGAGGTTCAAAATGAGGCATGTCTGAGTTGGACAGCTGAGCCCTTCCTCTCTTGTCTTCCTCTCTCGTGCACACTGAAGGAGAGGTCTCTTCCTCTTCGAGCGCGGCCTCCGCAGCTTGTCGATTACTGGGAGAGGCGAGGAGAGTTGATGTCATGACAATCCCAGGTGTATTATCACAAAGGGAGCACTGTAAGGGTGTGCGCTCCTCAGACTCCCCTCAAACACCTGCAGCTCTCACACACACACACACACACACACATTCACTCTCCCTCCCTCCCCCTTAGCTAGCGCCAACACCCCCCTGTGCCGCACTTTGGCTCTCCTCCTCTGTTTGTCACACTCTCCGAGCGCATGCCCTGACAACTGTCCGAAACCGACAGCGGAAACACAAGCTCCCTCTATCTCCTCTGCCCATTCACGTCTCACTATCGCCTCCCTTTCCGGACACCTCCTTTTCATTCACTAGCAGACAGGACACTTTCAATTGTTTGCTCGTCTCGCTGTCACTGCCTGACCGCTATGTCCTGTCCCACCAGGAGAACCTGCTGCGCCTGGTCCACATTGAGTTCAGTGTGAAAGGAAAGAGGGATCTGCTCAAACCAGGAAGGGTGAGCATGGGCCCTTTTTTTTTAACCCCTAGTTGTTTAGAACGGTTCGGCTCATTGTATTAGATGAGGTAAGATACTGTTTTGATGTTGAGTTATTATATTCAATTATTGTCCTGCTCTGTTTGACTGTTTGAGTCTTACAAAGCTGTTGTGAAGAATTACATCTAGAAAGAACTCCAAGGGTCATGCAAAATCAACCCTTTTCACATAGCCATGATCATGTCCCGTGTGCCTCATCAAGACATGTCTGGAGTGTTGGTTTGTGTTGTTTGCACATTTTCCTGTTCCTACATGTTAAGTCCACACTTTGATCAACATAATAATGTTGATCAAATAATAATACTATAACATAATAGTAATACAAGAAGTTCTCTGAGAAGACTCTGTCACCAAACTTGTTCTGATTCTGTCTCTTCCATGACACTTTTCTCGGTATTGAACAACTTCCCGTTTCCATGCAGCAATACAAGTGGTGCCCCTATACATCAGAACGCATAGGGGTAGTTTCTAGACACATACTGCATCAATTTAAGTTATACTACAAAAATATCAAGTCTGGAGGATCCTAAACACGTTTCAATAGGCTTGAATAAATCTTGATAATGGACCTTTACAGGAAATCTGATTGTTTTGTTCTTTTCTTTTGACAGATGTTTGTCAAAGAAGGAACACTGATGAAGGTTTCAAGAAAAAGCAGGCAACCACGGCATTTGTTCTTGGTAAGTTTTCAAGATTCCTATTCATTTATCTAAAAAGGAATAGTGCATATTCATGAATAACAAACAAGGTAATTGTGTATATAGGCCAATAGTCCCTTAGCTAGCTGTAAAAAGTCACCCAAAATGATCACCAATTTAACATTTCTAAGATGAGATACCGTACTTATACGCACAATAGAGTGAATATAGACTCATGCCGTTTTTGCACAACAAATGAGAACCGCTGCCTTTTGCTTACACTGGAGTCTAATTAACACTTTGCAATTTGTGTGATCCTCACATTTTGCATGTTTGAATAAGCTCTCGTCCTGTGTCTTCGTTGAGGTGTCAGACCGTTTCCTGGCAACCTCAAGGTGATGCTTTTGGGTAGAATTAATCAAGATATAATTAACTTCTTCTATTTGTGTGATTTAGTGAAGTAAGCAATGTGGTCCATGCCAAAGTTTTAGTATTACTTGACTGCACAAAGCACTCTGCTCAGTTCTCCTTTAGTGTTCTGTTGCTACTTTCTCGGCTTTCTCCTTTTTTCGCTGATGTACCCCAGAATTTGTTGACGTGCCCCGGGATCAGCCGTATGTTTGTAAAGGAGTGGTGACACAAAAGATTGCAACATTGGGCGACAACGAAGATTACACGATTGTTGAAAACATGAGGGAATGTTGGGCGTGGGTCAGTCTGGGAGGTAGTGGAGGTTGGAGAGGGCGCAGGGCCAAGGTCTCCTCTACGCACCACACCCGTCGGGCCTACTGGGCCTGCCTCCCGCCTCTCTCCTCCCAGGATTTGTTTTCCAGGGCCCCACTTCCTCACAGGATGTTTGGTGTGGGTCAGTGGATGCCGGCTTCCTGTGTATGGGGAGGGGACTGACAGCAAAGTGAAGGCCAGACACCCTTTTGAACAGTGGGAGAAAGCGTAGTGTTCAATGAAAACTGGAATTAAAGAAGTATACGCATACTGTAAATGAGTAACATCGAGAAGCTGAGTAGAGACTCTAGCGAGAGCAGATTATGTAAATTATGTTAGACGTTGTTCAAAATCAGCCTTACCTTGATTTGTGCAAGTAGAAATATATGTACAATTTCATGTGCTATTGAAATACATTTGGAGCATTTAATGTTTTTGATATTTTCTTTATTTTCTTTCCCCATAGCCAGGTAATGCTTTTTATTTGGTTCTGTTTTATCTGAAGATTAGATTCCAGTTGAGCAATAGCTGAAAGGGTTTGCTATTTGCTACTTTCAGGTTATTATCGTTATTTGCTCCCATAGACTGGAAGGCTTCACTGGGTCAGTTGTTATTTATGGGCTTTTATAGAAAGACAATCCAAGCAGCATTGAAGATTAACGCCATCAGTCAGCCATGTGACAGACAGAAGCACAGTGGCACCTGCTTGCACTCATAGTTCGAGAAAGGGCTGGTGAAATGAGGGCGATGAAGGGGATAGGAGATAGTGGATCTTCTGTGGAGAGGGGGAAATTGCCTCTTGTGCCCTGGGATTGTGGAGGCCTGTGCTGAGTCAAGGACGTTCTTACAGTGCATTTGTTTGGACTCTGTGGCTTCTTAGGAGGAAATCCTGAGCAAATGAGTATGTTTGGGTGGAGTGGAATAGTTGCGGTGCAGCACAGTCCACACAGTCCTGGTTCTCAGTGCAGCCTGAGCCTCTCAGAGAGCAGGGGAGGCCTGGACCCGGAGCAAGGCGGAGAATTCCTGGATGCCGTCTTTACGGACCCAGCGGATGTTTAGCGCACACACATTAGGTGTGACCAATGATGTCACCTCTTTTGTCTGGGAAGAAAAGAAATGCCTCTGGTACACAATAGCCTCTCTGTATGTTATAAAGACTTAAATACTTTTGGTTTGACAAGCAAATAAACACATTTAATGCTTCATTTTTTTCTGTGCTCACATGGGAAAAGTCCGGTTTAGACAGGTCACTCAAATGTGCAAAAGAAAATCACTGTAGTCAAATCCAGCGAGTTTACCAAGACCCAAAAAGTATAATTTAAGTCTAGATATCAACAACTTTGTGCAAAAAAGGAGAGTTGACGAACATGATTTAAGCAACATGCATGTAATGGCATAACATTTCTGTTACAAAAGTGTTCCCTGACCAGGAATCGAACCCGGGCCGCGGCGGTGAGAGCGCCGAATCCTAACCACTAGACCACCAGGGACCTGCTTGTATGGTTATTTAGAGGCATGATCATGTCTTAACTCAATGTCTGGGATGATTTGTGACAAATGATATGAAGACTGGAATGCGTGGCACATATCAGCCACTAGTGGGCACTAGATGTGTTTGCTACTTAACTTGCCCATGCAGTAGGCTACTGCTCAAATGTAAAGGATTGGGTCCACCTGCTCACTAAGAGGACTGAGTAGAAACCGGGAGATGAATGAATATCTAATTGAGTTCTGCACATTTTTTTCTCTTTTTCATTAGATGAATGACATAATGCTGTACACTTACCCTCAGCAAGATGGCAAATACAGACTCAAGAACACTTTGTCACTTTCAGGAATGAAGGTAAATGATTTTGTACCTAGTTTTCTTTCATAATGAGTTAATGTTATTATTGTCACACCAGGTGAGTAAACCAGCACTGGACAGTGTGCAGAACTGTCTTCGGATTGAGGTGTCGGACATCACCATAACTCTGTCTGCCAGGTAGCTGAGAACTAATGTAGAAAGAATATAGAAGAATAACTGAATTCTAATTTTTAAAAACAAATTACAGTTCGATTGGTGAGAGAGAAGACTGGTTTCACACACTTAGCCGGGCCATAGCAGATCATGCAGCAGGTCTCTGCACGTTTGGTGGACCCTGCAGTGAGGTGAGAGGAACAGGGGAATGTAAAATCATGATTTAAATCGAGATTAAGTGAGAGCAAAATGCACTCATGTTTGTTTTTTATCATATTTAAGGCTCGTGAAAAACTGTGGATGGCCCTCGGAGAAGCTGCTCCTGTTTTGGTGCCAGTGTCCCATGTAATGATGTGCATGAACTGTACCTCAGACTTCAGCCTCACACTGAGAAGGCACCACTGTAACGCCTGTGGCAAGGTCAGGCATAACCTTTGTTTGTTTCATCATCATCTCTTTACCATAAACTCTTCGTCTTATAGATTACACATAGCTACCAGTACATTATACTTATTATACATCTGTTCAGCCTTTTTACTCATACAATATTACAAATTAAACTCTTTCTGTTCTGAACAGGTGGTGTGTCGGACTTGTTCCCGTAACAGATACCCACTCAAGTACCTCAAGGACCGAATGGCCAAAGTGTGTGACCACTGCTATACAGAACTCAGGAAAAGAGGTAATTTTTTGATTGTATTGTAATTGTTTTTGCCAAATTAGAGAAAACATAAGAGCAATGATTCAGATAACAGAAGTGTTTGTGTCTAGGAGGCAGTGTTTCTGGAGCGTGTGGAGACTCAAGCCCTCGCACTCAGCGAGCCAGTCGTCCACTGTCTGCCGTCTTCCAGAGTCTACAGCCTCCCAGTCTGTGGAAGACGAGGAAGAGCATCTCTCTCAACCAGGTACAGTCTCTTGCAAATTTTCGTTTTTCTGTTTGATTACAATCTTTCCAGATTTCTTCTGTCGGTAATGCTGCATAATTATTTTAGTTTCACAAACGTTTATTTGCATAATGTATTGACAATAATGTCAAGATGTAGTTCATATTGTAATAATATGAGAAACACAGGGTGCACTAGGGACCAAAGTGTTTCAGGATTATGCATTAGGTGCCTGGTGCAACATATAAAATGTGCATACTACTTGATAACATAGATTTACAAACATATATAATGATGAAGGCAAGGCAACTTTTTTTCTACCGCGCATTTTGTACACATGGCAACTCAACTCAATGATGAATGTATGTTTTGTGTGTTCTGTTTAACTTTAAGACATTTTCCATTTGAAACGTGCATTTCAGGTATCTCTTGGCGTTGAGGGCTCCACTATGAGTGGAAGCCTGCATCGAAGAAAGAAAAGCAAGAGGAAGTGGAAACGTCTGTGGTTTCTCCTCAAAGACAAGGTGCTCTACACCTTCACAGCCCGTGAGGTGAGGGGGCACAGAGTCTCCCACACCAACTATGCGCACACAGCATAGTCCCCCCACACTCCCCCCAGCCCTGTGCTCACACACTGGAGCTGAGTGTGTTACTGTGGTCATGTTCAGTCTCTGTTTACTTGTGCTTCTTAAATGTTGATTTTGTGCACAACTGAACTCTTGACACTTTCCTCTTGGTCAGGGACTCTGTGTGCTCTCTCTTTACAATGGAAAGTTTCTGAATGTGGCATGGCTCTGATTTATATATCATGCACATTTGTTTGGCTCTATAGGACTAGTTCTCGTGCTTGATGCTGATGCTCTGTCTCCCTCAGGATAAAGTGGCTTCAGAAAGTCTGCCTCTGCAGGGCTTCACTGTCAAACTGACTGAACGACCAGATGGAGAGGAAAGCAGCAATGTCTTTCATCTTTACCACAAGAAGACTCTGTACTATACCTTTAGGGCTGAGGATCAGCATGCAGCACGCAGGTCAGAAAGGCTTTAGTTCGCATGCACGTTCTTACTGTTTGGGACATTCCAAAAGATGTTCCCTGACCGGGAATCGAACCCGGGCCGCGGCGGTGAGAGCGCCGAATCCTAACCACTAGACCACCAGGGACATGGAAACCATTAGCATAGGATTGTCTGGCACTTCATGGATTTGACAGCTGTTGTATCAGCTGTCGCATTGTACTACTTTGCCACCAGGGCCGTGCTAAAGGCCTTAACAACACAAATCTGAGAGACGCAACTTTAACTGAAAAGCATGAATACTTGTGTTCGTTGAAATGCATTTTTGTGTCCAATATACCAATTGAAGTCTGATGCGCTCTTCTTTTTCAGATGGGTCAATGCTATTGAGGAGGCTACAGTTTTATAGCACATGCTATCTACACTATATTGCTACTACAAGAGGACGAAGCATGAACCTTCATTGTGGCAAAGAAGGTGGTCAATAAGGAGCCTTTTGCCAGGCACAACCAGACTCTCCGCTGTTCCATATAGAACAGTCTGGTTGGACCAGCCTTTGGAGGCCGATGAACAGGGATCGTTCTGTTTGCATTTTTTCACAACAGGTGTTTGAGACATTGTGGAAAGTATTTCTATATTTAAATGGACTCTTGACTCATAAAGAAATCTTAATTTATCTGGCAAAAAAATTTAAATAAACTTACAGCTTTAAAGGGAAATTATTTGCAACCATTTTAAGATGTACACAATATTTACAATGATTGGTATTCTGAAGATACATAATCGAATGATGGCATTTATTTGTGTTGTCTAAGGTAAAATGTATTATATGATTCAGCAGGTGACTTTCCTGAACGGGCCAACTGCCAAGTACAGTATAAAACCTCATTTTTGTGTATTGTTTTTAAGTGCCAAAATAGTTGCCCTTGGACCTTGGTAAAAGAAGCGTGGTTCGCAGGTGGTATTGAATGTGTCTGAGATGCAACTAACCATTATGTTATCAAAGTACTGTACTACGATTAAGCCGAGAAACCTTTATTTAGTGTTATATTGCAAACCAATCCACTATGTGCCATTTTGTTGATGCTGTAAGCGCCGAGCTGAAGATGTTATTGTTTTGTTTGTTTTTTATGTCTAGGCATACTAAAAGCTGCTCATCTTTTCCCTATAACTTCGGAGATCCTGGTATCTGCAAGAACGAACACTCAATACGCTTCACTAAAGGATATTGCAAAGTCTCTTTCACTGCAAATTGTTTAGACCAACATTTTTCCATCTGTTTCTTATGAGCCACCTCTTAAAGTGTTATCACGGATTGTACCTCCAGCAAGTCATGTAAATATAAATGTTAATGTATATAAATGCATATAAAATAAACCTCTTTGAAAACTACCACTTTGTCCATACCATTACTGTCACTAACATGTGCAGTGGTATGTACAATTACAAAGAGTAAAGATCAGGGCTTGACACTAAAAATCTGATTGGAATGAGCTAAACGCGAGTAGACTGATTTCTGTTTTGGCAGGAAACTCACAGACACGTTGGCCACGTGCGTTTGATAATACCTTGTTCAGGTTTTGTATAAGACAATAACACTTTACTTCTTTTTTTTTTACCTTTACTAAACCAGGACATTTTAAAACCTATTTTTCAAGGGAGTCCTGGCCAAGAGGCAGCAAGAGATACAAATTCAATAACAATTCTCAAATTAAAATGACATATACAATGATGAAAAACAGTTACAATTCAAAGAGGTCGTCTCAAATGCTCTCAATCTGGACTTAAAACAGGACTAAGTAACTTGTTTACCTTAATAAATCCTTTTCGTAGTCCCTCTGGAGGTAATACAATGAGATGATTGGGGGGTCTTTCATCTCCCCCTGGTGTCTCTGGCCAGAAAACCACAATTGAACTTTCCTGCCTCCGGGTTGGAGCCACCAATATACACTAATGGAATCACGAAGAAGAAGCTAACAGGCTAACAAGCAAAGCTAACTGTGGGCTAGCGCTACTTAAACAGTATTTACAGCCAAGTTTGAGTGAAAAAAATGTATCTCCATTGTGTAATTGGATGAACAATATCCTTCTCTCCCTTTGTCTTTTCTGTCAGCGTAGTATTTCTCACGGACAATTAATGAGTATAATAACGCAACATGCTACAACACCTGCAGTGGCGCCTATGGCCTCTAGGGGCATGAGTTACTTAGTTCTACTTTAAAAGCCTTCAATGGAATAAGTTCAGTTATTTTCCAGTCTTTTTGCAACATGTCCAATGTAGAAGGAGCAGAGTAAAGCGTGCAACAAATGATCATTTGAACACCCCTGCGTAGGATTGACAGATATAGGAGGGCAGTAGTCCAAGCATGGCCGTATAAAGAAAAATGTAGCTTTTAGATTTGGGTAAAGCTAACTGGAGAAAATGCCCTCAGTTAAGGCTAAGAGGTTAAGAGTTTTTTTTTTTTTTTTTTTTTATTGCATTTTATTGCACTTGGGGGTGGGGGCTCATAAGCTTTTTGCTTCAGCCCACTCCTTTTGAGCACAAGGTGTATTGCTCAAATAAACAAATAAACTAAACTAAACTAAATTATTATTTCAAACAGTATTAATTTTGTCGTCATAATTGTAGTAAAAGTAATATTTTTGCAGACTAAAATTCGACTAAAATTCAATTCAAAGTTTTTCATAAGACTAAAACTGTGACTATAATGTCGAGATATTTTTCATAGACTAAAATGAGACTAAATAAAAATGAAAAGAAGAGACTAAAATCATCCAAACTTCCAATGACAATTTATAAGAGCTTTACATAATTTACATTCACTGCCAAAGGAGCAGCTCTGAACTTTGTTTATGTGGGAGAAGCTCAAACAGAGGAGTTGTCAAAATTAGTCGACTAAATGTATATACAATTTTAGCAAACTAAAACGAGATTAAAATTGAATAAAATTATTAGACTAAATCTAGACTAAAATAAAAAAAATTATGAGAGACCAACAGGCCCGATTAATCGTGAGGCCGTCCTTCTGTGGACCCCCCACCTGCAGGAGGAGCCACAGGGGCTGGTGCAATGTGATCGACCAGCAACGGAAAAGTGGAAGAAGATGGATGGATAGATGGATGGATAGATAGACTAAAATTAAAGGACGTTTTTGTCAAAAGACCAAGAATAAAACTAAATCAAAATATGTTGTCAAAATTAACACTGATTTCAAAAGAAAAAGCCCAATTTGTGTTTAAGTTTCTTCACAAGATATAGTCTGTTCTAATTTGTATTAGATTTTTATTTTATTCTTTATTTTCTTATTGTTTATATTTCTGCCCCTTACGATTTTGGTTTTACTCATTGTTCATAATGACACGGGTACGAGCGGACTAGTTTTAAGTCGGTTTTAGTGTGTTTTATCTGCATGATTTTAAGGTTGATTTGATGTATGTTTTTATACCAAAGCTCTTTGCCCCGCCCCTGTTGATTGCCTCAAGTGGGCACACCTGCAAGAGAGTGTATATAAAGGCGGAGGCGCCAAGGACCATGCCGGGGCCAACGCACCAGGATGGGTAGAGCGATGGCGGCAAGGGGGCGCGTGTCGAGGCCGGGGATGTCCGCCAGACAGGAGCAGCGGGAGTAGCGGCGGCAAGCTCTCCGAGCATATGTTCCCCGAGGTGGACACCTGCAGCGCCTCCGCAGCTCCCGGAGCCGGCCGGACCCCCTTCCCAGATACTGACTGACCTGCAGTTTAACGCACACCCTCTTTTAGCCCTTTTTTAAACTCCGTATTTATGCCTTTTTTATGTATGTTTTAGCCCCCTTTTAACTCCATTGCATTAAATTGTATTTTATCCTTTTAACTTGGTTTTAAATTATTGGCCTCACCACACCATCCTCCAATGAACCTGTGACAATAAGATACCTATATTATTTTTTTTTTACTAAACTGTTCACATTTCCTGTCTATTTCGCACACCCTGAGTGATCTACCATTGTGAGATGAGAAATAAATACATAATCTTACGCAGTCGTGCTACTTTCTCCAAACATCCACTAGAGGGCGTCATTGTCTAAACGATCAGTGACCAGGGTAAACGTGCGTGGGTCCTTTTGTTACCTGATTTTTAAAGCACAGCCGATTGTTCTATTGTGTGAACGTGTTGAAGGTTAATTTGTCTAAGGGAGCAACAAAATAGTCCGGGAGGTTACCAAAAGCAGTAATCTTACAACAGCAGGTTATGGCTTTTTAAATATTACGTGGCCTAAAAAGAAAAAAAAGGTCTTGTTAGAAGCAGAGTGTACAAGCATGATGAGAATATCTGATGTTTTTCCTGGGACAACAGCAAAATTGAGAAGTGAGAAATGCTTTAGAGCCAGAGGAACCTGGCAGTCCTTTCAAACATGCACTGCCGGGTATCAGCTTTCTATACCACATTTATTTTTGCACAGAATCATAAATCTGAATTCAAAAAGCCTGAACTTGACCTATGTTAGCACTTTTCCATTTCACCTCCCCATGTGTGCTCAAGAATACAGGAAACAAAAACGTTAGACTATATTCTCTTGCACCCACACTCCACAGCAACTTGTTGACTTTGGAAAGCTAGGAGCCACTGTGGAATATGCAAAAGAAAAGTAAGAAAGGTTGCTGCAGTTCAGGTTCCATCTCTGTTTGGTTATATGCTATTAAGCTGAGGTCTGCAAAAATGAAGAAAAAAAAAGGTAATTTCATTTGGTTATTGTTAAACACACAAACAAACATTCAGGCTTGGAAGCTGTTTCTAAAAATGACAGACCTTAATCACAGTAGAAAGTTTCTGTAGTAATTTACAGTATTAATCGGCAAGTCTGGTCCTTTGTGCTTTTTTTCAAAGTGAATGTACAAAGACAACAACAAAAACACATAACAATTGGTTGTCAGTTGTCACATTTTTTCTTCTTTTCTTAATAATTTGATTTTTTTCCAAACCTTTTCAAATTTATTTTTATAGCACTAGTTATAGAGCCCAATATAATTTTAACAGACTGTAATAGATTAACAGAAGTGATCTGAAGTAATCTGAGCCCGGTACACATAATAGCCAACACACATAGGTCAATGAGGATTTGCGTTGATATCAGTTAGGGCTGTATCATGAAAAATATTGTATCGCAAGACGCCGCAATATATTGCAACATCACTAAAGTCTCCCTCTGGCTGAGATCCACAATTTCTTTTTGCGAAGTCAACCAAAAAAACAAACAACGCATTAAATGTATGAACGATCAGTTTTAGTTAAACATGTGGTTATTTAGTTAAATTTGAGTCTTGTTTTGGTCCTGATGTAGTGTTTGAAGTCTTGTTTTGACCCAATTTGCAGAAAAAACTAGTTTAGTTTATTTATTTATTTGAACAGGGACAGTGTACAATATACATTAACCTCAGAAAAGAGAGATGCATTGTACCAGGTTATAGCACTTGTACTAATTTCCACCTACAGTCCCTGGGCAGACTGATGTCAACAAAGTCAAAAATGCACATGTTAAAAATACATTTCCCACCAAACAGCACTAAAATGAAACACACACTTCATTCATTCCTAAGCATTAATTTTCAAATACACTCTTGCATACACACCAATTACAGTACATTATGGGAACACGTTTGTTTTAAAAGAAAAAATTTTTGGCCTGGTGTGAAAAAGTGTTAAAATGTGCACATGTGGTCAGCTCTGTTGGCAACATATTCCACTGTCTGACGGCCACACTGGAGGAGGCTGAGCTGCAGAGAGATGTTTTACTGAATCCTACACTCGCCCCGAACAGTCGACCGAGTGGCTCGAGATGAAATTTCTAAGCTCAGTGAAATAAACTTTTTTAAACGGAGGAGCTGCAGTACCATTAATTATCTTGAACAAAAGACAGAGATTTGAATATATGATTATGTTTTCAAAACTTAATATACTATGTTTTAAGAATATGACAGTGGTGATATAGCTGATATAGCTGAGATTTCTTGTCATGAACCTTAAGAGAAAAATTTGTACAATGATTCCGGGGCCTTAATGCTGTTTTACACGCCTGCGACCAACTCGTCATGCAATAACGAAAGTGCGGAATTATCATTGCATTTAGATATAAATTAGAAGCATCTATAGTCAGAGAGTTCCTAATATATCTAAAATGTGCTATGTTAAATTTCAACGTATTGGTTCGTTTTTTTATGTTTTTTGAAATTTAAATTTGGGTCAAGAATTACTCCTAAATATTTAATTTGGTCTACATTTAAAACGTCCTGACCTTCAATTATGATTTTTTTGTCCAGTTTCACATAGTGAAATAGTGAACTTACGGCGGTTTGTGAAAAACAGAAACTGTTTTGTCAACATTCAATGTTAAAGGAGAGTTTTTCAACCAAATGGAAATGTTTTTCATTTCCTCGGTTAACCTTTGGGCAACTTCCTTAACAATTTTACCATGATCATTTTAGCATTATTACATACAGATGGAAAATCATTAATATAAAAATAAAAAATAGCAAGGGCCCTATTATAGAGCCCTGCGGCACACCTATAGTACATCTTCGTAAGGGAGATGAGATAAGATTGAATCCAATTAATTGTACTTGTGCTAATAGAAAAACGTGTTAACTTATCTAGCAGTAGTTCATGGTTTACTGTATCGAAGGCTTTAACAGGGTGAACTAGTTACTTACAATTTGTGTTTGATTAGAATGATAAATATCGTGTTGAAATGTTTCAGTGAAATATCACAATAATATCGTTTATCGCAATATTGCACAGTCGTATCGCATATCGCAAGTTACTTCATTATCCTACAGCCCTAATATCAATGCAGAAAACTAGAATCAAACCAATCTGCGTCTGACTCAAGGCGTAAATAAAAAACTCCTGGCCTGGCCTTCACTACTCGCCCTGATGTAGACATATTCAGTGTACCCCAGCTTGCCCCTCACGTGTAATAAATCAAATTCTGATCAAGAACAACACTGAAAGTAGCTTTGTAGAGGTGTTTTAATACTGATCAAGCTGAACAGGCAAGTAACAGATGGTAACACACACACGGCAAACAAAGTAAGCGTCACCGCGAGAAGGTAAATAACTGCAGTAATTGATGGCAACCTTTACCTGTTACATTACCCGTTTGACGTGGCCTTTTTTATGAGTAAATGAAGATAGAACTCAAAATATAGGATAGAAAAGTTCAGCCTTGTAACATGTAACGGGGTAAAACAGGCACATCAAAATAGTCTTTGCTGTGTCACGCTACAGGTGCCACGGCGTACGTAACAGGTAAAGGTTGTCATCAAACACAGGAGTTATTTCAAGATGGTGGAATATCCCTGTGTGTAATTCCAGAACGTGATCTCTGATTTAACCTCGGGCTCGGATCCAGCTGAACTTGAATGTCGAGCCGCACAAATGTTAGTGCCCTCACAGTATCAGCGGAAAGGCCAAAGGGCGGGTCCGTGGCAGCTGATCTCAAGTCAGCCACGGATTATTGTACACAGGGATTTTACGCCGCGCTATGAGGTCGTCTGCGAAGTGGTAATGGAAAACACTCAAGAGGGAGGAAATGTGAAGTTGTACGATATCAAAATAGCTTCGCTCTCAATAAAAGAACATTTGTTGTGAAATAATGCAAAATGATTCACTAAAATGCCTATATCATGCTATAAACCACTAAGCCTATGATATGTGTACATACATTTGGAGTGAACATGACTTTAAACTAACTAAGGCTAACACTTGTTATGCAATAAACAATTACATTTGAATCAAAAGTGAAATTATGTATGAGGATTACATTTTGTTTGCCTACTTTTGGTCGTCATTCCTGGGACATTGGAAAAAGCTGACTAAGGCAAAGCAATGACCACATTTCTATCTCATTGTTGTGTCCTTCTCTGGGCTATTATTAAACATGCCCTCACGTCTAATTTTAAAGTCATTCTTATTTATACAGGTTTGGTGGGTGTGGCCTGGTGGTGACTCAGCCTGGTTTGTGCTGAAGGAGGCTGGAGCTGGGTCAGGTTAATATGTAAATGTAATACAACCTTTTGTATCGCCATATTCAAGGGTGTGTGTGCACAGGCAAAATAGGCATTTTTGTTACAACTGTTAATTTGTTCAGTTGGCAACATATTATTTATATACATAATTCAAAAATATGTATGTTGTTATTTTCACTGAAAGCAATATAAAGATTAAAAGTTGTTGGTCAACAGAAATATGACTGTTGAGAGTGACCAATGTTTTTGAAAGCGTTAAACAGTTTTACTATTATTATTCAATGAAGGTTCTTTAAGCATCTTCTGTACTTTGTTGAAGTGTCGAACGTTTCACCTCTCATCCAAAAGACTTCATCAGCACACTAAAGTTTAAGCTCAGTCCGAAGACTGGATAAAGACCACTGGGTGGAGTTTAGCCTAGCGAAGTCACTCCCCTCTAATAACGGCTACTCTCACCTGTAGGTAAACCTCTTTGTAGTTCTAACGGCCTAACTCACACCTGAGTTTCAGTCTGAACAGCCCCACTCTCAGCTGATCACTGCTCATTACCTGCCTATTGATCTGACCTGGGCTGAGTTTCAGCTTCATTAGCCTGACATAGCTCTCCAGGCCTGGGCCGTACGAGGCTGCTGTACAGTGGAGACAGGTGAAATCTGAGTCCACCATTCCTGTTCATTGAGGCGCATTGAGTTGCCTTGTGTATGAAATGCGCGGTATAAATAAAGTTGCCTTGCCTTCATGGAGGGATTTAGTTTCGTCACAAAAAATCCATCCATCCATCCATTTTCTCCCACTTGTCCATTGCCGGGTCGTGGGGGCAGCTGTTGGAGCTGCCCAAGTCACATAGCACCTGTCCCCTATGGCTCCTCCTGCAGGTGGTGGGTCCACGGAAGGACGGCCTCATGGTTCCAAACGGTTCCAAACGGGCCTGTTGGTCTCTCATAGGGGGCCCATTCACACTCACATTCATACACCAGTGTACGCAGACAAAAAATGATATTATTATTTATTCAAATTTTATTAATTTATTTTTTGTGGTCTTAAATAGTCCTTTCTAGTTTTTACAGTGAACATGTCGCACCTCTCATCAATCCGCCCAATTCTGAAATGGAACCAGATCTGGTGCTGTACCCTTAAATCCTTTTGTAGTTATTCAGCTTTCCTGAATGACTGAACTGCTCTTGAGAAATCCCACCCGCTTTCTCACCCAAATATGATCACTAATTGAACGAACACCACTGATGTAGACTACTTCTGTATTTCACACAGGCAAAATACCACTTTAGAAGGGAAGTGGGAAATGCCAAATCTGTATATTCAGCTCGTCTCCAACAGCAATTCTCCTCAAACGACCCGTGAGCAGTGTGGAGGGGGCTTAAGGCCATCACAAACTATAAGCCCAAGGCCCCCTGGACTCTGAACGACTTGTCCCTCGCCCAGGGTCTGAATACACACTACTGCCGCCATGAACGCCCATCAGCTCCTCACACTCCAGAGACTCTAGAGAACCCAGCCACCTCAGCGTGCCCACCTCCCTCTGCAGGTGGATCCCTGACTTGCTGACGGACCGGAGACGGCACGTGCGGCTGGGGAAGATCGTCTCGGACACTCGGACCACAAACACTGGAACTCCTCAGGGCTGTGTACTTTCCCCCTGGCTCTTCTCCCTGTACACAAACTGCTGCACCTCCAGTCACCAGTCCGTTAAACTGATCAAGTTTGCGGACGACACCACCCTCATCGGGCTCATCTCGGACGGTGATGAGTCCGCCTACAGGAGAGAGGTGGAACGGCTGGCGTCCTGGTGCAGCCACAACAACCTGGAGCTGAACGCCCAGAAGACAGTGGAGATGATCGTGGACTTTAGGAAAGACACAGCCCCACCGTCCCCCCTCGCCCTGACAGACTCTTCCACCCCCATTTCCATCGTGGACTCCTTCCGTTTCCTGGGCACCACCATCACCCAGGACCTCAGATGGGAGCCGAACATCAGCTCCCTCATCAAGAAGGCCCAGCAGAGGATGTTCTTCCTGCGGCAGCTGAGGAAACTTAAGCTGCCAACCAAGATGCTGGTGCAGTTTTACACAGCCATCATCGAGTCCATCCTCATCTCCTCCATCACCGTGTGGTCCATCCTCACCTCCTCCATCACCGTGTGGTTCCCCGGCGCTACAGAACGGGACAAGCACCGACTGCAGCGCATTGTGCTGCTGCAGAGAAGGTGATTGGCTGTGAGCTCCCATCTCTCCAGGACCTGTTCACCTCCAGGACCCGGAGGCGTGTGGGTCGGATCACAGCTGACCCTTCTCACCCTGGACAGGGACTATTCACCCCTCTCCCCTCAGGCAGGAGGCTACGGTCTATCCAGACCCATACCTCCCACCACTTGAACAGTTGTTTCCCCTCCGCCATCAGACTCATGAACAATAACAAGTCTCTGTAGCTTAGTTACAGACTCATGGATGTTTCTGCTCTGTTGCACTGTGTGGTGTGTCCAGACTTGCTGCTATCACTCATCACTTTATAACACTTAATATCACTTTAGATGCCTACACATCTGTAAACACAATCCCGATGTTGTTCAATGTCAAATTGTTGTTGTCTTACCACACGTCACTTTATTTTATCTTATGTATTTAATATTTTTATGCATGCCCCTATAGCCTTATAGTTTAAAGTTCTTAGCTTATTTTTTTAATCTTAATTCTGTGTTATATGTTTTATGTCGCCCATTTGCACCGAGAAAAATTCCTAGTTTTGTGAACCCTGTTCTGAAACAATGGCAATAAACCTATTGACCTACTGATTCTGATTCTGATTCTGGCTCAGTGGCGCTGAATACGTATCTGCCACATACAATAACTCGTTGTTTGATCAAAATACCTCGGTTTGTCTGTCTCAATTGCAAAGTGTACGATGCGGGTCAGACAGCGTTCTACCAAAACAAATGATGGAAACCCGGGGAGTTCGCGCGTCCCCGTGGCCGTGCGCGCTGGGGACTTCACCTGGTCGACGTCACGATACGTCTCCACTGCACGCAGCGCCTCCACGGTTCAGGCCACAGTGTAAAGAGAGCGCCACCGCGGACGCACGGGCAGGTTCCCAACAACTCTGACAGGAGGAGGGTGGGCAGCAGGGCACTTCCTCAAACAGCCACGAGCACTGCCTGACTCGAGAAGCCGCGGAGAGCTTCATCCGAAACAAGAGAAAAGCACCAAACGAACCAAAAGGCGCTTCATCCAAGGCGGAAGAGGTGAGCCACATTTGCTCCAAAGGCGGTTCAACTTTGGATAAAACTTCCAGTTCGTTTTAAAACGGGATCGCGGTGCTTTCGCTTGACGCGTTCTTGTTATATATTTACACTATGCGTTTAAACGTATAGGCTACGGCTGAAAGTTGTGGCACAAAGCAAACCTCGGCTCAACTTCACGGTGCTGAGTTTCGACTTTCGAGTTGTTGTTTTCGCGGAATGTCTCCCTCTCTTGTCACATTGTCGCCATTTCTACGTCTAATTGGTCTCCCCGCTTGTGCACTAACTGAACATCCTTTAACCAGAAACTTACGTTGTTGGTTTTTTTTTGCAAACCAGGGCAACAGGACAGTTTTGGTAACGACCCCTTAGCTTTACAGCTTCCATCCAAAGTGTGTCCGCTTTTCTGTGGGATTGCAAAACATGTACTTTTCTCAAAATTAGACGCACAAATGTTTTCTCAGGTAAAGCAGGCCTAGTTATTATCACATTGTTCCTTGCTTAAGCATTCTCTGACTTGTAACTTAAACCAGGAAAATGCAGTAGCCTATCTAAACCCATGACTTAAAGGCGCTATGCCAACTTTTTTTCCTATTAGTGGAACCATTATTATTTTTTATTTTTTTGTTGTTGCATTTGTATTAACTTCACAAACTTCCAGACAGGTTTCTTGCGTTTATGTGAAAGTGATCCAGAAAGTTGTGAAACGTCCCTTTAAAGGAATTGGGATGTTACAAATGCGTTATGAAAGTTTGGATTCTCACTAATTAATTTAGTTGCTTCCTCTTTCATCATTTGCAATAAAACAATCGGGTATAGGGCCTTTAATCCAGGGCTATGCTTAACAACTCCTAAGGAAGATATAAACAAGAGCAAAACCAGAACTATTAGCTTTAAAGTAATATCCAGGCAAGGTATGTTAGTCTGTGATGAACTTGACTTCAAACATACATTTAAAGGGTAATAGCATGGTTAACTTTATATCGTTTCGTGTAACTTTGCATGTGAGTTGCGGCTGTCATTATCTCTTGACATTCTGGTCTGACTGAGCCCGATGATGAATAGATGAACTATTGCATGTGTGCTGCTGTTACTGTATTAAGGAAGTAAAACCACTAGTCGTCTTAATGCTCCTTACATGGTGCTCTTACGACGCTTTTGTTTTGAAATACTTAACTTGCAAATACATTACCAAACCCTTGCGGTAGGGCCTGCCTATGTGTCTTGTTGTCGTATTGCGAGGGGAGGCAGTAGTGCAGCTTTGGGAGGGTAACACTATCTGCCTGCAGTTAGTGGTTTGTCAATATTGCCTTGTGGCATTGGGAGATTCCTAGAGGACAATGCACCTGGTGATTTTTTTTTTTTTTTTTAGATGTCTAATGGTGTGACATTGACTGTTACTATGAGGGCCGTGCAATTTGAATGGTTGCAATTTGCGTAGCACTAAAATATCCAACAACAAATTCTGTCTCCAAATTGTTTTACTATGTATAAAGTCTGCTAACGCTGTAGTAGGACCACGCAATTAATCGAAATGAAAATGAAATCGCGATCTCTACTTTGGTCAATCTCAATAATCGTCATAGGACTTTATGATCATCGGGTTTAAAGCCTTTTCTTTGGCAAAAACCTGGATGAGACAGTGGAGGGTTTTTGTGTGCTAAATGAAACTTGAGAGAAACGTATTTGGTTTAGTTTGAGCTGAGGTTTGTATAAAAGGTCTGTCTAAGTTTATGAATCGACTATCTTTTTTACAAGTTGAGCATGAAATAATCAAATTGAATCGAAAATTGAACTGGCATTAAATTTATTGGAAAATTGCTCAACAATTTTTACGGTATAAGTTCATTGAAAATACCCAAATTATGATCTTGAAAGCGTATTAATTTGCAGTTTTGCCGGAAACGTGGCCTGATCTTCATCAAAATCACAGGAATGATTAAACGGTGTCTGCTTAAACTAATACCACACAAACAATTACATGTTATCATATTTTTAATGGCCATAACATGTAAACATTTACAGGACAGGGAGGAAAAAGTTTATTTATTTATTTATTTATTTATTTATTTGGGAGGAACACACAACGTCACATGTGGAGGAAAAATGGAACAGCACACCAACATCAAAACCATATCCCCACTGTGGGGCTGTTTTGTTGCCTCAGTGCTATCATTAATGGAATAAAAAATGTCAAAGATATTTTGCAGAAAGACCTGAAACATTCACAACACCATGGAATAAGCAAGCAATCCCTTATATTAAATAGCTGCTGATCCTTCTTTTGCAGCAATAACTGCTTTCCTATAGTTGCAGATTAGACGCTCACAACGATCAGGATGAATCTTGGACCATTCCTCTTTACAAAACCGCTGCAGTTCAGTGAGATTCAGACGGTGTACTCACTTATTCCTCCCTCTTCTTTGAATGTTTACATGTTATGGCCAATAAAAATATGGTAAAATGTAACTCTTTGGGTGGTATTATTTTAAGCAGACACTGTTTACTCATTCTTATGATTTTTTTTTTTTCTTCTGAAGATCAGACCCCATTTAGTGACCAATGTAGGCAGAAATGTGAGAACTGTATAGTATTTGGGCATTCAAAAATGTATTAAAAAGCATTGGATTTGATCCTGTTCCTGTATGAGTTTCTAACCGTTTATATTCAGTCTTCTCACGAAAGTGCAGCACCAATCGTAAAATCAAGACGGCTTCAAGGAGACACTACAGTAGTACTTTCTGACCAATCATTAATAGCTAGGGTCGGGTCAATGGAAAACTTGTGACAATCTTTGTGACGTAAAACTCCATACCTCCCGTTCAATAGCCTAGACAAACTTTGCAGCCATTGCTAGCTTGTTGGCAAACCTCAGAGTTTTCCTTTCCCAAATGACTGGCTTATAGCAGCAGGTGAACATTCAGTGCTGTGCGACACTGCTCACACGGAAAGAAATGTTACTCCTGCGTCTGTGCTGCTCTCATACGCTCACTCTACTTGTCCATATTCAAGGTACAAATCGGCCTGTCACGATAATAACTATAAACTTATTGTTCACTAAATGACAGATAAAATAATACGTTTTAGGAATGAAAATGTGTTGTCTACCTGTTTTTTGTATTTTAAAAAGTTAATTGTGTTTCAATTGGTGCAACTTGCGTGGTATTCAAGGAGATCTGGTGAAGTACATTTCATGCTCAGTGTTGCAGTTTTTGTGGCTTAATAATATAGAGAACTTAAGATGTTGTCATTGTGGCCCCAGTGTGTCTGTGTGTAGGCGGGAAATTGCTTAAAGCTACACTGCGTAGAATTTTGCACAATAAATAAAATTGAAATACAAGCATTTATTTTAGAACAGATATTTTCATAATTGGAAAATGCCTCATAAATGAGCAAACAAACATGAGCCTTTGCTATGAGTGTATATTTTTTGCTTACTAAAATTAAGTAAAAAAAAGTGTGAATCCATTCACACTTGCGTATGTGCTGTCACGAAATGCCAGAGTTAAAAAAAAGTAAAGAAAGAAAAACATGCTACAGGGCCCATGTGAAAGCTCTACTGGCGCTGAAACTAAAGAAGCTGTGAAAAGGCAACTGTTTGTATAACTTTCCTACTAAGCTTATTGGTCATCTTTGTATGCAGTGTAGTCATGATTTGCCGTCTCAGTCGTGACCTTGTCCGTGTGATATACCCCCGCGTACCTCTCCACCCATCACTGTACTACGGTGACCCTGCGCCAATGCTGTTTGTCAGTCTGATACAGATTTGTAAGCCATGCAGAAATGGACACCTCTCTCCCTCCTATAGGGCACCAACATGCACAGTGGCAGCATTCATGCCGGTAAAGCAGGTTTGAGACTTGGCCAAACAACTCGTGGGCGTGGAGGCAAGCAAGAAGCAAGGCTATTACTGCTATGGAGGTTTTTACTGGCAGGCCTAAGAATGAGATCTTTACTGGAGACCTACCTTCTGTGTCCATAGATGTGTCAGAAGGCATTTGCAATAAGCTGTTTGTTGACATAATCTTTACTGAATGCATCAGAGATTTGATGTGCTGTTAGACATTAACCCTAGTTTGACAGAGCTTTGGTTAACCTCTTCATTCAAGGTTATTTTGGTGTGTGATCATTTTATTTTATGTTATTATTATTTTTTTTAAATGGCTGTTAAAAAGTGCATTTATTTTGCTCCTTATATAACTCCATGGCCACTACAGCAGCATAAACAGACAATGGGGTTAAGGACAAATTGACAGTATGCCACGGTGGATTCACGGTCTTCGTGAATGGGGGAAAAAAAGAAACTGCAAAGTTACAGAATCTTTCTAAATGGATTTCCCTGACTTGTCACAAGCACTAAAAGCCACACTAATGTCCAATACTGTGTGTCATAAGAGTAAAGAATCCCCCTAAAAGTAGTTTTAGGTTCTCGTAGGGAGTGTTTGCCAATAAACCTATTTTTTAATTTGCTTTGTCACACAAAACGTTTGTTTGTTTTCTAGCTATGTTTTCTGCAGTGTCTTGTATGTCTGTGTTGATCAGTTTGCAGAAGTAAAAATATTTGTAAGGTTGGCTAATATCTCTTTCGGGCCTCTTTAAAACAAGACTGGTTTGAGTTACTAAAATCATTGCCTGCTTTTACTTGATTCCTTGTCCGTATCCATTTTCTAATATGGGCATGTATAAGTTTTGAAAACAGTCACATTGTGTTGTCTCCTGGAAGAATATTACCCATATTTGTGTAGTTCCTTCAGACCAAAGTAAGAAGTAAGTGTATGATTCATGTTGACTACTGCATTTGACATGTCGTTTGTCTCAGTGCGGTGCATATTTGTTATTTGAATTAACCTAAAGTAGGACAGTGGGATTTGCATAAGCACAAGTGTTAATCAAGAGGCTATTTTTTCCTCATAACAAGATGCCATCATGTAATCTAAACCTTCTCAGGTATTTTGATGAATTGACTTTAGTTCTGGGTGATTTGTGAGTATGACGCTCAGTCTATGCTTACATTAGATTTGCTTCAATGGCCTCTCCAAGTTCTTCAGAATTGTTTATTAATCACAATTGGTCACAATCAGTTTAATTTGTTGGCGGTCAGATAGAAGACTGACACTGCTGTGACTGGCCTCACTGACGCCATTAAACATGCACATGCTTTAACACAGTCAATGCTGGAGCAGAATGTTTCTTCCTACAGAGATCAAATATATATATATATATATATATATATAATTACTCTCAACAAAAATGTAAACGCAACACCTTTTGTTTCTGCTCCCATTTTTCATGAGATGGACTTAAAGATCTAAAATTCATTCCAGATGCACAATATTACCATTTCTCTCAAACATTGTTCACAAATCAGTCCAAATGTGTGATAGTGAGCACTTCTGCTTTGCTGAGATAATCCATCCCACCTCACAGGTGTGCCACATCAAGATGCTGATCTGACATCATGATTAGTGCACAGGTGTACCTTATACTGCCCACAATAAAAGGCCACCCTGAAATGTGCAGTTTTGTCTCACAGCAAGATGCCACAAGCATTGAGGAAGCGTGCACTTGGCATGCTGACAGCAGGAATGTCAACCAGATCTGTTGCTCGTGCACTGAATGTTCATTTCTCCACCATAAGCCGTCTCTAAAGGCGTTTCAGAGAATATGGAAGTACATCCAACCGGCCTCACAACCGCAGACCACGTGTAACCACACCAGCCCAGGACCTCCACCTCCAGCAGCTTCACCTCCAAGATCGTCTGAGACCAGCCACTCGGACAGCTGCTGAAACAATTGGTTTGCATAACCAAACAATTTTTGCACAAACTGTCAGAAACCGTCTCAGGGAAGCTCAACTGCATGCTCATCGTCCTCATCGGGGTCTTGACCTGACTCCAGCTCGTCGCCGTAACAGACTTGAGTGGGCAAATGCTCACATTCGATGGTGTCTGGCACGTTGGAGAGGTGTTCTCTTCACGGATGAATCTTGGTTAGGGTTCGGGTTTGGGTAAGGTGAACATCACCTCATGTTTCAGCAAGATAATGCACGGCCCCATGTTGCAAGGATCTGTACACAATTCTTGGAAGCTGAAAATGTCCCAGTTCTTGCATGGCCAGCATACTCACCGGACATGTCACCCATTGAGCATGTTTGGGATGTGCTTGACCGGCGAATACGACAGCGTGTACCAGTTCCCAATAATATCCAGCAACTTCGCACAGCCAGTGAAGAGGAGTGGACCAACATTCCACAGGCCACAATTGACAATCTGATCAACTCTATGCGAAGAAGATGTGTTGCACTGCATGAGGCAAATGGTGGTCACACCAGATACTGACTGGTTCTGAGTCCCCAGACCCCCAATAAAGCAAAACACTGCACATTTCAGGGTGGCCTTTTATTGTGGGCAATATAAGGTACAACTGTGCACTAATCATGATGTCAGATCAGCATCTTGATGTGGCACACCTGTGAGGTGGGATGAATTATCTCAGCAAAGCAGAAGTGCTCACTTTCACACATTTGGACTGATTTGTGAACAATGTTTGAAAGAAATGGTTATATTGTGTATCTGGAATGAATTTTAGATCTTTAAGTCCATCTAATGCAAATGGGAGCAGAAACAAAGGTGTTGCGTTTATATTTTTGGTGTGTGTGTATACATACATACATACATACATACATACATACAATGATTTGTCAGTTTTTCACACTCCTTTTGAGATCTTGTCGCTGTTAGTTATTTATTTATTTATTTATTACTTTCTAAACAGTGGGTTTCAGTGGGGCATTAAGAGTCATTAAATACATTTAGCCAAAATCAAGGCCTTAAATGTCATGAAAAAGCATGAATTTAGATTAAAAAAAAGTAGCATTAAATCTGTATAAGTTCATCGAAAATACCAATATTATGCTCAAAAGTTTCCCGTTTGGTCCAATTCTCTTTCCTTTTGTTTAATGAAATGTTTGCAAATCTTAACAAATGAAATTTGTTAAGATTTGTGGCATTAACATATAGTATTTGCGCGTTTAAAATGGCATAAGAAGCATTAAATTTGACTTGCTTCTGCCTGTATAAACCCTGTCGGTGTGTGTGAACCTGATGAGAGCGTATTCCCATCAGGTCTTCAGGAAACAGCTGTGAGGACGACACGCTGATATACAGTGCCTCTCGCCTTCTTCCACATGGTAGCTGTGTCCTCCCATATGACTTTAGCAAACTTCAAACTTTCAATAATGGCTTTCTTCTTGCCACTCGTCCATGAAGGCCAGATTTGTGTAGAGTACGACTTATAGTTGTCCCATGTACAGTTTCCCCCAGCTCAGCGGCAGGACGTCGCAGCTCCTCCAGAGTTATCTTGGGGCACTTGGCTGCATTTCTTTCCAGTCCTCTCCTTGTTCGGTCTGTTAGTTTAGGTAGACGGCCGTGTCTTGGTAAGTTCGCAGTGGTGCTATACTCTTTCCATTTCCGAATGATGGATTGAACAGTGCTCCGTGAGCTGTTCAAATCTTGGGAAATCTTTGTATAACTTAACTCTGCTTTTAAACTTCTCCACAGCTTTATCCCTGACCTCTCTGGTGAGCTCCTTGACCTTCATGATGTTGTTTAGTGACCAATACACTCTGACCATAGCTCTGAGGCCCTCACAGAACAGCTAGGATTATACTGAGAGTAGATTACACACAGGTGGCCTCGATTTTAATGGTTGGGGCAAGGTGTGAACATTCTGCAGTCATTAGGAATGTTATAAAGGCAATTTAATGCACTCAGAAAATGCTGTATGAATACTGGTGCACGCCCCACTTTTCACTTTTCTATTTTTTGAAAAATAACAATAATGTATCATTTTGCTTTCACTTCGCAGTTGTCTATTACTTGTGTGTGGACTTTCAGTAAAATAAAATCTTTACGTTTCGGGTTGTAAACATGACAAAATGTGCAAAAGTTCAAGGTGTATTAGTACTTTTGAGAGGCACTGTAATTGAGGCAGCCTTCGTTCAGGCCTGCAGATAAAAGCGGAGATGTGGTCCAGCCTGTCAGACCTGTAGTGTCTGTCACAGCTTCCACTGAGGCGATGGTTTCTGCATACATTACGTGTGCTTTATTTTGCTTTATGGCAACTAATGTAGGTTGGGTGCTACTTTACGACGTCAAGAAGGTTTTTTTGTGTGGCACAGATTTACTATTGGGTAACTGTAAACGTGCCCTTTTTTATGCAGTTTACATGGAGTTTCTAAAGGGGTTTAACATTCTATAAAATGCATTTATTCAAAGATTCAAAAGATTTTATTGTCAATTCAGACAAACCAAAATGTTTGTTTCTCTCAAGTCCTTGGTTTGGTGTGGTGGGTGAGGAGTGGTAGCACAGGGAGGGCAGGGAAGGGAGAGAGTTCAGCTTCCTGATAGCCTGGTGGATAAAACTGCTCTTCTTTAATGTGATATTGGTGAAATACTTTCATAGTACAAGATTGCAAGCCTTCATTTGCTGTGGGTGGAGGCTGCAGAAAGGAAGATGAGGTGTGGGTTGTAGAACTACAGCTAAATAGTTGAATTACTAATTCCTACAAAAGTTGTCAGATTGAATGATCTTGTCCAATCGCTTTTTGTTTTCATGTTAACCAGCTTTTAACCACTCAGCTGAGTCATAAGTAGATTAAAGTAATTACTGTGAGAACTTCCCATAAGCAGCATATTTTCTATCTGTTGTCCTTCCTTTTTACTGTAAGTTACCTGAACACCTTCTGAAGCCCCACTTTAAGGAATTCATTTTGACACTAATTGTAGAGTAGTTGTATTACTGTTCGCTGTTACGATAAGTAATTACTATATCGACTTATCGTTCAATAACTAACATATAAACAATACGTTTTCGGGCTCAATATTCGCCGTCTGTACATTTATTACCCTTTTTCCCTTATTTTATTTTTTTACTGAAGCATGTTTTTTGAAGCTTTCGTGGTATTTTAGGATGTGATTATGCAGTTTTATAACATAGGTTTACTGTCATTTCTATGTTTTTAGAGTTGAAAGTATTTTTACAATCAATAATATCGTTTATCGCGATATTTTCCCATCTCAATATATCGAACTTCGCATTATGCTATCGTGACACCGGCCTAATCATTGGCTACAACTATACTTGCACAGCGCCGCACAGTCAAAGTCTTATTCATAAATGTCTACTTTTACAATTTACTGCAGGACAAAATAGATGTAATTCCTCTTCCATTTCAAGGCCTTAAACTTCACATTGTTTCTGCAAAGTTGTGCACAATGCATTGCAGCCTCCCGACTCTCCATGTTTGGCTTGTGAGTCTTGTCAGTCTATTTTGCTGTCTTGCTCTTTCCCTACACCCACCCCTTCCTCAAATGCATGCTCTCATTTTTTCCTCTCTCTGGGGAAACAAGGCTTCCTTTTTATTAGACCTAATGTGTGTGTGTCCATGTGGGCAAAGAAGAGCGTAAAGACATCAGACTAGATTGCCAAGTTTGTGTAAATGTTATATTCTTGTGTGGGGGAATGGCCCTCTTCACCCCATAGGCTGTTTGTAGTAATTCATTTTCCATAATACAATTTTATACCTCCTGAACAAATTTGTGGTCGTGGTTCGATTCACGGTCAGAGAAGTTTCTTTGTGTACGAAGCTACATACTTTTCTTTATGTAGCTTTATACGTGAAGATTTGTTTATATATTTAAGGGAAATATTTTTAATGTACAGATGATAAATATTGAGCCAAAAAAAATTATTGTTTCTGTCATTTATTGAATAAGTTGATATAGTTATCATGACAGACAATGCTGAACCATCGACGAGCAACGACTCTACACCAAGCTCCTCCCAGGTAACTGAGCTCCTCACCCGATCTCTAAGGGTGCGCCCAGCCACCCGGCGAAGGAAACCCATTTCCTTCCTGTCATTACCCAAATCTCATGACCAGAGGTGAGGGTGGGAACGTAGATCGATCGGTAAATCGAAAGCTTTGCCCCCCGACTCAGCTCCCTCTTCACCACAACAGTCCGATACAGTGATCGCAAGTTATTAACTTTTTTATATATACCTGGCAAGTCATTTATTTGCCCAGATAAGATGAGCCTTTATTGATCTCACAATAGAGAAATTACCTTGTTACGTGTTGCTCTTCATAGACTTTGAAGCATATGCTACTGAAGCTTCATTTTGTTCAAAATTAGTAAAAGATCTCGCTCCTCACTATCACATTATATCACAAAATCAGTAATCAGCCCTAGTTTCTGTGTTTGTTCTTGTTTTTATGGCATCAAGGCAAAACATGTCACATGGGATATGATTCTTACTGTTACAGTGACATTTTGCCAAGATTAGGTTTAGTACAAAAGCCACCGGAGATTAACTTTCTCAGGAGGTGCTGAATTCTTTAAGGAATTCTGGTGGATTTTAAGATTAAATCAACTTACTATGTCAACCTGACTAACATGAACCTTTTTAAGTTGTAAAACGGTTTGTATTAACACTGTCCACTGTGATGTTTGCAATATGCATTATAAAACAGCCAGGATAAATACGTATGTTCATCTTGGTGAGAACTACACTAAAAGAAAGTTGAAACACAATAAATGATCATTAAATAAAACAAACAGTAACATTATGAGTCATTCATGCCGGCTTTCAAATGGGATTTACCAGTTGCCACTCATTCTCTATTCCCCTATTTCTGTGGGTATTTTCCAGTGTGAGTGGCGCACTTCCGCACTGGTCTGCATCAGGGTGTCCGACGCTTCTTCCTCGTTTTTTATCTGTTTATTATGCAATCCAACTTCATAATGACGCTCTGTGTGTTACAGGAGGTTTGGGTGAGCGGTCACCATGGCACCGTTCCTGCGAATCGGCTTCAACGCTTATGACATAGGCGCTTTGGACCCTGTACAAGAGCCTCTTATTTGTGCTATCAAGATGAAGGAGTCTGTCAATACAGGTATGGACAGAGGCGAATGGATGGGCCAAGTGTTTGGATACCATTAACCTAAATGTGAAAAAATGTATACCTAGTAGTGAAGGCAATATTTATATATTCTATAAAAGATCTACCTGTGTGCACTTTACCAAAAATGAGTTTCTGCACACAAGAAAAGACATTGAGCATGACGGAAATGTTTTGTATTAAATTTGTATCGCAATCATCTATTTCAGCCTCTGTTGGAAACCGGGCTTAAGTGAAAACGCTGACACTTTGCTACATGTTATGCTTACATTTATATCTTTCAATGGTAATGACTGTGTATTTTTTTTTTTTAGAGCGAGGGAAGACTCTCGTCCAGAGAAAGCCCACCATGTTTCCAGACTGGAAATCTACTTTTGACGCTCACGTTTATGAGGGCCGTGTCCTGGAAGTGGTGCTAATGAAGAACCAGGAGGAACCTCTGGCCAACGCCACAGTGGGCGTGTCTGTTCTGGCCGAACGCTGTAAGAAATCCAAAACCAACGGAAGTGCCGAGTTCTGGATTGACCTTGCCCCTTCAGGACGAGTGCAGATGGCAGTGCAATACTTCCTGGAGGATGGCGATACTGGTAAATCACACAGTTCATTAGCTAACATGAACATATGTGTAGCATCCCATTTTATTTCACAGGGAGGAGTTTATAGGCGTGATTCACAACTTGCAGGGTCACTTTATATTTTCTTTATAATTGGATGCACAGTATTTTTCAATATGCAAAAGGAGGACATTCCGTTCCACTACTTGTATAGTGCTGCTCTACCTTCATTTGGCTCAAAGCGCTTTACAGCTATGAACCAGTCACACATTCACACTCTTATTCATACACCAATGGCCTTTAATCACAGAGAGTAACTGACACTTTACAGATGGTAAAAAGGTTTGCATAGAAAACCATAGAGGTCTAAAACATGTTCCCTGACCGGGAATCGAACCCGGGCCGCGGCGGTGAGAGCGCCGAATCCTAACCACTAGACCACCAGGGACAGTGAATGTGGCAGTAACAAGACACTGCCTGCAGAGAGTTCCTTGGAGTGCACCATCCACCTATTGCTTGAGTTCTTTCTGAAAACTTTACTGGTTTATTTGCGCCCTCTGCTGGCATCCTATGGTGACCGTGTAAAACCACCTTTTTGGTTCCAATTGGCTGTAGGACCAGTCTAGTATCTACTTGCAATTACCCACTGTAAAGATTAAATTTAGACATGTTTTAGTTTTAGTTTCACTTCACTACCAGCAAAGTCACTCTCATGACCATGGGCAAATAATTTACAAACCTTTTAACTTATTTAATCCTCAATCGGTACTACTTTAAGATGCCCTCCACTGACCGAACAAAAAGGTCTGTTGCAGAGGAATAGCTTATCTCTCTCTGAATTATCTGTCTTTGTTTCCTTCTGTTAAATGTCTCTTTAAGGCTTCTGTCCCATCAGCCACCCACTCACATCCTTAATCTCTTGGCGCAGTGTCTGCTGTTTACTTACTCGCGCCTTCTCTGGTGTATTCTGTAAATGGTCTTTGGCCATTACTCATTTGTGTACATTTCTTAGGATGTTTATTGTCTTGTTTTATTCATTTAGTTTTTATTAATTTTTAATTGAAGATTTCACTTCCTACCTGGAGATGTTACTGGTTGGAAATTAGCATGCATTCTTTTGCTTAAAAGTTAAATTCTGTTGTTGCAGATGTTTATGAATATGCATAGTTCCTAATATAATAAAGAAATACACATTTATAATGGGTTAAGCAAAGATGATGCCATAACTAATTAAAGTTAGTTACTGCTAGGCCTATCATGATACCGGAATTTGAAGTTTGATTATATATATATATATATATATATAAAGAGCCACGAAAATATTGCAGTAAACAATATTATTGAAGACCGTTTTAATGCCACAGAAACGAACTCTAACACTTAAAAATGTGGTTGAAAATTACTTCATCTTAAAATATAAAGTATTACCTTTGAAAAATGTGACATAAAATGCAAATAAGTGTACAGACGATAAATATTGAGCCCACAAATGTATTGTTCATCTGTCATTTGATTAAACAATAATTCGATATAGTAATTATCGTGACAGCCCTATTTACTACTCTCATGTGGATATTTTATAAAACATGAAAATAAATAATTATCTTCAATCGCAACGTTTGTTCGGGGTTGAAAAAAACTGTAGGGACACTGAGAATTACTAAGAATTATTAAAAATTGTTAAAGCAACACCGCGTATCAATTCACCCAAATAAACAGAATAAAATACAATCATTTACTCAATTACATATTCTTTAATTGTGGAAATGTAAAGTACTTAGGCGAGGTGAGCTCCTCATTTTCTAAGACCTGACTTTAACTTTACTGAGAGCGGGGACGCCTCCAGCTAATATTAAAGACAGCCAAATATGAGATTTAAAAGAGTTGGGTCCTCCATACAAATCCATGCTTTTTAAATTGTGCACTTTACTTTCTCCTCAGCTCCTGCCAGGCCTTCCATGAAAATCGGGCCTGAGGATGGACTCACGACCCTTAACAGAAGGAGAGGCGCTTTCAAACAGCCTAAAGTTCACGACATCAAGAGCCACGAGTTCACTGCGACTTTCTTCAATCAGCCCACGTTCTGCTCCGTGTGCCGGGAGTTCCTCTGGTGAGATCGCGCGTGATTTTCTGCTGAATTTAAACTTGAGTTCGACCAAACTCCGTCTCCATGGCAACTGACCGGGACGTTACATGCTGCAGCTGAACGCTATGAGGAAAAAACTTTAACATTCGATTACGATTTTTAATTTTTTTTTACGAAGTCATTTGAACGCAATACAGTCCACGTAATTTACACACATATAGTTGTTGACACATAAAAAAAAAACAAAAAAAACATTGGGCCCAAAACAAAACTGATTGACAGAGCATGATTGAGAGGTGCGCAGTATAAATAAACATGCCTTGTCTTGCCATGATTTTAAGCTACCCAAAGTGTGTTTTTTTGTTTTGTTTAGGCTGTGTAAATTATTTCAATCTCAGTCACATGGATGACTTCAAGTTCTATGATTTATTTCATAACGATACTGATAACGACATATTGCGGCACCCCACTGGTCTGTGTAGACACATTTTACCCTTAAAATGCTTCCATTATAACTTAAACTTGGAGAGATTTAATTCAAAAGTGTAATTGTGTTCTTGAGGCTTTTCACAATGTGTTATTTCCCTACAGCAGCTTTTATTTACAGACAACAAAAGCAGTTTCAATGTTTGGTGCAACCCATTGAGGCAACTCGAGTTGTGGTTTTGGGATATGCAAAACAACTTGATTTTATTTGAAAAACAGATACCTATTGGTTATAGAGCAACTGGAAATTGACTACTATGTTTTGTATAATGTCTCTCTTTTCTTTACACAGGGGTCTTAACAAGCAGGGTTATAAATGCAGACGTAAGGTTTTTTTTTTATATATATATATATTCATCAACATATGGTTTTCATCCTAATCTAGGGTGACCAGATTTTCCAATCAAAAACTGGGACACAATTCAGGAATATGCTGCAGCGGTTCCAAATCTTCAGCCTTTTCCCACGCTCGGTGATAAAACTGTCAACGTCTCATGACATGAATCTGCATTAAGGAGAAGCTAAAAGTTAGATTAAATGGTTTATATTTGGTAATTGATATTCACATGGGCCAAAAACATTTAAACCAAGTGTGTTATATACAACTGGGATGGATTCTGTTTGAAACGCCGACAAATCAGTAGTTTTGGATAGATCTATTGGGAGGTTTCTACAAAGGACTCAAAACTGGGACTGTCCCGGGTAAACTGGGGCATCTGGTCACCCTGTCCTAATCTCTGTATGCAATTTACGGATCGTGTTTTGATGTCATTTCATTTCAATCCAGAATGCAATGCCGCAATCCACAAAAAATGCACCGCCTTGGTGATTGCAAGGTGCACCGGGACAGCCACCAACAGTCGGGACACGATGGTGAGCCGAAAATACTTCTAAAATGCTTACATATCAAGCTAATTTCAGGAATTGTTAATGTATCTGTAATGCACTGTTAGTATCTGTGTCTATAAATGAACCTAAACATCTCCTGTGCAGTTCCAGAAAGAGCGCTTTAAGATCGACATGCCTCACCGCTTCAGATACCACAACTACAGAAGCCCCACTTTCTGTGACCACTGTGGCAGTCTGCTCTGGGGGCTGTACAGACAAGGCCTTAAATGTGAAGGTGATGTGCATTATTGTCAGAAACCGTACAGCTTCTCAATCGAGTGCTTTCATTTGTGTAATTTGACCCATCCGTTCACTTTGTTTTGCAGAATGTGCCATGAATGTGCATAGTACCTGTCAGAAGAAAGTGGCCAATCTGTGCGGAGTCAATCAGAAATTACTTGCAGAAGCTCTCTCGCACATCAGTTCGGTTCGTACTTTTATTATGTCTTGGTTAAAAACTAAATAGTAAACGTGTAACAAAGCTGTTTTTGCTGATTTTATTTTGTATTATTCTAACAGAAAAAAGACTCATCGGTTAAAAAACCTGATCCAAATGGACCCGACACTGGCATTTACCAAGGCTTCAAGGACGTAACGCCAACACCTAATGGTGAGTGGTGGCAGATTGCGGTTCACAAACTTGAACAATGAACTGTAATATTATGCCAAATACATCTAATCGTTGTATCGTTTACATTTTTGTTTTTTATTATTTATGCAAAAATTTTTGTGCAGCCCAGGAACCAACAATTCCCAGCGGGTCTCTCCTCTCTCTGAACCAGCTGACGTTTCACAAAGTACTCGGAAAAGGCAGCTTCGGAAAGGTCTGTGCACGCTCCCCTACCCAACGCTACATCTGGCTGGAGTTTTATAACGATAATAACTGTGGAGTTGGCGCTTCAGGTGCTGCTGGCTGAGCTGAAGGGCAAAAATCAGTACTTTGCAGTGAAGGTACTGAAGAAGGATGTGGTGCTGATGGATGATGATGTGGAGTGCACGATGGTGGAGAAGAGAGTCCTGGCCTTGGCCTGGGAGAACCCTTTCCTCACTCACCTGTACTCTACCTTCCAGTCCAAGGTGAGCTCTTTTTTTTATTTATTTTTTTACAGTATAAAAGCAGAAACGTTGTACTGGCGTTCCCAACTGTTTGTAGGTCATGCATTATTTAGTCAGTGCAAACATGTAACTACAAATGGAGTATTAGGGTCAAGTTTGAAACAACACTGAGTACATGACAACTATCAGCTCAATATTACTGTATGTCTGTGAACTTTTTGTCCCTGAAGTCTGTAAGCTGACTTTGAACATAAAGTGAGTCTAACCCTGAGTTTACAGTTTAGTAACCGCAGTGGTGGAAAGTAAGTAAGGTACGAGTAAAAAGTACAAATTACAGGTACTTTTACTTTACTTACATTTTATGATGAATACTTTTTACTTTTATTTCACTACATTTTAAAACCTGTATCAGTACTTTCTACTCCACTACATTTTTAAATTGGGTTAAAAGTAAAAGTATTTTATTTTCAAAGTGACCTCTTTATGATGAAATGGTTTAAAACTTTTTACTTATAAAGTACATTTTACAATGCATCTGATGAAATGTTTACTTAAGTAAAAGTGCAGATACAGGACCAAAAATGTACTTAAGTAATATTATTTAGTACTTCTTCCACCACTGGGTAACAGTATAGGTTTCTTTATGCAACTGTAAATCAATCTCCGTGTTTAAAGTTGTAGTGAATGGCTAGCCTGTGCTACGCTAGCCTATGTTCTGTAACATAGTGACCAATCAATGATGTAAAATACGTATCTTTAAATTAATCTGATCACAACTTGTGGTGCCACAAGCAACTTGTGGTGCTTGATAATTTTACAGTCGATATACTTTTTATCATCCCAAGGCTCCAGATTAACCGATATGTTTGGTTGTTACCATTTTAGAAATGCAGGGCTAGAAGAAGATCTTTATTTATATAGCACCTTTCACACACATGGTCACAAAGCGGTGGTGGTAAGCTATGTTGGAAGCTCTCGCGACTGCACACATCTGCGCCAATAGTCCCTCTGACCACCACCATACATTCACGCACACACATCCTTCATCCTGGCCTATTGTACATGTTTTTAGTGGTAGGGAAATTCGGAGTACCCGAAGGAAACCTACGCAGACACGGGGAGAACATGCAAACTCGGAGGTTAATGCCAATACTTGTATAATACATTATTCACCATCTATGCTGTTTGCTATTACAATTCATCTTCTATAACCTACATCTTACATAATACATTAAATAATAATAATTTGACATTATTTTGCTCCAATGAAAGTTTTTAAAAAATACTCAAAACTATTCTTCCATTGGTGCGAAGTCCATACAGAAATCAATTAACCTTCTATACCTAATGTCTGGACTCATTTGAGGAGTAAATAAAAATAAATGGCATTACATGACGGAGATCTGACAGTGGTGTGTCATAGGAACACCTGTTCTTCGTAATGGAGTACCTGAACGGAGGCGACCTCATGTTCCACATCCAAGACAAAGGCCGCTTTGATCTCAACAGGGCCACGTGAGTCTTAATAAATGCTTCCTCCAATACCACAGTTACAGTGATGATTAACTAATTGTTACTAAATGTTTATCTTCAGCTTTTATGGTGCTGAGATAATTGTTGGATTGCAATTCCTCCACACTAAGGGGATAATCTACAGGTAAGGTCATTTCCGTGCCTAGATGCAACTCTGCAGCAGTTATTAGAATGACACTTATAATAATACCTAACAGGGATCTGAAGCTCGACAACGTGATGCTGGACAAAGATGGACACATAAAAATTGCGGACTTTGGCATGTGCCGAGAAAACGTGTTTGGAGATGTCAGGGCAACAACGTTTTGTGGAACACCAGACTACATCGCACCTGAGGTACAGCTGCATTGCATTAGCCCCATCAGCAGTGAAAAGAAAAGCCATGGATGAATGAAAAATGCTATAATCACTCCGTATTGCTAACGTAGCGGTTTGTTATCAGATCTTGTTGGGACAGAAGTACACCTTCTCAGTGGACTGGTGGTCTTTCGGTGTCCTGGTGTACGAGATGCTCATTGGTCAGTCCCCTTTCCAAGGTGATGACGAGGACGAACTGTTTGAATCCATTCGATCTGACTCTCCCCACTATCCACGCTGGATCACAAAGGAGGCCAAAAGCCTGCTTGAACTGGTAATTGCTGTATATTTATAAACTGTACCATGCATATCAATACAGGTGCACAGCTGTGAATATGTAGACAATGGAAAGGTCAATTCAGAATTGTTGCATAGAAGCATTACACTTATTTTTTTTTTTTTTTTTTTTGATGTAGTGTAATTTAAAAATGGTTCATTTATGTATTCACAAAAAAAGCACACATTTTAATTAAATGATAGATAAGACATTGTTTGTATTAATATTTTACATTTTAATATTTGGATATGCCCCTTGTGTATATATGTGTAATGCCTGGAATGCTCCTTTTTCCTCAGCTGTTTGAGCGAGATCCCACTCGGAGGTTAGGTGTGGTGGGTGACGTCCGTACGCACCAATTCTTCAAAACTATCAACTGGACGGAATTAGAGAAGCGACAAGTGGACCCCCCTTTCAAGCCCAAAGTGGTACGTTCCTGCGCTGTAGCCTGTATAGCATTAGTGGACACATTTAAGTTAAAGAGGGGTTAGAGAGGCTTAAATACTCTCATACATACATGACCTCTGTAAGATGTCTGTGTAAGTTCTCAGTCGTACAGGAGTTGTCCATCTTCAATGAAGGTACTTGGTTCATCTTCTGTACTCAGTAGTTAAAGTGTCGAACGTTTCGCCTCTCATCCACAATGCTTCGTCGGCGCACTAAGGTTCACCTCAGCCCGCTGAGTTTCGGCCTCATTAACATGACAGAGTCCTTGAAGTATGAGCCATAAGAGATTTCTGTACACTGGAGAAAGATGAAATCTTCCATGAACAGGAATGGAGGACTTGGATGTCATGTTTTTCCGGTGTACAGAACTCTTACAGCTCTTACCTCGAGGGCTCTGTCATGTTAATGAGGCTGAAACTCAGTCCAGGACAGATCCATAGGCAGGTACTTAGCAGTGATCAGCTGAGATTAGGGTCGTTCAGATGGAAACTTAGGTGTGATTTAAGTCGTTAGGACATAGAATTACAAAGACTTAAAATAAAATGTTTACCTTCAGGTGAGAATAGCTGTTAATAGAGGGGAGGGACTAAGCCAAGCTGAACTCCTCCCTGTGGTCCATATCTGGGCTGCGGGCTGAGCTGAACCGTAGTGTGTGGACAAAGCCTTTTGGCGGACAGTTCAACACTTCAACTACAGAGTACAGAAGAGTACTCAAAAACCTTCATTGTAGATGGAACGCCTGTACGACTGAGAGCCTACACAGACATCCTGACTTTTTTGAAAGTTTCACAATACTGACTGTATCAATACGTATTATATTGCCCCCTAAGTAAAGCGGATCGTCCCTGCCCTAGAAATTATTGTATATAATTTTTACCTATAGAAAACAAACTTGTATTATTTTTCATCAGATTGCTACAGAACAAATAGTAAAAAGAGGCCTGTAAACTTTCTGGCGTTCTAACTGTGATCTATGACTTGCGGCAACAGAAGTCCCCCAGTGACTGCAGCAACTTTGACCGGGAGTTCTTGAGCGAGAAGCCACGCCTGTCGCATGCAGACAAGAACCTCATCGAGTCCATGGACCAGGCTGCGTTTGCCGGCTTCTCCTTTATCAACCCCAAACTAGAGCAAATGATGAGAAAATAAGGAACTCATAATACGCACGCTCTGGTGTTGTGTCACGCTGTCCGCTCCTATTGGGTAATGGTTTTTTTAGGTAAATGGTAAATGTGTTGACTGACTGTGCCGCAAACTTTTAGCTTTTAATTGGGAAGAATTCAGCCTAATGATGTTTATGAGAGTTTGAATGAGCACACATTGAATATGACTCCAGATGAGGCCAGGATTCCCACATTTAAGGACAGTCACTGAGTGGCACAACACCAGTTCAAAGATTTCAAATGACCTCTTTACCTGGTGAACTTGTGGAAATGTGTATGTATATTCTGGTTTCCATTTTTAAGGGACTAAACTAACCTATACTGGACGTTCATGTGAAGTAATCCTGTTAAGTATGTATGTGTAAAATCTTAGGATGGAAGGGATTCAATGTAATCAGTGTTGATATTAAATGCTGAATATCAATATTTCTTTTTTATATATATTTAATTTGCAAATTAGCTTTAATCAGAAAATGTACTGTATTTGTTTAATTAACAAGGCATTGTAAGCTCATTGGTACTGTTGGCACTGTAATTACCATTCTGCTTTTGAAAGTCGACAGTACATTTAGAGAGTGCTGCTGAAATCGAACCTGACCATTTACAGTCGATCACAAATCAGGAAAAACTAGCAATAACTTGTGATTTGAAGTTCTGCGATAAGAGATTGGTACATTTTTATTTTGTATTTGTTTTTACTATCATTGAATATTTATGGTTGGCAACGGTAAATGTTATGACCCAAACTTACCTTAAGTTCATTTTCTTCATGTTTAACCTTTCCAACTCTATGCTAATGTCTCAAGACATTACAAGACTAGATTTTGTGAAGTCAACGAAACACTTAAAAAGGTTACAAGGTTGCCAATGAGTGGGTTTTCTTGTGTATTTATCTTTATCCTTATCTAACTGTAGAATGAGTTGGTATTGAGAAGAACTGCATTGAAATTTAACTTGAATTGGGACATTTTATGCTGTATATTCCTTTTAGCTTAATCATGGGTACACTTTTATCTCCATTTTACATATTATAAATAAATACTGTCATGTGTAAAACAGAATGGGCTGCTCTGTTTTGAGTGTGCAGCAGGTGGCTATTTACAAATCGCAGTGTTTGTGTCCATGTGTAGACGCTGTCACGGTTCACCTCAAATATTTTGGGGTTGGCCTTTTGGGATTCAGTGCCATCTAGTGTGCAGTTTGATTACACGAAAGACACTCCTGCAGTGCGCACGCCGCTACGACCTGTCCTCGTTCTCTCTTTTGGTGATAGGCGGTCAAGTAAAAAAAAAAAAAAAAACATTAACAACAAATACAAAACTACTAACTCCTCCTCAATGAGATTGTATCTTTCGCCGGCATCACTAAACTTATAGATTGTGCCACAGCATACGAGCATTAACACAAAGAAGAAGCGAACTCAAGTAAAAAATCGTTGCGGGCTTTATTTCTGACTCGGAAGATGTGTCCATTTCGGTGGAGAACACAAATGAGGCTAGGTTGGAGAAGTATGGTTATTTGAGGTACTGGCCAGCTGTGCACAGGCGTTGCACGAACAAAGTCGCAGCTCTTCGTGAGACGGTCCTTGATATTTTCCAGTGGTTTTCTCCGCCCTATTCGCGTCTTTTCCAAAGAATACATTTCGCCCCATATGCTGAAAAGCACAATGGGCTCTTAGACTGAAAGGCCGTTAATCAGATACTTATCTTTCTTTTGTTTTTTATTATGCCTACATATTGTTTTTAAATTGTATAAACGAAAGACCTTTACAACCAGCCTAATTTTTTTTTGAAAAAGTAGCTCGATTTTATGTGCAAATATGTTGTAGATGTGTAAGTGTTGATCGGTCCTCTCTTAGGAATACGACACCCACAGACATTTGCCCTGCGCAAAATCCGTCAAAACGAGCATTGTTCTTTTTTTTTTTTTTTTTTTTTGATTGCTAGTCATCTGAAACTGCCTGGATGTGAGATAATTTATTGTGTGCGAACATGGAGCGATGCAGCCCGGCTCAGAGGCACATAGGCGGCAGAACATGCGCAGTGGCCACTTGTGCCATATTGGAATGAGGTCGTGTGTAAAATGCGTCAAGCTGATGCACTTAACTTAAGCAGCGGCGGAAATGGCAGGGATTTATCTCGAGATACCGCAACAAAAAAAAGAAGGGGTCATTTTAAGAAGGCTAATTGATATAACATGTATTTGTTTATGTGGACCCTATTATGTGCGGATAATCTTCCTGGGGACCATTCGGGGGGGAAAAAAGTAAAACAATAAAAATAAAATGTACAAAATAGTGAATTTCATAGTCCAATAAAACAATGCTTAAACACACAGCGTGGACACCTAGCCTTTATTGCGTCACATTTAGCCGGACTCGGGTCAACCACTTCATGGACGTCAGGGCTGCACGTACTGCTTTTATTATGAAAGGGCAAACCGGGCTTGACGCAGTTGTGGTGGGACACTTTGTACTACTGTGCTGTGCGAGCAGGCGGAGAGGAACGGATCTAAACATCGACTTAGAAAAACTACTTACGGGTAAGTAGGACATCTGGTGACTAGATATTCACTTAACGTGTGTTGTCGGTGACCATTTGCAAGTGATGTTTTGTCCTGTGGTTCCGCGCTCGTCTTTTTTCCCGTCTCTCAAAAAGATGAGTCGGTGTCGAGTGTAGCGCCCGTAGCGCTGCTGCTGCTGCTCGCCAGGCTGGTTTTGCCCAAGTCGTGACGTTCAGTAACTTGACTCGGACATAGGTGAATTTAACATGTGCCAGTGAGTCGTACGCCACTCTCATCAACACTGTAGCGCATATTAGTTCCTAAAACGGCTGCCGGCTCTTTGTATTTTATGTTATACCGACTACGCTCTTTCAAAGTTGGATGCGCCACTGTAGCCGAAGCCATATTGCGTTTATGTCCATTGTGCCGCGAAAGCTGTCGCCTGGTAATACCAGTGTATAACCATTGTAGGCAGGTAAATGTTTGTCACTGGCCTGCCTAAAATTAGTGCATGTGCACGCTAGTTTTCTTTTCTTTTTTTCCTTTTCTTTTGTACATCATATTGTTCTCGATCGATCGACCCAACTTTCTCGTGAAAACGTGAAAACGCAGCCGAAAAAAAAAATCTGAAATAACACCATCGCAGACGCATCATGTGCTGGTAAATAGATTCTACTGTTGATGCTCACATTTTGACATCGTGCACCTCATTCTTTAGACTTAACTTCCCCATTGTGCAAGTGATCACTGGCCGCATTCAGATGACGTGCGCAAAGGCAACGCAGCACATCCGAGCACAACATTGTTATTGTATCTGTTTTTACTCTGTGTTTATGCTTTTGTTTTTAGTTAGTTTAATTTAGTTTTAGTATTGTACTAAGCGCCGCACTTTGAAACGCTGTTTTGAAAATGCTCTAGAAATAAAATGAAATGAACATGGGTGAGATGGCTCTGTTGAAACCTTTGGAATCAATAAGTCAGGCCATAGCTTCAAAAGATGGCCTATGGTCTCAACCTTTGTGCAGCAGCACTGCCTCCTAATAATAATAATGCCTTACACTTATATTGCGCTTTACAAGCCTGTATTACCAAGTTTCTCAAAGCGCTACACTGTCGTCATTATTCATTCACTCCATACTTGGTGGTGAGCTGCTGTTGCAGCCACAGCTGCCCTGGGGCAGCCAGTCTGCGCCATCGGCCCACCACCTGCCACTCACTCATACACCAGTGTACGCAGACACTGGAGGCAAGGAGGGTGAAGTGTCTTGCCCAAGGACACAACGACAATGTGCACCTTCAGGAGGCGGGATTCGAACCCCCGACCTTCCGATCACGAGACGACCCGCTCTACCATCTGCGCCACCGTCGCCCCACGCCTCCTCTCCTCTATTGAAGTGTAGATGCGCCGATTGGGATTGGCAATAGGCGCCATAACCCAGTCCTGTTTTTTGAATGAAGTGTTTCATCCAAGGAGGATATTTTATGTATGTGTATTCCAAAATGTCCTCTCAACACAGCCTCACAGCAATATCCAAAGGCTTGAAGACTTTCTGTTTGTTGTAGGTTTAGTGGTGGGGAAACCGTTGAATAGAAGCTCTTTCACTTTCTTGTTCCTCACCCTATGTGTGCCCAAACCTATTGGTTACTCTCTGGGGAAGTTGCATTTCTTCCTCTTTTTGTGGTGTTCAAAGGTGACATAGTCCTTGCAGTAGATTATCCTAAATCCAGGGGGATAATAACTGTCCAAGACGATGAGCAGCTTGTCAGGAAAAGTGTAATATGCCCTTACAATGTAATATGAGATAACAGATTTTTGAGGATGACTGTCTTTACTTGGAAAGAATTGTCTAAGGCATTACAATTACAGTGGTGTCATTTTGGGCTATAGAAAACATACCAACTACAAGATTATTTATTTATGTATTCTCATTTGATAGCTTATCTAAACTTGCACATATAGGCTAACATATATTTTTCACCTCAGAAAGGAAGCATGCACTGATTTGCATATCATAATTCCCACGCCCTTCCTGATACAAACCTTAACAGGCACAAATGGCTGACTATAATAACACATCTATTGCAATGGCCTATACTGTTTTTAAACACTGCTGCATTTTAATGTATCGCCAACAAAAACACCCTTCTAAGTCATCTCTATGGGAGTTTGGAAGTGTTTCTTTTTTCTTGAAAACCTAACAAATGCTCTTTTCTGCACTCCAGTGTCAGTGGCGTGACCTGGGGGCACCACAAGGCTCTGTGGAGTGTGTGTAAGCGCTGTTGGGTGGGGTTAGCCTGACAGGAGGAGTCTGGGCAGGGGTCTCGGGTCAAAGACGGCGCTGGTCCCGGGGGGCCGCGGAGGTCGTGGTGGCAGAGCGGCGGTCCGGGGGGGGGGTGCGCTCTGACTGTGTCCCTTGATTTAATAGAGACGTCACATGTGACAATAACAGGCTTGACAGCCATTCTGAATGGACCAAGCGATCTGCGCTGCCTCCCCCTCTGCTCTTTCACATTCATGGTATCGTCTTGCTTGCATTAAACTATTTAATCTCCCTTTTCTCAAAGCTGTGGGGTTGGTTCAATGTGTCAAAGCAGTCGTCTGGGCCCACATTCATGTCAAAATCCCTTCCTCCAAAGTGCTACTTTAGATTTACTTATGACTCTATAAATGCCTAATGCTCCAAGATATTTTTATGCTGACACAATATCTTTTACAAAACTGTGTGTCAAAACGATACCAATATTCAACATTGCTTCCTCCTATTGCATACTGAATACTATGACCTTCCACTGTGTCTACTAGTTAGTTGTGTGTGCCAGCATAATTAACGGCTCATATGCTTCATTTGTGTTGATGAAAAGTAGAACCACTAGAGCCATTTCATTAAGTACCATTAATACTCTGCAGCCGTTTAGTTGCCAAGAAGTGGCACATGCACTAATGATTATTTGTTGTTTTTAAATTAACCAGTTCTATCAACCATTCTTTGATGTTTTTGTTCACGGTGGACAACATGGCAAAAATAGTAGCATGATTGTTTCCTCTCGTCTCAATTTTTTTAATCACATTTTGATCAAACAAATATAGCTTTTATAAACCATGAGCAAAGACAAGAACAAAGGAAAGACAAGTCCAGTTATGTGTAGCAGGAGCTCTTCGAGGTTAGATGACATACACGTTTAAAAACACATAGGAAGATCCGAGGCACTCGTGCTTACGATTACGATTTGAATATTAATTTATAGTTAACACTGGGACCTCAGCTTAGACAAATCAATGCTTTCCCCTCCGATAATATAACACACTTTTTTTTTCTTGATTGTACTCCTACAAACCCCAAAATGAGCTGCTGTTACTGACACAGAATCAGCTGCAGACTTGACGATTTAAAAAGCCCCATGACAGTAATTAAAATTGCCCAATATATAGGCCTGTCATAACAAATTTGAGGTTTGTTATATTATTGAGGCAGTAAAGTATCGCGTTAAATATTATTGATCTAAACATGGTAAATACCGTCAACTCTACTCTCAAGCATAAAATTGACAGTAAACCTTTGGTCTGAAACATAATGTAGCTACACAATTTGCTTCTGTAAAAATGAAAGTTTTACAAAGACAAAAAAAGGGGGAAAATGCTAATAAATGTACAGACGATAAATATTAAGCCCAACAATGTATCGTTTATTTGTTATTTATTGAACGATAAGTCGATATAGTAATTATCGTGACAGCTGTATCAATAGAGTTTAATAGTTGATATTATTTCACTACACTTGTCTTATGATTGTAAATGCAAACAAACAAAGAGGTTTAAGATCTGCAGCTGTAAACGGGGTTGTAGTAGGATTGTTGTACCAATCATCCTTCTCAGGTAATTCACATATACGATGAAACAGGCCACACATGCGCCATTAAAAACATCTACGAAATAGACTTATTGCTCATCAGACAAATGTTGGGGGTAAACTTTAAGTATTACAAAAGTAAGGAGCTATAAAAATATATGTTAATTTTTTTCCGTAACTATGGTATATAAAATTACTTACACAAAATATGGTAATATATTAGTCATTACCATCCATCCATCCATTTTCTTCCACTTGTCCGTTGCCGGGTCGTGGGGGCAGCTGTTGGAGTTGCCCAAATCACATTGCACCAGCCCCTTATGGCTCCTTCTGCAGGTGGTGGGTCCACAGAGGGACGGCCTCACAATTAAATGGGCCTGTTGGTCTCTCATAAGGGGCTTCTGAACCGCTCTTTGTCTGACCCGTCACCTAGGACCTGTTTGCCCTGGGAGACCCTACCAGGGGCACGAAGCCCCCGACAACAGAGCTCCCAGGATCATTTGGGTGCTCAAACCCCTCCACCACGTTAAGGTGGCGGTTCCAGGAGGGGATATTAGTCATTACAATTCAAGTAACTCGAGTTACAAGGGACTTTGAATGTATGTGATTGAAATATAAAGCAGCACCAAATAAAGTTACACTAGGTGTAAGATCTGCAGTAACTTCGTCAAAACAAAATGCAAGAGAATGTTGGAAGCGAAGGAAAAGGAAATCCTTGACTGCACTTTTGCCTGGAGCATTATTACTTTTTTATATTTTGCCAAAAGTAACTCAAAGTACAGTTTGAGTTACAGCTACAGTTTTGAAACAGTAATATGTAATACAAACATATTACATTTTTAAAACTGTAACTAGTAATAAAGAATATATTGCATTTTTAAACTACTTCGAGCATGCATCTCCATAGCAATTATTAATCTCCTGACAAATGCCATTTATTGTCACCCTTCATGTATTTTTTTGCGATTCCTGGCGCATCCCATAACTATAAACCAATAGAGATTTTAAAATATGCTGTATGCTGTACAAAGAAAGGGAAAAAAACGTCCTGCATGATTTGGGGGGGGGAAGTGGGGGGAGGGGAAATTGGGAAAAGTGTTTTTTCTGCCCTTTTGTAGTCTTCTTATCTCTTTGAGCAAAAAAACAATGTAAATTGAGATGTTTAACAGCATATGGTTTGCAACAATATTGCAGGGAGAAAGTCTCCAAAAATATATGTTATTATATATAACATATATGTTATTATAATATGACTCAGCCCTAAAAAACACATAGCAAATTCATTTATTCTCTATAGTAACTCATGGCTTTGTCTCTCCACAGTCCTTGAAGTTTTGGCCTTGAGGGGGCACCAGCATGAGTCAGGAGTCGGCGGAATCAGGTAAGAGCAATTCTGTGGCCAGCTGCATGAAACCAATTTAAAATCTCTAGTATTGGAAATGTGTTCAGATTCTGACTCATGTTTTGTGCCCCAGAGGGGGACTCTGCTCAAGACGTGCTTGACTTTAACTGGGATGATTACCTTGAGGAGACGGGGGCTTTGTCCGTGCCACATCATGCCTTCAAACATGTAAGTGGTGATCAACAAACCTTTCACTCCATTTTCTTTTATAATGTACTTAAAACCTCAACATAATGTACAATAAGCTCTACATAAAAAGAATAAAGATCCCCTATTGTGTTGATTACATGAACATGGAAATTTGAACGACTATTTTCAAACTTTTTGCCAACTTTGACTTTCCTTTGATAGACTTTAATGTATTTTGTGATATTGTCTACAATACAACTATTTCCATATGTTTACATCTTTTCCCCTATGGTATCTATGGGCTTGTGTATTTTCACCATATATTTTTGATGTGTGTATTGGCCTGTCGATAACATAGTTTGATATATGGAGGCAGGAAAGTATCGTGATAAATGATAACATTGACTCTAACGATACTAGATACTGTCAACTCTCAGGATAAAAATAAACATGAAATATAATGTAACTCAATTTGCTTCAGTTAGCGTTTTACAAAGAAAAAATTGGGGTGGGGATGCTACTAAATGTATAGACAATAAGCTCAAAAATATATTGTTTATCTTTTATTTATTGAACGATAAGTCAAATTATTGTGACAGCCCTGTGTGTACAGTATACCTATTACATCAGATCACCGTCAATCCATAAAACTAAATGTCTTATCGCCATCTACGGTGTTTTTCTCCCTGTCAAAACAAACCTCTCCTAAACTTAGTCAAATAAAAGTACGTTATTGACAATAAACATACATTTTATGCCAACTTAATGACTTGAGTATAAATGAAATGCGTGGTTGATCTGACCCTGTAATCTAAACATAAGATATATATACTGTACAACTTATAATAGACCATTTGGACATGATGTGTCTTAGGTGGACCAGGACATGCAGACCGGCCTCTCCCCAGGTATGAGGCTGGAGGTGTGCGTGCGCAGTGAGCCTGACCAGCCTTACTGGGTGGCTAACATCATAACCACTTGTGGCCAATTACTCCTGCTCCGGTACGAGGGTTACCAAGACGACCGGCGGGCAGACTTCTGGTGTGACATCATGACATCAGACCTGTACCCACTGGGCTGGAGCCGGCAGCACGGCAAGACCATGAGGGCACCTGAGGGTGAGTGCTGGGGCAAAGTCTCTTAGTGAAACGGTGACAACAGCTTTGACCTAAACTCAGAGGCACATTTAATTTTATCAGAAATTAGAGGCACTATACCTGATGTGATTTGTTTTGTGTTCCTTTAGTATATTGTAGACTCAGACATTTGTGGGGAAAACACTGTGCATCTAATTATAAAGCATTTGTATCCCTTTAATGAACTTGCAGGTTAGTTTTCTAGCATTTTTGTGACAATGACCCTGAAAAGTGACACAGCAAGTTGTGAAACGTGCCTAAAAACTTGTCCCTGTGAAGAATTGGAACGCTACAAATATGTTAGTAAAGTTAGGAATGAGTTTGGACCATAACATTTTGATTTAAAGCATTATGCAACTTTTAATGTGGAAAAAAAAGTTGATATTTGTGCGTATTTGACCTTGTAGTGACCCAGCGGCTGTATGAATGATAGGTATGACGCCTTTACGTTCCATCAAGTGGTCTCTAGGACGCTCCAGGATCAATGGTTTTGTAGATTTTTGTTGAGAGGGTCCGTCAGCAGAGAAAACCTACAAAACAATTGATTCTGGAGCATCCTAGCACTGTGACGGAAAATAAAGGCGCAGTGCTGACCATTCGTACAGCTGCTGGGTCACTATAAGGTCAAATACGCACAAATATAAACTTTTTTTCTGCATATAAAGTTGCATAATGCACCTTTTAATGGCTTCCTCTTTCACAAAAAAAAAATCTGGTATAGGGCCTTTAATCATGTCATGAAAAATCAATCATTTTACAGACTAAAAATCTTCCCTCTAACAGGTGTTCGGGAGAAGCACCAAGACTGGGAGGTGCTGCTGGAAAAGGCCTTGGCTGAGGAGAACGGTGCGCCCGCCAACCTCCTGGAAGTGGTAAGGCCAGCTGCCTCACACATTATTTGTGTGTATACACAAAGAATCAGTCAGTTGTCATTCAGCAACTGTGTCTGAAGTCTCATGGTGTCAGTGGTTTGATGAATGGACAATAAAACAACATATCTACAAAATGCAAAACAGTTATGTAGATCAAATTAATAATAAATCCATCTATTAAGGGTACAGTTTGAAAACTTTTAAATTGTGTTTTGAATTTGAAAGTTTATTTGAAGAAAATATAGGGAAGTCTGGAGGTTGCTGGAAAATTTTAACAAATCCATATTCGTGATCATTTTCAATGTAAAGGCCTGTTTTTCGCACCTCATCGCTCAGAAACACACTTCACGAGAGCCACATCAGAGGCTTTAAACAGTAGACTCTTAGGAAAATGGTTGCTTTTGCTTGTCTTATATCTGACAAACAACACAGAAATGACAGCGATTATTCATTGCACTTACTCATAGGGCTCATTAACTTCCAATTCAGTGTCAAATATATCCCTCTGTCTGTGGCAGTGTGTTCAAGTGTATATTGTGATTTTTCCACCGTCCACAGCCGCTGCGAGGTCGAGACCCAGTTGAGCTGCTCAGTGCGGGCTGTTATGTGGAGCTCCAGGACAGTGTGGAGCTGGGCCAGGCCTGGGCTGCAGAGGTGGAGGAGAATGTCGGGGGGAGACTCAAGCTGCGTCTGGTGGGCACTGAGGGGCTCCCTGATACACCCGCAACCCTCTGGCTGTTTTACCTCCACCCACGCATCCACCCGCCCGGCTGGGCCAAGGAGAACGGCTGCACCCTCGTACCACCTGCAGGTCAGTGACGCTCAAAGTTTAAAAAGTAGGGCTGTGCAATTGACAACAGTCATAAAAATGAAATAGTGTGGGCTATGGATTAAAATTACCTCTTAGTATTACAATTTTATCACTGGAAATATTTACATTGTACAAGACATCCCGTTTGGTGTCTTAATCTGTTTAAACTGAGGCCAGTGTTATCAAGCTGAATCTCATCCTCACTAACACCAGCTCTAGCAAATTGGTTGGATTGTTACTTTTGGATATTGAGGTTGTGATTTTGTGGGCATTATATGTGAATTTCTAACTTTTTCTTTCTTTTACTCTGCTTTGTGAATGAGAGCAGAACTGAGGTTTTGGGTTGTGCGAGTGTTGATGCAAATGTTTGCCTGTCTCTTACAGCAGACCTTTTTTGAGTCTTTCATTTCTGTTCAAAGTACCCCCCTAAACTCTTAAGGTGCAGCCCGTTACTTAGAAAAGTATGCTCTAAACTCAGATGTATTGGTATTTTGTTGTGTTTAAAAATAAAGCAAAAACCTTTTAGTTCAATTTATCATTGAAAATAAGTTTTCTTTTAAAAATAATATTGAAATACTGTTCAGTTTAATCTTATTTGAGATCTGAAAGATTTCCAAATACCCCCTGCTAAGTGCTGGCATACCCCCTGGGGTCCCTGTATCCCAGATTGGGAAACACTGTCTTACAGGATTGCATAAGTCGACTATTGGGTTCTTCACCCACCTGACAGACATTTGAACAAACTGATGAGCATTAGTGATCATCATACAGTAACAGTGTCACAGTTGTGTTCATTCTGATTTGCATGTATTTATTCAGAGCTGCTGGCTTTGCGGACAGAAAAAGAGTGGGAAGAGGTGAAACGGAGAATCAGCGAGCTGCCTCAAGATGAAGCTCTCTCAGCAGAGTTGTCAAAGGTACTATTACTTTCCCCCTTTTCATGTGATATGAGTCTGAGATCAATTCAATTCATCTTTTTTATTTGAGCATCTGGGTTCCACACAGTTCCACTTATATACAAAGTTCACAGACAGGACATTCATGGTAAGTGTGGATACCTGCTCCTCCAAGGTCCATAATATTACATGTGGTGTGCCTCAAGGTTCGATTTTAGGCCCAGTGCTTTTTAACCTGTATATGCTCCCTCTTGGTGATGTCATCAGGAGACATGGAGTCAACTTTCATAGTTACGCTGACGATACACAGTTGTACATCTCCATGTCTCCTGAGGACACCAGGCCAATGGATGCACTTTTTAACTGCATTTTAGATATCAAATCCTGGATGGCAGAAAACTTTCTCCAGCTTAACCAGGACAAAACTGAAGTTTTAGTCATCGGTCCTCAGGCCCAGAGAGAGAAACTTTTACCCAAACTACAGTCATTGTCTTTTAATCCTTCCTCACAGGTGAAGAACCTGGGTGTGATTTTGGACTCTGAGCTGACTTTAATTCCACACATTAAGAATATCACAAAGATAGGTTTTTACCATCTAAAGAACATAGCCAGAGTCCGTCCCATTCTCTCTCGGGCCAACACGGAGACGCTAATGCGTGCTTTTATCACCAGTCGTATCGACTACTGTAATGCCCTGCTTTCTGGTCTTCCCAAAAAGAGTATCTCAGGTTTACAACTTTTACAAAATTCAGCAGCTCGTGTCCTGACGAAGACCAGGAGGCGGGACCACATTACACCGGTTTTAGAGTCACTGCATTGGCTCCCCGTGTGTTTCAGGATCCATTTTAAAGTTCTTTTAATGGTTTTTAAATGTCTTAATGGTCTTGGTCCTTCTTATCTTTCAGAATTGATTTTACCATATGAGCCTTCGCGGTCCCTTCGCTCCTCTGGCAGGGGTCTCCTAGTTATTCCTAAAGTCAACAGAAAGACTCACGGCGAGGCGTCTTTCCAATACTATGGCCCTCGCCTCTGGAACGACCTGCCAGAGGAGCTCAGGACCGCAGTGTTGGAGCCATTTATGCCATGATCCATGTTTTAGCCTCCTGCCACTGCGTGGCGCTGTGTGTATCCTGTTACCTGATTACCTGCCCTATAAAAGGCAGAGTCAAATGCACACAGGTGTTGCAGTGTGGAGGTAAATAGTCTTTCGACCGTGTCTGTGGGTGCTGGGGAGCTGTGTATATTGTGGATGGCTGAAGGTGATGCCAATAAAGCTTTTGGAACTCAGTATTTTCATGCACTCTTTGTTGGAAGACACGCGTCCGAGACGCCTTAAAACACTGCAATCAGAGCGGACACTGCACAGGGCATTTGGACGCTACATTGTCGAAAGACTACCTCAGGCACCGGGCGTTACTTGGTGGCGCCGCTGTGATTGGCACAGCACGGTTACCTGGAGTAGAGGACCCACCAACTACCGTAGCGGTGATCGCGAGGTCTACGGCGAGCCGGCGGACTGTTGGCGGGAGGAGGAAGGAAGGGGACGGCATCGAAGACGGTCTGCGTCTCTATATACAACGGTGGCGAGGGACAGAGACGGTGCGGGAGCTTCATTGATTGCAAGCATCACGAGGAAGCGACCCGCCCCGCAGTGAGCGCCACACGTTTGGAGAAGGCCGCGTGGATTGGCCATCGGGTATGCAACACTTTGCTTTGATCGTAAAGGGCAGTATTTGACCCTGATGGCGCACGAACAGAATATTGACTTTTGGGAACGGGACTTGGTGTGCACTGTAAAAAAGAACACTGTAAAAACCGCGCACAACCCACTTCAATATAAAAATGACAAAAATGAAAAAATAAAACGTGAAGGGTCACATAAAGACACTCATGACGTAAAGAAAATGAAAGCTTCTGTAGCAGCAGCTCTTATAAAGGCAAAGGCTAAGCATGCTGCGCTATTGGTCAAAGCTTCATTTATGGAACAGCAGTATGAGCTTGAAGCAAAACAACGTGCTATTAAAAGAAGATTAGCAGAACTGGACCTTGAAACTAAAATAGCCGAGGTTACTGCAAAACTGGTGGTTTTAAATTCGTCAAAGAAACACAAATTGGCTAAGTCCAGTTTGGCTCAAGAGAAGCTCCAGCCTGAACCAAATGACACTCAAGCCGCCCCGTTAGCAAAAGGTGTTGCAGGTGAAACAGGGGCTGGTGACAAGTTTGAAGAAATTGACTGGGAGGGACCAGATATGTATGTTCCAGTGGTGGTTCCGTGTGCTGATTCAGGGGCCGGTAACCCCACTGAAATGCACCCTCCTAATGATTTCCCACAAAGTCTTCTTCCTGCTACTCTTGAGCACCAACCAGAAATTCAGATTCCTGATGTGGACCTGGTGGAATTGATTTCCATCAAAATGGACAGTGAAAGCAGATCATACGTTGACCAACCTCTTGCTGAGGTGGTTGCTGATGTGTCTAAGGACGAGGAACCTGAGAAGATTGCTGCCTCTGTGGAGGACGACGACAGTGACAGGCCAGTTCCAAAAAGGCCGCTGCTTGGGCTGGTTTGTGGACCATCCAAGGACACACTGCCCACAAATGACCTCCACCTTGCAGTGCACAACATCACAGCAGTTGTTGCACTGTCCTCACAAACTCTTGGTGAACCCACACATGTGAATGGGGCATTAATGAACTCTAAAAAATGTATTGCTGTATGGTTTGTTTTTGTTTTGTTCCTGTTTGGTTGGCGAGCCCTCAAACTGTTTCAACTAAAGAGTTGCAAGGCCTTCAAAAGAAAGAGGTGGAAATGTATATATTTTTAAACTAAACCGGGATGGAATGCTAATTATGAAATGTTGAGTATTGACAAGATTTTGGAATGTGGATATTGAGTTTGAGTTCTAGGAAAAAGCTATACATTCTGCAAACGTTTTAACATATCAAATAAGTTTGGTTATGGCTCTGTTAAGTTTTTTATGTAATTGTTATCGCTCCAGGCTCTAACAATTAAGGGGCCGGTGTGTTGGAGCCATTTATGCCATGATCCATGTTTTAGCCTCCTGCCACTGCGTGGCGCTGTGTGTATCCTGTTACCTGATTACCTGCCCTATAAAAGGCAGAGTCAAATGCACACAGGTGTTGCAGTGTGGAGGTAAATAGTCTTTCGACCGTGTCTGTGGGTGCTGGGGAGCTGTGTATATTGTGGATGGCTGAAGGTGATGCCAATAAAGCTTTTGGAACTCAGTATTTTCATGCACTCTTTGTTGGAAGACACGCGTCCGAGACGCCTTAAAACACTGCAATCAGAGCGGACACTGCACAGGGCATTTGGACGCTACACGCAGAGAACGTTCATGTTTTTAAGAGCAGGCTCAAGACCCACCTTTTTAGTTTAGCTTTTAATTAATATTTACTTATATTAACCTTATTTACCGGTTTTAGTTCTATTACTTCTTTATTTTCCCTCTTTTATCCTGTGCTATTTCACGCACAGTTTTAGCTGTTTTTAATGTATCTCTTATTAAATATTTATTTATTTATTTGTATTCATTTATTTTTTATGTTCTCCTAGTGGTTCCTCTGAGGGAGCCCTCTGCCCCGGGAGTGCTGGTTGGCTGTGGCCGTGCGGGCGCTCTCCTGGGGGTGCCTGGATGGAGGTAGGACGTCTCTCCTACACCTACTCCGGGCCCCCTGGGTTGGCGCTCTGTGGCTGTGGGCGATGGGCTGCTCCTGGTGCAGACGGCTCCTTGGATGATGTTTCCTCTTTCGGTCGATCTGTACCCAGCCTTATACTCAACTCTATGTCCATTTTTATTTAAGACTTTTAACTGCTGGGCTGTCTGTACGTATATGTGTCTGTGTGTCTGTGTGCGCGGGTGGTGGGTGGTGGGGTTGTAGTTATTTATGTATATTTACTGGTGGGGACGATTTTTATTATTTTTAATGATTTTTAAGCACTGTAAAGCACTTTGTGTTACATTTTGTATGAAAAGCGCTCTATAAATAAAGTTTGATTTGATTTGATTTGATTCAGCACAGTAATCAAAGCCAAAAGAGGTACAGTCATAGGTAAATACGTAAATAATTAAATAAATAAATAGCGTGGATATGACGCTCAAAAGGAGTAGGCTTAAGCTTAAGCTTGTTTGCACCTACCCCCTTGTGTACTGAAGAATTTGATACATTCATTTACTGCATAATCAAGAAGATATGACAGTTATTTTGTCTTATTCCAGTGACTATACCAGTGAGATAACAGAGTCTTTTCCCCTTCTTGTCCTAGGATCAGACTGTCATAGCGCCACACACCTTTAAAGAAGGGATGAAACTGGAGGCTGTTGACCCTGCTGCTCCCATCTCAATCCGACCTGCTACAATCACCAAGGTAACTGACTTCTGCTTCACTCAGGGGGATTTTCCGGTTTAATGTTCATTGTTCACCTACAAAGTCATAGTTAATGACATTTTATACACAGTGAATTATTATTATTACATAGACTGTAATTGTATTTCTCTTTTGTGGTTCATATTTTCTTACTTATTTTACTGAAAAAACCACATCTGGTTTATTTGCTCATCTATAATCAGCGAACACAAACAATAACATCAATGCATCAATAATCACATTAGTCTTAATAAATCAAATTTCAAAAATGAATTGTAATACTTTTTACACTGAAACAAGAAAACCATTGAGTCTGAACCTGAATCTGCGTTGTCACTGTGTACTTTAGGTCTTTAATGAGCAGTACTTCTTGGTGAAGATGGATGATCTTTGTGGAATTGAAGACTCTGAGGGCCCTGGTCGATCCTTCCTGTGCCACAGGGACAGTCCAGGGATCTTTCCAACTCAGTGGAGCCTCAAAAACGGGCTCACTCTTTGCCCTCCACCAGGTCTGTCTGTTTGGGCCTCATTTCAACCACTTAGGATTCTTTGTATGATCTGGTCATCCATCTCATGTTCTCCTCCAACTTCTCCCAACTTTTTTTTTATGCCTTATGGATTATTGTTTTTGTGTTTAGGGTACCAGGGTCCAGATTTTGACTGGGCAGATTATCTAAAACAGTGTGAGACAGAAGCTGCTCCTCAGCAATGTTTTCCAACAGTAAGTCCTTCTCACTCACGTTTATATTTACATAGTAGTGTTGTGTAACTGTCTATTTTGTACCACTGTGTCTGGTAGGTTGACATAGTGAGTTACTCATAGATCATTCAGAAAGAAGCCAACAATTATCTAAAAATTAGTGGTTGAAAATTGCACTGTGTAATGTTACTTTAGAAGTATGAGCTGGTCCACTTTACTGTATTAAAGTTTGTTTCTTACCTTCTAGGAGCAGAGTGAACACAGCTTCAAAGAGGGAATGAAACTAGAGGCTGTCAACCCAATGTCACCAGAACATGTTCACGTGGCCACAGTCACCAGGGTCAAAGACCAATACATTTGGCTCAGTCTGGAAGGTGAGGCCAGACACTCGGAAATATAGAATAAGCTTGTTTGCTGTCTACTTGTTGACATCTACCGTAAATTTCGGCCAATTAAGCGCACCTTACTGAAAGCCAGCCAGCTAAATGTGCGGCCTTGTACACATACCGGCCACACACGAATACAAGCCGCTGGTTTTCATAGTGCCGTGCATCCGCTCAGAGCGGCCCATGGCGCAGATGAGGAGGAAGAGACACCTCATCCCGGAGAAAGGTGCAGTTGCAGGCAGAGGGAGGGCGGCAGTGATAAACGCGTAAAAAAAGGCACGCAGAAATGGCCAGTGTAGCCGACCTCAATGTGGAAGTGTAGAGGCCAAGCACACCAGAACGCAGCGCGCCGCGTCACAGCACTTTAGAGGCTTTTCTCAAACCGTGCGGGGCTTTACACACGTGATTTATACATTTATCATAAATAAAAGAGAGAGAGAGAGCAAACGTGGCTCTTTTTTGTAGGTTAATAGCGAGTTGGCGACAGACACGAGTTTAACATGCTTCCCCTGATGCATGAGCCCTGATGATGGTTTCTCTGTCTCCGCGGCTTCTCTCGTCCCTCCAAACAAAGTTCCCGGCGGTCTCCCTCTCCGTCATGGCCAGACCCGCCTCTGCAGGATGGTCTGGATTCTAAGCGTTGATTAGAAGTCCCATCTCACTTTTGCGTTTACTGCTAGAGACGCCTCTAGTGCCTGTTGGCGGCTCTATATTGGCCGCACCGTCATATCGGCCGCAGGGTTCAAAGCATGGGAAAAAAGTAGAGGCGTAAAGGCCGGAAATTACGGCACTTAAAAGTATACAGTATAGAGAGTATACTACTTTTAGGGGACAATGTATATGGAAACATACATACAAAACAACACAACCATAAGAAATTAATTGACATATTTAAAGATTCTTTTATTTATTTTTTGTTTGTTTGTATCATATTTAGTGCACAATTATTGTGTTCACTGTATGTATGTAGTTTTAATTTAAAAAACTGTTTTAAATTCTTATGTGCATTTGACAGGACTGAAATCACCAATGCCTGAGCTGATCGTTCACGCTGACTCTTTCGACATATTTCCTGTCAGCTGGTGTGAAACAAATGGATACCCTCTTGTCCATCCTATTAAGCCCCCAGGTAACTGGATTTTCCTTTCACGTTTGTACATTATGGGGGTCAGTTATCACGGCAGATGCTAAATAGCGGATGCAACCTGAATAATAAAATATGCTATTTTGTTAACATGTTGCACCTAATTTACCATTGCTTGTATTATGGCCCTGAATCTTATATGTAGATTAGATAAAGAATTTCTCTCTTTCAGCTGAGAAAGAACGGAAGATTGCAGTGGTCCAGCCTGAGAAGCAGTGAGTAGAATGTGTTTACGATAAAACAAGCCAAAAACATGTGATGTTTATTTGTTGTTTTATTTTATTTTTTACAGCAGAATACCACCAAAATCATCGTCACCTGATGATGTCAAACCACATGTAGCGAACCAGTCAGAAGCAGGTAGGTCTGAATCCGATCTCAGACCAAAGTTGCTGAACTCTGAAGGAGATGAGTTGATGATAATGCTTCCTGTTTGTGTCTGTGTACCCTGTTCATGGAGAGTTTGTGTGTGTGTGTATCTGTAGGGCAGGGCAATGGAAAATACTGCAGTCCAAAAATCTACTTCAATCACCGCTGCTTCTCTGGGCCGTATTTAAATAAGGGGCGTATTGCTGAGCTACCTCAGTTCATTGGACCTGGGAACTGTGTCCTTGTTTTAAAAGAGGTGAGAGGAAAAGCCTGTTATTCTGTATTTATACTACCCATGTATCCAAGTGTCAATGAAATATTTGTGTTTTACAAATATTTCTTTTACAAAAGTTGTTTTTATCCCAATACCACAGTAGCGGTTGTCTCATAGGTCTGCACAAATATTGCAGATTTACAAACATGACCAGTTAGGAAACCAACAGGGACACAGACATCAAACAGTGAAACACACAAACAAATGTGATGTTCAAATGAACAGTCAGCAGTGAGATGGATACGTGCCCTGGGCACCCCCCGTCCTTTATGGCAAGGAAAAAGTAAGCTAATGAGCTAATGCCCAGTTCTTGCTGGACCTTCATGTCAGCAGGGAACTCATTCAGAGAGAAGGGTCTGCAGGTCCACAGGTTGCTCAGACATTTTTAGGATAGGTCAGTCTTTTCTGCGGCAAAATAAATTCTCAGCATTATGTTCGTGTGCACCGAAAGACTAGCCTGGAAAAATCCAGACTCACCGCTGTACCAGCCGATGAGTCTGGTCACCCCTGCGTCGAATCCATTTCCCACAGCGGTAGATACGCAAGCAAACAGGAAGCGGAGTAAACCAATCAGCGAAGAGGGCGTCTGCCGTTGATGTGGTGTCATTAGCGGTTTTGCGTTAATATTTGCGCAGGATTATGGATAACCAAACTCACCTACTGTCGATGTGTTTTTGGTCATTTACCGCCAACTGGAGGCACGCTTTCTCTCTTTCGTGCATCGTTCGTAGATTGTTATTGAGGGAACTTCCGCGTCCCGTGAGTGACGTTGCCCGCTAACAACACGTCACGGCAAATAAACGAATCTGATTGCACGTGAACGGATTGATTTTGCGGAAGCCGCGAACGAGGACGGGGTGACCAGACTGATCCCCCGCTGGATAAAAAAATACAGAGGGGAATCATTCTGGTCCCACCAGGCTACCGAAAGACATGCTGATACCAATTTTGATTTAATATTTTGTAACCGTTTCCTTACTGTAATTAATTTGATGTCAAAACAAGACAAGACCCTGTTTGCAAAATAATACTCACAATTTGTTTCCTGAAAAAAAAAGTGGAAGTAGGATTTTTTTTGTAAAGAAACAAAAACAACAAATGTTTCCAATCAGAATGTAACATGTAAGAAATATGTTTTTGTACATTATGTGTAAGAGCTGTTTTCCTCCTATTTTGCCTTCAGGTATTAACATTGCTCATAAACTCTGCATACAAGCCGAGCCGTGTGCTGAGAGAGCTGCAGCTGGATCAGGAGAGCCGCTGGCAAGGCCATGGAGAGACGCTTAAAGCCAAGTGAGGAAACACCTATAATGGATTTTCTGCTAAGACAAAGCTGCACTATTAGCAACACATGTTGCACTTGTGACTAAATCCTTGCATTACATTTTCAGATATAAGGGCAAGAGTTATCGGGCCACAGTGGAAATTGTCCGCACTGCGGACCGAGTGGCAGACTTTTGCAGGAAAACTTGCATCAAGCTTGAATGCTGTCCAAACCTATTTGGGCCTCGTATGGTACTAGAACGCTGCTCGGAGAACTGCTCTGTGCTCACCAAGACCAAATACAGTAGGTGGCCTCCAACAGAGGATTTTATTAAGACTGTTAATACTTGATTGATTGTGTTTCTCCCATTGACGGTTGGATGTTATAAAAAAGCAAGTCTGAAACTATTTAAAGACAGCTTTTTGTTAATGCAGATGTTTTTGTTAGTTTTACTTTTTTGGGGGCAATTTTTTTGCCCCCAGGTTGTTGTAGTTAAAATAAAAAACACAACACTACAATCCAGGTTAGCTTGACTACTTCTTACAGACTTGTACATGCATAACATATTTTGAAATATGTTCTTTTGTTGTAATACCATAGCATATTACTATGGAAAAAAGAAGAGCAAACGGGTCGGCCGCCCTCCTGGAGGCCATTCCAATTTGGAGGGTGTAGTCAAGAGAAGAGGTAGAAGGAGGAAGAGGAGGAAGCAGCTCTTTGTTCATAAGAAGAGACGCTCATCAGCATCTGTTGATAATACACCTGCTGGGTCACCACAGGTACGGTATATAGTATCTGTTTATTTTCAGCATCTGGTTAAAAGATTACTAATGATTACCAATTGATCGATTTTGTCCCAGGGAAGTGGAGAGGAAGAGGATCTTGATGAAGATGATTCTTTTAGTGATGACTCGGGATCAGAGCTGCAGGATGATATGCAGGATGACTCTGAGCAATCTGTTGGCAAATCCCAGCCAACTACTCCCTCACCATCACCGCCGGCAACACCACGGCCCACACGCCGGCGCAGGAAACCCCGCTCTCCGTCTTTCTCTGACGATGAGAACCACCCTCCTTCACCAAAAGTAAGGGCTTACTCTTAATTAAACATTGCATGTTTGGTTTTAATAAATGCATAATATTTAAGTGGCACCTCTGGTCCACCCCAGTGTAATGGTCTGGACATGCCTGGTATAAAATGATAATGACATGGAAAAAGATCTCAAGACCCTGTTTTTTACTCTTGTTACAATAGACCTCAAAGATCGAGCCTCCTCAGAAGTTGTGTTTGGAGACCAGCCCTCTGGAGTGGAGTGTTACCGATGTCGTGCGCTTCATCAGGACCACCGACTGTGCCCCACTCGCCAGGATTTTCTTGGATCAGGTATAAATCCCACGATGTTCAATAACTTCAAATAATAGCAATATTATTTATTTATATCATTTATATTTATATATATATATATATATATATATATATATATATATATTATATTATTTAGTGCCGTAATCAGCGCTGAAAAGTTGGATTTAGGTTTAAAATTGTGCACGCCAATAGTTGCTTATTTTCTGTTGGCTAATTTTAGTTTCTCTAAAATGTCAAAGTGCTATTGCAGAACTTCAAGTCAGTTCAAGTAGTGCAATATTTTTAGGGCTTATATTTGAAAATATCTGGTTTTGTGCATAAAAGTATGAATCAATGGAACTCCAGATTTAGACAGAGTTTTTTCTTGTTGCCATGATGAAGTAATATATTTGCTGGTGTTAACATTTTAAGAAGGACTTCTGTTCAGTTCACTCCTGTATTACTGTCGTCTGAGCTCTTTTAAAAAAACAATCTGTTTTAATTATGTTCATATACTTGCAGGAAATTGACGGGCAGGCCCTGCTTTTGCTGAATCTACCCACAGTTCAGGAATGCATGGACCTAAAGCTTGGACCAGCCATCAAGCTTTGCCACCACATTGAGAGAGTGAAACTGGCATTTTATCAACAGTTTGCTACGTAGCATAAATGCAAACAGGCAGGACAAAAACATGAAGGGAACACTGCTCATCTGTCAAAATCAAAACTCAAGATGCACAGGAGAAACATTTTTGTGTAAATAGAGGGCAAACGTTTAGTAGGCTTATGGGTCAACCAAATAATTGTCCAATGTAAACTTTTGAGAGGCAGTGTGAATGTTGTTCATCCATCTACTCAACAACCAGTAGTCATCAACAGCTTTCTTGTTTTTAGAATTGCATCCTAAACATTTTCCCCAAACATGTTTTATGGCTTCAAACAGACGTCTATCTTTATGACTTCATTTGTGAGCTGGATATATACGGCCCTGCAAGGAAGGGACCTATTGCTGGATAGATGTAGAAATAACTGGCTAAATGATTTACTAGATGAGTGTTATCTCTGTGTTAATTCCAAACACCAGTGTGACTTTGTATGAAAAAAGTAATAATATTAAATGTGTGTAAACTGGTAATTTTCATACGTGTCTGTTGAAAAAATATGTGTACAGCTCTGTAAGCACAAGTTGAACCATTATATTGTATATGTAATTCAGTATGAAATTGTACAGTGTATATAATTATCTTTTAGTGTATAAAAATGCACTACTCTATGCTCTGTTGTTGGCCTAAAATGTTAGTGTTTTAATATGTAAACTGCTTGATGGACGTGTGTAAAAATTGTTTAACAAGTTTATGGTGTGCTAGACTGTGTTTAGAAAGTTTTTTTTTTTTTCCTGTTTTAGTTGCACTTATGGATTTTTTTGGTTTTTTGTAAGTCAACTAAAACCTGACTGAAACCCAATAAAATAGCTGCAAAAAGCCACCAAACTAGCTCTTCATATTTTCCATAATGATACTTCACTTCCCAGCACGCACTTGGTTATTTTGCGTCATACGTAGCGTGTACGTCTGTCAACAGAGGGGACAGTGCCGAGCAGGGAAGCAGCTGGAAGTACTTCATAAACCGTGACCTGCAATTATATGATGCGTTTGTACGAAATATGATAGAAAACACGCGCAACCGCATTGAATGTAAATCCGATTGTTTACATGAGCATTGCGTGATAAGTTCAAGTACTTACTGCTTCGTTCAGCGCGCGATTACTTCAGAAACGCTCGTTAGCTGTTAGCTAGCCTAGCAAGTGATGATAGCTGCATCCCACAAGCAGCTGGATACCTTTCGCTTGGCATTTAAACAAGTGTATTCATGATAACGCGCGCATTTAGACATTTTATACCAAGGCAGAAACCCCGTGTTTTTCTGCATTTTGTGGAATTTTCTCGTCTTTTGCACGAGTTATGACCATTTTATGTGCAGCTTGTACAACCAAACCAGCTTGAAGTGACATGTTTTCAGTGTGGTACCTTTTTTGTAATTAGCGTTTTTTTTGTTCTTGTCTTCAGTACGTGACTCCTCAACTTAAATAGGGACAAACTAACATGAGCGTTTCGAATAAACCAAGAGTATGAGTCCACACCAGCGTTCTCCTGAGACTCTGTCCAGCCTTTCGATTAGCTGACCAACATCCGCTTTCAACATCTGCCTCGAGTGCCCTGTGTTTTTGTCGTGTCTCATGGCTGCTGTGAGTGGGGCCAACATGTTGACTGCTCCAGGGGCAGCAGGAGCACAGCCTGCCCTGTCTCCAAACAACATCTCGGTGGCCCCCAGTCCAAACCCTAGCGCTGACCTCGGTGGCTGCAAGAATGGGGCCCTGATGGACTCATTTGGGATTTTTCTCCAAGGACTCCTGGCTGTGATGGCTTTCAGTATCCTAATGTGTGAGTGTCTGTCATGATATATCCACCTTGCATTATATTTAAACCCAGCTGAACCTCACACCGCCACTATGTAAGTTATGGGAATGCCTTGTCTCCGTTGCGCGTCAGGACACCAGAAATACAAAGTTGTTTTAAGTGCATCACTGCAATTAACTTTGGGCTGATGGTCTGTGATGATTTCATCATCTAAGAGTTAAATTCTTTGCAAGTGAAGTTGCATGATGCATTTTGTGTTTGCATGGTGAACTGTTTGATTTGTCCTTACAACTTAAACCCTTTTTCTCTTTCCCCAATCTTTGGTGTATCTTCTTGTGTTGTGTACGTTAGGCACTGATCTAGTCTTCTACAGCCCTAACAACTGTATTCAGTATTCGTGCAAGTGTATACTGTCAGCTGAATCTGCACTAAACCAAATACAGTAGGTAATCTAATTGCAATCACAATATTTGTGAGAAATATTATACATGTTTTTTTTTTTTCATAGACTGTTCAGCCCTATATTGAACTTATATTTTGTTTTTGTTTTTTAAGATTGTGTACTCCAAAATGGTAATTGTGAAAAAGAAAAAAAACACTTGCAAACACACACTCATTGGTAAAACGGTGGTTGCATTTACAGGGTTTGGACTATGTTTCTTTTGGCTCAGTTAGACATTCGGTTCACACCCAGTTCTGAAGTCATGGTTTGCTCAAAACAGGAGCTGAGGTCATAGCAAAGCATCTTTGAGTCTACTAGAAAGTACTGCACGAAGAACATGTTTTCTAGTTTTCATAATACATTAGTCTAATTTTAGTCAAATATGTCTAGTTGAGCGCTTTCCCGAGTAAGTTGCTTTACAGTTTTGTCCATAATTCATTCGCACCATACTTGGTGGTGGTAAGTTTCTATTAAGACCTGCCCTGGGGTAGACGGACTGAAGTGAATTGTGAAGCTTTCTTCTATATGTTGGTGACCAAATTTATCAAACAAATGTGTGTACATTTGCAATAAACTGTAATTGTATCGTGTTGAGCATTTCTATCTCCCTTTATTAACAACCTCTTTGCTCCAAGAACTATTGGAACTCATAAGATTAGTCTTGTTTTACTGTAAATGAATACAGATAAATTCATGTAGGCGCCCCTTTGCTCATCAATGTATTTTGTGTGTTTTCACAGTAAAGCGTTTACGAGAGCCCAAACATGAAAGAAGACCCTGGAAAATCTGGTAAGTTCGCTTGAGAGAAGATATAACAAATGTATTTATCTTACAGTGGAGAAATTGACTCTGGGGTGTTTCTTTGGCAGGTTTCTGGACACTTCTAAACAGGCCATAGGGATGCTGTTCATTCACTTTGCTAATGTCTATTTGTCTGACCTTACAGAGGAGGACCCCTGTTCGCTGTAAGACCATGCCACATTCACTTTCTCAATTTGAACAACTGACATGCTCATATATATTTATGTTTTGTCTTAGCTATCTCATTAACTTCCTTTTGGATGCATCTTTGGGGATGTTAATAATCTATGCCGGCGTACGAGCAGTTAGTGCTATTGTTGAGTGGAGGCAGTGGGACTCTTTGCGTTTTGGAGAATATGGTAGGTAACATTGTGGTACTTTGTATTGTACTTTTTTTTTAACCAAAAGAGGGCACTATTTACTATTATTCCTTTTTCCCATATGATGTGCATTGACATTGGGATAGGGCTGTATGACTTAAAATTCATATCAAGGCATAAAAGAGTAATACAACATATATGACACCAAACAAAATACTTTAAACCCACATTGTTAAGTTTATTGGGCAAAATAGACTCATGGCTCTTTTATTATTTTTATACATTTAAATTGACTTGAATCTGAAGTAGGTCCATCTCCACCTGAAAGATTTAATAAAGCAGTCTAATTTGGCCCCAATGAATGCTTTGCTAAAACAGCTTGTGTCTGACTATTCATGTGTTAAATTGTAAAACAACAGTGGCATTGAGACGTTAACTTATGGCTTCCACTCTCTTAACTCGGATAGGACAGGCTTGCTTTTGTATAGTGATGAGCGTGAAAAGAGGGAAACCTCAAATGGCTGTTAAGTATATGTACAAGTGAACATCTTACAGTCCTCCTATTGGGCACATTTCTTCCAAAGTTCTACTTGCTCTCTAAAGGCGAAAGGCATTACAGAGGTAACAAATCCTTTCGGTGTGATTATTGGAGCTTGACGATCCCCCACAGTCGGTGATTATGCTTCTCCGAGTTAGCCAGCTTGTTACATGAGTGTTACCAGAATTGGTCAGAATCAGAATTGTTTTATTGGCCATTGTTAGGGAACAGGTTCACAACTAGGATTGATTATTTATTTATTTCGGTTTAATCGTGCAACATGAGACCTAAAACATATACCACATAACTTAGATAAATAATTAACTATAAAACACTTTATTAGATTATAAGGGCTTGCTTAAAAAGATTACATTTAAAATATGATAAAGATAACAATTTGACAGAACAACAGCGTGAGTGTATTCACAGATGTGCAGGTGCATTCAGTGTTAGCTGTAGCTGAGTGTGGACATACCACATAGTGCAATAGAGCAGTGCAAATGTCTGGGACAGGTTAATACACTTGTGAGTCTGATACAGAGTTATTGGGCCGTGTCGTTCATGAGTCTGATGGCGGACTTGTGGCAGGAGGCATGGGTCTGAATGGACTAGCCTCCTGACTGAGGGGAGAAGGGTGAATAGTCCGTGTCCAGGGTGTAGGGATGGGTACCGTTAAACGGTGCCTACTTGGAACCGACCGAAAAGCTCCGGTCGGGGGTGGTATCGAAAAACAAAAATTCTTTCGGTGCCAACTTTCGGTTCTTTTTCTCTCCAGAAGTCAATATATGACCCGCAGCGAGTCTAAAAAAAACATGAACGTGTGCGCAGATAATGAGCCGCTTCAGCGCAAATGGAGCGAAGCAAAACTATAACTTAAAACTATAACTTAAAGAGAAGCAAAGCTATAACGTACTAAACATTTGTAATAGAGACGGCTCAGCCGCGGTCTGCGCCAGGACTAAACCAGGTCCAGGACTTACACCGGTTGTAAAACCCAGAGTCAAACTAAACCAGTTATTATAAACCAGGACTGAATAAGAAATTTGAGTTTTTAGGCAAATTGAAAAACAAAACAGAGCAGTGACAACAAGAAAGACGTGTTTACCTTTAGCGACAGACACGGAGGCTGAGTTTACGGGCTGTTGTTTACAACTTTACAGGCAGCTGCAGCGAGAGGAATATCAAAGATTGTTTGTGGAAAAGTGAGCGCTCACTCTGTATTAGACATTTTTTGTACAGTTGTTGTACATTATTAGTGGCAGAGTGAGCGCTCACACCATGTAAGGATCTTTGGCGGGAAAGTGCTTCGTCAAAGCGCAGTGTGTTTAGAAAAGTTTATCCGAAAGAAACCCGTGTCCTGATGTGGATCTGTCTCTGCAGCTGAGGAGGTAATAACGTCCTTTATTTCTTTTTATCACTGCTTAAGTGGAAATTGTGCTCAAAACATGAAGTTACAGGTGACGCTGCTGCGACCTGTGGAGCTTCTGTTTTGCGGTTTTAGGACTTTTTCCTTTTATACACGTTATTTTAATTGAATTAAAATGACATAGGTACCGAAAAAAGTACCGTTAAGGAACCGGCACCGAAAAGCAGGTACCGTTAAAGTAGTGGTATCGAAAAAAAACGAACGGTACCCATCCCTACCAGGGTGAGAAGGGTCAGCTCTGATCCTCAGCAGCACGCACAATGCGCTGCAGTCGATGCCCTTCCCGGTCTGTAGCGCCGGGGTACCACACGGGGCTGGAGGAGATGAGGATGGACTCGATGATGGCCGTGTAGAACTGCACCAGCATCTTGGTCGGGAGTTTAAGTTTCCTCTGCTGGGCCTTCTTGATGAGGGAGATGATGGTACATGATCGGTACAGCCCTAATTATTATCTCCTTTTCTGCTCACAGGAGAGCCAGTACAATGCACAGCTTGGCTTGGTCAGTGTGTTCTCTACATTCTCATTATGATGTTTGAAAAGGTCCTGATCATGCTTGTTCTTCTCATCCCACAATGGAAAAAGGTCAGAACATTAGCAAGCTAAAATATATATAAGACATTTTAACTGCTTTTTTGTTGCTGTGTTTGTTTACTTTGTTACAATTACAGTTTAACCAAACCAAATGATCTTGAATTTAAATTATTATTAGAAAATGTAATATCCTACTACGACTAAGATTATTCATTTAAATAAAAGTCTTATCAATTACAAAAGTACACGTAAAATAAAAGCTACAATATACATTTTCATTTAATTTGTTGCAGTTGGCTGTCCTCAACCCCATAAACAACCCTGAGTTGGAGCTGGCCATCGTCATGCTTATTGTTCCATTCTTTGTGAATGTAAGTTTTGGCGTTATTAAATCCCTGCTCTGTGGGTCTATGGATCTAGAATTTTATTCTTATCCTTTGACATGTTGTCCTGTACATTTTTTTTTTGTGATGATTTTTCTTGATTTACATAATTTGGTACTACAAGATCCCTTTTGTTTTTATACAGGCCCTAATGTTTTGGGTTGTAGATAACTTTCTAATGAAGAAGCACAGAACAAAAGCGAAGCTTGAAGAAAGGGAGGAAGACTCGAGGGGAAATGGCAAAGTCCGCTACAGGAGAGCCATGTCTCATGACGACTCCGAGTCCGAGGTAAGTGTTGTCATTGTTGTTGTTAACCAAGAATTGAGAGAAAACAGGTGTCCAGGTTCCGCACGCCGTCTTCAAACGTCTTAAATTTGCTGAAAATTGGAAGCATGTATTTTATGTTAAATAGTTCATATTCCGATTTTCTTAGAATCAAAATTGTGATCTAGGTTATATCATAATTCATGTGTTCTTGGTATATTTAGATTTTTACTATCGCCACAGTCACCTCTTAGTGCTACAAGCGGGAGGAGTGCGCTTGTGCACTCCGTGTTCGTGTGGTTGTTTAGTGATGCTCTGAATCAGAAGCAACAAATTAGTTTTGCCTTTCAGCGTAGTCTTGCTTCGATTCTTTAAACTTGAGGCAACTCGGTGGATGTGAACTCAGAGAATGGAGGGTCAGACAAATGTTTTGGTGTTTATAAAACGCTTGAGGATTTACTATGCGTCATCATAGTTGTCATCATAGTTGTGCTCTGAGTGGTGACCACTTTTTAATGTTGCCAAGTGAATTGGGTTATATATAAAATATAATATATATGTGTTAGAGAATGAGATATTATTATAAGGATGCTGCAATCCTTTTTAGGGCTTCACAATATGTATAGACTGACCCAATAAACTCGTATAGCAAGAAGCATGTGAATGTATAGCCATCATGCAGCATACTACAAAAATGTTCAGTTTGTCGAGATTTCCTGATTTGAGTTTCCAATTAGCCTTGTTTTAGTCATTTTTAAATATTGAACATTATAAGTGTTCAAGTTTACATACAAACGCTTTCGATTTTAAAGTCCTACCGCGTCACGCAACAAGGCTACAATCCGGTGTGGCATGTTTACATGCATGAGAGCCATAAATAAATAACACGCCCTGCTTACTAATATTTGAGGTGGTCACTGGCCACCCCTATGCACAACAGAGGCTGACCAATCGTAGGGCTGCCACTAATTATTTAGTGGCTAGCCTGGCTAGCCCCCTGACTTACTCCTGTAGACATTCTACTAAATTATTCCAATTTGTTGTTGCCTCCTTAACCAGTAGGAGGAGTGGTTGGATAAAAAGTCTGGGTTTGAGCATAAGCTGGATATTTTGGGGTTTCTATATTTCCATAGAACTTTAGGAGAATTTCACCCAAGTGCCCATTCCTACCATATACCACTCACCACTTGTTGTTTTTTATAATTCATTTTGTATATTTAAGCTCTGAAAGCTTCCTGCTGCAGTTGGTATTCTGAGCACGTGGCTTTGTAAGCAGTGGGGGATGGGTCCTGGTGGAGCACATGTATTGCGCAGAGCAGCTCTCGAGTGTGTGTCGGGCCAGTGGCGCAATGGATAACGCGTCTGACTACGGATCAGAAGATTCTAGGTTCGACTCCTGGCTGGCTCGGTGTACATTTTTAATCCCTCTATATATAAAGTTTGATTTGTATGGAGGAACTGCTAGTATAAGTACACTTATTGTTTTTAACTAGCGTGATTTTAACTTTTATCACGACTTGGTACTACATAGAGTGCAATAATGGTTGCACTTTGGTAAGCAGGCGGTAAACGTACCATATTATGACATTGTTAACTCTTATTAAGAGCTTATAAAGGACTGTTTTAGTCCTATGTTTTTTATGGTGGTTCTGTTCAGCATGCTGTGGAGGAGGGGCAGGCCTTTGTCTTTTGCTAACCACACATTCCTCTTAGTGGTATAGCCTGGGGGGAGGAGTGGTTTTCTGTGGGCCAGTGGCGCAATGGATAACGCGTCTGACTACGGATCAGAAGATTCTAGGTTCGACTCCTGGCTGGCTCGTCAATGTTTTGTGATGAGGTATTTCAGAATCGGAATAGTATTTACTGCCATGGTATGAGAACAAACTATGAATTGTTGTCAGTACAATCGTGCAACAAAATAAAGACAATAGGTCCAGGTATAACACAGAATGTAGATAAAAAATAAGCCATAAAGCTATAAGGGCATGCACATTGTGGCATCTCTTTGAATATGAGTCTTCCAATATTTTACTTAACCATTTATTATAATGTATTATGATGTTGTGAATCAAATTACTATCCACATTTGTTCTTGTATTTACAATGTAAGACGATACTTTACAATGTTGTTCAAGGTCTCATTTTTGACGTTTTAACCAAGTTACAACCTTAAAAATAAACTTGGAGCAATAGTCTGTTTTGTTTCAGTTGTGGCCTTTGCACTGAAGTCATCCCATTTTGAAAATATGAAAATAAATCTCATTCTTATGAGGGACGTGAAACCATATAGTCGGTGAAACCATACAGTCCTTTTTTACACATTCTGTCACGTCAGTGCTCAAATTCCCTATAAGTCTGTTGCCTTGATCAACAAGGCAAGTTAGTTATGCATGCTTAACTTGGGAAACAGCCCTTGTGAAAATACAGCTAGGTTGTAGGTACCCCAGGGCAAGGGCTTGTTGGGGGTGTCACGGCTAAAGTAGCGTGTGGGCCAGTGGCGCAATGGATAACGCGTCTGACTACGGATCAGAAGATTCTAGGTTCGACTCCTGGCTGGCTCGTAAAACTTTTGCTATTGGGTTTTTGATAATATCACAGAAAAAGCAATTTTTTTCTATAAGCTAAATCTGATCATGAGCCAAAATCCTCATTGAAAACTTCATTTTTCCACTTTGTGGCATCACTTTAAATGCATTTTAGCTTGGGAAATACCCTTGTGAAAATACAGCCACGTTGTAGGTTCCCCAGAACAATGGCTTGTTGGGGGTGTCATGGTGTGGTCATTCTGTGGGCCAGTGGCGCAATGGATAACGCGTCTGACTACGGATCAGAAGATTCTAGGTTCGACTCCTGGCTGGCTCGTAAATGTTTTGTTATTGGGTTTTTGATAATATCACAGAAAAAGCTATTTTTTTTTTGTAAGCAAAATCTTATCATGAGCCAAAATCCTCTTTGAAAACTTCATTTTTCCACTTTGTGGCATCACTTTAAATGCAAGTCTTCCAACAATTTTCTTATTAACCTTTTTTCATAATTTATTATGATGTTCTGAATCAAATTACTATTCACATTTCTACTTGTATTTACAATGTCAGACGATACTTTACAATGCTGTTTTCCTTCTTCTTTTTGAATTTTTACGGGCTCATTTTTTATGTTTTTACCAAGTTACAACCATAAAAATATACCTGGAGCAATTGTCTGTTTTGTTTCAATTGTGGCCTTTACACTGAAGTCATCCCATTTTCATTTTCCTCATTGTTATGAATGACGTGAAACCATATAGTCCTTTTTTCCTTATACTGTCACGTCAGTGCTCAAATTCCCCCTTAAGTCTGTTGGCCTAGTTAACTAATGAAGTTATGCATGCTTAACTTGGGAAACAGCCCTTGTGTGTGCGTCTGACTACGGATCAGAAGATTCTAGGTTCGACTCCTGGCTGGCTCGTAAATGTTTTGTGATGAGGTTTTTGATTGTATGATTGTGGTTCTCCGCAATCTAATCTGCCTTTTAAAAAACACAAACTGACCTCTTCATCTACACCACAAGCTGTAAATCCATATGCACACAACTTTTACCAATGATCATGACATCAGAGGCTGCAAATCTAGAAATACCAACACACGCAGATGTATCGGTTCTTAAGTGTAACTTACATGCGTTTGACTTTCACTCTGTTGTTTATTAAAAGTCACTCATGCAAATTTTTTTAATTTTGTTTCCTTTTCCTTTTCTAGATCCTCTTCTCAGCCGATGATGAGATGGATGAATCGGAAGAGGATGATGTGCGTCGTCTCACAGGGTTAAAGACCGTAAAGAAAAAGAAACACCGCATGGGGATTGCTGTTTGAACTGTGCCTCAGAAAACTTGGTTTGAAATGTTCCTGGTAGCAGATGACAGATAAAGAGGTAAAAAAGGATCTTCACTAAAGCCTAAGACACTAATGCATTTGTTATTGTGTGTGTCTTTGCTTTTCCTTAAAAAAAAACACAATGTAATATGCAGTAACCCGTTAGCTGTGGATGTCTGCTACATTTTGTCATACGTACAGAACTATCATTACACTGTAGGAAATATAATACAGCAATTTTTTAACCACTCAAAATTCATACTATGAGTTTGCAAAATTGTGCATCTCATAATCATTTGTATTTGAGAGTTGAAAGGGACATGTGCAAAATTAGCGTTTAGTATTTTGCCTCATCAAAGTTTATTCCAAAAGTAATCTAGTATCCTGAATCTCAATAGTAATTGCTCCAATCAGGATTACCTGCTGATTGTTACATATAACGTGATGTCCGCGGCATTTTTTTAGTTTTCTTTTTTTGTGACAAAGCAGTTGGTGCTCTTGCCTCACAGCAAGAATCTCCTGATTTCCCTTCGTGGGAAGGATGGGGCCTGTGTAGGTTTCCTCGGGATGCTTCTGTTAAATGTTTTTTTTGTTTTAGTAAATCTTTAAAAGGATATTTTCTGTTAAATATATATATTTTTTTCCCTCCTGTGCTAGCAGAAGGTGTGAAACAAGGTTTCTTATAAACTACTATCCTGGCTCATTTAGTGTCTTTCCATACATACTGTAGTGCATACTGTATTGTAGGTCACAAGCGACAAAAAATCAAGATGGTGCTTATAAGATTGTTTGTTAGTCACTATAAGCGGATTCGACATCTCGCCATGTGCAAAGTATGCTGGTCAGGGTCAATGGTCAGGACTACCCAGATCGTATCCTAAACCAGAAAGAGAAAGAATTCAAAGAACTCGAGGCCCATTGTCATTTCAAAAAGCGCCATCGATAATTTTCTAAGATCCCCTAGAGCTGAGATAAAGTTTTGAGAATGAGTCGACAGCAGCAAATAAATGCGAGGAATGAGTACGTATAGCAGATCGCATATACATCGTGAGGCTCCTTTATTATAACTTTATTGCACTCGTGAATAGGGCAAAATTCTTCCATTAAAGCCACATGGACCAGTCACGCACTGCAATGGGAACATTGGGAACCTGGCATATCGCCTTAAAACAACTTTAAGCAATGTGTAATAGTCACTAAATAGCTGGTTGTTCCTATGGCTTTATCGGGCTTTGTTGACACCGAAGGTAGTGAACTCTGACCGGGATATTACCACGCATGCGTACTGATAACACTGATTAAGCTTATTATGCATATGTCCATTTCAATATCAGTCAGCTTCAATGTTCAAATTTCAAATCCTTGGTATCCACACCAAGACAATAACAAAGACCAGTTGTTGAGATTAAGGGATGTTACGGAAGCTATTACAATAGGGCAAGAAACAAAATCTATCCAAGGTGAAGATGTTGTTTACACTCAACATTTATTAGTGGAAGAATCAAATGTGTATTGAATGCTTAACATATAAAGTCTTATACATAATACTCACTAATGGTCCACATACTTTTTGAAGTGTATAAGTATTTACGTATCATTTAAAAATTCCCCATATCATGCAATATTTCAGTACAGTCGCCTGCAGATCATTCCAGAGTTGAGTCGAAGGCTTGAGCACATATTACAAATAACTACTGTGTAACTTACATGTAATGTTAATGTCATAGAAGCACACTTTGGACTGGGTATCCTGGGATGTTAAACTTGTAAGACTGCAATTGATATCCACTGAATACTGTAACTGCAAAGACCAACTTGTCCCTCAGTCGGCACAAAAATAACTACTGTGTTTCCTCCTGTTTGTGATGCTTTCATGTACTGTGTGTTTTCTTCAACCTGTTGTATACAATATTAATTTGGGCCAAAAATGTGACTTTCACGAGATGTTTTATCTTTTTACTGTGGGGTTTGTTTGGTTTTGTTTTTTGCACATTTTTTCTTTCCATTTCTTTTTTCTTTTAAGAAACTGTGCCTGAGTGAAAATACCAGCAGGTGTTTTGTTGGTTCCGTGTATGAATTTTGTATTATTGTTTTCAATGTTGGTTATTCATGCAGGGGATAACCTGGCTCTGATCTTATGAATGTGACATGATAGACCCATAAACTGTTACGGGTTACGGACCATGCCGGAGGTAGTGAGTGACTGGGGAGTGCTTTTAGTGTTTTGGGTACTTACTTGCGAGGGTGGGGGCAAACATGCTTGGATGTCCTTACTGATCTTCTGTACGAAAATACTGAATGACAAACTGTTTTACTGTTATGTTATTCTTGGGAGGAAGATGTCACTACTTATTTACAGAAGTGACGCTTGTCAAAAAGATGGCTTTAAATATTGTGTTACGATACTAGACTAAAACGATAAATTATTATTGAAACTTTTACAATAAACATGAAATATTCACCCATTGTCTATTTTGGAAATTCTCCACTTGGCAACTAATTTCTAACAGAGGTGGGTAGAGTAGCCAAAGCAGGTGTTCTGAATACTACTTGAGTAACTTGTGGTGCATTTATTAAGTTATATGTTTTAGCAGTTATTTGAGAAATAAAATAACGTGGAAAATCTATATTTCAAAAAGAAGGATACACCAGGGATCTCTACCCAGGGAGTTGCCAGTTGCTCGCCAGTCCTTCCCAAGTAGCTTCCCAAAGGCCTTCTGTACATTTGGTTTAATATAGAAAAGAATAAAGTGGAAACTGATCTTGGCTCTATCTTGGATGCATACCAACACAAGTTTCATCAAAGTAGAAGCTCTCTGCCAAATTCTGCATAGAAGTAGCTCACGTGGTAGGCCTAAAAAAGGTTGGGAGACCCTTGAAAACAATATCGTGACTTGTTTTTAATATGCCAACATTTTGTCATCTTTGTCACTTAGGTTTTACTCCGTGGGAAGTGTAGCCTTGTACTGAATTGAAACAAACACAAATGTTACTGCAGACGTCTTGACCATAGTTTCACAGTTGTCCCAAAAGGTGTTTACTATCATCTCACACTATGATCACAACACTACACACCCGCTTTTTATGTAATGCCTCATTTAGCAGAAAGAAAAAAGGTGTTTTGAACGGAAGGAGGATTTGGAGCTGTTGGACTGTGTCTTATCAGCTGCTGCGTGTTAACTAAAGATGAGAGAAGGGGAGCCCAATTGTGTAACGTCACCCCTAATAATACTTCGTGACTGCAGTCTCAATGGGCATACACTGGAACACATGAGGCTATAAATACAGCGCGTCTCTGTCACATAAAGACACAAGCAGGAAGGTCAAACTTTGAACTGGCAATTTGAAACAATGTCACAGGCAAGTTAGCTGTCGATCACCATTCTGTTCTATTCTGTTCTATTCTATTCTATTCTGTTTTTGGAATAGCCAGGAGAAGTGAAGAAGAAAAAGCGACCCCCAATGAAGGAGGAAGATTTGAAAGGTGCTCGGAGTAAGCTGGGACTGAAAGGCGAGGTGAAGAGCAAAACCTACGAGGTCATGGCGGAGTGTGGTAAGAGTCTAATGGTTTGTTTTCTGTGAGATAAATTGGAGGAATGGTGTCTTGTTGGTCTTTCTATGTTATAAGCGATTTTTTTCTGTTGAGGTATCCTATTGTTTTTGGTTTCGGGCCCATGTAAAACAGACGTTCCCTGACCGGGAATCGAACCCGGGCCGCGGCGGTGAGAGCGCCGAATCCTAACCACTAGACCACCAGGGAGCGTATGACATGGAACTTGGTAGTAGCATTTTTTTTTTAGCTAGCACTTTCTTACAATAGGGTTTAACAGAAGAGTAAGCGAGAAAAGTAAGAGCCGAAATGAACAAATTTGCAACCAGCCACTGACACTGTGTGGCAACATTACTTCCGCTAACCTGATGTTTTGAGCCCTATTGTCACTCGTGGATCTGCTACAAAAACGAACATAGGCAACCATGATCTAAAGACATAAAATAACCCTTTATTTATCTCACAATGGAGAAATGCACTTGTTACATAAAGCCTCTGGTGCGACTCTTTTCAGCTGCTTTTGAAGAAAAGAAAACCTTGAGCCAGAATGAAGATAATTGTGACAAATTATTGGTTCAAGATCATATTTCTGCACTGGATTCAGAGGTGGTAAAATGGCCTATTTAAAGTTGGAACACGCCTGGCCCTTAAAATATTCAATCCAAGTGTTTGCAAAAGGCTTTACATTAAAAAAAAAATCATTGCCTCGTCTGTTCATAACAAAATACAAAACATTTGATTGGAGTGGAGAGGATATTGTGATTGTGGGTTGGACAACACAGTTCAGACAGAGCCTGAAGAGGAGAAGGGTGTGAAAAGTGGACTGGCAGAACATGAAAATGAAAATGAAATGAACGCACAGTTACTGAAATTATATAACCTACTGTATAGTACATGGTATTGCTGCCTTAACATATAGAGTTAATTTTGTGTGTATAGCTCTCTCATTCTTTATGAAAATTGACATTTCTATGGCCCAGTTTACTTGAAATGGAATTGGGTAATGTGGGCCATGCCTTTCAGCTAAAATGGGCCACAATTTAAGTGTTTTGCTGCAGATACTGCGACGGTTTAAGCTAACAAAAGTAATTGTTGCATGATTATGGAGATGCTAAATGGCATCTCATTGCATTTGCATGCATATTGTTGGAGATTAAAACCATAGATCAAAGCGTGGGAGTTGCACCACTGCCATATCGTGGAAATAAGCAGCTGTTTCTGCTGTCTGCTTTACAGTTACTTTTTGAGTCACTGTCAATACTCTGTTGTCCACATATTTGGGCCATCACTTTTTGGAAAAACAATGTGCAATGACTTTGCATCTTCTGTTGCATGTTCCCATTAGCAGTAATTGCCATTGTGGGCCGAAGGTGGGTGTCCTGAACAAAATGCATGTTTCCCAAAGATGGCATCCAACCAAAGATCTGGTGCTGGAAAAACTGGCCTCTGAGCACTTGATTTGGTCACTGCTGAGAGGTGGTTGAGGAGAGCCATTTGTGGGTTTCGGTTCAATGGGAACTGTGCATGAAAATATTTGAAGATGTTAATTTAATGTATTATATATTCATTAAAGACACATCTATAAAAGATATGCTCTTAAGTTCATCAACAATAACTGGATTTTACTTGAAGACGATTCATTTAAAAAATATGAATCAAACAAGGGACCTATTGTGGAGTACGAGGGCTAACCCACATCTGTTCATTCTAACTCTGATTTGCTAAGGGAAGGAACTGGCAGTAAGATCACAGGGGCTGTTGAGTGGGAAAAGTTAAAATAAACTGTAAGAATGAAGTTTGTCTATAGGCCTACACACTAAGTATTATGTTTCTCTTTTACAGAGCGTATGGGTAAAGTTGCTCCCTCGGTTTTCAGCGGAGTGAGGTCAGGGACTGAGACTGTTCTGGACAAGAGCAATGCTGCCAAAGCTCCTGGTGCCAGTGTTTTCAGCAAGTAGCAACAAGAATGAATTCACCAAAGTTCATTGTTGAAGTTATATTGTTGCTTTGAAAATTGCAGTTCATTGTTTGCTGATTGCACCACACAATATAATTTGTATTTTCTGGTCTTCTTGTTATGTGTATTGCACTTTTATTATTATAGATGTATTTGGCTGACTGATAAACTGAATGTACCAATGATGTATTTTAACATAATACATTTAAAAATAATAAATGTTGCCCAATTTTTGTTAGTGGCCTGACTCCTCATCCACCAGTTTGTATTTATTTTGGAAAATATGCCCAGATTTTCATTGGTGGGAAAAAAAAAAAAGTAGGTTTTATTTTTTATTTGTTTGCGTTTTTAACAATTACCACATTTATGCCACTAAATTCTCACTCACTTCTCTTCATCTATAGACAAACATAACATATTACAGTGTCATATGTGCACAGTTTAAAAAATAAATCATGAACCATGGAGTGTAGGCTAACTTTAATTTTGCCTTACCTACTATATTGGCTAAATTACACCTCAAAAATATTTTCAAAAAGTGTCCACAGAGGGTTTCTTTCTGTTGTAGCACACCAACATCTCACCCTAAAGGATAAGTAAACCGTGAGCTTTAGGACTGTTGGTCAATATTCCTGCAAACTGTACACAAACAAGGCAGCCCTTCCCACTGGCCACTCTGCTTATTTGGTGGTGCATCAGTGTGCAAGTGTTCAGTGCCGATTGGGTCATGTCTGGACATTTTGCTGTCCGACGCCTGCTGCTGTGTGGCTGCCTGGGCCTTGTGCTGCCCAGCCTAGTCCTCGGAGCTGTGTTGGTGTCTCTGGAAGAAGCTGCTCACACACAGGTAGGCCTATTACCTATTTTTATACAAAGCACAAAGGTGGAATTAAACAATAATGCTGTTTTGGTGCCATTTCTATCCTTTCAGCTTGCAAATGGGACTCCCAAAACATTGCAGGTAAATGTTAAAACTGTATTCACAAGCAGAGGTGGGTATAATGTGTGTTAATGCCTTCAGGGAAGAGTTTGAAAGGGGGGAGAGATAAATTTGGCAAAGTCTTAGATTGTACTAGTCTTACAATTAGACAATGTTCTGCAGTTTCTGAGCAATACACTGTGTCTAATGGCATCCTTGCAAGTCATTGTATAATTGTTTCATTAAAATATGTTGCATTTGTTTGAATAGTTATCTGGATGGCTTTCTTCTACTTTGAGTTTAATATGTGGCTGCCTGCCGCTGCTCAAAGTATTTCTGTTTCCATTGGCACAGCACTATATTGACTACGTCTTGTTTTGTTTATTGATAGAAAAGAAGCACAGTCAACAATATGGTAAGATTTCTAATGGCGGACCGTCTCTCTATTTACCCAGAGACTCACCCACACATCAGCACACACTCCCAACTCCCAAGTGGAACCACTGACTTAACACTCACTAAAGATGCAATCATCTGATGTCGTTTGCCAAGTACAACACTGCACCAGCTGTGAAAATGTCAAATTATGATGCACATTCAGGATACGTTGCTATAACAACGTGCTATAACGTATCCTATTTTTTCCCTAGGTGGAGATGTACAGTGTGACGGTGGACTGCACAGTTACCTCACGTTTTGCTCACACCGTCGTAACGTCGAAGGCTCTGAACAAGGCCAATACCTCACAGGAAATCTTCTTTGAGGTGGAGCTCCCCAAGACAGCATTCATCACCAACTTTACCACGTCAGGGAACATATTTTACCCCATACTCTACCCTGTATAGTTGTTGCTTTGCTTTTTGTTATTCTAGTTTTGTGTCACATAGGGAAATTGAAGGCCGTGTGTATGTGGGTGTGGTAAAGGAAAAGGAAAAGGCCAAGAAACAGTATGAGACGGCAGTCAAAGCTGGACAGACTGCTGCGCTGGTGAAGTAAGTTTAACCATTGCCATTGGTGTTGCTATTATTTCATTTGCCTTTTTGTACAACTGAACTGAACCTGCCGTATTTACGCCTAAATTTCCTTATCTTCGAAGAATGAACAAAGAATGGTGAACATGGAGATTATTTAAGATGTGAAGTAACTTAAACACGCAAGCTAGAGGCCTATTTCAACTCTGGGCCCGTCTGAGAGGAGCAGTCAGGACCGCTATTACCTCACCTATTTCTTATTCACACAAAAAATAGTTAAAAAAATTTAAATAGTCTTGCTGGACTGAGGTGAAACTCAGAAAACCCAGACCAGAACAGACTTTTAAAAACAATAAATAGCTGGGGTTATGGCAGTCCGGACTCCTCCTCTCAGCACGTAACGCATAAATAGGCTCAATGTTTGACCTGGCGCAACAACAGCATTAGTGCAGAAGAGAGTGACATTTTTAATGCAAACAAGCAGTGCGCCAGTTTCTGTGTGGCTAGGCAGCGTGGCTTAACAAAAAGGGGTCGACTAAGAGGTGGTGTGACTGCAACAAGCGCTTGTTGCTTCTTCCTCTTTTTTCTACTCATCTTTACCATAACACTTCATGTTCTTCCTTCAGCATTTACACTGTGTCATATTTTCAAGACAGGACAAACTATAAAGTTTATTCCACTATGAGTAAAAACATTGGCCGTGTCCCGAGAGAAAGAGCACATCCACTGGCTCTGGTATTGAAGAGCTCAGCTCCGGGCCCTACATACCGCAGAAATGTGATCAAAACACCAGCACGTGCCACCCCCGCTTACCCACCACTACCCCCGCTCTGTGGAAAACATTGGTCTGTAGGAAGAAAAGCTCGGGGTAGGACCACTGATGTACATAACATCGCCATTGGCCATGGGTGTCTGTCCAGCCCATGTACAGCACCGTTCAACCCACTTTCACAGTGTGCCCCTCGTCAGCGCAAAAGTGCAAGAAGAAGCTTCTGATGACAGAAGAGAAATGTCCTCAACTCAATCAACCCAGTCAAGTCAGCAACATTAGAAAGTCTTTCCTATAATGGAACATTCAGAGTTAACCGAGAGCCTGCACAAATGTGATTGTGATACATTTACTTAACCTGTGTATTTCAGGGCTTCAGGGAGAAAGATGGAGAAGTTTTCTGTATCTGTCAACATTGCAGCCTTAAGTAATGTAACATTTACACTGACCCACGAGGAGCTCTTACAGAGAAAACTGGGCCAGTATGAGATCTTGACACGAGTCAAGCCCAAGCAGTGCATTCAAGAGTTCAAGGTACACGTCCATATTGCTGAAACTAAAACAAACAAAAAGCTTCTACTGGTATTTTTATTCTTTTTCAGATTGTGACAAACATCTATGAACCTCAGGGAATTTCATATGTTGATGTCCACTCAACTTTCCTTTCCAACGAGCTGCTTCCTCTAGTGGAGAAAACTGTAACAGACAAAAAAGTATGAGCTGTTGCTTTCTAAAACATGTCCATATGGTAAAATGCTGAACAGATCAGTTTTTAATACCCACTAAATAAAATTTAATATTTTTTCAGGCACACATCTCCTTCTCCCCAACACTGGAGCAGCAGAGGAGTTGCCCAGACTGTGAAGGAAGTGTGATTGATGGAGATTTTATTGTAAAATATGACGTAAAGAGAGAAAAGGCTCTTGGGGACATTCAGGTAACTATAATAACAACATCACTGAGCTCTATACTAGTGTTACACAGAGATGTAGTACACAAGTCCTGGACTGGGACTTGTTTTCCAAGTCATTTCAGGGACTCGACTCAGACATCACACTGAAGACTTGGCACTTACGCTAGTGACTTTCAGAGGGGCAGTGACTCAAGTTGAGGTTCAGGCTGGAGACCTCTGACTTGTGGACCAAGGTCCCAGGCTCAGACTTAACTCTCAAGTACTACTACTGTACTATTGCTGTCCTCTACACGTTTTAGTCAAGCTTTTAAATTATAGTAATCTTGATTTGTATTTTTTTTCATTTGTGGGAGACACAGTTTGACACATAAACTGGGGGCTCAACCTGATTACAGCTCTTGCAGGGGCTTCAAGGGAAAAAGCTGGGAACCACTGCTCTAGAACACCGTAATAGATCTACATTGTGCTAAATTACATCTAAACTGGGTGTATATATGTCTAAAAGTTACACTGCACTTTTAATACACTGTTAAATAAAGTTTAAAAGGGCAAATGACCTCCGAGTACCACCTGAAGAACCCCAAGTACCAGTCGCAGTACACACAGTTTGAAAAACCCTGCTCTATACGCAGTAAGGTTCCTTAAGAACCCTATGCTACACAACTACAGCATGCGATAACAAACCTTGAACAATTTTATTGATGTGGCGTAAACCTGGGCAGTGGTGTTTGTGGGACTTTGCAGAAGCCATGATTTCTGCTTATAGATTTTCATTTAATATCCTGTCAGCAACATTTTAATCTTTTACCTCTGCGTAGGTTCATTTACTGACTGACGATTCTAAATGTGTTTCTTAACCAGGTCCTAAATGGATACTTTGTTCATTACTTTGCTCCCCGTGACCTCCGCCGGGTCCCGATGAACGTGGTGTTTGTCATTGACGAGAGCGGCTCCATGGAAGGCACAAAGATCACGCAGGTGAGCTGTTATATACATACAAAGATCATTCTTCCTTTCTCTCAAATTAATTGTATTCAAAATACATGCATTGTTGCAATAGACTCGAGAAGCGATGGTGGCGATTATCCAAGACCTGCATGAAGAGGACCATTTTGGCATTGTCACATTTGATGATGACGTTAGGGTCTGGAAACCAACACTACAACAAGCAACCGACCAAACCGTTAAAGATGCAGTGGAGTTTGCCAAGAAAATTACAGAGAGAGGAAGTCAGTTATTCATACTGTATTGTCTGTATCCTACGTTGTCCATCTAATGATTTCGTTTTTCGCTTCATATTATATAGTGACAGATATTAATGCTGGAGTGTTGAAGGGGGTAGAGATGCTTCACACAGCAAGGAGAGATGAGATACTTCCTCAGAGAAGTTCTGATATGATTATTTTACTCACTGATGGCATGCCCAACTCAGGTATGTAATTCGCTATCTTTCTATTAATTTATAAATTATTTCATTTGGTGATTGTGAAATGCTCATGTTTTGCCCTTGTAATTCTAAGGAGTAAGTGATCCCGTCGAAATCCACAAAAATGTGCGTGAAGCCATTGGCGGGAAAATGTCTCTTAACTGCCTCGGATTTGGGAATAATGTGGAGTACCCCTTCCTGGACGTGATGAGCCAACAGAACAAAGGATTCGCCCGCAGAATCTTCACGGACTCAGATGCTACTCTACAACTGCAGGTAAAGCCATGGATTTGTTCATTTCATAGTTGACACTGTAAGGTTTACGGTTTTTGTAATGATTTTAGGGATTTTACGAGGAGGTGTCCAGTCCTCTGCTTTTAGAGGTGGATCTGAAATATCCCAGCAACACCGTGGACTTCCTGACCACAAACCACTTTAATCAGTTGTTCAATGGCTCAGAAATAATAGTGGCTGGTCGACTGATGGACGATGACATTGATAACTTTCTTGTCGAAGTTTTTGGAGTCGGGGTGCGTACTAGGCAACATTAAGGAAACGTATTGCCTCTTGCCATTGAATTTGTTCGTAATTCTTCTAAAACATGCATGTCATCCTGTTCTAGTATGAAGACTACCAGGTCCAGGGCCAGGCCAGCGTCTCAGACTGGGGTGTGATGTATCCAGATGAAGAGTATATCTTTGGAGACTTTACAGAGCGCCTGTGGGCATACCTCACCATCCAACAACTTTTGGACAAGAGGTCTCTATTATTTACTCAACAGTTATCTGAGAGACAACAGTGTTACTGATAATAGGTTTGTTGTATTACTTACTTTTAGCAAAGTTGGAAGTCCTCAGGAAAAGGACAATATCACTGCCAAAGCTCTGGAGATGTCTCTACTGTATAACTTTGTGACCCCTCTTACTTCGATGGTTGTAACTAAACCAGAAACTGATGATGACACACCCCAAGTGGCAGATAAGCTGACAGAAGGTCCTCACCAGTATTATTGTTTTCTCTTAATATATATATATATATAGAGAGAGAGAGAGAAAGAGAGAGAGATCCTTAACATTTCTTTGTTCCTCACAGAACAACGTCAAATAGCTGAAAGGATGGGTTTTACAGGTGAGAAAAAGCAATCCAATCTGCATTTATTTCAATCATTGGTGGCACGGTAGCACAGCGGTTAGCGCTCGTGCTTCACAGCTAGAAGGTCCGGGTTCGATTCCCACCTGGACGGGGCCTTTCTGTGTGGAGTTTGCATGTTCTCCCCGTGTCTGCGTAGGTTTCCTCCGGGTACTCCGGTTTCCCCTACCACTAAAAACATGTACAATAGGCCCAGGGACTGCAGGTGGAAATTAGCACAAGTGCTATAACCTGGTACAATGCATCTCTCCTTTCTGAGGCTAATGTATATTGTACACTGTCCCTGTTCAAAAAATAAATAAATAAAACATTGACACTGTCCCTGTTCAAAAAATAAATAAATAAAACATTGACCTTAAGTACCTCTAACTGTTTTCTTTCTCTCCTTTTTTTAAATTTAAGGAGCGACACAAGTTTCTTATCAGCTCCCAAGCCGACCTAATTATTGGGGTAAGACTTGACAATTTTTGTTTGTTTACAGATGTTTTAGGCAAAATTCATTGTGCAATTTACTTCCCGGTCACCTTTCAATAGGCATGTGGACAAAATTGTCAAACTCAATAAAAAGGCAAATAAATAGCTTAAGTGGAAAGACGCAGCAACCCCCTATAGTATACAATAAAACACGTGTGTATACGTTCAGTATGAAGAAAGTTACAGCGGTTTCTAGTTTAAAATCAGCATCTATCTTTTGTCCCACCCATTCCATTGTAACAAATGGAGATCAGTGTGACCTAAAAAGAGAAATTACCAGATTCTTTTTAAATATTCAAGATTCTTTCATCACAATTTCAGTAAAGATTGATTTAACATATTTCCATTGGTGGTACGTGTTAAAACATAATGTTATATTTTAGCTCCTTTAGTTCATTTAAACATTGGAGTTTGAATTAATTAGGCTTGTTTCAGTTGTGTCAGTAAACAAAACTAACGGTAGTGGACAGAAAGTAGCTGGAGCTGAGTAACAGGCTATTTTGCATTGGTTCATTTCTAGTTCTTGTTGTAAATGCTTTGTAGCTTATTTGTAGATTCTAAATATTATACCAAACCTTGAATCAGTGCTTGACAAATACAAAACATGTATGCCTATAAAGATTTACAAGCAATGTACAACTTAAAATCAACTCTTTGCTTGTGATTTTTTTTTTTTTTTATGGTATTGAGGCCTTTTAACTACTTTGTGGAAACTTGAATAATAACTGATCTTGAAATTTGATTTGGAGGGTTTACAAATGATATGCAACATAAGTTATTTATCATGTAGTGTTTGCTTGCAAAAATGTGTTCATAATTAGTTCACAATTAACATGTTTATAAATGGGTATGCCTTAGTATAAAGTACATTTAAACACAATAACGAACATTACTGTATACCCTAACCAAGCATAAACCTATGAAGTGATGTCTAATGAGTTCATAGGTTTCTTATATGCTTATCCTTATGTAGTGGATGGAGACCCTCACTTTCTGATCGAGCTTCCAGACCGAGAAGACGCTCTGTGTTTCAACATTAATGCCAAACCTGGGACTATTTTCACATTAGTCAAAGACCAAATGTCGGGTATTCCTTCTCTAATTCCTTTTTTTTTATATATATATATGGAGAGCTTGACTTAAAATTCACCCTTTTTCTTTTTTCAATGCCGTCTTTAAGGTGTTGTGGTTAATGGCCAGATTATTGGAGACAAGGCAGTTCCCCCTGATGGTCAAATCCATACGTATTTTGGACGCTTTGGAATTGTCCATCAAACTTTGGGGGTAAATCTGGAGGTGAGCACTCAGGACATCTCCATATTACAGGACGGCAATTGGGTCAAACTTCTGTGGTCCGGGACAGCATCTCTTAAAGGACCTAAGTGAGTTTTAGCTCCAATGCACTGCTCTCTCTGTCTCTGTTTTCATATTCATTCTGCTTTAACTTGAATTTTTCTTCTCTCTTTATTAGTATGGATTTACTTCTGACCAAAGATCGCAGCTTGAGCGTGACTTTCAAGGACTCTGTGAAGTTTGTGATCCTGCTACACAAAGTTTGGAAAAAGCACCCATACCACAGGGACTACCTGGGCTTCTACACACTAGACAGCCATCTGCTGTCCCCTAATATCCATGGTCTACTAGGTACCTATACATGGATTCAGATACTGCTCAGACTTCTTTCACTATTTCTATTTTGCTCATTTGACTTTTTAAAATATGATTGATGATTTAAACTTGACCATTTGCTTTTTTCTTTATAAATTAACTTTTGTCCTCAGGTCAATTTTACCACAGTATTGAGTTTGAAGTGTCCAATCTGCGGCCTGGACAGTCCCCAGAGAAACCAGACGCCACAATGTTTGTAAAGGGGCACGAGCTCAATGTGACTAGGTACGACTTGATATGACCCTACATACTTTGATTTAACGTTAGCACAATTCATAAAATGGGCATCTGGTTCTCATCCAACAGAGGCTGGCAGAGAGACTTCAGGAGGGATATAAAGAAGGGAGAGAGCATCCCCTGCTGGTTCATCCACAACAACGCCAGTGGCCTCATTGATGGAGAAGCGACTGACTACGTTGTGTCGGGTCTCTTTAGTACTTTGTAAATGTGATAAAGATTTGACCATAAGGTTAATCTATTCAGATCCCCGATCATTTTACACCGACAGACAGATAATCAGACTGCTGTGTGCTGTGCTATAGGTATGGCAATAAATGTCATATTTTGGTGAGAGTTGTTTTTGCTTTACTTGATACTTTGAGAGAAAATGACAAGGGGATTGGACAGACTACACGTATGCATGTAAACCAAAGGCTACATAAGCTAATTAATTTATATTTGAACATTTTGCTAAACACTGAATATGAATAATAGATGGGAGCAATGCAGGCTGGAACAAAGACAATTACTATATTTATTTAGGTAACAACTTTTAAGAGCTGTTTTATCTTCTTTCCGGCCATAATCTAGATGTAGCCTAAAGTAAACCTATTATTTTGCTTAACCTAGGGTGACCAGATTTTCCACATACACAACTGGGACACAATGGGAGTTTGTGGGGTGAGCTAAATTGTGACTTTGAAACGTCAAACTTCCCTATGTCAGTCACTATGGAAATGTTGTTTGACTTACACATGGCCAAAAGTCATTACTACTATCCGACTTTTAAAAAGCAGCGGTAACACTTTATAATAACTACACCTTATTTAGCCTTAATACATAGTTAACACTTAATAAATCATTACCAATTCGTTTGTAAAGTGTGACTAACACTTAATATCTACTTAACAATGAATCAGTCAAATATGTGAAGACCTGTTCCTTATGAGTTAGGCATTAACTGTAGTAATTGAGTAGTTATTAAGAGTTTGTCACATTTAACTAATTGTTAGTGATTCATTAAGTGTTAATTCCTTGTTTATTAAAGCTAAATAAGGTATAAGATAAGATAAGCCTTTGTTACATTCAGCTCTCAAAAACACTCAAGGCTGTGCAGAATAGACAGGAAATGTGCAGACAATTAAATTGTAAATAGAGGTATCTTATACACAATGACTAAACACTTTAAGGGGCAAACAGAATAAACAATAAAAAATAAAATAATATAATGAAAAATGTCCGTATTAGCGGTGCAGGCCTACAGTCATAGTGCAAGTGTTTGATAAAGTAGTTATTATAAAGTGTTACCAAAGCTGCTTTAGGCACGATACTGGTGAAAACACCGGGACATTGGACAGATGGCTCAAAACTGGGACTGTCCCAAAGCCGTGGGAACCCAGGGTGCTGAGGGCGCTGCAGCACCCCCTGGTGGATAGTTTGAAAACTGCAGGCAATATTATTAAATAGGAAATATGCACAGATAAAGTGTTTTTGGGGTAAACTTTATCCCTCAGCACCCCCTAACTAAAATGTCTTCCCACGGCTCTGGACCGTCCTGGGTAAACTGGGACATCTGGTCACCCGAGCTTAACCCATAGTCTACATTTAAATCTCTCACTTGTAACTATTCTGGATACCCTTTATTTAGGCTATTTATTGATTGATTTATTCGATCTGCCATGATTGAAGGGGACTATATCATATCTTTCCAAACTGCCCAGGGCAGCCAATAAATCCATGGCTCCTCCCCAATAGTTAGGCTACATTTTATTCCCCTCCTCTTCTTTTGCCGCTCTCATCCCACTTTGTCTAGGGACCAGTGCAGACCGATTCATGAAAAGGACTAGGAAACCTATGCGCAAAGGGCAGCCCGGATGATGTCTTTAGCGCGCCCGCTCTTCAATGACAGAGTCGCCGCAGAGAAGAAGAAATGGTCAGCGCTTCTGGACTTTGCTGTCTTCTGCCGAGGAGACATGACCTCGTCCCGCTAGTGCCCGTGGTGCTGCTGCTGCTGCACTTTTGCAGTTCTTTCAATTTGGATACGGAGCAGCGCGTAGTCTTCTCTGGACCCCCGGGAAGTTATTTTGGGTATTCTGTAGAGTTTTACGGCAACGCATCCAGGTAAGGCGCAACGCGAGGGCTGAAAGTCAACACTTGAATGTATGGGCATCTGTTGGAACTGCAGCTGTAGAAGGGAGACCGACTACAACTACCCTACATCTGCTTGATCTCATTCTCTGTGTACCCGTTCCTCTTGTTGCCATCAAAATGATTGCTTCAAGACTTGCAGAAATTACAAATGCAATCGATCTTCATGACTTTGTTCATTATTATAGATAAGCCTGGCTCACAGATTCTTGCACAACTTAATGAACACATTTCATGCACTAACTTTGACTAGTTAAACTTGCAGTTGTAGCCTGCTCTTTCTCTTCTACTACTGCAGCACTCCAGGCTTGCACGCTGCAGTGATTGAAAACAGACTTGGAGCAGGGCAATGAAGAAAAGTCAAAATAGGCTAATGCTGTGAATGGTATGGACGTGGGATGTTGGAGTGCCGCTTTTCTGTTGACAGACGAGAAACTGCTGAATGAGACACAGTCAGGGATCAAACACTGTCTTTATGGAAACAGCATGTAATGTCACCTGTTTTAGCTTACCCCGAGCTGTGATGTGGAACACACACATTTCATGTATGTCCACATTTACAAGAAACATGGGATGTGAAGTATATAGGTTTTTACGGGCATATGCACATCAAAAATACTGTATATGACTGTTGTGGTTGGTATAGTCATGTTTTTGTCGTTTTGACTGCCTACAGATGCTGTAAGAGTAATACCAAAAGTTTCCTTAGAAACATAGTACGAGGCATAGACACAATGATGCATTATCACCTTACATTTGAGGGCAGGGTTGCACTTTTCTATACAGCACAGTGATGGCATGGAATGGTAGTAGGATGGAAATAATAGAACAATGTGAAACAGGAAAGAATGCAGCCCATACTATTACCAAAAAAATAGTTCCTTGACCGTCTTAATACTGGGTTAGGATTTGTCATTTTACCGTGAAATAAATTACGGGTGTTAATTTTCACATGTAGCTGCTAACTGCTATAATTACCATGGTATTACACTTTTCCTTACTTTGATTACTTACTTACTGTGCTGTATTGTAAAGTGATATATGGCTGTAATACCTATGTGTACTTGTTGTTTCTATCATGCAGTGATAATTGCTCTCTCTGCCCTGTAAGATTCACAATGTGTTAGTCTTGATATTCTATTTCTCAAATCAGAACATACTATTGAGGTTCTTATTCTATTACTACATCTGAGTCGAGGGCCTCGGCATGTTTGGGCAGTCAAATATGAGAGAGCAGTCACTCAGCCAGCTGTTCTCAGCAGGTCTTGCTTAACATCTGGGAGTTCCCCTGATTGTTACATCACTATTAACCTCACGGTAAATAATGGCAGCCTCCTGGTGACACACACACAATATATGCAATATTTTGCGTGTCTTTGGAAGAGGTTAAGCCCTTTACTTTCACCATGTAGAGTACAGCTCCTTTTCCCACCGGGGTTTGTCCGTCTTAGTTTTAATAAAGGCACAGATTTCCTGTGTGGAAATTATCAAGGCCTGCTGTGGCTAAAGAGTGGGTCATTTTGTTTTGTAATAGCCCGTGGTGGGTGCAGATTAGAAATGATTTGTACTGATATTCTATACATAGATTAGATAAACATACACATTACCTAGGTCACCAATTGAAGAGCAGCAACAACTGCTGCTAATCTCTTTCATTCTACAAATTCCTACATTTTATTTGTGCTTTCCGCCTGTCACCAGATCATGTATCATTGATTCTTGAGAAAGTATGGGTTCTTTCTCAAGAGTGGAAATAACTACTAAAAGGCACTTTCATAAAGAAATAAAAAATATATAAAAAATTAAATAAAAAATCAATAAACAAAAGAATTCAGCAAATAATAATAAAGTGCTAATAGAATATATATTTTTGCCCACTCACCCAGATCAATGCTCTCTGTCCCCTGGAGATGTTCGTACCCCTGATTAGGAAACACTGTGGTAACAGTTTCGATACGGATTTAAAATTTATCTTAAACCCTACTTTATCTCTGCAGTGCTTTGGGGCCCGGATCAGGCAACCCGTTATTATTGATATTATGAAGCAATCCATGGCCTGTTCATATGACTCATACTTTTTTCTCGTATTGTGCATTTAAACCGCTGACAAATGGACTTGTTGGTTAGCGATTGAGCCGTGTTTTCCTCCATGAACAGGACTGTTTCTGTCATGCTTTCAGAACAGTTGCTGCACTGTCCGGCTGTGACGAGTTGCTCGTGTTGCTCTTTATTTTCACTACCTCAAGTACGTGCAACACTGACTGTCGAGTTAGTAAGACAATTTAGCCCTGTTTAGCCATGGATGAGCAAGACTCGACGGTCCTGGGCGCAGCAAATGATTGTAGCTTCCTATATCCTCTTATGTAGTCTCTGGGGCGGGTACTCTGGTTTCCCCTACCACTAAAAACATGTGCAATAGGTGAATCTACCAGCCAGGTGATTCTGACCATCAGCCTGGCTCCACATCATGGAGATGGGTCCCCGGGCGCGGCACTGTTGTCAACCACTGCTCCTTACGAGTTGCCTCAGTGGCATTGAAGGATGGGTCAAATGCAGAGGACAAATTTCCCTGCGGGGACAATAAACTACACAAACAGACACAATGTTTGAGTAAAGAAAAGGAATTGGTTCTTTATGTAAAAAGAAGCTTTTCAAAATACTGGCTCATTCAATTTGAATAAACAGATCCTATTGGACCATTATGTATTCAGGCATTAGTCTGTGTTGCTCATTGTCTGGATGAATTTATTCCACATCATTTGATTTGTTGTGTGTGTGTGTTGCATGATCACTATTGTGTTCTGTATTAGTGAGTTTGCATTATTTCACATTTCTGGCAAATTGAGATTGTTTACTTATAGGGGTGGGCCATATCGTATCACATATCGTTATCGCGATATAATTTTTTGATATCGTTGTAATTCTTTATATCGTTGTGGACACAATATAATTATGTTACGCTCAGTTCCATCACAGCAGCATAAACACTGACTGTAGAACACGGGGACAGGTGCTTAAAAAGTCAAATTAAATGAAGGATGTAAACTACTTGAGTAGCTCATACAGTATTTGTGAGTAAATTAGTATTCCGTTCTTCCCAATAGGCATAAGGCTGGGATTTTCGTCTAATCTCTGCAAATGTCATCAGTCACTGTCCACTCTCAGCCAGATGCTTTCAGCAGACCGTCTAAAAGCGCAGTTCATTTTGAGACTTCCATGCATGCCAAGATAAACACATTGCTATTTATTGTGGAAGTCTACAGGCACGATTCAGAAAAATGACGGCAATAAAGTAATGATGATGTTTATGTGGTTGTTAGACAAAAGTGAAATGTGTTTTTTACTTTATATGTTGTACCGGATTCAGTCTCTTTACCTGTTATAGATGTGCAGTGAAAAAAGAAAAATACATTACTTTAGTTCTTGGGCTTAAAAAGATATTGAAAGATAAAGATATTGGTTTGTAAAAAAAAATGTGTAATACTAAATGATTTAAGGCTGAGTAATGTGGTGTCTAGTCTGCAGTTTCTGTCATCCTAAGAGTTACATGTTAAAGATAACGTTTATGAGGATGCTCTTTAGGGATGCAACTAACAGAGGTTCTTTTTTTATGATAATCAATTAATCACTTCATGAAGCTAACGTGACACCTCCTGGTATGTTGTAGGAGACCCGTAGTGTTCTGATTGGATGAGACACAGACAGTCATGAAATTTACAGTTTACAAAACACAAAATGTCTTAACTTTAAACCCAAAGTAGTTATATACATTTTCATTTCATTGTTGCTCTATTTGAGTCTGTGTTTACCAGAAACTAATGAAATAGTTGTCAACTATGTCAAAACATTTATTTTTATAGTTGTTGATTAATCGATTACAGTTGTTTCTCCCTAATACTGTTCAAAAAATGTAACTAGAATCTGCACTAGGGCTGAAGGATATGGACAAAATTTCATATCTCGATATTCATGCCAGATATCTCGATATCGATACGATACGATATAACTATGGGTTATGTGAAAACCAAGCATTTTTCAGAAAAATAAAAACATAATAACAAAGAGTGCAGTTTTATTGATGAAAATATATATCGATTATATATTGCTTTTTTCAATGTTAATGTTTTGAATGTTTATATCTCGATATCAATACGATAACAATATATCTTTCAGCCCTAATCTGCACATACTGTATACTATCAAACTGCAATATTAGATGACACAATATCGATATTGCAAGAAGCCACAAAAAATCTTTCAGAAATCTTTTGCTAACAGAAAACAGAAACATGTGGTCTCTAACAAACATAAACAAAGTTCAGTTTCAGTCATAATGTAATGTAATTTTAGTCTTGTTCCAGTTTCAGTGTCTTGGTTGGAGCCCCAAAAGCCAACACCAGTCAGCCCCACGTCACTGAAGGAGGAGCCATCTACGTGTGTCCCTGGAACAAGTCCAACTGCACAATTATCGACTTCGACACGCACGGTAGGCAGCCTCGTTATATCGAGATTCAGGGGAAGTCATTCTGCATCTTTGTCGCCAAACAAATAGAGCCAAAAGTCGGCTCGGAAAAAAGTCACAACATCACAAAGCTGATAATATTGTGCTCAATAAGCGTACAGTCTTAGTGGAGTAGACGTAAGTGCAAGTAAAAAGTATGTTGTTAATTCAAAAAGTTGTGTCTGGGTAAACGTAACTCCATAGCTTCCCGGAATCTGTTTTTAATGATATAGGATAGGATAGAATATGTCTTTATTGTCATGCAAAATCAATCACAACGAAATTCGATTTGAGAGCACTCCCTTGCATACATGCATAAAACATCAATACAAAATCTGTATAAATATCAATATAACAGCTAAATTAGGTACAAATAGAACTATCACTATGAACAAACCTTTATAGTAATTTCATATGTCTCTAGCCAGCCATGAAACCGACTTCGAGGAGTTCGCGTCTCGCTCCAAGCACCACTGCGCTGACCTGCAGGTTAGAAGTGTGGCTCCCTTCTTTCTGGCCGCTGCTAATCTGCGGTAATGCGTCATGCCTAAACGTTCTCTTTGAAGTCCTCATTATGTTTTAGTGGCAGCTTTCCCTCTCCTCCGCCCGCTCGTCTACTGGCGCTCTTATTTTGGGGGCGCGGGCTGTGTTTTCACTCCAAACTTTGATTTCCTGCTGGACTTGGGCCCGCTGTAGTAGCCACTGTTTAATTAAAGGTTCGGGTCATTAAGGGAGGAACAGCCTGAAAATACTTGAAAAATAATCATCTCCATCAAACATGCAGGAAGTGATAAGGACACACTGTTTAGAGATCAGAGGCCTGGCCTTACCATGGCGCTCTCGCTTCCACTTATCAGATTGTGCTTAAACTGGGGGATATCCGCGCAGACCTACATACATAAATACACACGGCAGAGGTATTTACAAACTTCCCCTGACCACGAAGTGTGATTTAGAGCTTTCAAAGGCAACAGAAAGGTAAATATACTCACTAGCAGTGCTTGTTTTTACATTCACTGGTGCACTTCCTAATAGCTCGGTGTATCTAAGGACACTCGCCAAACTCACGAAGACAGCAGTGCTACGGGGCAACTGCAGTTTGGGAGACTCCTCTGCTACAGACATCAGTGACGTGGAACAACATAAAACCAAGTTAGCGCTGCGCTGTGTCAAAGACTCCCATGAGAGAGTGTGAAAAGATCCCATCAACAAAACTACTGCCTTCATATGTGTCTAATGAATTCTCCATGGAATGAATTGTGGCGTGCAAAGAAACATGTTTTTACGTATAAAGATGTGAATGTGTGGATTTGTTCTTCCTTTTTTCACTGATCCATTTGTATTTAGTATTTAATGAAGGTTAATTCATGCATTCAAACTTTATTAAGGACACAAGTGATCTATAGTTAAGTTAAAATAAAGAGAAGGTAGAAAAACAAAAATACTGCAAGCACTAACATGGTAAATGGTCTCAACTTATATAGCGCTTTTCCACCTACATTAGGCACTCAAAGCGCTTTACAGCAAGGAACCTCTCACCCATTCATACACCAATGTACGCAGACACTGGAGGTAAGGTGGGTGAAGTGTCTTGCCCTAGGACACAACGACAGCGTACACCTTCAGGAGGCGGGATTCGAACCCCTGACCTTGCGATCATGAGACGACCCGCTCTACCATCTGCGCCACCGTCGCAGCACTGAGCACAGTGGAGCACAGCGGAGGCGTCACAAGCGGCGCTATAGGAAAGAAATAAAGGGACAATCGAGGAGGTATCCAGAAGATGGTAAAAGACCGGTGTGGAGCGGAGGGAGCTGCGCAGGACGAAGAAGAAGTAGGAGGTGGCGGACCTGACCAGTGCAGGACACCACGCTCTGAAAGGGACAAACCCAGGAGGCGGTTTTCGAGGCGCCATTCCCTCCGGTTTCTCCTACCTCCAGAAACCCGCTGCTCAGGTCGGCCCACAGTGGCGGCGTGCTCAGTCGCGGCGATGAAGTGTGGGTTACACTAACAACACAGCCTTTGAAGTCGGCCGTAGCATTGAGGATGGATTAAGAGTGCAGGCCCGGGCGACAAGGCCATAAAATCCCTATGTTAAACACCCAGTACATGTGGGGGCTGCGTGTTCATCGCACATGGAAATCTGTGCTAATGATAGAAGGATCTTAGGCTAAAAATCACACTTACGGCTTAGAGTCGAGGTCTCTTTTTAAATTCAATTCCAAAATAGTATGTAAGAGTACAGAGGCCAATTAACCTTTGCTTTGCTTCCCCAGGGGATCGCTATTTTTATATAAACCACGAGCTAACTCAGGTCGAATTCAAGTCCCATCAGTGGTTTGGAGCTACCCTACGTTCCCATGGCAACAACATACTGGTAAGACTAATCTTTGTCTCGAGCCCGGCCTACAGTATATTCATGAGTTTCAGTCACTATGGCTTTTTGATCTTTGAAAATACAGTGCAAATCAATAGTTTGGAAACACTTTTTTAATGTATTTCAAGACTATTTTGCTTGTAGATTCTCACTGACGCCGTTTTAGCACTTGTGTAACAAAGGTGTAATAATAACTATGAAGTACAAGACCAGTACCTGTATTTGCCTATGGATCCGAGTAACACAGGAAGGAAAATATAATGTAACCGTAGGCTAGTGACCAGAAGATCTATGAATGAACACATTTGGAAATCAAATCGAAATCGCATTGAAATGCGTTGGCGTCTGAAATACATTTTAAAAAAGGAAGCCGGAGTGTCTCGATCCTGTCTTTTATTCAAGTACATTCTGACCCTCAGATCTCGATGAGCACCTGTTTCTCCGGCCTACAGTGGTGATCTAGTGAGCGCTCACAACGTTCTTCTCTGTTCACATTCGGAATTGGTGTTAAACAAAAAAAGTTGAACTAGATTCTTCAAAATAGCCGCCTTTGGCTTTGATCACCGCTTTGCACACACAGACTGTTGAAAGCTCAATGAAAAAATGCCAAGAATAAAGGCTGGTAATTTTGAAGAATTTAAAATATAAAACATATTTTCAGTTATTTCACCCCTTTTTTGTTTCCTACATACAGTAATCCCATGTGTTCCTTCATCGTTTACTGAGAATCACACAACGTAAATAGTGTTGAAATAAAGAAAAGCCAATACATCATTTCCAAACTTTTGACTGCTATTGTATAGCACATGAATGTGTTAAATTGCTTATTGCTATGGCCTCGATTCTGCTGTATTTTGACACCACTGGAAACCATTGGAGAGCATTTGTTTTGGTGTATCATTGCTTTGGGACGTTTACCAAAGATGTTTGATCATCTGAATGCCCGGACTATATTTACCCACAAAGTCGCACCAGGTCCACACTTAGAGTATGGATTGAACCCTGTCAAAATTCCATAATTTTAGTTAATGCATCTAAACCACTGGGGTATCCAAATACTTTTCTCTGAACGATGACTCTAGTATTTAACATGTTAAAACCTCTGTTGGTTTATTATTCATGGCATGTGCAAGGAAATCTCTGCTGTTTTGATGAGACAACGAGACAATCCCAAGCTGGAAAATAATAGGCTTAAAGTACAGGTACAAAACACTTTTAAAGAAATGTGATCTTAAGATTTTACCGTAAAACAAAACAAAACAATTGAACATCTGTGTTCAAGCACATTTTTAGTATGCATTTTACTGACAAATCATGACACAGTTATGTCCCCAAACAGGTCTGGGAACAACAGCTGTGTCCAGCTGTGGTCACTGTGTGCCAACTCTAGTTCTGACATCTGTTTTGGATCAGGGGAGAGCAGAAGTTTACAAAAGGCTCAGATATTGTCTCATGCGGTGTCTCTGTTTCAGGCCTGTGCGCCCAGGTATTACTGGAGAACCGAACACGACATTGCTTTTGCAGATGTTACAGGAACCTGCTACCTCTCTGTAGACAGCCTCCGATCGTTCGTGGAGTATGCCCCCTGCAGAACAGGTGAGCAGGTCGTTCATGAAGCTGTAACTCGATGAGAAGCACTGTGTAATCCCTTCAGAAAAAGGTATTTACAGGGGACTAGTAAATCATTCCTCTTTTTTCCCCCCGTTTGTGGAGAACCTGGGAAAATCACTCCGTTTGGAGACTGTGGACATCTTTGATTTACTTAAAGGCAGTGTATGTAGCGTGCACTTTAAATGGTTTATAAAAGGCACTACAATCATAACTCAACCTGTGTACTTTAAGCTGCATGGACACGACGTTTGAAGACTTACTCTACCTCAGAATCTCAAGAGTTAGAGCTTTAACTACAGTAAGTTTGCACTAGCACTAATTACGACAAGATTAGAGTCCTTTAATGTTCATTCCAAACTTCTGGATCATCTAAATGTTTTTGTAAATTGTAAATAAATCAACATTATAATTTAATTTGAATGTGTTCACCCTGTAACTGATAGGTCATGTTCATGTAAAAAACGCTTTATATCCTACAATCGTACATATCTTAAATATTTTGTGTTGTTGGAAGTCGGGGGATAATCACCAAACCATACAAATAAGAAGTTTCAAACAAAGTTGATGAGTGGGTTTTCTCTGGTTCTCTGATTGGGCAAAAAAGAAAGTACTTGAGTACATGTACGTATGTAACTTTTTGAAGTAACTGTACTTTTGCAAGTAGTTTTTTCATACAGTACTTTTTACTTATCTGTACTCTTACTTAACTCGTACTTATTTGAGTAAATCTTTAAGTGATGAGATGTGATGGGGTGGGATTATGTTTTCTTGCTTGCTTCTTCTTGTATCAAATGCATTTGGATATGACCATGTGAACCTTGTGAAGTTTTTGTCTCCTTTGTGCTGCATTGTGCCTTGCCTGAAAATATTATAATTTTCATATGATTTCATTTGTTTTATGCTCAGACAGTTACTCAGTTACTCACAGTACTCAAGATACATTTCTCTGTGTACTTTTTTTACTCTTACTGTTGAGTAAAATCATTTTAAAGTAATGTTACTCTTACTTGATTTGGCTACTCTACCCACCTCAGATTGTTGCTGAGGCAGCCACTTGATATACTAAGAAACAATTGCATTGAAACAAATAATCTGTTATTTTAGAAATGTTGTATGTTTTACCATCTGTAAATATTGTACATTATCCCATGTTTTGCAGAAAGAGATGGACCTGCTGGACAGGGCTATTGTCAGGGTGGATTTAGTGCCGACTTCACCAAGGTAAGAGAATCATTTGCTGTGCTAATCACATAGTTATATATAGTCAATATTGGCTCAGAGCTGAAGAGACAAGCTCCTCATCTGTGGCTGCTGTTGTATTTCAGGATGGGAGGGTTGTGCTTGGAGGACCAGGCAGCTTTTACTGGCAAGGTGAGCGCACAGGAATGTCCAATAGTCAGGATCATTAGCAGACACACTCCAATGGATTTGGATGTGATAACAGAGGAATACAGTCAATTGACCCTGTTTTTAGCATACTTCGCTGTCTTTACTGCCTGCGTAACGCTCTCCGTATCTGCCTGAACTCTGACCTGTCTGACCCCAGTGTGACCTTGTTATTCTCTAGGCCAGCTGATCTCTGCCACCTCTGAGGAAATTGTCAAGGCTTATTATCCCTCTTACTTCCTGCTGTTTGTGAGCGGGCAGAAACAAACTGGACAAGTTCAGAGCAGCTACGACGACAGTTATCTCGGTGAGGAAGTGACAAACAAATAATGTCTTTATATGTGTTTTGAAAAATCACATCTTTACTGGAGCATTAGCCTTTGATATGTTTTTATCAGAAGAAAATCAAATATTTGGTTATCGGCAGCATAAAACTCTTTTTAATTCGTTCTCTGTGTGATTATTGCTTAATAGTTTGTGATGTACAAAATCGAATGTTTCTACAGGATATTCTGTGGCTGGTGGTGAATTCAGTGGGGATGGTGAGGAAGGTGAGGTCTACAGTAAATCTTGCTCCAGTCTTCATTGTTCTTTTCATCATAAGTCTTGGTTGAAACCTTTGCAGATGTTGTAATCTTGCACAGTTTGACTTAAACCACTTACGTAGCAATAACTCAACTTTTTCACGTTTCATATCCAGAGAATACTTTAAAATTGTTTTTAGTTACAGAATACTGAATACTTGCTTTAAAATGTATTTAGTAATGTATTCCGTTATGTTGTCCAGTCAGACTATTACGTTGATTTGCTGTAGCTATACTTGCCGTAACGCTTGTTATAAACATATTTACCACAGGAACTCAAACACGGGTTTAGCAAATGCACTGGAGAATCAGACCACAGCACATCCTGTGACGGCCATTGTTGGCACGAACCCATAAGCCATTTTAAATGTAATGACTGACTACTGTGATGTTTTCCTTTGCTTTTAGGAGAGTAACTGTATGAATTAAAAGTTTAGCAAATTTAGCAACATATCTGCCATATATTGCACATTTTAAGCTTCTCAGAAAGTGACCGCTCAAGTTCTAAATGGGTAACTTTATAGTAAAGTAATTCATGGTTTACCCTAATCCAAACATTATCCCTAAATTTAAGAAGATTATTTATGTTTAATAATACCTTATTAATACTTAACAAGCATACCTTATTATAAAGCGATCCTATTTCTGTCCTTCTCTGCAGATCTTGTCACGGGGGTTCCCAAAGGACTCTTGCTGTATGGTCTTGTAAGGATTTGTCTCTTACTCAGACATTCATCATAACATTCTCTATGTAAGTCAAAGCATAAACAAATATTCCCCTTCCCTTCAGGTGTCTATATTAGACGGAAAGGATCTGTCGTACCTGGTGAACTTGACAGGAGAGCAGGTATGTGCATGTGTGGGGTCCTGATGTTCAGTGACGTGTGTAAAGACAAGCAGAAGATGAAAGAATTTGCCCAGTAGAGTTCGGACACGTGTGGAGGTCAGAGGTCAGCTGACAGTACCCTCGGCTCCTGGAGGTGTTAAATTTAACTTAGAATCGGCTGTATACTTTAAGGATTCATATCATTTCAAAAACCCATAAATCATCGATGCCCTGGATGCCTTTAGATTATAACTGTATTCAAAAATGTGGTAAAAAGCAAAATCCATGACTTATTATGCATTGTCGTCATTTTTTAAATTTTTTGTCACATTTTTGTCGTGTTTTTGGAACTTCTTTATTTTTGTTTTTGGAACTATTTTATTTTATTTTATTTTGTATTTTTTTGGATATTTTTTTGTAGTGTTTTTTTGAACTTTTTTTTGTTGCTTTTCAAGTAACCTTTTTGATGTTTTTTTACGTAGCTTTTTCATCACTATTTTGAAGTTTTGTGAGTTGGGTAATACTGAACTAGAGGACATGTTTTCTGTATAGGTGGGAGTTAAGAGGTTAAAAATGTATCATACAAAATAATGGTTTTCTATATATGTTTCTATATAAATTATCACGATAATTACTATATCATCTTATTGTATAAATGACAAACACATTTATTTATTTTTTTGCCATTTTTCTAAGGTAATGTACTTTTTTAGCCTAAGTAGGTTGTGTTTCATTATATTTCAGTTAATTATGGGATATGGTACAATTAAGTCCTTTTCGAACAAAGCTTTACTGACATTTTTGTGCTTTAGAGTTAGTTTCTGTGGCATTATAAGGTCTTCAATATTATCGTTTATCGCAATATTTTCCTGCCTCAATATATCGAGCTTCAAATTTGGTTATTGTAACAGGCCTATTAATATGCTTTGCTATTTTGACACATATCACACTAAATTGACTAAATTGAGTTGGCTTTTTTGTGGCAATGTTGGTAATAGTGTCACCTCATAACCTAAGTATGAGTTGAGTCCAGAGTAGTTCTAGATGTAGCATTAGCAGCAGTATTACAGTAAGAAGTAATCGTAATAGCACATCACACATGTTTATCCATTTCTATGTCTCTTTTGAAGTAACTCTACCTTTGCTCGAGTACGTGCATTTTGAGAACTTCTGCTTTTTAGCTTCAAAATCTATATTTACTACAAGCTCCATCCACCCACGCGGTTCCTTTACAGTCTTAGTACGAATGAGTCATGTGAAGCTGGGAACTTTAAGTCACCCAGTACCGCTTTGAGCAGCGCTAAAATAAAGTCAGCAAATGTTATTGTTGGCACTTAGAGAAGAGCTACATCCTTGTCTTGTATTTCTTTACCTCCTCTGTGCGCGGTTGACAAAGCGTGTGCACTTGTGACGCTGGCTGTGTGTGCTTTCATGTGTGTGGGGTCTTCAGTCAGGTCCCTCTGCGGCCCGAGGGTGCTGAACACGCTGAAGAGACAAACTTTGTACACTGGTGAGGATTGTTCCGAGTCAGCTGCAAAAACACCCTCAAAACAGAAATTCACAAAGATCTGTTATATCAGGCTTTTCACACAGATTTCATCATTAGCTCTTTTGGTTAGTGCACACATAGACACTAGTGTCCATGCTTAAAAATGCTAAAGCTAATGTAAGAGTCCACATAAAAGCCATTTTAATTTGAAATGAGTTGCTAATGTGAGGTGATGCAACCAGACAGTGAAGTGGTGCAACTGCAAAACATGTCAAATTACCATCTAAAAATTATAGGGACGCACTGATCCAATAATGGAATAAGTTATCAGAGTCAATACTAGAAAAAAAAAAACAAAAAACAGATATTGGTTTAAAATATCCAATACTGAACAGTCAGTTACAAATTGCAGATGAAATGTTCAGAGGAGAAAGACTGTCTAAGATATACTTGGCAAAGATTTGACTGTGTACACATTTTTGGAAACTATAAATTTAAGAAAAAAACGCCACCGAACACGTTTTTATACAGAGAAGCTACAAATACATTAAAAAAAATTAAAATGTTATTTAACAAACATAACTTGTTTAAACACAAAATTATCGACTCGAAAATATTCATTCATCAGTTTTGAAAAAAGTTTTGAAAATATGTTTTTAGACCCCTTATACTACTGCTCAAAAGTTTGGGGTTACTTAAAATGTCCTTATTTTTTAAAGAAAATAATATCATCATCATTTTCAATGATGATGATATTAAAGAGACTAGATGGAAGTTGTCATTTTTATACTCGCTACTGTCACCTCAGGTCTTACGTGTAACTGCAGTTTCTATATTAAGCTCATGCGTGACGGTACTTCGGACCGAAGTAACACCTTTTTGAGTGACAGTGCGGGCTTTTAGTGGCAGTGGTGAATAGTTCTTGGCTCATTCTACACATGAGGACATTGCGGGAGCAAGTAAGGGGTAGAAAATACATAATTTTTTAAATTTTTTAATTCCATCTAGTCCCTTTCAATTAATCAGAAATAGAGTCTAAACATTGTTAACGTGAATGCCTATTCTGGCTGGAAACGGGTGATTTTTAATGGAATACCAACATAGGTTTGCAGAGGTGCATTTCTAGCAACCATCGCTCCAGTGTTCTAATGGTACATTGTGTTAGCTAATCGAGTTAGAGAGTAATTGATTATTAGAAAATCCTCTTGCAATTATGCTAGCATTGCTGAAAACGGTTGTGCTGAGAAGCTATAGAACTGGCCTGGGTGACCCCAAACTATTGACCGATAGTGTATATTATTATTGGGTATAAAACAGTTTTGGGCCTTTTATCTGTTGTTATTTCAGCAGGAGATTCAGATAAAGTTTTTATCGATGGAACTCTCAACAGTTTAGACCCGGAAGTAGCTTATTATTGTGTGTGATGTCACACTTAACAGCCCCATTACTTTCCCCATAAATACGAAAAAAATATCAGCTACATTGATCTCTTTTTTCTATCTTAATTTAGTTATTTATTATTTTTGTGTTGCACCATGTTTGTGAAACCTTGCAATGACAATTATTCTAATTCTCTATACCATTCTGCACTAATAGTAATCTCTTTATTTGTGTACTTCTTAGGCCTTCAGTTCAATTATGTACAGTAGTAATATCAGGCCACAGAAATAACAAATTGGCTTGATCAGAAGTAGTGGATGTGTGTGTTCTATTTTAGAGCTTGTTTTTCGCTGCCTTTTTTAAACTTCAAATGAATAATACCTCGTTTGATGCACTGCAAAACAGTGGTTCTTAAGTGTCAAAGCAGGAAACGAACTTTGTCCTTAGTCTCGCTTTGATTTATGATGATTGAGCTGTTTTGAATGCGGGGGCAACCAAAAAAAAAAAAAAAAGCCAATCTCGTGCTCGCTCTTGTTTTCCACTAAGGTCCCCAGACTCGAAACACTGCTAAATGACTTTGAACTCGCCACCAAAGCAAGCAACCTGACCCTAATTTATCAAACATGGTATGAAATTGAGGCGGAAACCTTTCAGTAAATTATGAAGGGGTTAAAGCGCCATATGTGCGGACCCCCTACATTCGGCAAAGCTCGTGAAGGCCGAAACGTTAAGCTCCATGAGGAGAGATAGGCCGGGCTCCAGGGCAATGCGGGATACTGAAAGAAAGCTCAAAGAAACGGAACAATATGAACAGGGACGCGCACCAAAGCGATCCATGCTCTGTAGTGTGATTACTGGCTGACTGGGTAATGTGTTCCAGATGGGCTCCTACTTTGGCTACACGGTGGCAGTCACAGACATCAACAACGACGGGTGAGTGAGAGACGGATGGGGACGCAGCTTACAGAGATAAGAGCAGAAGGGAGGTGAAACTCTTGAGTGGAGGCCAATGAAAACAGAAAGAGCATGAATGATGACCTCAGAAGGCGGAGGTCATCGGGGAGGAGACGTGAACGTTTCTCACACTCGGATACGTCATTCACCAGAAACGTCTTAAAATTCCCCCCAGTCAAATGATGACGCTCGGGACAGAATTACAGTTTCGGTTTGCTAAATGTACTTTCAGTTCCCTGTAGTGACTAAGTGTCCTCATGCTCACTCAGAAGCTCTTTTATTCCACGATTAACCTTTTCACCTGAACCGAGCACAATATCTCCAGTTTGGCCTTTCCCACATGTAAAAGCTTCTTGAAAATAGCGACACAGATGGGAAGAAAACGTGGATAATAAACGAAAACAAAAGAGCCACAAAAGAGCGATGAAAGTAAGTAGATAAAGTAACAAAAACTCAACAAAAAAAGTGACAAAAGAGAAACAAGAAACGGATCAAAATGAGATGAAAAAGAACGTGAATGAAGGGAACAACGCGTAGGTCTTAGCTTTCAAATGAGGCACTGGCCTAGAGGTTGTAAGCTCCAGTCAAGAAGCTTCTCGATTTGGGTAATGTTGAACTGGAAACATTTGCTCAGTAAGAGTTTAATGTAATGCAAGCGGGGGAAAAAAAAGAAAAAAAAAGGTGCATGCCATTACAAACTAAGAAACTGACAAAAAAACGAAAAACATAAAAACAAGGAAGCTCTTTGTCAGGCATCTGCAGTAGAGTTAGGGCTGACCAGAGACCACTCTAATAGGGAGGATCGCTGTTATTGTTTCTTTCCGCGATTTTCACCGGATGTTTTGGTGACTGGTGGGCAAACAGCTGATTTTCCCGAGATTAAAGAGCCGTTTATTTAAATCACAGATCGTATACAGCGCCAATCTTTCCACAGAAGCAATGCTGTTTGTGAATGATTTTTTGACCCACCATAGAACTATTATCATCCATTTAATACATTTGTGTTGCCCACCAGTGCCTCGGACGTGGCGAAATGGCGATCCCCCTAATAGTTTCTGCTTTATTTACTTAAAAGTTTCACGTTGTCAGAGAAATGACAATGATGTTCGAGAGGATGGATGTGTTACGGCCTAATGGTGGCGGACCCAAAAAGTAGACGGAGAGATCGTAGGTACAAGATTTATTACAAATAAATCGGGAAATGGCTGACGTTAGGTGGGTGCGGCTGGGGTGGTAGTGGTTCGGAGCAGGCCATATGGAGGAGGTCGGAGTGGAGCAGGTAGGAAAGAGCTGGGGCTGGTGCTGGACGAGGCTGGTATCCGGTGCGGGCAGGTGAGTATCGCAGGATGGTGGCTAACAGGCACGGAGAGAAAAGTAGACTGACGATCTGGCAGGGATGTGAAGGAGAGCCCATGCTTAAATACTGCAGGTGATGAGTTGAATGGATTCAGGTGTGCCCATTAGCCAGCCAGGGAGGAGGAGCAGCCACACCCACCAGGGAACAGGAGGCAGATCCCAATGCCACACCCCCACAGCAGCAACAGACAAAACACACACACTACAACAGGATGAACAATAGGCAGCAGTCTGGATCTTCTTATACAGGAGAAGTTCATTTACCATCGTTACGGGACCCGGAGACATGAACTCGAGACATTGCGCTAGTCCTACCATTCAAGTCTGCCTATGCTTCCACAGAAGAGGGATAAATACCGTCTAAGAGCGTCATACTGATAAACAAGCAAAACATTCAGTGGCTGAGAGTGGGCGCCTGAGCACCACAGTCAAGGCTGTGACAGAGATAGTACGATTGTACAGCTTGACCCACGGATAGTACGACCCAGTATGATAAATAGCGATTTAATGTTATCCTCTAACACTCATGCTCTCGCTCCAAAAACTGCCACGTGACAACGATCAGCTGTTTGCCGAACTTATTCCCTTGGCAACGGACGTCAGACTCCTGTCTTGTGCGCTTCCCCGATTCTGTATTACGCTGTGGTGAAAACCCCCTTAGACTACTACAGATGACTGTTTGTTTTGGATTTTGTTTTGACACACTAGATACAATGGATACAAATGCTTGACATGCAGAAACTAAATCCCACTATTGAAAGTTTATGTGAATTTAGCTGGAGCGATCTATTGGGAAGAAACAAAAGCAACATGTATCTCTGTTCTCTAGCCTGGATGACGTGGTTGTCGGGGCCCCGCTGTTCATGCGCCGGGGGCCTGCCGGACAGTTGGAGGAACTGGGCAAAGTCTATGTGTATCTTCAGAAAGGTCCCCTCCGTTTGGAGCCCAGCGGCACAAATCCCGTCGGATCTCAGGCCTACAGCCGCTTTGGCACGTCCTTAGCTCCGCTTGGTGATCTGAACCAAGATGGATTCAATGGTAGGCGGACATACTATGTTTTACTTTTGAGTATTTTGCTTTGGACTTACCATTGGACTTTCATTCTCAAACAGATATTGCTGTCGGCTGTCCATTCGGCGGGGAAGACCAACAGGGACAAGTTTTTATCTACAACGGTTATGAGGAAGGCTTGGAGGACACGCCTACTCAGATTCTCTCAGGCCAATGGGCAGCCAGCTCATTTCCAGCGGGCTTCGGCTTTGCACTTCGCAGTAACAAGGACGTGGATCAAAATGGCTACCCAGGTTTGAAGCACTACCGATCGTATATTGACCCAAAACCCTGTGGCTCTTATGTCCTTTGTGATCGTTCTCTTTACTCTTGCGCAGACTTGCTTGTTGGTGCTTTTGGGGTTGATAGAGCCGTGTTATACAGGTAAGTTGGTTTGCATCTAGTTATTTAATCACACTGTATGTCTCAGGGCTACACAATACTTTACATAGCAATATTAAGTGACACAATATCCATATCGCAAGAAGCCACAATGTGTCGATTTGAAATCTTCCATCTGACATTCACAAAAACTGTGCCAACGTTATTTTTTTAGTCATGTTTTTCCCCATAAGTTCTATTTTAGCCTTGTTTTGGACTTGTTGTTGAATTTGATGAGAAAACAAACTAACCTCTTAACCCCACCTTAACCGAGTGCATTTTCTCCAGTTCGGCTTTACCTGAATCTAAAAGCTTCTGTACTGGAGAGCAACAGTGTAACGCCTCATTGGAAAGCTAAGACTTACAAAACTGACTCTAACTTTTTTGTTGCATTTTTAAGTGTTTTTGTTTTATTTCAGTAGTTTTTTTTCATCATATTTTTGTCACCTTTTTGTCGCTCTTTCGTGGCTTTCTTGTTGATTTTTTTGTTGCTTATTTCATCACCCTTTAGTTTTGTTTTTGGCGCTTTTTTTTGTGTTATTGTTTGCTTTTCCGGCACGTTTTCGCCGCTCTTTTGACCCTTTTTTGCTTTTAGATTTGGGTAACGCCAAACTGGAGAAAATGTGCTTGGTTCGTGTAAGAGGTTAAATATTTTGCAACATACTGTTCTGAAACTGTTTTATAGAAATATTACCGTTATCACATTATTCAAGTCTATCGAATATTGCACCTTATTTCCTTATACTGTGCATCCTTTGTGTGTCTGCAATGTATCTTTTTTTTTCCGTTTCCACTCAGAGCACGTCCCATTGTGAGCGCCAATGCTACTCTGACAGTGCACCCGAGCATGTTCATGCCAGAGGAGAAGTCCTGTGTGCTGATCAGTGGTGACAAGACTGTTCCCGTGTCATGGTATTGCACAACTTCAAATGTCATAAAGATAATAATATAAGAAATTGTACTACACAAGCCTTAATTTCGATGTTACATTATTACTTTAAGAAAGTAAATTCTCCGAGCTTTGACCGAAAATACAGCACCGTATTCTTTCAAAACCATATAAATAGACATAACGAGTTCCATCTGATGAAACGGATAAAGGGAAATTATTATTCCATCTTGAACTCAACCCATCCCCCTTTTCCCCGTTGTATAAAAGTTTGCTGATTTAGAGTGCACCTAAATTTAAACAAGGAGGTCCTGTTTTTGAGGTTTTATTGGTGTTCTGGCTGCCGTGGAAACAAAGAAGAAATAGGAAGGATGTATCTGGAAAAGCGTTGTACATGGGAACGTAGATTCTCCCCGAAAGGTTGGAAAATGGTGGTAACTTTCTTGAGTTGATGCCGTCGTCTGTGGCTTCACGCACCTCTGACGCACTTTGAGGTGTAGTGGCCCTCATGGCATTTATTAAAGACTTGGGTTTTGGAGGTTCTGTTCGGAGCTGTGTGTGTACAGATGCCTGGGCAAAGTGTGTTTTAAAGGAAGGATTGAAATGTATGCCCTTTCCCCTTTGCTTTTAAACACGGTTTCCAAGGGGGGCTTTACACTTTATTGCCAAAAGTAAAGACTAAAATGTCATGAGAAAGCATTCGTTTTGGTTTGAGCAGACATTACATCTAAATTTCTTTCAACACCAGTTGTCTGTCACCTTTTCAATTCTTTGCTCTGATGTTGCCTGTCCAATTTATTTCCTGAATATAAAAACAATCTTCAATTGCACACATTGGTTGCATTAAAAATATTGTATTTGGGCATTAAAGCAGAACTAAGTAACTCATGCCCCTAGAGGCCATAAGCGCCACTGCAGGTATCGTAAGCATGTTTTTTTTACTCATTATTTGTCCGTGAGAGTAAATACTACGCTGACAGAAAAGGCAAAGGGAGAGAGTGATATTGTACATTGTGCCACAACTCAATGACAGAACGGAGATACTTTTTTTCACTCAAAGCTGACTGTACAGACTGCCCTCAGTGAGATTAGCCTGTTAGCTTCTTCTCTGTGATTCCATTAGTGTGTATTGTGCCTCCGACCTGGTGCAGGGAAAGTTGCAATTGTGGTTTTCTGGCCAGAAACACCAGGGGGAGATGAAAGACCCCCAATCATTCCATTAACACTTGTATTACCCCCAGAGGGACTACGGGAAGGATGCATTAAGGTAAACAAGTTAATTAGTTTTTCTTTAAAATAGTTTTAAAGCAAATTGAATCTGACTTGCTGCTACCTGCAAAAACCCTGGTAAGTCCCACATGTCTGTCTGTCATATTTTTTCCCCCCTCTGTGAGACCTTTACACTCTATCCTGCCATGTAAAGTGGGAAAATCCCAAGTTGTTTTCCATGGACAGAGCTACACATTGTGAGAGAAAGCGAAAGCCTTTATTTGACATATAAATGTTCATAACTGCATTCAGGTTCATGCACTTTTTAAAACATTGACCTATTCATGTGCTTACAAAGCCACCACAACCGCAATATTGAATAACAAAAATTAAAAAAGCCCTCCCCAAATACAACTTCTAACTAATTTGTGCAAAAAAACATAATGTGTAAAGTATTGACTAGTAAGAAACAATTGATCTTTATGTCTACAGTGTGAGCATCAGTTTCTGCCTGCTGGCTCACGGGAAGCACCTCCCCTCTCGTTTAGGTGAGACACACACACAATCACTCACGCACACATGGTCCCTATTACCTTGCTTTCTTTGTGTGGCCACAAGTATGTTGGACTTTACTGTGGTCAATTTGGAGGCTCAGATCAAGATAAAAGAGCAATTGTGTAAATAGAGGCTAACATGCTGCAGTAGTTCACTTGAGTTGAAAAAGCCCATGTACGTCTTCTGTACTGGGTTTTAATGTTCAAGATGTTTTACCTCAAGGGGCTTTGTCAGCAGCTACTGTAATGGTCTTTTGACAGCAGGCTGAAATATACAATTCTAGGAGGGAGGAGTTTATTCTAGAGGTTGACCGACATATAAGCGCCGAAAAAAGCCAATCTCTCTGGGGACGTTTTTTGCATTGGAAACTAGTCCTGCCACAACTTCCTAGGCCTAAGGGGAACATCGGGAAAAATGGAGCGGCTCGCAACAGTATGCTAATGCTAACGGCAGCATGCTAATGCTAACGGAAACTAATCAAGGCTGGGACAGAAATAGCCTGGTCTAGAAGAAAGATGAGTGACACCAATAACAATGTAAACCCCTCCCCACAAGATAGGTGTAGTATATTCAGCCTGCTGCTAAAAGGTAATTGTTTGCTGATCTTAACATTAAAACAACCTGGTACAGATGATTGATTGAGAACTTGTGTCTACGATGATAAACTCCTGTATGCCTGAGAGATTTCACAAGTGATGTAGCTATCAGTTAAAAATTGTTCAAGTTATAAGTGCATTTATAACAAGCATAGAAAACAATATTGTTATTAAATAGTTTAACGTCTTGGCACCATAGGGCACTTTTTTGCGAGCTCCACAAGGGGAATCAAACTCAAGACTGTGAGACGTGTGTGGTGACGCGTTAATTACTTTATTCTTGTTTCTGTCCATTTGAAGAATTTCTTGTGGAGATTCAGCTGGACAACGTGAAGCTTAACCAGAAAGAATCAACCCGGAGGACTCTGTTTCTGGACAGTCATCAGCCGAGTTTAGTGAAGAACGTCAGCCTGGAGACCAATGGAGACGGTGTGTGCTACGAGTCAAAGCTCTTCCTCCTGGTCAGTCTGAATGTTATCATACTAATCCACTAGTCTTTGTGTTGTGGGGCAAGGGGGACAACATACTGTACCTGCATTAGGGCGCGCTGTGTCCCCCGAATGAGAATAGATTAGGACTATAAACACATTTATCACACACCAATAACGTCAAGCCAAAATTGTGTCCTTTATGGATGAAGTTGAAGTGAAAAACGGTACTCGTTAGCATCGTTTCGCTAACGTTAGCAGACGATAGCATACTAGAAAATATATGCATAATTCAGCATTTGTTAAAGTAAGTGGTGGCGAAATGGGAGAAAGTTCAGGTTTTTATCTTCTTTGTTTTCCCACTCTGGCTGCTTCAAACATGACCATAATATCGACATTTGCAAAGATGTTGTCTGTATCTATATTATACACACAAATGAATACAATAGTGTAAAAGAAAGTACTTACATCTCACAGGTTTGCGTGTTGTCTTCGGCACCTGCTGTCTTCTGCGCCAGATGTAGTCAATTATCCAGTCAAAATGACAGAGGTCCACTGTTCTTTCCTAATAGACATGGGTTAAAGTTGCTCTTTGATGTGCTGCTTTGAGTGGCACCTCTTACCAAACACCGACTAGCTTGGTGACCTTGTAAAAGTACGTAAAGTGTCCACCATTGACTATGTGTAAACTTAAATCTGACTTTTTTTTCTTGTGTTTTCAGAATGAGAGTGAGTTTCGGGATAAGCTCTCGCCCATTTACATCAGCCTGAACTTCAGCCTGGACCCTCAGGCCCCAGTGGACAAGCACGGGTTGAGACCAATCCTAGGCCACCACACGGAACCGCTCATACAGCAGCAGGTCTGTGTTGGGATGGGGTGGACTGGGATTTGGACATGAGTGTGTTTTTTAATTATTTATCTGCCTACATAAAACTTGAGTTGATGCGTTCGCTGTGTCCATGCTGTCCATGATCCTGCCGAAAATGGCTGGACTTTCCCTTCATGTGATCAAAACAAAATGAACGAAACGGTACATTTTGACAGCGTAGTACAAACAAAATCCTCAGCCTCCACATCTTCGAACAGATCTGAGGCTTGACGTGGGGACTCTGCTTTTATTTTCCTCTTTTGTGAGCTGTATCAAAAGCGCAGAGTTTATCAGTGTGCAAACTTGTGAAGCCTGCTGCCTATATATTACATTGCCACACCAAACATGACCACACCGTTTACAGGGCCTCCTCTTCTATTGCGTGTCTGTCGCGAGCAGATGTTCACCACTGCAATTACCGCCGGAGAGACAGGGCTCCAGATGGAACACTTCATTCGTTATTTACATATGAGCTTAACCAATAAAGTACTTTCAGATTTGTTCATTTTGCAATTTTAATCATTCACATTTTCAGTTGGAGAGATTTATTTGGACTGAAACGTATGAGGTTACAGACATTTTCAAATTTTCATCTAATGTGGAGGCTCTGTGTTGATCCCATATGTCTAGAGGTTGTAGGTCAGGCCTCCGAGACCAGATGGTGATTACTGTGCTCTGGGCTTTTTTTGGTTCCATACGGAGCGTTTATGGAGCACTGGCAAGTCATGGCTGTGCAAAAACACAAGGCAGGACTGACAGCTCCACTGGGTGTGTCGGTGTGCCTCTCAGGACATCTGGTCGTGGTTTGTTTATGTGTGTTGCCCATGGTCTTGTGCACCAGGCAAGAGCCGCAGCCTGGAAGCACATTTATGCGACTGATATGAGGTGGTAGCTCTCAGCGCTCACATCATGTGGCTCTAACTGTGCATGTTACGGCCACGCTCCCTCCTCAAGACACTTCACGTTTCTCTGGATGCAACACATTTTATGAACTGCTCAGGGAGTCCCCAGACCATTGTCAAAGTGTCTTTTTGAATGAATGTCATTATTTTACACACATTCAGTTTGCATTTAATTTCCCTTTATCACAATATTACGTGCTTGTTTTTGCGCAAAATGTAGCTCCCCTTTGAAGCTTTAGTTGTAAATTAATCTCTTCTACAGTCACATTGCTTCCAATCCGACTCAGTTTAACCCTCTGTACTTTGTTGCCAACAGAGCTTTATTTGTATAATGTCCCAAAGTAAAAGCATTTGTTCCTTAATTGTCCCATGCCAGCAGTTTCCATATACTGTAAATAGACATATTACAGGGCACACTGCCACTCTGACTTCCATTGATGTCGGCCTATGAATGTACTCTGACTTGTGTCAGAGGATGGTTAATAGCCCTATGACTGAGGATTAGTTTAGATACTCTACAATAAACTCTAACTCATACATTCTATTCAAATGATTTTTGTGGGGGCCATATTTTGGTATTTTGGTTAAGCTATGGCTTAGACATACAATTCACAAAACATCACCACTTATTGCTGTAATACTTTTTCTTTTTCTTTACCACCACATATAACATCCACCATGCTGGCTTGGTGTGAGGAAATGCTAATGGAATCAATAGAAAATGTATTCCTTAATTATGGGAAGATGAACTGGAGTTCCGAACAGATTATTTGGAGGGCAGCATCTGGCCCCTAGGCCTTAAAATTAATACACTTGAATATGATTTAGAGATTGTTCTTTTTGCAAAAGAAGCTTCATCATTATTATTATTATTATTATTATTACTACCGGCCTTTAGATCAAAGTGAAGACCGTCCTTTAGGTGGTATGAACAGAGCAGCTATAGAAGCTCAACCGTCTGCACGAGGACTCTTTGCCAGCCTGAACCCCAACTCTCTGTAGCATTTTGAAGCATTCTTTTTTGTCTTCGTTTTTCTAATGTTTCCCATATGTTTTGAGAGATGAGGTTTCAGCGATAGTGACAGCGTGTTCCCCTCCACCGCTCTGTAATGTACATGTTGAACAGTTACAACAACTGACAAATTAGACGTCTAGTCATCTGTCACGTTTAACAAAAGGCTCTAAAATTGTAACCTTTGCACACTTTTTGATCACGCGTCGCCACAAAACTTGTTTAGAATGATCAGACAAATGCGACGCAAACATGAAAGAGAACAAGCCTATTATGAAAAACCGTGTACTCTATGTTGGGAGCATATGTGCTGTGGGATCCTTTCATTATAGCACAAATCTCATGCTTGGCCTTCTGTAAACATGCACTTCCTGCATGGCCTGCCCTCCATACCTCTGGGCTTTGTTCCCTCGCTCTCCCGTTTTCACTCTTCATCGTATCTGTCCGCGGCTCTTCCCTCTGCCCTCGTTTATCTGAGTCCTTTCTTTTTTCAGGCCCACATTCAGCTGGATTGTGGAGAAGACAACATCTGTGTCCCTGACCTGAAGTTGGCTGTTTACGGGTAAGAGGAAGTTACATCTTCCACGACAAAACCCTTTGTAGCTAAACAAACTGCCCCGTACTTTGAAACAATAACATTAGCAGTATTAAGTGTCTTGACCATTTGAAAGAGTGTGATTTGATAACCCCAGAGTGACCCGTGAACCTTTGGGACGTGTGATGATAATAGTCATTTTCACTCATACCCCCTACCTGGTCCCATGTTAGTTACTCACATTCCACGAGTTCTTCTGTTTCGCACCATATATCCCTCACTTTGTACCATAGTCAACATGCACATGCAGTATGTGTATGGCAAAAAAATATGCATTTACAAAATTCTACATACAGTCTGTCCACTTACAGAGATGTACTCATAAAGAGGTAAAAGTTACAGGAAACCAAGTGCTTTGAGTTTTTTAACCTCTTAACCTCCGCCTGAACCAAGCACATTTTCTTCAGTTTGGCTTTCCGGAAATCTCTCTTCTTGAGAAAAAAAACGAGACCAAAACAAGGATAAAAATGCTACAAAAGGGCGACAAAAATGTGATGAAAAAGTGACAAAAATTTGTGACAAAAACGTGATGAAAAAATGACAAAAAAGCCACAAAAGAGCAACAGAAAAGTGACAAAAGGTGTCAACAACGTGAGATCCTTTTAGATGAGTTTTGTAGGTCTTGCCTGTCAAATGAGCCATTACTCTGGCCTATAGGCTGTGACCTTATGGATTTAGGTAAAGCTGAAAAGGAGAAAATGTGCTTGGTTCAGGTGGGGGTTAAGAGGGTAAAGCCATCCTGCACAACATTGTTGCCTAACAAATAGAGTAAAATACAAGCATTTATTTCATTATGAATGAAACATACTTCAAAAGGCGTGCATCTTTACATTCAGTGGGATTGCCTCTCCTCACACACTTGACTTGTAACTTCACTGGGAGATGGTACAAACTGTTTCCATGGAAATGTTGCAGTTTTGCTTTGAAATACTGGTAGCCCAACGTGACCAGGGCTGGGGACCATTAACGATATCAGTATGGTATCCAAAAAAAAAAGGTACTACTGGTATCGATAAAGTAGATGTATCAAGAGCAGACACTGAAATATATTATATCTTTGAGACCAAGCAAAAAGAGGCAAAAAGAGGCGGGGCGCATTATGGTGAATAGAAATAGTATTTTATGGAATAAGCTAACATTTTGTTGGTTGTAGATGACAAATATTTTAGTATAGGTATCGAAAAAATATAATTCAGTTGTCGATATCAAAAAACATACAACTGTACACAGCTATATTTAAATATTTTGCCTTATTTTTATAACCCACTTCAAAAACGGGATATCTGGTATGTAAACAATCATTGGGAGCATGTTTTGTTTCTTTGACTTTTGACAGCAGTTTGGCTGCTTTTGTCATGGTACATAAAACATGAAATTTATGCCTGGTTTGATTTATTATTTAGACCAATTTTAGTTTTATACTTTAATATTCCAATGTCTTCCAACACTTCTCCATCTTTTATCGTCAGTCAGTCAGAAGGCTAGTTACAACCAATACAACTCTATTTATCTCAGTCATCTCTATGGTATCATTCCCATCTCCAAAGTCACCTATGGGATTCCCCAACCATTTTGAACCCTTGATAAAACAAAGGATTAAAATGAATCCCCTCAATCCAGTCATGTCAATCCCAAGGCTTTTATCCCCAAAGAAGTATCATGGCCATCTCCCACCTCCGGCTTTTTCACCAACCAAGGTCCCCCCAGCTCGGCCCCCACCACCGGTGCCCACAGCTGTTATCTCCAGCAGCTTCACTGCTGCTGTCTAGGACATTACGGGCCTCACCGTTGCTACCATGCATAGCAAACTCAAAGCCAACCAGAAGTCCATAGAGGGAGTGTGTTCTTCTGAAACAATTAGTACTGTCAAAGAACATAGATTAGATAAGAGAGGGACAGTCAGACCGTCCAATCAAAGAACTCTAATCCATATCCTTTGCAAAAAGATTCCGACCACTCAAACACAGATAAATCTCAAACATGCTGTACTCAATGTCAGATCATTAAAAAACAAGTCCTTTTTAATAAATAGTTTCATTTTCTCTTATAATCTTGATCTCTGATTAAGGTGACAAATGATATCCGTATGAACAGCAACGCAGGTAAGGTGTCAGTTTTAGTTCTGCTGGACCCGAGCGCTGCCTTTGACACAGTGGACCATGGGATCTTACTTTACAGGTTAGAAAACTGGGTGGGAATCTCTGGTTCAAGTCCTATCTCGAGGATAGGATGTACTTTGTCGAAATTGGTCAGGTTAGAAATCTAGGAGTAATCATGGACTCAGACCTGAACCTAAACAGCCACATCAAAGCAATAACATCATCAGCTTTTTACCATCTGAAAAACATTATCAGACGAATAGTGTCAAAACCAGACTTGGAGAGACTCATCCATGCATTTGTCTCCAGCAGGTTAGACGACTGTAACGGCTGCTCACTGGCCTTTCTAACCGAGCTGTTAGACAGCTGCAGTACATCCAGAACGCTGCTGCTCGAGTCCTGGCAATAACCAGGAAATACGACCACATTAGTCCAGTGCTCCGGTCTCTGCACTGGCTTCCTGTCACTCAGAGAATAGAATTTAAAACAGCTCTGCTTGTGTACAAGTCGTTTCATGGTTTAGCACCAAAGTACATCTCTGACATGTTAGAGCAGTATGAGGCGCATTGAGTTGCCTTGTGTACGAAATGCGCGGTATAAATAAAGTTGCCTTGCCTTGCCTTGAACCATCTCGGGCCCTGAGAACGTCAGGGAGGGGTCTCCTGGTGGTTCCCAGAGTCAATAATAAACACGGTGAGGCTGCGTTTCAGTTTCATGCAGCTATAATCTGGAACAGTCTTCATGAGGATGTGAGACGGGCCTCAACTCTGACAATGTTCAAATCTAGGCTGAAAACAGCTCTTTTTACCCGTGCATATGAAAACTGAAAGTATTTTATCTGCACTCTTGCCTTTTACTGTAATTGATTAATTTTTATGTTGGATGTTTTAATGAATGAATTGATCTGTTTTCTTGTAATTTTATGCAACTGTGAAGCACTTTGAATTGCCTTGTGTATGAATTGTGCTCTACAAATAAACTTGCCTTGCCTTTCCTTGCCTTGCCTTTCCTATGAAGATTCCAAGTGCTTTTTTGTTGTTTTGTCTCCTCATTTTCAGGGAAACCTTAAGATATGGCAATGTTGCTAGTTTGTGTCTTTCTCCCATCATAAATGCATTAACATAGCCCCACCCCCAAAATACCCAGAGAAAGAATGTCTCTGACTCCACAGTTTCAAATTCCACACACACGAATCCTGATGTGTGCCTTGACACGGATCAATATGAGAAATGTGTCCACAGGCATCAAAACATCACAGGGTCAGAGGTCAGCTAGGCCTTGACCCTCTCTGGGTGTCTTTAGAGTTCACCTCGAACTTTGGCATTAATAATCTGTGCTTTGAGTTATAACACAGGTCGCATTACTGACATTTCTGCCGCCTCTTTCATTTCTTAAACGTTTTACTCAAACCAGTTGATGTCAGTGGCCAAAAATCAGGATAAATTAATGAGCTCTTAGACAAAACAATAACTTGACACATTGCTGCATAGTTTCACAAAGAAAGAAGACAATGTTAGTTAGTTATTAGTTTGACGTGACACTTTTTTTGTTTACAGTATTTATCTTACCTTCTAAAATGGCTCAAATTGCATTGATGAAAGAAATCAAAAGACATGTAAGGGGCCTTTTAGCGGAGGATGAGTGAAGTATAACAAGCCACACTTAAGTAAATACAAAAAAAATTCTGAGTCAAGATCAAGTACAAGTTCAGGAAATTGTCAGTCAGTAACTGTTTGCATCTGGTCATGGAGAGGCTGAGGTGGCTGAAAGTTCTGCTGTTGCGGTGGCATTAGAAAGTGTGGGACAGAGAGAGTGCATTTATATGAAAGTTATTAGAGGTGATCGGTTGAGAGACAAAGGCTTCCATGCTATTGTTGCGGTCAGCCGCCGAGACTGGCTGAACCAGGGGAAGCACAATCGTCCTGGTTGAATTTACGCTCAACCTTCATTCTACAGCAATTAAAGCAGTACTAACTTGTTTACCATAATAAATCCTTTTCGTAGTTACTCTGTGGGTAATACAAGTGTTAATGGGATTAATGGGGGGTCTTTCATTCTGGCCAGAAAACCACAATTGCAACTTTCCTGCTACCGGGTGATAGCCACCAATACACTAATGGAATCATGAAGAAGAAGCTAACAGGCTAACGGGCAAAGCTAACTGTAAACATTACAGTACATAAACAGTATTTACAGCCAGGTTTGAGTGAAAAAAATTATCTCCATTGTGTAATTGGGTTGTGGCACAATGTACAATATAAGCACATTGTAGTTAAAGAAATATATTTACTCTCGTGGACAATTAATGAGTAAAATAACGCACAAAACTTAAATGCAAAAATACATTACCGTATTTACCGGACTTTAAGTCGCTCCGGTGTATACGTTGCACCAGCCTTGGCAACTACCTGGACATGGAGGCGTAACTGCACCACTAGCTGTGGCCATCTAGCTGTTTACCCGTGATTAGCTTGTTTTGCTTCCTTCATTGCAGTAAGAATGTTAGCCTACATGTTACAAAGCAAAGATGTCGGAGTTTGGAACCAGAGCCTTGGCCGTGAAAGTCGCTGCGAGTTCACTTGTCTGCTCTTTAAGTTGTTGCTAGTTTCCTACGAGGACAAAGCCAGCTCTCAGATTCGCTGGCATGTGTCTCACTCTCAGCCCAGTGTTTCTCATGAGAAATGTTTTGCATTGCATGGCCATGTGATTTCCCTCTGCTGCAGTAACACAATCAGTTCTGAAAGTTTCTCATCCAAGCATTTGCATTTAGCCACAAGACAAGGCAAAATGATTCAGCACTTTCACTACTGGAAATCTTCCCATAAGACACAAAGATTTCACATTAAAAACTTTGGCACGGTTAAATGCACGTCTTTTGTTCGGCCTGGATTCTACTCGCCAAGGTTTAGGCCAGTGTTGTATTTTAGCATGAAATTAAATAAACAGCAACAACTTCTAATAACTTAATCAAACATTTTTAAAGAATTTCACTTTTTCCTCATTTCTAAAACATTTACAAAGCATTCCTCATCATTTGTTTATCATTTATAAGCACAGAACAAACAAATAACTTGATTGCTCAGACCATAAATGCGTTTAGATCTGATAAGACTCAACTCAAACCCTTTCATCAACTATAACCATTCCTCGTGCCTGACTTTAACCAGGCTCAGGGATTGTGCGCAGCGATGTAAGTGCTGATAAATGATAAAGAAATGTTTGAAAGCTGCACAAAGGGAGCTGTAGGTCGGCAGAATAAGCTGCGGCTTTAGCCTATACCCTTAAGATTCCTTGTTTGCAATGTATATGCAATTTGATGCATGTTTTTGTAACGGAAACAAACAACTTAAGACAATAATATATCGCCAAATCATTCATATCACACGAAGCCACAGCATATGACAAAACCACTGATGTTTTCTACCATCTGGGATTAACACATTTTGTTTAACACTTAGACTTAAACAAAAAATGCATTATAACCGAATGCATTTTTGTTTTTTTTCCTGATTTCGTAATTTTTAAGTCTTGTTTTGACACAATCTGAGGCAATTTTTGTTTTCATTTTGAATGTACTGAATAATATTACTAAATACTAAATAGTTCTAAATAATATTGTTATTGTTATATGTTCTTATACAAATGTTTTATAAATGATGACGTAAGCATTTACAAAGTTGTTACAAATACTTTGTTCCCATTTAGACTAAACCATGCTGGTGTTTGAATCCACTATTTTAGCTTTTTTCTGCATTGACTAAAGTGGCCTAATTAAATTCATCTGGTTGTTTTACCTAGTGCGGGGTCACTGCGTCCAGACCTCCTCCGAAAAGGGGGAAGGGAACCCTGTGAGGAAAATATCCAATGCCCGCCCCGTTCTGCTCAATAGAAACATGAAGACACTGCCATGATGTGAAGTGGATGTGGCCGAGCTGGTGGGGTGGGGGTGTTGGAGTCGGCAGGGACCCGCAGGATTTATCACAAGTCTGAAAGTGTACGCGCTCGCTAGGGACAGTGCTGTGAACGTGCAGAATAGAGAATGCAGGGGGTGGGGTTGGTTTCCTGAAACAAATCACGGTGATCAGTTTGGGTTCACTGGCTTAGGTTCTAACGCACAGATATGTGGCAGAAAATGGTCCATAGGGACTGCCAAAAACAGACGTACATTGTCTGAAGGCATCTCAGCGTACATACCTGCTTCTCATTAGGTTTTACAATGCTTCTTGGGCCACAGTGACCAGAGTGATCACAGGCAGCTTTAAATTGACTTCCATGAGTCCAAATCTCGGCTAGCCTTGTGTATGCTTATAGTCTTTCAGTGAACTGTTTGCAATGATGTGCCTTGTGTTTTTTAAATATATTTTTAAACCAAATCATGACTCCCAATTTAAAATATACAATTAATACAGCACTAATCAAGTTTGCCAGGTCCACAGTATAACTACAAACTTGACTGACTTTTTGAGCTTTCCTGCATAACCTATATTATGTACAGCCTAATCCTTAAAGAAATAGGTCACCGTTTTTCGTTACGGAGATATGTTCTTACCTGAGCTTAGACGAGTTGATGCGTAACTGTCTGGTCTTTACGCGTGCACTCATTCACGCAAAAACACGAACATGTTGTTAGCATTTAGCCTCTCCTCTCGTCTATGGACCCAAATGGGCATGACGTTAAAAGCGACCAAGCTCTTCCACGGTTTCCCTATTTGAATACGGTTACGTGAGTAGTTACACAATCCTAATCCCACAATTCTAAGCGGATAAAAAGGGGTGCTATATTGTGCTATATATTAAGGCGTAACACCTCAGGAGCACTTCGACGTCTGCACAGTAAGGTTGAAGTGTTTCTATTACGCCTCACAATATAGCACCCCTTTTTATCCGCTTAGAAAATTGACATGTTAAATTTTGTGTGACTATACTTGGATCGCTTTTCTGGACACTCAAAAAGACGCTTTATATTGCCTTATTCATTCACTCCATACATTGTGGTGGTAAGCTACTATTGTACTATCGCTACTACTGGGGCAGACTGACAGAAGCGAGGCTACCAGTCTGCGCCCTCGGCCGCTCAGACCACCACTGACCACTCACTCACACACTACATTCACCCGGGCTTCTTGTTGTTCCCAAACGGTCTACCATCCAAGTACCGACTGGGTCCTACCTGCTTAGCTTCTGAGATCTGACAGGATCGGGCATAGTATTTCTAATGTCAAATCTAAGACCATCAGGGCTGTTCTTTAGAGGGAGAAAGGGGCAGGCCTGGATCAATGGAGGAGCGCAGGGGCAATAAAAGGTAGTTGAATATGTCGGCAATTACAGCCACACTCTTTGTGATTTCTCAGAAATTTTTGAGCAGGATTGGCTACTGCTCCAACCTTTTTTACACAAAGAGCTACCAAACCCAGAGAGCAACTATACGACTATGTTCAAAATATTCAGAACAAAAAAGTAAATAGGCTACTGATACCTGGCAACCCTGGTACTGATGCTTTAGAGTAAGAAACTATCTGAGGGTAGATGAATGCTGCTCTGTTGTTCCCTTTTTAACAGAATCAGTTCATGCCACCGATGAAAAAACTAGCTGTTGGTTATCCGTGGAAGGTGAAAAAAAAAGAAGTACTTACGCATAAAGGGAATAACCCAACCATCATTAAGATTTCTTATGATTAATGTTATTCATAGCTTTATTCCTTTTTTTCCCTCCAGTGACAAGACTGTAGCGTACCTCGGGGATGAAAACTCCTTGACCCTGATCTTTAATGCAGTGAATGAAGGGGAAGGAGGAGCGTATGAGGCCGAGCTGTATGTGCTCCTTCCTCCTGATGCTGACTACAGTGGGATCGCACGAAACAACGAGGTGAGAATGTGTCCTCAATCCCTTACTTGTTTTCACGTGTGTAGTACTGCAATTATGCAAGTAGCACCGAGTTCATGAATGGCGGTTGTCCTCATGTCATGTTTGGTTGTTTTGCAGAGTCTGACTCAGCTGACGTGCAGCTACGAGGCTCAGAACGACACGCGCCATCTCATGTGTGACCTGGGAAACCCCATGAAGTCTGGGAGCAGCGTAAGAACCTGCACTTATCCACCTTCTGATTTTAAGCCTTGTTATTGTGCTGAGAAACTGTCAGCTCCAAACATATGTCCCACCGGATCACGCAAACTTAGTCATCACCACACCAGTGCTCCTTCTAAACTGTGAATCATCTCTAGCCTGGTCCATATTTAAACTTTATTTTCCAGTGCAGTGTAGGATAAACATTTAGCTGCTTGAAAATGTCTGGTGCTTATTGAATGAGAGTGGGGCAAATCGATCAACCATTTAGCCCTAAATATATTGTTATGTGCTGTTTTGTCTATATTACATTTTCTTTTTTTTATCATCTAGATATGGGCCGGCCTTCGCTTCACAATCCCCAGACTAAAAGACACCTACAAAGTAGTACAGTTTGAGCTGCAAATACGAAGGTTAGTATGAAAACGCTCAACACTCTGCTGTACCACGGTCTCAAAATCCATCTTTTTGGGATTTATATTGACTTTGTTTCGCTTTTATCTAGCAAAAACGCAAACAACTCCGAGAGTGAGGTGGTGGTTTATGAGCTGGAGGTGGCGGCCCTGGCTGACGTCCTTTTGCAAGGGTGAGGCCACAGCTCAGACCATACTTTATCGATTATGACATTTTTCTGTTTCTTAGTAAGCCCTAATGTGTGTGTTTGGGTGTGGGGGCAGTGTCTCTCGGCCAGATAAAGTCCTGTTCCCGCCGCCCAACTGGAGGATGAGTCAGGGGCTGCTAGAGGAGCAGGACGTGGGACCGGAGCTTCAACACGTCTTTGAGGTCACTGCATGTTTTATAACTAAATCAAAATTTTCCACGATTAACAGAGATGTTGTCTGCACTTCTATTGTTTTACTTGTTCGCGTGTGAGTAATCAGTAATCTAGTCTATAAACTCACCAAACTCATCTTTCTACTCAAAATTAAACTCCAGGTGAACCAAACCTATTTAAGCCCTGCAAAAAAATGTCCCCTTGCAAAATATTTCATGGCAGGTGTTTGTTATTGATATGTGTGGTTTGCCTTTCCAGGTGGTGAACATTGGTCCCAGTGTGATCAGCCAGTCCACTTTGGAGGTGAGGTGTCCCTTGAGGGCTCAGGGCCAGAGGCTGCTGTACCCAGTGGAGCTGGTTACTGAGGGGCCACTGACCTGTTCTTCCCAGCACACCTTCAATGCACTGAAACTCAAGGTGACCACCCTCTTGACCTAAACCTTAAGTCAAGGCGTAACTGTTTATTGTACTGAGAATGTGTGGCTTTGTCCCACTTCTAAGAATATTGTTAGACGATAGTCAGAGAGTTGTAACATCTTCAGCCATTTCATACATGGGTTCCTAATTCCACAAGACACATGTCGTCAGGGTTGCCAGATAATTATCGTATTTGTACGATAATTTCGACCCCTGTAAGATTTACGATCCATAATTCAAAAAAGCCCTAAATGTACGATCATTTCAGAGTGCCAGATAAAGTCTGGTTAAATGCACTGTCCCCTCTCAGCAGCGCTTTGCTTTCGCTCTGATCTGGAGTCAGACTTAGCCTCTGTATTCACATGGGCGTAATATCTGCTGTCAGAAGGAGAGACTGTCCCTGGATACGTTTTACAGTTCCACTATCGCATATCCTCCTGCCTTGGCTGCAGCCATGGCATTTGGTTGGTCAGCAAGATGTAACCTCGTCTCACCTCTCTCAATGTGGTAATTTTATTGATATGAGCCATGTTTTGTGCAGGTGCTACAGCACTATTGACATATTTATAGTGTAGTCTGTCCTGAAATACAATCGTTTTGGAAGCTTTGTACGATATAATGGTTTTGAGAATCTGGCAACCCTGCTCGGCGTGCAACTTTTAGTCAACATTTTCCATAACTTTTTTTTTACCAATTTGTCTAAATCTAAATGTTGAAAATTAATCACAAAGTATCTTCAACTTCTTAAGCCCTGCCACTGACCAAAAAAAAGGAATATAACACTTGACGGGACACAACATAGAGTATTTTGAATCTAAAATGTTGAAAAAACCTGAAAACAATAGGTTTCATTTTATAGGTTTCTAGAATGTCATAATTTTAGGTGGAGCAGGGCTCTTTACAACTGGGAGAGACACAGTTTCAGAAATAAATCTTCAAACGTTGAACTTGGTGATTATTATTATTCACAAACCTGCCACATTCGTCTTATGGCTGAAAGTCTTTTCATCTGACCAACATCAAGCACATCATTTTGAATCTTGTCATCACTTTCCACAGGTAAACAGTAATTTGACCTTTTGTGACAGTTTTTGTTTCACGCAGATAAGTCCAGCCATTACAGCGATATTAACCATTAACCAAGTCGAAAAATTTAGCATTTTGACCGTTACCATAGTTACCACAATAGAATTCTTTACTGCACCAGCTCCATTTCAAATGTTGTGACGTCACGTGAACGCAACCTGTTAACTATTGTAGATATACCATTTACTCGGCCCCCCTTGTCCTGCTCACGACTGTTTTTATTCTTGCTAACGTTAAACTCATAAACACTTTTTGCTTCTGTTTTTTTTTTGCAGCTGCAGCCTCCGCCGACGCAGGGAACCACTCAACTGACATCCAGCAAAGAGCACCGCATCCAGAGAAGAGACGTGCACCCATTGGTTGAAAACGGAAACCTGGTGAGACACTTTTACATTTCAAGCATTTATTTATTATTCATTTATTTTTTTTAAGTTTGTCACTTAGAGTCTACATGATTGTCTACAAGATAATATCGAAATTGCTGTTTGGAAGATTGGCAAATTTGCAATGCCGACTATATCCCCACTGCCAAGAAAACAAAAACGTAGCAAAAACTGCTACTCAAAAAATTGTTGATGTGTTGTCTCCATAGACTGTAGGTTGTCTCACATGAAAAGGGCATTAAAGGGTCGTTGTTATTTTACACTTTTGTAGTTTGACAGTTGTCTTTTTGAGCGCTAAAGCAATTGAAATGCTGACGTTTTCCTGGATATTTTCACATGTTTCTGATGGTTTTTCAAAAATTTCATTTGATCATCGCCTAGCGTAGTTTGTGCATTATTATTTATATACTTTTTTTTACTTTACTTTACAACTTGTCAATCCTAAGACTACCTGACACCTAGTCTAAGTACTGGTAGATGTTTTTTTTTTTTCTCCTCCTCTCAGCATGGGGAAGGAGTCACGCTGTTGTTTGTGTTCACTCCAAAAGGACCACAACAGAGCCACTTGAAAACCCCTTTCACTTCTGCTTCTGTGTTTTCATTAGTTGGCTCTTCCTTAAGTGTCCTTAAACCTCCCAATTATTGCTCTCCTGCGGTACTGTCAAACATGCTGGCATTCGCACTTACTGTAATCCCTCTGTCAGAGTTGAGCATATGATCCTGCCTTTGAACACTGTTCAACAAAGGAAGTGGGAGTAAACTGGATCTGGATGGGATCTTCTCCAGTTTCAGTAATTGTTTGTGATGCGAACTTAATTATGACTGTGATTTACTGACCGACTCGCGGGACTTGCGTCACTGATGTTGCAATGTTATGGAAACCGTGGAAGCAGAATGCATCCTCCCATCAGAATTTATGGATCTACATACAGTTATGCCACCTTCCAGCAACTTTAAACAAATCATACCGTTATGATTTGTAAAGTAGGCCTTCAATTACTATAGCGAGCTACCTTTCTATATTTAGTTGAACATACTGTATAGTTTCAATATTTATCAGATGCACCATTATTTGCACAACATACTAATTATCCAGAGTCTGTAGTACAACATTGTGTTAGCTGTTTTTTTTTTATTGTTTTGTTTTCCTACTCCCCCTGTAGCAATATGTTTGAAAAAGTGTTAAGCCAGTGTACATTGAGTGTTGTATGTGACTCCGCAGACCTGCAGCACGGTGGAGTGTTGGAGGCTGCAGTGCACTGTGGGACAGCTGGGGCGAGGGGACAGCGTTATCCTCAGCGTCCGCTCCAGACTGTGGGCCGAAACCTTTATCGAGGTGAGATTTATGGGTAGGCAGGTTCAACAGGAAGATCAAAGGGTGCGTTGTTCTATTTTATGTCTCATCATTATATTGATTTAACTACAAGTATTTTGCTTTCAAATAATTAATTTGTTGACAAAGTTTAACAAACACGATGTAGGAGTAGTACTTCTACTCAACAAAAAACATAAATCCACATCTGTCTGGAATCTACCTCCAACGCTATGTTTCTTGAATGTGTGATACAATGCTGCCCTCTGTTGGAAACAGGATAATAGGTGAAGTTCACTGATAAAACATTTCATTTCGTTACATGTGTCATTATCAGCATTTATACACTAATTTAGGTGAATGTGACATAATATATGATTATGTAGTTGTCTTCTCACACTAAATCAGAGCCACATGTCTCTGTATCATACAACAACCAACTCCTTCAGCTGAGCCAGAATGATTAATGTTGGTGTTGTCTCTCATAGAGGATCTACAAACAGTACCTTCTTGAGTGCTCTGTTCATTATAAGGCAGACAAGATGCCTTACTCCATTCCCCCACTATTCACAGCATCTGCCTCAAAAAAGGTAACTTCGTATTCCACCATTTTTGTCATGCTTTTTATGTCAGTAAATAAAATGACTGTTTCTTTTACATGTACTTAGCAAATATTACCTCCTCTGCAAGTGCTTGAAAGGGAAGGGGATACAAAACATTAAAACAAACAGTTACTGTATATCTAATTTATTGGCCAGTGTTTAAAAAGGACAAGAATTTAGATACGAAAATGTTTCTAATATTCCGCCGTATGTTTCTTGTTCATTAGGTGGTTGCTGTAGTTTTGTGGAACAAACCAGACAGTCTATACTTTGTTCCTGTGTGGATTATCATCTTGTCAGTGCTGGCGGGGCTGTTGTTACTCAGTCTGCTCATATATCTGCTGTACAAGGTAACACTTACATACATTTACTAAACATTTGTCAAACATTTGGCAGTTTTTCTTCCTGATCAAAAACCTTTTCACGCTTAAGTGACGGACTTCCCAGGCCGATGAATTGGTGTATCGTTGTTGTAAAAAGGGGAAAGAGACCACTCTCAAAGAGGAAATTTTACACAAATTGATATTATACTGGGGATGGTAATGACAACTGGGAAGTAGCAGGATCACGAAGTAGAATATAAACTGCTGCATAGTAACGTGCCTTTATAACATTAAAATTGTGACTTCCGGTAATGTTACACTAGTGATTTTAGTGATTTACCAATGTTTGCCAATGGTAACAACTTGTAAGAAATATATTAATGATCATTTGTTACTTGCTCTGTACTAGACATTGTACAAGAAATGAAACAGCTGTTGTTGTGTTTTGTATGCTTTGATTGTTAAATGAAAATGTTATTGTTTTTATTTTGGGGGTGGGCGCTTATAAGCCTTTTGCTTCGGCCCACTCCTTTTGAGCAGACTAACTGCTCAAATAAACAAATAAACTAAACTAAACTCTGAAATCAGCCAAAAATGCTTCTTTAAATTACTGTCTAAAATGAAAAACAAAACAAATCATTGTTGTTATTTTTGTTGTTGCAGATGGGCTTCTTTAAGCGGTCTGATCCATATAGTACAACAATGGAAAAAGCCCATCTCAAACCACAAGCATCATCTGAAGCCTAGATCTGCAGAAGAAAGAGCCCCTAACTTCATCAAAACTGGAATTCCTTCATCATGTATGGCCATATGTGGTTAATGATTGGTGATCGTATTGATGGATAAAATTGGTGCTCAATCACTGGAATATTTATAATCTGGTGCTGCACTACTAACTGTCATAGTCGGACTATAAATCTTCAACAAACTTTTGCTTTCCAACCAAAGGCACTGATTTGGACCTGTGTATTGTAAGCCATTGCCTCTGTGTTACATGAAAATAATTCCTCAGTCATTTTGACTGTACTCCTTATTTATGGCTGTGTCTTGTGTGGATGCTTTGAATGTTATTGTGCTGCTTTGCAGGACAATCCTGACCAAAAAAAATGCAATGTTTAACTTGAATCTTCTCCCATATTGGGAGGTCTGTATTTTCTGCATTTCTGTATTGTATTCATTTGTTATGACCAATTGGTGGTATGACCCAGATTAAACTATTCTTTTGTAAAAACTATTATGTCAGTGTTTTGAGGTTATTGTGTAAACATGAAATAGATGCAAAGCTCTAAGTATAACGCAGTGGTGTGCCGGAACATTTTAACAGACGGAATTTGACCCTCTAGGAAGTAGAGGATGGGAGGTATCAGCTAAATATAGTTTGGCTCGCCTGCATTGACAGCCTGTATTAAAATCCAAGTCCTTGAGAAGGGCTGTACACAAAGACAGTGCTGTCAACTGAAGTGGACGGAAGTTTGCTTGCCTGCAACTAAAAGAAATGCCTCTCACTTTTCAAGATCAGGAAGGTGTTCAACCTGGAAAATGTATTCAACTGGGTGGAGACCTTTGAGCCTGGAATTCCTCTCAGGGTTAAGACTTGATCCCCACTGAAGAGCTGCTGGAACAGTCTGAGGTGGCTGTTTTTTTGTTTTGTTTTTACACAAATGAAAAGAGAAAATACTGTTTTCTTCATTCTCCCTAATGAGGGAGAATGAAGAAAGCTCACAATTGAACGTCTAGCTCTGCCTCTGTAAGCCTATAATTTCCAATTTAAGGTTTGGTGGCAAAAGTCACAGCTTCATATAGATCTATTTGATTGTACGCCTTTTTCCCTTGGTGGCTTTCAGCCCTGAACCTGCGTTAGCCAAGCATCAAAATATCTCTACTTTTTTGTTGGACTTAACTCACCTATGTCTGGTTAATTGCTGGTCCAGAAACATGCAGGACAGAGTAGGATGTGCAAAATCAACGTATGCTTATGTGATTGCGCAGCAACAATGTACTTGTTCCCTGTATTGACGTAACTGACTCCTGTGCTGAGTTTGTGAATGTTATTTTGCTGACTGTAATGAGCATCTACAGAACCCCGCCCCCAGTGTGCTGCCTCTGTGTGCTGCCTCACACACACTCATTCAGTGTCTCTGCAGTGGAGCTCTAGTGTGAACTGCAGTCCCTGTCCAAGCTGTGAGTAACACCGTTGGTCAAAAATCTCTTAATGCCTGTTACTTTTATGTATAACTATAACAACTGACTGGGAAGAGAGCATGTGTTATTGTAGCCATAGTCTTGTTTGTTGATGTGGTAGATCTGACTTGTGGGCAAGATTTAATATAATGTGCAGACGCAGTACAATTTAAAAATGTAGGCATGCGTTGCACTGTAGCAATCTAAATGTATTGTCATGTGAAGGCTCTTTTCCACATGCAGGCGCGTGTCAGCCGAATGGCTCTTTCACCCGCTTAGTCGGTCGTTTCCATAACAAAGGCCAGTGCCAAACCAGTCTGACCAGGTATAAGTTTTGGGCGCGACCTCTGTCTCCTGTTTATTCAAAACATGGTCCAAAAACAGCTGTATGTATAGTAACTGTGCCCCCTCGTGGATTTCATATGCCCCCCTTAAGACTAACGTCTGGCGACGGGACTGACCTACGGCAGTGCTAAAAGGGGCTGGCTTGATACTATTCCCTTTCAAACAGCAAAGACCAAATTGGACCATCAGTCAGCACACAGGAGAATAGTGAATGCTTTGGAACCACTGGGCATGTTTCCAAACATCTTGTGTTTAATCTATGCCCACATTGTCCATGACAGTACATAGGTAGGCGTGTAACTTTGACTTTTTGTATTTGTGCAGCCGACAGCAAAAGGCTAACATGAGCAGAAACCTTTTAAAGAATCCAAATGGGGATGGTAAGTTGCAACCACAAGTCAAAACAGCACGATCATGAAAAATCAATGAACAATGATTTGCATTTTCTGATCTTGTTTATTAAATGTCTGTTATGTTCACAATATTTTATTAGTTGTTGAGTCCATGTATTTTGGCTTCAATGTGTAACTAAAATATGCCAAAGAAACCAACAAAAAGGGAATACACTATATGAATGCCCATCCCACCACTTGACTGAGTTGTGAAAACTAAATATCTTTTTATTGACGCCAATATGGTCCTTGTCTCACAGAGGACCTGGAGTTCTGGGAGCTGACAGAAAATGGTGGAAGCCAGTGGAAGGTGGAAGACCTGCCTGGAGACAATGGCCATGACTTTACTGGCCAAGATGGAGTTAGCAAATACTTTGCAACGTCTTTTGAGTATGTTTTATCACATAGGCATGAGCTTACACAAAAGGCATCCTTGAACAAGCAAACAAACGAAAGCTGCTCCATAAACACACATTTTGCATAAAATTTGATACATTTATTTATCAAATTTATATTTTATCATGTAGAATATTTTCTATGCATTCAACTAAGCTGATGTGGTATCGCCATGTTTTAATAAAGTTCTGTTTTATTGCCAATATTGAGTGTACAGGCGATATGTTTTTATTGTGTCCTAGACTGTGTCTGAAGAGGCAGGTCATAAACCTGCTGGATGAGGGGTACTCTGCTGAAGGTCTGGATGAACAGCCTCAAGTCGACATTTCTGACTGGTATATTTTTGCACACATTTTACACATGCTAAATTTCAAGTGGATTAGGATACAATAATAACAATAACCAGTGTTGTGCAGGTACTGTGCAAGGACTGACTGTGGCTGCACCTACCAAATGACAGTTTGTCTACTGGATGAAAATCAAGAGGTGATCCAAGAGTATAAACCAGAAGGGGTGACCCTTGAGCCAAAAAATGACGATTGCGCCTGGAAAAAGGTAAACGAGAGAAGTCTCACAGAAATGATTTGATTCTCACCGTTTGTTTTCTCCGTAGACCACCTATGTTTTTTCCGATTATGGACCTGGTCTACGCTTTATCACCTTTGAACATGGTGGTCAGGACACCAAATACTGGGATGGCTGGTTTGGGGTCCGAGTCACGGCCAGCTGTGTCAGCATTGAGAACAACTATATGGGATACAACTAGTAAAATGTCTATCTAATGCCACTAACAGTTTGCCTTACATTAGGTATATTTCATGAGAATGCTACAAATACTATTAAGACCTACACTATGCAAATCAGACTGAATCTGCAGCTAAAAAATATTGCATTTGAAAGTATAAATGAGTTGAAGAACATGTCAGTTTCTGGACTAACAAAAAATATCCCAAAAATATTGAAAAATATATTTTTCATTTTTTTTATATCAAGCACAGAATGTACTTGATCAATACAGCAACGTAATGTAAATTGACCATTATAAGTAAGGTCTTCACTCCAGCAATTGACCTCGTATGACTTATTTTACCAGTAAGTATGTGTGTGTGTGTGTGTGTGTATATATATATATATATATATATATATATATATATATATATATATGCCAGTTCAATGGCTTATTTCACCAATAACTGTTGCTGCTGGAATTAAACATACGTTTAATCATGGCAGCACAGAAATGACCTTATATCGACATTTAACAAAACAGCAGTTCCAAGCCATTTATCCCATGGATGGGTTCATTTAAATCTTTTTGTTTCATAAGGAAACAGTTAAGACGTTGATAACAATTGTCAGTTCAGTCGGAGTTGGATGGACCATACACACAGGATACGTGTCATCATGGTGGCGATGTGTACGAGGTGTAGGAAGTAGAATTAATAAAAATATATTATCTCATTCTCCTTGCGATTGCATCTGTTTACAAAACGCCTCAAACTGCTGCTGCTCCAGCTCTGTCATCACTTTATTCAGGGCATAAATCTGTAGAATGACAATGAAAATAATATTAGTTACAATCAATACAAGTTACAATCTACAGTCGTTTTCAAAGTGCCCACAGGCTGACATTACCTCGGCCCTCTGGCGCTGTTTGAGCTCCTGTTGAGCTGATTTCTGTCTGGCTCTGTCTCCTCGAGTGGGTGTGGTGTTCAGCTTAGGTTTGTCTTTTCGACAAGCAGGCTCCATACCACACTACACAAGAAACAGACAAGTAACTAAACAAATATTATTCATGCATAGCTACAACGGTACACCTATATTCAAATGACTATTTTCACAACATGTTGTGTCCAGGCCACAATGAGCCATGTTTAAAATGTTAGCAAGACCTCTTACTGTGCCCCTCGAAACTAAATGCATTAAATATATATATATATATACGATTCACTTACAGTGTCAATATCAAAATATAGATTAGAGTATAGTAGAAACGCGGTATAAAAGTAATTCTTGTGAAATGTCAAAAGCGCTAAACGCTTCCAGTCGCTGTCAGCTGGTCGCTCATCGTAAACAAATCCGACCTGAAACGTTGTCAGCGCAAAGTAGTTCCGCTGCTTCTCGAACATTTTTATTACCATATACCATTTACAAATTAGATTATTATTACTATATTATTATACAAATGTTTGTTGTTTAAAAAAAATAGTTATCAGTCTTTTCATTTTTATTTTTGTATTTTTTTAAGGATGCCAATAGAGGTTGGCTACATTTGATCACAAGATGGCGCAATTGTACTAACACACTGGGCTATTCTTTACTAGACAGTTTCGTAAACCTGGCTGGTGAAGGCCCTTGTCTCAGATTGGTGGTATCATACCGCTTTTATTATGCCCAATCCCGCCAGACCTTGGAAGCTAAGCAAGTAAGGGCATGGTCGGTACTTGGATGGGAGACTGTTTGGGAACACCAGGAAGCCTAGCGAATGTAGTGAGTGAGTGAATGATTGGTGGTGGTCGGAGGGGGCGATGGCGCAGACTGGTTGCACTTGCCTCGCTTCCGTCAGTCTACCACAGGGCAGCTGTGGCTACAAGGCAAGGTAAGTTTATTTGTATGGCACATTTCATGTACATGACAACTCAATGTGCCTCACAGCAACACCAGACACAATAAAAACAAACATTTAAAGACACAATAAAAACAAACATTTAAAAACACAATAAAAAGCATTAAAAACACAATAGTAGCTTACCACCACCAAGTATGGAGGGAAATGAATAGTGCAATGTAAAGCGTCTTTGAGTGTCCAGAAAAGCGCTATATAAAACCGATGCATTATTATTATTATTTAGCAATGTTTCTTTTAAACAGCCCTAGGGCAGCTCTGAATATAGGCCTATTCGTACAGAGAGTGAGCAGATGAATAATGATCCAATATCACAATTTGATTAAATGTACTGTACATCCTAAAATGCAATAGCCTACTTTTTACATTGTCTTTCTTTCTTTCTTTCTTTCTTTCTTTCTTTCTTTCTTAACCAGTTGTAAAGATATAATTACCTACATTGTAAACAATGACTAATAAAGACAAAACATCACGTGGCACATTTGGTCTTCTGCCTGGCCTGATTTTATAACAGCCTACATTTAAATCTAATGTACAAAGTCTGTCTGAAAGACTTAACTTTTTACTCACTTGAAGTGCATTTTGAAAGCGAATTCTCACCCTGCTTTTAAGTAGAATTTTCATATGCTTTTACTTGTTGCTGCTCCTATTAGCTTACCTATATTTTTAACTTAAAAAGAATACTCGGCCTGCAGTGCTTAAAATGAGTTTGCAGGAACAAATACTCAAATAGAAATTACAGATGGAATATTTTATTCCCCTCCAATTCATTCACTTTGGGTATTTGTTTATGTATCTTCATTGTGAATCTATCAAATATATTATTATTTCTTCATTATTTTATTTATTTATTTGTTTATTTGAGCAGTAAGTCTGCTCAAAAAGAGTGGGCCGAAGCAAAGCAATTGAAATTGTCAGCCTGATAGCGCTGTTATTGGTGTTGTGAACTTCAGTTGTGTTCATGTGTGCCCTCTGGCTGCGCTACCCAGAGCTTTATAACAGCATACCAATGGTTTACCTGGATTTATCCTGCAACTACTGCAGAGCGCTCTCCCTCAGAATAATATCCTGCCAAGAAGCACTCCTGCACAGTGCTGCCTCCACACGGGCCTATGCAGCACAACAGCATAAAGCAAAACACCTGGATATGAGCTTCAGCAAGCCTCTCCAAGAGCACCAGAAACATGTACAATAGGCCAGGATGAATGATGTGTGTGAGTGAATGTGTGGTGGCGGTCAGAGGGACCGTTGGCGCAGATGTGCGCAGATGTGTGCAGTCGCGACAGCGCTTCTGTCAGTCACCCCCAGGGGAAACTGAAGCTACACACATAGTTTACCACCACCAAATATAGAGTGAATGTACAATTGTCTCATGTAAAGCGCTTTGTGACTATGTCTGTGCAAGGCACTATATAAATAAAGATCTTCTTCTTCTATTTCCCTCCATCACTGCAATCAAGTAACACACATGTATCAGAACATGTCACTGGATATAATTACACTAAATTAGCCCCATCAAGTTTATAACAACCTAATATGGCAAACTGTGTGCAGCGTAAAGAGAAGTTGCACCTGCATCACCAATGGTACCAGGCTTATGTTTATGTTATGGCTCTTCTGTTTGACCTCTGACTATTACGCTGATATTTCAATACCTCTTGTCATAATGTTGGCGTTATGACAAAAAACAAACAAAACACAACAATGGCAACAATTTAGTTGCTCTGTTTACTGAAAATAAATAAAACTTAAAAAAGTAGTATGAGAGATTGTAAATATCAGTGTTATTGATAGAATGTATGTTTAACTTTCGCTTCTGTGTGTGGTACTGCTTTACAAGGAATTGTTGTAGTCATAATCCACAAATGGTGGCTGAGTGGTTAGTGCTCTTGCCTCCCAGCAAGAAGGTTCTGAGTTCAATTCCTGGGTAGTGTGGGCCTTTCTGTGTGGAGCTTGCAAGTATCTCTCCCTGTGACTGGATGGGTTTCCTCCGGGTGCTCCAGTTACCCTGTCCATCAAAAACATGGACAGGAGGAGAATCCTCCAGCCAGGTGAATATGACCATAGGCCTCTCTTTACAGAGCTGACTGCAGGGAGAAGGATGAGGTGTGCCTGGATGACACCATTGACACACACATACCCACCCACTCTCTCTCTCTCTGACTGCTCTCCTCGCACTGGCGGCCCTGAACACACAAACTTACCACAACCTTGTAAACCCTTATTCCAGACCACTGCCAAGACACACACGTGCGCATCACACAACCGTGCATACACACCGGCCCATTCAGGACTAAAAATGGACATCCATAGTGACACTGCCTGCCTGGAATAACGAAACACATTTACATGCACTTGCAGTAGCCTACTCCTAAACGCATGTGCACACTCCAGATGCACACATGTGGACTTAGTGTGTTGGCCTTTTCACACCCATTTCCCGGAAGACTTGCAGCCTCCAACGTAAACGCAGCGGGCAGCAGAAAACAGCAGATATGCAGGATGTGACCTGACAAGTGAGGGTCAGAGTGAGAGATGCACACACACTCTCCACTCTGTCAACCCATGTTTGAGCTTCCTTTCCTCCAGCCAAAAGCGGTTTGGAGATTTTCTGCCTCTTAGCTCTGCAGCACAATACTGTGACTGAGAGATGGGCCTTTTTTCATAAGTTTGTACACACTTCAACATGTGGGACAGGGGTGGCAGCGAGTCAGAGGTATAGTACTAACTCACATCTTCTATCTTTTTTTGTAAGCTGAGATATGAGACCGTTCGATTTGCTCACTTGCTCTGCATTAGCACAATGGCAATAGAAACACACACTTTTTTTCTTTTTTTTTTATCACACGCACCAACATATCCGAGTCATTATAAACACACACTAGTGTCCAGGTAATTACATGATGCAAAAATGAATCACAAGCTCATTACAGATCAAACTCTAAATATTAACTATATTATATAATTCTTAATATGGTTAAAATATTACGATGTGTTTTCACTGCTATTGTTATTAATGTTAATGTTACTACCATACAAGGGGACTTCGTTGTCTAAGGGTGCACTGGCATCTTTGTATTTGTAGCAGAAGTAGGGCAGTCTCAGGTCATGTCTTTCCAATAGTGGTTCTGATTCTCCACCGTGCTGGAACCACTCGAATTCTGGGGATATCCGGCCATCCAGTTCCAGAAATGAACGCTGTTGTCGGGCCACCTCGAGACTTTCTGCCGACCGATCCAGGCAAATGGACATGCTGACGCTACAAGTGATGACACCTTCTTGTTTTCCTCATCACTCTCAATCAGGGTCTGTCTGGTTTGCTCTGCAGTACCTTTGAACCTCGGCTAGTTTTGATAAGGAAAACGGTATTTTCTTTGGAATGTGTTAAAAAAAAAAGAAATATTAATAAATAAAGGTAATGTATATACCACATGCTCATGGTGAATTCATTACAAAATAATCATTATTAGGTTGAAATGAATTCTGGGGATATCTGGCCATCCAGTTGGCTGGGTATGGGTTCCGGCTGGTCATGGGTCAAGTTGAACTTGAGTCCCGAACACCGGTTGAGAATCACTGATTTGGAAACTCAGCTTCACTTGCACTTGTGATCATGCTACAGACAAACAATGTGTTGTACTCTCATCCATGTCATCCACGTATCCCACCAGCTCAGGAGCCACGACAAAGGGGAGTGTGAAGAAACTAAATCAAAGATAAAATTAGGCATTGTTATAAAGTGTACTTTATTGTCCCCATAGTGAAATGTATTATAGGGAGATCTCAATGCTGAAGTTGGACAAAGAAGGACTGAATTTACTTACTAGTTGCGAGCTAAGAGTAACAAACCTCTGTAACAAACGAAAAGAGCAATCATAATCTTTCCAGTGCCCATGAGGATATATTTCCTTACAGAATGTGTCTAAACGTGGATAGGTTTCCAGTTGTGGCAGACCCCCACAGCATAGGCCAGTCCAATCCAGGCGTCTCCGGAGTATGAGGCCAGTCTAAGCAGTTGGTTCATGTCTTCTATGTTTGAGACAGTAGCCAGGTCTGTGTAGTGCTCGCTGCAGAAATTCTGTGCTTCAGTCCGATTCAGATTCACAGTCGTAAAGTGGAATTGACGAATGAACAACTGAGCACATATAACTGGAAACAGCCCTGAGAAAGACATTAATCTGAAGGAATTTCAAAAGCACATCATTGTCCATTTTGATACACGTTTTGATATATAACCCTTTTATTATCACACTACCTAAAGTTATGTAAAAAAAGATTGGGTTCTAACTGCTCTGTCAGTGAGCAGTCTATTAAAAAGAAGGACAAGGAAATTAAGTGAACATGCAAAAGGGAATTTGTTTAAAAGAAATGAATATGTATCACATGTATAAAACACACTAAATCCCAGAATGATGTTTAACCAATGTACAAACTCTTCCTGTAATTTCTTGTTTGCCTGTTGCAATTTTCTCGACTATGTGTGTCAAGCTGTCTGTAGCTGTGCAGGTTCCTATGCTTGACTAGGGTGGGCAACGCTTCTGGAGAATTTTAGCTGGAATCCACATTTCTAAGCACTCCCTACATGCTCCCAATTTCTTCACAGACTCTTCTCGTTTGATTGGGGACAGGGTTTTAAATTTATTGCAGAAGTAAAGCTTCTTCCTGTGTTTTGTGTCCCCGCAAAACGACACAACCTTCGGATGCAGTCATCTTTGTGGCTCTGGTGTTGCCGAATTTAGGTCTATTCCCTCTTTTGCTGGGAACTTCGGGTTTCAGCTGCTCCAGACGTTCATAGACGGCCTCTTGATATTTCAGGAAGCCGAGCATCTTATCAAACCGGTTATCTTCCTCCACAGCATTTGACTCATCAGCAGCAAACAGTAGCCAGTCTCTTTGGAGTGTATCTGTTTTCTATAGAAAATACCCCAAGGAAAGACTTTTTGAGGAAGGGTCTGATCAAACTACGAAGCTCAACTCGCAAATCACCAGGCAAAAGTGTGAAGAAGTCCCCTGCACAATCAAACCGCCGTGGCCAAGAGAATATGTCCACAAGGAATGGGCGCACAGCCTTTGGAGTAGCCGGCAGGATGGGAAGCCAAAATTCTCCAGAAGCGTTGCCCACCCTATAGTCAAGCATAGGAACCTGCACAGCTACACAGACAGCTTGACAGTGAAAAACCGGCTGTCACTCCAGAGTCTCTTTCACGGGTGCCCGGTCCTGCACTGCGTTTAAGATTGAAAGTCTTTTGTTTCCCTTTGTTAGGCAGCAGTTTGCTGGCGTTTTTACTGCCGTGGTGTCCCTGTTGCTCCCTGTGCATGACACCACAGGTGAATGGGTGCGTCATTTAAAGCAGCCTAGGTGTGCTCTGCTCATTGCAGAATTGGTTCCACCCGGGCTCTGCAGAGGGAGGCGGGGTGATGGGCAGTTTGCCGCAACAATGTGACTCCCACAACACAACATTCATTACATTTACATGTTTAATGTTGTGGGAGCTTCCCTTGCAAACTAGTTTCAGAGCTTTACTGAATAGAGCTCAACTGTCCTGACCACTTCAGGTCATTTGGTGGGTGAAAGAAAAAATACCTTTCATTTCAAGCAGTGAAATCTCAAACAATTTAAATGTTAAGATTTTAAAAGCACGACAGGCTAATCAGCTATGTGGTAACTCTTGGACATACTATATGGATTTAAATTTGAAGATTTATCTAAAGCTTTGTAAAATGAAAAGTTGTAAAAGCATTTTGCCATTTTTTTTAAGTATTCAATGTTGGCGCCAAGTGGCAGCTGCAACGGTGACTTTTATTAATCACGTGGTTTCATTTTACCGATTGGAGATGCTCATTATTAGCAGGTGACATATTTAGCTTAATGTGATGTTAACTATGTCATATCCTTTTCATTCATTCATTCCCAGGATCATTCAGGTGCTCAAACCCTTCCACCACATTAAGGTGGCGGTCCAAAGAGGGGTATGTCATACCCGTATATTATTAAACAATGAAGTAGTCTGCTCTTGTGTGACTAACCTTTGCAGACAAGAGGAGAAGAGCAGCGCTCAGAGCAGTGCATCAAGCCTGGTCGATTAAGGATTTACTACATCAAGAATGTGATACACAAAATTGTACGCTTAGGTTCTGGCATGCACACACACCTCCACAGTGCAGATAGGTGCAGTCTCCAGTGGTCATAAAAACTGTTGTACACGAGTTAATGGGCCTATAGTCACACAGGCAGACCACAGACGGTCCGTGCACACTGCAGCCCTGTGGTCAGAACGTTAACCATGTGGGATTATGTCCAACAGTTACTCTTTTCTTTGGAAAAATGTGGAGCATTACTGCCTCAAAACAACCCATAGGCCAAAACCTTCCAAACTGCAGGGCAGTGGGGCACATAGGAACATTTACAACCTGCCATTAATACTATATGAAAAATAATGGACCGACATTCAGAAGTGAAATAGTTGGCCTCTGTGACAGTAAACCTGTCAACGTCATAAACAATTTACATGTACAGACACAGTTTTGACAGAAAATATTTAATACAAAATTATGTATGAAATGGGTTATAGTTAAAGGCATGGTTTGACGAGGAAAGACATACAGGTAACTTTTCTTCCAGGTAACTAGGGTGGCATGGTAGTACAGTGGGTAGAGCTTGTGCTTCACAGCTCGAAGATCCGGGTTCGATTCCCTCCTGGGCGGGGCCTTTCTGTGTTTGCATGATCACCCTGTGTCTGCGTAGGTTTTCTCCAGTTCACCCTACCACTAAAAACATGTACAATAGGCCGGGATGTTTGAGAGTGTGCATGGGGGACAAAGGATGCATATTAGCCCAAGCCTGGTGTGGCTTGTTTACATGCATGAGACTCCATGTATGTTTATTAACATGCACTGTCCCGACCAAATAAACCAATAAAAATAAAGAACTAATTGATTATTGAAATAGGTTACAACTATATTAGTAATCGATCAATAGTTTTCTAGTAAAGACAGACTCAAATAGAGCAAAAATGACATGAACATTTTGTATTTTTTATGAAACCTACTTTGTTTTTAAAGTTAGGGTACGAAGTGTTTTGTACATTGAAAATTTCATGAATATCCGTCTGTGTCTCATCCAATCAGAAAGCAGAATTAGCGCCAAGAGCCTCCAACAAACATTCACTTTAAGATTACTCCATCAACATGTCCTCAAGCGATGCCACTTTAGCTTAATGTGATAAAAAATTGAAAAAAATTTCATACACCATTCACAGCTAAGTAATTAATTGATTCATTGTGAAGATAATCGGTAGATTAATCGATTACCAAATAATCGTGCTCTGCATTCAGCCTCACACCTGCAGCTGGGATTGAAACTGAACAGAAGTGATAAATAAATGGAGTGAGGGAATTATTGTGCAAAAGACATTTGGTCAACTGCTGCCCTCAAATCCTGAATCGAACACCGTGTTGCAACGCACTCTACTGAGACCAATGACGTCTTTTCCAGATAAGGTTTATGTATTTGTTTTCATCTTATCAAGTATAACACTAACTAACTAATAAACAATTACAACAATGCTGTATCGACAGGGTCTCTACCTGTATGTGTCATTAGCACATTTACCTTAGCCAATGACAAAGGCTGAAGCTGTTGTTGTTTACTGGGAAGGCCTGCTGGTGACTGTGGTTGAATTGCTGCATTGAATGGTGTGGTAATCTCCTGCTAGCGTTGAGCGGCGAGGAGCTAGGTCAGAGGGTCAAAGCTTGTATGGGGCGTCTGAGGACATAGACGTTTCAGCCAGACTCAGCTGTCCAAACGCACACTTAACCAGATGTGTTTGTATGAATGACTGCAGTGTGAACACCTGCTCACAATCTTCACAGGAGCACGAGAGGGAGCCAAGACACTAACCTAGGTCTGCAATTTCTCCTGAGGCCATTGGATGAATCTACTGTTCTTAAACATACAAGCCATAGACTAATGGACATATCCACATGCTTTTTCAACATACTACATATAACCTCATGTACACAGCACTTCCATTCATATATGCCATGTTTTAGTTGTTCATGTTTGTGTTAAATTTATCCTCTGCATTTGACCCATCCTTCCGTTAGAACTGGGCCAAACTGCCACAAACAGTGGCCGACGGCAGCTGTGCCTTATAGGTTTGGACAGGACTTCCCAGCAGTAGATTTGGCCTATTATACATGTTATGTTTTAGGTTGATGAAAAATATACCAACCCATAGTCTAATTTCCAGGATTCGTTGCTGTGAGACGGGATCAGTAACACTGTAGGCTCTTTGAAAGAACATTTATTGTAGACCAATGCATTTTGACTCAAAGAGTCTCATCAGAGCTGAGTCAACCTGTGTTTGTAAAGATCAGATCTCGCTCCCTCTACCTTTCTTATTTCCAGTAACTGTAATATTCTCCCCTAAATGAAGAAACCTTGTGAGCACCAATGCTACTCCTTTAGGCATTGCATGTAACGCTCTGGTTGATCAGCCTTTTATCAGGGTAAATTACTTCCCTTTCTTGGTTAATATTGCATGGAAGAATATAGTCAAATATGAACCTAGATTATGATTGTAAACATGAATTGTAATGGTGCTGTTATTGAGATGGCAGTAAAATAAGTCAGAGTTTAGCATTTGCATGTCCACCTCATATACACTGTGATTTTGTGGTGCATTCAGGATAGCCCTACTGTATGCATGTGTTGACTTAGCGAGATTGGCAGCTGGGTCTCTGGAGAGCTGTGGTTTAGCAGACGCCGGCGCACTGTTAAAACTAAACATGGCTAATTGAGCAGGACGCACACAGGGCCGCCTCTGTGTGTGTGTGTGTGTGTGTGTGTGTGCGTGTGTGTGTGTGTGTGAGTATGTGAGAGAGAGAGAGGGAGTGAGGGAGAGAAAGAGGGAAAGAGAGAGAGAGAGAGAAGGAGAGGGAGAGAGGGAGCAAAAGATGGAAAGAGAGAGGGAGAGAAAGAAGGAAAGAGAGAGAAGGAGAGAGGGAGCGAGAGAGAGAGGGAGATAATATGAAATAATCTATAATTGACAAACATAAATGTATCCTCTTTGTTGCCACTCACACATCAAATCAAATCAAATCAAACTTTATTTATAGAGCGCTTTTCATACAAAATGTAACACAAAGTGCTTTACAGTGCTTAAAAATCATTAAAAATAATAAAAATCGTCCCCACCAGTGACTCTGAAATGAAATTATTAATAAATATATCATTAATATTATGCACTGCACTGATATAAACAGTTTAGAAACAAACAAAGACAGTCAAATACTTTGACATTTATCAATATCAAGTCCACGGCATGCTGAGCTTTGGCTTCAGCCTCTTTTTGGGCTTGCATTGCTCTGTGATTGTGAGTGAATATGTTTGTGAACTTGAAAAGCACAGCAAATGCTCAAAATTATGAAAAATTATTCAAAAAGCAAATTGGCAAATTCTTCAAATTCAAGGCTTTGCAAACGTCGTTAAGTAGGTTCTGAAATAATCCACACTTCATTATCAATGTGTGTGAACCTGCTGCAATAAAAGTGTTTAAAAAAACATTCTTTTAACAAATGATTGAAACATGTGTAACATTCAATCGGTTTTATTTCTTCACATTACTGTCTTGATTCCAATGGTCAGTGCCTGGCATAGTACTGTACACCTTATGGCCTCATGACCGGATCAGACTTAAGATTGTCTGAACTGGTAAACAAGATGATATTTGACGATATCAGAGAAATAACCCAGGTGCTAAATCTCTGTTTGCTCAAAGAGTACAGTCAATTTAACCATTCAAACAGCGTCTATTTCCTCATTGATGTACCGCATGTCAGCAAGGTCGTGGTGCATCGCCAAATAAAACTTGTTCAGAGGTGACGACCTGAGGAGTGAGTTCATGTTTTCTCTGTGCTCAGCCGTGTCGCTCCTAGCATGAACGCGCTGCTGCAGACCGGGGAGCCTGGTGCAGGTGCTGCGACCTCTCAATGCGGGCTCTGTGGAGTGGGAGCATGATTCCAGCATTTCTGCCGGTCTATTGCTGCTGTCTATGGATTGCAGCGTTTACTTAGAGATGGCAATGGGACAGCTGCTGGCACGCCTCTAGAGGATGGCACATGGGCTGTACCTGGCCCTCAGCTCCACAGGCCCAGGCTGCACATGCATACAGCAGTGCAAATGAGCCATGCATTACAAGATAGGATCCACCACAAGCTCTCACTGCATATGACCTGTCATAGATTTGCACTCGTGTGTTGGAAAAATGTGTGCTGCGAATTGATGACAACATGACGACCAGACAGCCTAAAGGTGTCACTCGTTCTTCCAGCTTTATTTATTTATTTTATTAATAATTTACAGATTCTGTACAAATAAGCACATCAAGGTAACAGCTGACAGATGAAACACTCTGTAACTGTTTCGTAATGGGAGGTGTGCTTAAAATCACAAAGGCAATGCCAGGAGATCAGTTCCCCTCAGAGGCTAAGATTCCCCTGTGGTCATAGTCTAATAAATGTGCCAAATGCTAATGCAAAATGTGTATGCTCTGTCACATGAGTTTACAGCATTGTCATTATTACTGATGCCCCTGCTGAGTTCGGATGGTGGGTTTACAGTGGGCCCATGGAGATTGACCTGGGAGCAGAGATGTTCAGGTCAAGTCCAGCTGTGGTGATTTCCTGCTGCAGCGAAGTCTGGAAGTGGAGCTGATGATGGTTTGTATTAGTCACGTTCTGGACTCCACTTATACATGAACTAAATGCTCAACATACGCTTTCAGCAGTGGCGTAGCAAGGGTACCAAGGGGCCCCAAGCAAGAATGTCGGTAAGGGGGCACTCTGGTGGCCGCTCGGTGTACTGCGCACTGGGAGAGAGGACGTCATTTGGGCAGGAGCTGGTCACCTGACAACTCCCATAATGCAGTTCACTGCATAAGTTTTAATCAGAACAGAAGTATTAGGTTATTTAGGTCATGAAGAGTGTTACAATAAACTGGTTTCACTATTAGAAATATAATCTGGTGGAGCCATGAGTAAAAAAGTCTGTCCACTGCTCATTATAAATTAACATTAGCGAACAATGACTCACTAAAGCCTGCAGAAGGATGGGGATAAACTGCGCCACGGAGCAGTGGTGGCGAGATGATGTAAATTTGTCACCAAAATCATTAGGAAGACTGTATATCAAGCGTTTACGGCAGACATCTGAATAACGGGTAGGTGTTTGGGGGCCTTTGACTGTTGAGGGCCCCAGGCAGCTGCCTGCCTTGCCTTATGGCAAGCTACGCCTCTGGCTTTCAGTGCCACACAAGTATGTACCATACCGCCTTTGCTCCGCCCAATCCGAAGCTAAGCAGGGAAGGACTGTCTGGTACTTGGATGGGAGACCGTTTGGGAACACCAGGAAACCTGGGTGAATGTAGTGTGTGCGTGAGTGGTTGGCAGTAGTTGGAGGGGCCGAGGGCACAGACTGGTTGCCTTGCTTCCGTCAGTCTGCCCCAGGGCAGCTGTGGCTACAACAGTAGATTACCACCACCAAGTGTGGAGTGAATGAATAATGACTACAATGTAACGCTTTGAGAAAAGTAGTAATTCAAGTTTATAAAGCGCAAAAAGTGTTATTTATTATTATTACTTGAATCTACAACATCAATAGTTCTTTAATATTCAAATAATACAAACCATATATTGATTTTTATGTCTGTTAGCAAAGGGACTAGCGTAAATCAGGCCTCAGGAGTAAATCAGACCCTCAGGAGTCAGGTGAGACTGCCAAGTCACTCAGGCAGACTACAATCAAAAGATGGCACAAATGTGCCCTTAGCCCCTATGCTCTGGCTGCTAAAGATAATATGTTTTGTTAGATCTGCACCAAACACTTATGTTTGTGTCCTAGACTGATGCAGCTGGGCTTCAGGGCTAGATGTCTGTGTCCATCAGCATTTACAAATTACAATGTTCACCTGTAAAAGCAAATTGCTGAGGGAAAAAAAAGTGTTTGTTTGTTTATTAAAATCTGCATACAGCTCAGCTGTTAATTAATGACATAATTATGTTAATATAAAGGTGGATCTCTATATGCCCTCTATGTGAACAGTATTAACATTAATAGCAGGATTAGCACATACAATGTAAGTTTGAATAACTGCTGTGAAGGCAAACAGATTCATTATGTGAAGAAAACACTTATATAAACTAGCTGCTTGTCATTTGTCTGCATGGACACCTGCACTCTAGACTTTTTGGGGAACTTATCATGTAGTTTACATAAGATTTTCACCATGAGGGCACCATTAACTCATTAACTGCATACAGCATGGCTCTAATTAACCATTAGTAAAAGCAAGTAAAAAAAACAACAACAAAAAACATGAAAATCCTCCTTACATGCTGTCAGTAAAAGAAATGACTTTAAATCACCAGCTTGTCTTTGGCTCATTTATTCTGTCCCACCAGGAGAGCGGGGTGGCAGTGAAGGCGCTTCAGTCATGACTCGTGATAAGGCAGGTGCTGAAGCGTGGCCCACAGGTGGTATAACATGTGCAGCCAGATGAACTGTTGCATGAAACCAGCAGCAGAACAGCAGATGACCCAGATAAGCGCATTATAGTTTATAAAACATTTCACCCACCATCTGGAGCGGTATCAGTAGTCATCATTGAGGGCCAAGAACCTTGGTGACACCGAGAATGGTCTGCCGCTGAGTCACATGGGAGTGGAGCTCCACAGGAAGTGCTAGTGGACTTTGAAAATTGAGCTCTCAGAATTAGGGACAATCGGGCTTCTGCATTTCCTGTTATTTAATTTGAGAGATTTCTATGAAGTGTCTCTGCATTTTCTAGACACCCTCACCAAGGTTGTTTTGACTCTTTTTGTGGTGCTCTCCAGTTGATTGATTTGAAATGTTTCCCTTTTCCCAGTAGCAATTGGAACATACAGAACAAATGAATAGGGCCTTTCATATTAAGGTCTAATCTAGCTTTCACACTGAGTGACTAGAACAGCTTTTGTCACAAAGAAACATGGGGTAGCTGACATGCTCGTTGGGCCACACAACGTAACACGAAAGTAACATGGAAGTTGATAAATAAATACATTAAAAACAGTGGGACAAAATGTATGAACTTCAGACTGTTGAAATTTGATTTTAATAGTTTTTTGGCCTGGTGGCTTTATTGGACGTTCAGGGCGAAAGATGTTGAAAAATGGGGCAAGATATTCAGTAAATTGTTGCAGGCGTGACTCAAACTTACAACGCCAAACACAGAACAGTGTTCCTCTATATGTACAGCAGCCTCTAACCCTCTATGAGAAGCTGATACTTTTCAACTTTAGACGTTACTGTCCTCAAAGTTTCGTTTTCACGTACACAGTGAATGTTTGACAACAACAGGGCCTGAGTTAAGATGTGAAGAAGTGATGTCTGAAGGGATCAGGCTCCTGGATCTGAGCGCACTGGACCTCTGTCCTGAGGGAAGAGGGGTGAGGTGAGGGGAGGAGTTCTTTTCTATGAAGAGTGCGATGAGTCCATAGATATAATAATTAGAGATAGATGAATACCTATTCAGCCTCATTCATAGAAAAAGGTCCCGAGTCCTGGGTGAAACTTACATGGCCGCTCAGAACCCTCTTACGCAGCCTGTTCCTTAAAAGTGCAAAAAGGCGGAAAGCCCTGCACTCGTGGGGCGGGCGGAGACTCCACAGAGCTCCAGTTTAGTTTGTTTGTTTATTTGAGCAGCAAACACACCGGTCAAAAGGAGTTGGCCGAAGCAAGAGTTTATAAGCGCCCACCCCCAAAATCAATTCAATTAAAATCATAATTTCACAAGAACATAGTGGAACAACAAAGGAACAAAATAGACCCTACACACCCGCAGCATCCGAACCATGGCCCGAATTGACCATTTACAAGATGGTACTTACATTATGGCTTTACATGACTGTAACGTATGAACAGGTTGATGTTTGAACCTCGTTTCATCTCCATCTCCAATTTATTCTACAATTGTACCCCATTAACTGTCGGATTAAAACTTTTCAAAGTTTTCATGTTTCTGAATCCTAAAGTTTAATTCATCACGTAATTCATAACGACCAGTACGTTCTTGGAACCTTCTTTGTATTTGGCTTGGCAACAATTTGTATCTTGCTTTGTATAACATCTGTACCGTTTGGAACTCAACAATGTCACAAAACTTCATGATCTTTGATTTTATGAGTATTAATGAGTTTGTGTGGCCCAAAAACCCAACTTTATGAATTACTGGGATAGCTCTTTTTTGCAGCATTACTATTGGTTTTAATGTGTTTTTGTAAGTACTACCCCAAACCACAGTGCAATAATGTAAATACGGCAAAATCAGCAGTATAAGGCATGTAGAGCTTAACCCTAACCCTTTAAAATATGCTTTACTTTCGCAATTACTGAAATGCTTGTTGATATTTTAGTAGATATATATTTAATGTGAGATTTCCAAGTAATTCTATCATCTATAATAACTCCAAAGAATTTGATTTCATGCACTCGCTCGATAACAACACTCTCTATCTGAATTGCTTCCTGAGGATTGGAATTACAGTTGCCAAATATCATCATTTTCCTTTTGCTTAGATTTAATGATAGTTTATTTTGTTTGAACCACTTGTTGACACTTTTGAGTTCCAAGTTAACAATCCGACACAGCTGTTGTAAATCGTCTCCTGCTGCAAAAATATTTGTATCGTCTGCAAACAAGATACATTTAAGTATTTGAGATGTTTAAAAATGTAATTTATATACATATTAAACAATTTTGGACCCAAAATGGAACCTTGAGGTAAACCACACACAATTTCCTGACAACTAGACTGGTAATTACCGATTTTTACGCATTGTTTTCTATTTTTTAAATAACTGGTACACTGTAGTGCTACCCTCCTAATCCCATAATGTTCTAATTAATTAATTAATATATCATAATTTATTGTATCGAAAGCTTTGCTCAGGTCAATAAATACTCCTATTGCATATTTCTTATTGTCTACAGCATTAGTTTTATTTTTACAACCTCTAACAATATCCAGAATCTCTATATCCTCAACAGGATTGAGAAACAAAGTCTTCGGATTTATGCCTATGCACTCACAATTATATTTCTCAACATTTGCAATTTTTGCAGCAAGGTTCGGGCCAACATCTACGAAGAATTTATTAAAACTTTAAAACTTCATCCTGATCTTTAAAACATTTTGGATAATCAGGCAATCTTGGTATATTTCTAATCAAACTATTTAAGATGTTCCATAAGCCTTTAATATTATTCTTATTCCTATCTAACAATTTATTATAATAATCCTGTTTACATTTTCTAATGATAGCTAGTAATACATGTTTTATATTTTTTATATTTATCCTCAGCTTCTTTTGTTCTATTATTTATACATTTTTTGTAAAGTGATTTTACTTTTTGCATGCATTTAACAATCCCTTAGACATCCATGGGTTTTCTTTACACTTTCTGTGTTTACAGTATTTTTTCACTGGGCAATTTTTAAATATTTTTAAATATTAAAATAAAATATTATCAATCAAAGTAGCAAAGTAATTCTACTTGGTTTGGTTATTAAAGCAAACAAACCTATGCTGAATAGAGTATTAGTAAATGCATCAGTCTTTTTATGTCTGTTTTGGTTTAATAGATCGATGTTAAAGTCTCCCCCCACAAACAAGAGTTTCTGATTTGAGTTTGCAAAGTGATCCCCCATCCAATTACAAAAAAACATCTATATTAGACCCAGGTGTTCTATACTGTAAATACAGCTTACAATAATATTTTTCTTATTTTTGTCCTTACAATTTCAATAGTAAGACCTTCAAGTATGTTGTCCACCACCCTAGTCTAGTTTCCTCTTTTTCGGGCTGATAAACAAAAACCAGCGTGATTAAAAATATTTCACCTACCCCACTATTGTCACATCGGTCGTAGCATTTTAAAAGAAAAACAATTTGGAGCCAAGCTTTTAAGCCTTTCTTTGGGGGTCAGAAGTCTCATTAGAATCAGTGCTCCCGAGTGTCTCTTGGAGTCGCCCCTGGCCACAAGGGGGTGGTATTACAGCAATGTCAGTTCCCCGCCATGAGGACCATAGAGAAACGCGTTCCTCGCCCATTGGATGTTTCCAATGTCCATGTTATTGAGGTTTGATGCTTGTAATCCATTGAGTTGTTGCTGTAGAATCTGAAGAGCTATGGCCGTATGGACTTGAGTGTTACTGATGGTCGAAAATGGTTGGCGTTGGTTGTACTTGTGTTTGTGGGCTGTTTCTGGTACGCTAATATGTCTTTGTGTGCATGGTTCAAGTGGCCTGGGATTACTTATCCATTTTGTGGCTTCTGCTGTCATCACTGTGGTGGCCAAGCCCTGGATGAATAACAATCACACCGCCTAACGGAGAACACTGAGCAGAAGAGAGCACAGTGCCAATGAGGGTTTAGCCATCTCACGACACCACCCTTAAGTTCACTCGCTCTCATGAACGCTGCAGCGCCGACGATCACTCCGAGGGCTTCCTGCTGTCTCCTCGCATTGAAGGAGGTCAGGCTGCAGAGAGGATGCAGACGGATGACTGGGACACCGTGACACGCTTTATGGGATTTGAATGGCACACACATGCACCGAAAGTGGACAGTCACACGCACCGCATTTGTTTTGCGTCAAACAAAAAGGAATTAGTTGACATTTAAGTACGTTCTCTTCTCTCGGGGGATAGCTGACACGCACGTTGCAATTGACTCAAAAGTTATCACTAAAAAGACCTCTATTTCATCGGTTCTGCTTCTTCACTTCTTCACTTGTGTTTTCTGGGTGCCTACACTGTCGGATAGCCTCTTCGCTCTTCATTTCAAATTATAGACTGTTGACTGATACTTTTAGGCCCCTTTGGTAATAAAAAAGATCCCCCAATATTTGACTACTTCCTGTTTTGTGCTGCTGTGTAAAAAGTAAATGTTTGTCAAAATTTCACTGAAGTTACCAAGGTTTAAAGTCAACTTTATTTCCTTAGCACATTTACAACAAGCACAGCTGCCCAAAGTGCTTCACATAAAATCGATGACAATAACAACAATAAAAATCTAGAGATACAAAAACACGAAATAAGGCATAACTTGCACCGTCCCAACCAAATAAACAAACAATAAATAGAAATAAAATAATACAACTAACATCAAGAATAAGGAAATAGAGAATACATGCAGAGGCACCTCAACTTGTATGAAAGGAACATGAAAGTGATGATTTAAAACTGCTTAGTGTCGGGGACAAACGGCCGCTCAGGGGCAGATCGTTCGACAGCCGGGGAGCAGCAAAGGCTCTGTCTCTGGTTTTCGTGTGCGTTTTGGACACATCCAGCGAAGTTCTCTGGAGGGGGCATGCACAGACATGGAGCTCAGACAGATATTTAACCAGTTACCTGCCGTCCCCACTGATGGCGAACGGCAAATGTAATGTAAGTTCACTCACACAGATCTCACACATATTTTCAGAAACTGGACGGTCTTGGCTTTCAAATGAGGTATCACAATGCCATATTGGTTGTGTGCTCTCCAGTCAATACACTTTGAGATTTGGATATAAATAATGGTTAACCCTAACCAGTTAACAGGTTAAAAACACTTGAAGTCGATTCTGCGGAAGACAGGGAGCCAGCGCAGATGGGCGAACACAGGTGTGATGCGCTTCCGTCACCTGGTGCCGGTCTGTAGACGGGCCGCTGCATTTTGGACCATTTGCAGCCTGTTTATGGACGCTTGGTTCAAACCACAGTACAACGCATTACAATAGTCTAAACGAGTGCTAATAAGTGCATGTGCTGCCTTTTCAAGTTCATTTGCGGGAATGTAAGACTTGATACCAATATGATGAACACAGCCTTGGGCACTGTTCTGGGGCACATATAATGAATTCAATGTAATTATTTACTCTTCTGGTCACAACTAACGTACCATTTTTAGTCTGGAAAACACAATATTGTTTTATTTGGCTATACCATTTAAATATATATATATATATATATATATATATATATATATACTTACTAGGTACTTGCTAATTCTGCAATGCAAGTTGCTTGTTTTTTCCCCTGTCAGGAAAGAACTGCATGAAATTACATTTTTGAAAGGTTAAATTTGTGTTTCCTAATAAAAGGTTGTGTCTTTATAAAGTACGTTACTAGCAGAGAGCCGATGAACCTCATTTACAACAGGCCTTTGTTGGGGTCCAGCTGAAACATAGCAGAGGTGTTTTGAAGGAAAGGCCAATTTCTTTTTTGTTGATTATTCATCCACTATTTGCTTTTGCTAGTCAAACGACTGAACATTCCTGCATAATCCATCACTAGACGCGCACCGGCCGCTCATGAACATCTTTATTTGCATACATCCTAATGTGCTGCACTCTCCCCCTTGACTCACCTCTCCTGCTCCTCAGCCTGGGACGTCTTATCTGCCTGACAGGCCGGTAATAAAACACACTGTGAGTGTATGTGTGTGGAGAAAGAGTGTGGGGCTAACAAGAATAGTGTGTGTGGCTCAGTGCCCAGTGCCTCCTTAGGGCAGGATATTAGAGAGGTCTGGAACACCTCAAAATTTATGAAGGCAGCAGGACAGCGCGGGCAGCATGATGAACAATGGTACCACTTGACTCCACTTCATCAAGTTTTTGTTTGGTTCAATTTGAAAGTTCTTTGTGGCGATTTTTTTTACAATGCATATTGGTATTTTGCACGGTAAGTAAGAGCAATGCTTTAAGGAATCTAAACTTGAAGTTGTTGTCATTGTCCTTACCCCCAGTATGTTTTATGCCAAGTTGGCACTGGCCAAAGTTTGTCGTTAAGAGCAAGTGTGAATTTTAACAACGACAGATAAAACAGTAACACTGCATGAAACAAACAAACAAATAATGTTTTCAATTTCAAAAAGTGAGAGTTTCTGAAAGTAAGTTGTGATTCACAGTATTGTCACTTAAAGAAAAATACAACTTGGTTTCTAAAAAGATAATATTTTTGCTTTTCTTATTTCAATACCCTTTATACATAAACCTTTGGTGTATCTCTCAAAGTATTATTCTCTGCTGTCAATATTTGCACTCATTGAATATAAAAGCCAAGAGAGAGGACCTACGTGTTCTGGGAATCATTTCTACCTAAAACCCCATGTTGTCTAGACTAGGGCAGAAAAGAGTGTTAAATTCTTATTGGGCCTGCTCTAAATGCCTGCATGTTGAGCTCTGCGGATACATGAGCATTAGCCTGATTGTACTTGTGTGAGTGAGAGCATTTGTGTTTCATTTGTGCTGGACTGAAGGGGACCCAGACGCAGAGGCTTGTCATCGCTGTGTGAGGACCGGTCGGCTCTGCTCAGCGCCCTCATCTCCATAATGGCTTCCAGTCGCTCATAAAAGCCCTTGGACCATGGGAAACCAGAACTGGCCATCACTTCTATCAGATTCTTGTTAGATGCATCTCCACTGATTCTCGCAAGTATTGCATACTTCCATTAATGGAATGTTTTTATGATGTTGAGACATTATATATCAGAATTAAGATAACAAGGAAAACAAAGGCCTAGATTTCCCAAAAGCATTGCCTTTTGCCTGTAGAAAATCATGGGGTAAAGCAGATGCCTGAAAACTGTAATTAAGTTGTAAAATTCAAATGTCTTATTAGCATTTTGTGTGGATCAGTTTTCACTTCACAGTCAGATACGCAGCAGTGATTACTTAACATTGCCTGTATGTGCTTCTCTAAGAGGGCCACTCTCTTAATATTAGATGGATTTAGGGTTGTCAGAGCATAGACGTTTACCTCTATGATGATAATGAGTGCATCAGACAGAAAACGTATTACTGGTTATCTGCCTTTATACTCTAAAACGAATATGCAGCGTACCATATTAGTTACATGGACTCTGCTCTGGGGGCTGCTTTTGCATATCTGTCCTGTATTGTAGGCTGCGTGCTTGTTTACGTCCCAGTGGGGCCCTCAGCCCTGATCCTTGTCAACACATTAGTGTTTTATTGGGTGGGGAATCAGCAGAGCGGGCTGCTGCTGTACTGGCACCACACATGCCAGTGTAAACACCCCTGACATGAACAACACTTTAGCTGGATAAATGTGTGCTTGTCTATGTGCATTTAAAGGATTACAGTTGTGATGACCTGCTGCTTAAACCAGCCCAAGTTGTCCAATAATAATGAAAGTCGGCAAAAATGGCAGAAATTCAGCACCTGAGACAGATCGTGCAGTGTTCACTAGTCTGCTGAAGTCAAGATTATACATTACCATATCAAATAATTCTCAAAATCCATGCTGTATCAAAACACATCAATTATTAGAGTAATAATTGTATTTCACAGTCTTCACAGTTTGACTCCCCCAGGTCCACAGGGCGATTCACTTACAGCTATAATAACTCCTAACCTTGATTCACTTTGGGCTATTTAACTCATGATGAACATTGGACACATAGATGGTTTGAAGCTATGACAATGGCAGATTTAAACCAATGTATTGCCTTTTTTTCACAAACCATTTTCTTTGCTGTGTATTTTACAGTCCTCGCATCCTCGTTGTTCTACAAAATGCTTGTACTTGCATTATTGCATTATAGTTTTTTTGTTTTAATAATAATTGGATAATATCTTTTTTTTTTTTTTTACCAACACCAGCAATACAAGTTTTTACTGAACTATATCTCCATAAACAACAGAGGGGCGTTGGCCTGAAAGCAGCAGACAAACTGTCTGATGTGCCTGTGTGCTCACATGTAATTTGTTGGGATATTGTCACATTGCTTTGATTCGGAAGCCAGAGGAGTCTGTGGTCAGTTTTATAGTGGGAAGGTGCAGTAACAATGGCAGATGCCAATGAAGTGATTGATTGATGGTAGCTAGACTGCAGGGTGTGTGCTCGCTGTGTGTTTGACACATGTTTAAAACATTACATGGTTTGGACCAGTGATATTTGCGTGTGGCAGACTCACATCAAAATCTGTCAAGTAATATCAGAGAGAGCGCGTTAGCAGCAGTTTTATTTGTGTGTGAATGGGTGTGGGCCTATGGACTAATGGACCTGTGCGTGACTGCAGGACACTGTGATGTAGGGACAGTGTTATGAGGAGTTTGTAATCATGTGCTTTTATGCATACAAGTAAAAGAGCAAACGCATTCTTTTAGAGTATCATCATGAGCACTAGAGCTGGCCTTCCTTTTGTCTGGTGATCTAATGGGCTCCAGACGAGACAAGTGTTCTACAATGCATCCGAGGGCTTCCTCTCAGCTAACACTTGTAATTACATGCACAATCACAGAGCAGCATGAGGATAGTGTAAACACATAAAACACATGGACCTGTCTCCCAGACGCTGCTCACTGAACACTGCACACGGTGGAGAAGGAAAAGACATACTGTGAATGATTTGGTCAAAAAGTTTTAAGTCATTCAAATCCCGGTTGATGAGGTTTAAAAGTCAAGTGTTGCTTCTGTGCATAAAGCTCCTTCAACTGTATCCATGAAGAAACTACTTTTTATCGTCATATTGCGCTGTAGCTGTGTAAATCCATTCCAATTAAGATGTTTCATACTTAAACAAAACATAATTAAACACACATACTTAAAACAAAGTATCAAATGGGAGTTTAAACCCATATCCTATTCTTCATAAGTTCTGTGAGGAGCACTGTCTTATTTGTCTTTGCGCTCTGCTGCCCACACACACAGACACAGCACGGACTCAATAGGTATAATGTATGAGTATTATGTTAACCTGTGGGTCCTGGAGAAACCAAAGTGCCTGTTGTAACTCAGACTGATTAACGTAAGACCATACGTTAATTCTAGGTTACAGCTTTATTTTCCCATTAAGGATATTCTCTGAATGTGGTATCATGCTGTGGCGTTTGTCTGGTGTTGAATAGAAGCCTTTCCTCTCTGTGCTGAGTGTGTGGTGGAGTAGTGTTAAAGCTGGACCCAGTGGGACTCGCTCAGTGTATGTCTGTACGCAGCCGGCTGCCATGACAAACATCAGTCCGGTGAATTATGGCCTGCCTGCTCACTGCCGAGTATTTATCTGCACAGAGCATGGTTTTCAGCTCGTAATATCATAACCAAAGTCTGTCGAGTGTTGTACCAAATATAGCATTTCAAGTCCCAAACACAGTGGGTTTGGTCCCATTCACAATAATTATGGTGTGTGATGGAGGGGGGAGGGGGGGAGTTAATGGGGCTTTTACTGCAAAAGTGGGAGGTAAGTGTTAATGGCTTGTTAAGCTGATGTTGAAGATTTTTGAGGTGAAGTTAAAATCCTTTGGCAAATTTTGCAGCATCCGTGTCTGTTTAAACTGTACGCACGCCTTCTCCCCACACCAAAACCATGTATGGGTCGTATGAGCACACCTGGACACACACGTACAATGATACGTTATAGTAGTATTTCCCAGATAAATGGAGTAGTTACCGAGTCTATGTTGTCTGAATGGTACTAAGGTTGGTGATCTATAAATCACTTGAAATGGTGTCCGTTGGGTTTTTGAATGAGCACTGGCCCAGCAGCTTTGAATTAAGAAAGAAGAAAAAGAAGAAAAAAAAGAAGATATGCAAATGCAGTCTTGTGACAATCGAAATGAATCGAATTCAATATCTGGCATTAAATTGAAAATAATGCTTCATTTAAAGGTTTATGTATCTGCAATGGAAGGAAAATGTACGTGAACGCTTTTCTCACATTTCTGCCTGAATTGGTCATAAAATGTGGTCTGATCTTCATTAACATCATGAGAATTAATAAACTGCTTGAACTAATATCACACACACAATTACATGTTATCATATATTTAATGGCCATACTATTCAACTTTGGTTTGCGAAAGAGCACTTGGACGCTCCACTGCACTACTGGCAAAATATTCTGTGGACTGACTAACCCAAAGCTGAATAGTTTAGGAGGAACACACAATGTAATGTGTGGAGGAAAATGGAACAGCACACCAACATCAAAACCTTATCCCCACTGTGAAGTTTGGTGCAGGAGAATCATGGTGTGGGGCTGTATTGTTGCTTCAGGGCCTGGACAACGTGCTATCATCAATGGAAAAATGAATTCACAAGTTTATCAAAAATATTTAGCAGAAAAACCTGGTCATTCACAACAGTGTGGAATATGTAAGTGAACCCTTGTATTAAATAGCTGCTGATCCTTCTTTTGCAGCAATAACTGCTTTCCGTAAGTTGCAGATTAGATGATCACAACGATCAGGATGAATATTGGACCATTCCTCTTTACAAAACTGCTGCAGTTCAGCGAGATTCCTGGGTTCACTTACTTTTTCCTCCCTGTCCTGTAAATGTTTACATGTTATGGTGATTAAAAGTATGATAACATGTAATTGTTTGTGTGGTATTAGTTTAAGCAGACACTGTGTATTGATTCTTATGATTTTGCTAAAGATCAGACCACGTTTTATGACCAGTTTAGGCAGAAATGTGAGAAATGTCAAAGCAATCACATACATTTTCCTCCCATTGTATAGATTAAAGATACAAGATTTCACATTATAAACGATCCAAAAAGACAAGTAGCACTAATGTGCATCTAAAAGGGAGGATATGGAAGTCTTGGCTTTGGGACAACTGTGCTGGCTGATCCAACAAGAACGCAGTGACAGATCAAAAGATGGACAATCCCCTCCCAGTCTGGAAAAACACATTGATCTGCAACGCCCACGTCAAAACACAGGCGCCCACAACAGAGTAATTAAAGTCGACAAGGCAAGACAGGTCCACATCCCCATTTATATGATGTAGTGCCTAATAGACAGTCTATTGGTCTTATGGTATCTGCATTGTAAAGTGTGACCAGATGTTCGAGGGAAGGGAATACTTAACATAGGCGTACGTGGGAATAACTACCATTCGCCCACTTTAGTTGTCCTCGGGGTCGGCTCCGTCTTTCTCCTCCCAGTCTGAAAAACAGGACAGGGTGGTGTGTTACAAGCTTGTTAATAACGATAAGAAGACACGTAACAGCATCCAATATTATAATGACCTCATCCAAGGCAGTATAAGTCAACGTTATCAACTATGCTGCCTTTTGATATACTGGTGGCAAGCTCTGACTGTGCGAGCAATTAAAGTGCCTTCGGAGAGAGGTTGGAGATTGTAACTACTCTGGATGGGACGTCAGGAGTGGTTATGAAGCTCTGATAGAGGGGAGTGGGATGGTTCTATTAATGAGAAGTGATGCAGAGTGAGATGGGGCTTACCTAACTTTAAAGTGGGGGTATTAGGTTTTTTTAGTTTTGTTTTTTTGAATAATTTCAATCCTGATCACTATCCTTCGCTTTCGTCTTATTCAAAGGTTCCCTCAGCCAGATATGACATGAGCACTTCAGTAGTTAGTAGGTTCGACAGATGTTTTTGCCAGAGAAAGTGCTATCCTGGTTACCTATAGGGCCGCAGGAGTATGGGGTATTCTATAAGCTGGCGCCGCAGCACTAGGAATATCCCCATCAAAGGATTCTAATATTCCACAAACATACATGCAGGGCTCTAAATGCATGTTTCTGATGCAGGAACAACCTGCAATCAATAAATGTTCTCATAAAAGGCTGTACAAAGTAGAGAAACTGACTCTTCACCAAGCTCAAAGGCTCTTTCTGACATTGTTACTGTAATATCTTAAAATATATGCATGTAGTGTGAACTATAGCCTATGCTGGATTATTGCGGAATGTTCCTCTCATTTTATTGGATTAGAGTTGAAATGCGTCCATCAACAACAAACTTGCAAGCCTTGGTCTTATCCCAGGTGTCGTTCTTTTTTGTGAGTTCATGTTTGCCATATCATTGTACTTACAGGTCAAGAGCCAGGCAGGCTTTAATAACACGTGTGCTATTTTTTCCACGGTGATATGTTGAGAGTTTGATGGATGTGAGCTATGTATGAATGACTGTCTCTATTTATTGAAGGCGGTGGACACAGATACTTTGTTGTTGGGACAGGACTCGGCTGCTGACCTCCTGACCCCTGTATCTGACACACGCGCTCACACTGGCTCCATAATGAGTGTGTCCCGGTCACAGCAGCCCCTTTCACCTGACCATGGGCCCGGCGTGTCCACACAAACACACACTGATCACTCGTCATGTCTGTGCCCTCGGAATAACTCCAGTGACGCTGATGTGCCGTCTGAGTTTTCACTTCTTTCCCCAATTTTACAACTTCCCCGCATTTTATTTTCCTGAATGCAACTAACGCGTACAGACTTGCAGTGAAACTAAAAGTCCAGTAAGATTGATGCATTTATTTGCAGCATAAAACTATAGTTTTAGTAATGTCTATTAACAAATGTAAAGGTTCTTGAGTCATCTGCTTAGTGTCACTGATGAAGCCTTTTGGATGAGAGGCGAAACGTCCTACACTTCAACTACAGAGTACAGAATATGACTCAAGAACCTTTGAAGATAAATTGATGATTCATGGTCTCCATTCAGTACAGTATTGTGCCAGGAATTAAACAAAGAGTGGTTAACTCCCTTAAACTTTGTGTATGATGACAATCAGTGCTTAATTTGATCCCCCGTTTGGGGGAACGCATTCCCCCAATTCTCAGTTTTTCAGGGTAAAGGATCCGGGAAATATTTAGGAGGATCCGGCAAAGAGTTGATCTGATATAATGGTGTTTAATGAGAGTGTTCCGGCAAATGTTTTGGCCTGTTCCCCGAATCCATAACATCAGACGGAAAGTGTTCCTGAAAATACAAATTTACAAATTAAGCACTGATGACAATATATTACACAGTAATGTATCAAGTGCTGTGTTGGTAATGAGACACACGACCAAACACACATAACATATTTCCTTGTGCTGACAATAATAAAACTACTGTTTAATGCACAGTTTAAATATGAACATCAATTGATATATGGCTCATTCATTTTTATAATTTAGAAATATTAAATTCCCATTGACCGGGATCTCTTAGAAGCATCCTGAATTTGCAATTTAAGGTAAACTCTCACCTCTAAGGCTCTCAATTCGGCTGGTTTGGCTGTGAGACATTTACATCACTTACCTTGACAAGCCACATGCTTTGTCATCCTGACGCTGGCAAACCTTACCTCATTTTGTAGGGCAAGGACTGCTGCAAAGGTATCAGCTTGGGATTTGGCAGGACGGTCACAGCGTGAGCACAGGGTTATGAAATGTACATTGTTGATGTGTATAATGTTTACTCTTTTTTATATTCGGTACATGTGTTTTGTTCAAAAGCCTCCTATGGACAAGTGTTGCAAATGAGCAGTTTTGCACTTACAGCAAAGCATCTGGTATGTCAAATGCTATTTTTGTGTCCAAATCAAATAAATGAATAAATAAATACAAGAGAACCACCAGCAAATGCAAAGCAACTCTTGACAATCATTTATTACAAAGTGTGTGCTGGGAAGCCTTACCATCACTCACAGCAGCGTGATCCGGGAAGAGCTTTTGTTCCTCAGATTCTTTTATAAATAAAAGTTATGGCAGAACATTTGGCAGCGAAGACACAAACAATAAGTTGGCCACTTCTCTGCAATGCTTTCAGCGGTGATCAACAGTGAAATGTCTAGACACGACTTCATTGTGCCACCTGATCGTACAATACTCCAGAGACATCTTATCAAACCTTTTGTGAAATCTGTTAGCCACGCAGCTAGAAAGAACAGCATTTCAGGACTTGGGGTTGTTTTCTGCCGGGTTAACCACAGCATATTATATGAAGTTGTTTTGTCTGGTAATTGGAGCTGAAATAGAGCAACATGTCGAGTGTGTAGGTGGAGAGTGAGACAGGCTCCGGGTCATACTATAAACCCTCTATTATGAGCGCGAGGGGCACAACCTGTCTCCCCCAGGACCTGCTCATGAATGAAGCACTCACCTCTGCATGGGCCCGCCGACAGGGAATTACACAACCCATTGGTCTGGGATAGAGTGCGCACTTTCACATTTAATAAGCAATTTCAAAATCCATGTGTGCAGTTGCAGATTAGCCATCACAACGGCGTGCCTCTTTGCCTCGGAAAACACTAACCACTTTTTACACACATACAAGCGCTTGTCCCGCTGCCAGACAAACAGCGCTGGTCAACCGTGGTATGCCGAGGTATTTACGCTAAACACTGGCAGCGAGATTCCATCGCACCTCCTCGCGCTCGCTAATACATTCCTCTGAGAAGCCACTGAGTCCCTTCAGCCAGGAGCAGTTTATCTTGATCATGTCTGGATTTAAATGCAAACATATACCACAGCCATATATTACTCTTTAAAAACAACCTTGCCCGTGCCTCACTCGTGCATGTCTGAGAGAAAACCTTTTCAGGAATCCAGCATCGACTAAAAGTCTGATAATACGCTTTAGTCAGGCTTTCGCACACCTTGGTATTTTTGATGGTGTAACTCAAAATAACGCATGCGTCTAGAAAATACCCCTAATTAAAAGTATATAGTTAAACATTGTTTCATGTAATGCCAGCAGAGGGCGCCCTTCATCCTCTTTCGTTCTGTTGACCAGAGCGCTTTGAGGAACTGTCCACTCAAGTCTGTAAAACTCTATACGAATGTTCGCTATTATTATTACAAGTGGTTAAGTTGCTTCAGTTTGAACTAAGTGGCCGGGTTGACATGGTCAGAAAAATCTGATACCTGAAGTAATCAGATAACAAAATAATCAGACCTGATGTGTTTGTATGTTCATTAAAAACTCCCGGCTCTACATGTTCCAGGGCAGTTGTGGATTGTTAGAACAACTGAAGTTTCTCCCCACCCTCCAATCACACCCACCTGCAGAACCACATGGAGCTAAGTGATGATGATTACATCTCCATATTTAGACCTGGAGTCAACATCCTCCATGTGGCATCTGCCTCTTGTGCATGAGCCCAGTAGAGACAGCACAGGATTAGACAATCAAAGGTCCAAGGTTCAAACCCAGTCAAATGTGCATTGTGCATTCATGTCTTAGGGAATTGTAGAGATCTCAGGAAAGTAAAATACAAATAGCACAAACTCTGCTATTGGAAATGCTAAGGTCAATATCAGATAATGTATATCAGACTATGCTGCTTACATGTCACTTCAATAATCTGAAAACCCCAGAAATCAGATCATGATCCGATTTTTGGTCTGCATGTAAACATAGCCAGTGTCAATGGCAATAACAATTATAAAAAGCGGTGAATGCATTTACTTTGGGCTTTGATGTGCACTTATAGAAAGATCATGTCTTTGAAATCATGGTTGACCATAACGTACAAGTGTCATAATGTGTTTCGCAACAATAGAACAATAATATTAGAAGACTTTAGGCAGACAGCAGAAGAGCGGTGAACTGAATAACAGACACGGTCAAGGCTGCAGGCTGACGTCAATTGATTTGTCTCAAGGGAATCATTGGATATTGTTTGTGGATTCATTCACATTCATTCACTCATTCAGCCAAATGTGTTTACGAATGAGAAGCATAAACCAGCGGTAGTTTGTTCTTTCTCTGATCGCACCTTATCTGACTGTTTGGACCTCCTTGTGTGTTCGTAAGAGCTGCCGTAACGAGTGAATTTCTCCGTTGTCAGATCAATAAAGTTGTATCTTAGTCAGAGATCCACCTATAAATATCATGAACAACAGCTAATTTAACTGCCAATGTAATACAATTCATCCTTAAGACAATAAACAGCAACAGCAGGTGAACAGGAATTGGCGCAAGGAAGTTTATATTTTAGTGTGCCCTTCATACAGACTGAACACATATCAGAAAATGATAAATGCAATGCAAGTTAACAAATTCTGTTTAGAAATTGAGTGAAACCTCTCTAATTTTGTAAAGCTCTAAGTAATTATTACTATTGGAAGTGAGACTGTTGTATTTACTTTGATTACTTCGGAAATCTAGAGTCTGTATGCTCAATTACAGCTATGATAAGTGGTAATGGACTGTAAATAAACTGTGGGGTGTCTATACCGCATAAACGCTCGCACTGACGCTGTTTACAGCCCAAACACTCACCACCCACACAGCGTGATTACTGACAGAGCTATGTGCTGACTTTATGTGTTTCCAGTCAAAATTATCCAGGAATGAAGATTGACACTTCAGGATTAAAACCGACACCAAATTACAGCAGGCCAGTGGAGAAGCATGCGCACACAAAACTGCATGCGGACATCAGTTTTTACAGAGCTCCGCTGTGTGGAAATGGGACCATGCGGGAATAAGGTGGGTGGATCTCTGCTGAGAATTTTTCATGTATTTATTACTTATTTATTTGACATTTACAATTATAGAATGAACGGAATTATTCCCGGGAACCGCTTCCTTAGACACATTTATTCAATTACAATGTCCCAGGTCATTCAAACAGGCAGCTATACAGGACAACTGAAGCAAGACAACTTTTGCCCTTTTATTTCATATTTCAGGACTCTTTATGTCGGGTAGTGTTTGGAACTTGGATGTAAAGTGTAAAATAATAATAATACAATATTATTGAAAGCCGCTGTTCCTTCACGTCGAGAGGAGCCAGCTGAGGTGACTCGGGCATCTGTTTTGGATGTCTCCCGGTCCCTTCCCTCGGGACAAAACACATTGCGTTCCACTACTATAAAATAAAATCAGGTACAGTGCTTCTAAATAGTGAGCAGTAGGCCGGTGAGTGGGCAGAGCGATTACCCACGGACAGGTGAGTGGGTTGAGTCACAAGCGGGCAGGTTTACCCAGAGCCTAAATCTGCTTAAACATTCACCGAGTGTTTGCTCACGTGCAAAATGAGTAGCACGTGCAAAAGTGGATCAGCGGTGGAGTCATTTGTGCATTTTTCGCTCTTTTACATACAGTATCTGGTTTGGGGCCCTGCACGCAATTTGAAAATGGTAATATCAGTGCATCATGCTCACAAAAAGCTGCATGTTATTCTCCAGCATGCACTCGCAGTTTAGCACCTCGACGAATGGCCCCCTGCGAGTGTTGAATGTTACAAGTTCAATCATTTTCAACAAAATAATGTGTAGTTTTCTTTAATGCAGTCTGTCCTTAGCTGTACTCCATGTGTCCCAGTAAGCGCTTGTTCCACACCGCGGAGCAGCTGATGAGCCTGAACTTTAGTTGCGTGTGCAGAGGTTAACAGTCTGTGGTGGCTCTCGTAGACACAGCCAACGCTCAGGGTTTGGCCTCTGATACTGTAATGACAAGGCTATGTGTGCGGCTGGTTCCACAGCAGAACAGAGTAAACAGCAGCTATGCTAATATCACCCGCACAAGCATCATACAGTTACATGTGAGCTGTGTTTTTGCAGCTGCTGAGGTTCAGACGGCTGCTCATAAACCGCGCGACAAAGCACCACTTTTACTTTGACTAAACTAGTTCAATCAAATGTGTCTCAACACTTGCATTAGGCAAGGCAAGTTTATTTGTAGAGCACAATTCATACACAAGGCAATTCAAAGTACTTTCACAGTTGCATAAAATTACAAGAAAACATATCAAATCAATCAGTAAAACATCAACATAACAATTAATCAATTACAGTAAAAGGCAAGAGTGCAGATAAATACTTTCAGTTTTCATATGCTCGGGTAAAAATAACTGTTTTCAGCCTGGATTTGAACATTGTCAGAGTTGAGGCCTGTCTCACATCCTCATGAAGACTGTTCCAGATTTTAGCTGCATGAAACTGAAACGCAGCTTAACCGTGTTTATTATTGACTCTGGGAACCACCAGGAGACCCCTCCCTGAAGTTCTCAGGGCCCGAGATGGTTCATATGGCTCTAACATGTCAGAGATGTACTTTGGTGCTAAACCTTGAAAAGACTTGTACACAAGCAGAGCTGTTTTAAATTCTATTCTCTGAGTGACAGGAAGCCAGTGCAGAGACCAGAGCACTGGACTAATGTGGTCATATTTCCTGGTTCCTGTCAGGACTCGAGTTCTGGATATATTATACATTAACTGTTTAATCACACAAAAATAAATAAATGAATACACACTGGCACAGCGGTTAGCGCTTGTGCTTCTCAGCTTCGATCCCTGGGGGCCGAGGGGGCCCTGGGTAGTCCGGTTTACCCTACCATTAAACACATGTACAGTACAATAAGCCAGAATGAATGCGAGTGAGTGGTTGGAGGGGCCGATGGCACTGATTGGCAGCCTCACTTCTGTTAGTCTACCCTAATGGGCGGCTGTGGCTACTACACAAGTAGCTTACCACTATTGAGTATGAAGGGAATGAATAATGACTACAGTGTGGAGCTTTGAGAAACTTGGTAACACAGGCACAAAAAGCACAAGTGTAAGCCATTATTTTTAAAAATAGGCCTCAAACATTAATTACAATCTGTAATGTTGTGACACTTTATATTTTTATAATAAAAAACAGCTCAACAAACAACTCGAACAATTCAATAAAATTTCCCATAACAAGCGCTGATATGAGTTATAGTAATAATAGTGTCTTCCTTCGCCTTTCTAACATAAACCTATAATATCCTCAAAATGCCCAATACAAATAAATGTGTAAAACAAATCAGGTCCCTTGTACCGGACGTTTTCCTCGAGAAACACTACACCAAGGTGTGTGGTGCTATCGTCATAGTGTTGTTCTCATTTATTTTGTCTTTATTGACAATATTTACATTATATTCGGACATAAACTGTAAACAATAATGCAGCATTTTAGCGAGAGACTATTTCTAAAGTGCCCTTCCTGATTATTTTTCTCCATCAGCTCAGCGGCATGTGTCATTCCCCAAACCACCAACATTTACATATCTGATGCAAGGGTTACTTTGGATCTTCATCATGTTAGGAGTTACTTTTGAAGCCAGGGTGAACACACGACATAAAAAGTCACACACACACAGCCAGAGCCATGATCCCGCTAACCTTCATGACTGCCACAAACCACCAATGACCCTGCACAACATGACTCAATGAGACCGAGGGAAATTCCACATCGGAGTGTTCTCTGAAGATTCCGCCTTGTCTACGGCTCGTTGTCGTAATTGAATTAGGAAGTGGTGGGAACGTAAAGAGCCGCAGAGTGGCTTGTAAATAAACATACATGGCCTTTTAATCCAGTCCCCGTTTGAAGTGGATAAACCCCTCCAGACCCTTTTATGAGGTGTCCTTCTCTTGCCTGTGCTGCGGAGGATTGGCTTTCACAAGTGGGGTTAGTTCGTTTATTTTAGAAGGAGGCAAGAAGGGTGCAGGGCGATAAAGAGGGGGAAAATAAAGATATGTGCAAGGGAAAAGAGGAAGGAGAAAGAGTACAGAGTCAGATAGTTTTTGTGGCTAAGTGGGAAGTAACAGTTTGTTTGAGTGACTCTCCCCTGAGTCCAGGTCACAGTGCTGAGGATAAAAAGATACTGAGTTTACCTACAGCTGTCCTATTTTCTTTCTGTGATGTTTTTTTTTTTTTAACCATAGAGATCAAACCCTTTTACCCAAAAATGTATTAAGAGTATGTTTTTTGATTAAATGTACGTAAAATACCTTTACTTACTACATGTTTGCACATTGTTCTTCTTTGATCGCACATTTTTCCTGACTCTTTGCAATCTCTGAGTGTTGTTGTGAGCTGTTCTATGGTGAGATCAATCAATCAATGGTTTTATATAGCCCAATATCACAACGGGAGTTGCCTCACAGGACTATACAAACATAAAAGCACTGAAACAAAATAGCAAACAAGACAATGTAAAGTTCAGGCAAATTAAGTATCCAGGCAAACATAATGCCCAAACAAACGTCAGCAGCAGGTAGTGACGTTAGACTCTCCTACGCGGTGAGGAAAAACTCAAACACCCAGTGACATCGGGGAAGCCCCAGAAGGAAAGATCGACTCCCATGGACGAACAGGCTATAGAGACCGAGGGCTGATGGAAGCCCCTCAGCAGACGTGCCAAGATCGCAGAACATCCAGTCCTTGTTAGAGCTTTAGTTCGTCTTGTCCAGTCCCTACAGGCGAGGTTCCTCCATGTTCCTCCGTGGACAGAGCTGAAGACCGCGACACACGATCAATGAAGTCTTATCTTATCTTGCATAATGCATATAGAATCTTAACTTTATACCGTGATTCACTATTTAAACCAGAGGTGTCCAAATATTAGGGCTGGGGTGAAACCCTTTTGTCCCTTTTGCGATACAATATATACCGATGCACAAAGTATTGAAGGAATGTAATTTTTCATTACAACAAACTGTGATATTTTACCCCGATTTAATTTCGGAAGCGCAAGATGAGTTTCCAAAATGTATAAATTAAATGTAAATCTGTCTGATGTTGATTAAAACATTCTGAAAAGCACCAATGGCAGAAGAAATGTAAATGTTTTTTGTTTAAATCAATCAGCACCAAGTATGGATTTAACAAAACTGTCTTTACGTCAAAAACATTTGTATATATTTGTTTTCAATATCTGAGTTGAGTTTTAAAAGTATCGTGACACAGTTTCCGAAACGATACACGTATCACAACAGTATTGCGATATATTGCAAAAAAATATTTAATCCCAGTACTACCAAATGTTGTTTTTTTATATTGAAGGCCACATATGCATTTTAAAACAAATGGGGGTATTCTGCTTCTTACAGGTATTTGATAATAATTTACATGCACATATTAGATGATGCTTTTTTCAAAATTTCCCTTGGCCTATCTTCCCGATTCAACAGGCGCTCTGTCCCTAAGCCCCTCCTCTTCCCTCCTCTCGCTCCCCTTCACAACAAACCTCCATATAGTGCACTGTCAGGACATGTGCGGACTAAAGCATCACACCGTTTAGGGTTCATTTCAACTGTTAAAAAAATATCCGGAAAAGAACAGAGATAATGAATAGCAAGAGAGTGAATGGTTTTACTTTGTAGCAAATCCCAGGAGGCACTAAAGGCGCCCTAAAATAGTGCATGGAATTGTGAAGCTATATATATTTAAAACTACATTATTAGCATTTACCTCTTAAGGGACCATACCTCATAGACTCCACTATGAAAAATTGAGAATGTAAACACTTACATGTAACTTGAGGTTGTTTTATTGAGTCCATAAATGCGTGAAAATTTACCCTTTTTAAGCCCCTGTTAGCATTTAATGGACTTTTATTATAGTAATGTAACATAAGTCGAACTCCATTTCCATCAGCGTGCAATTGAAGCAGTCATTTAAAATGTCTGGGGTCGGGATCCATCACAGCTGTGTTCATCTTTGGAACAAGTGAGTGACCAGTGACTGCATTGCTTTTGTTATTCCAAATCTTGTGAAAACATGTAGCGCTCTAATATGGCTCTACAGACTGATTTGTGGGAGCAGATTCACTGGAATACGCTCGTGGAAACAGTGACTGTCCGCCCAACGTCAACAGCACCGCTGAAACCATAGACATTTGTAGGTCCCTGGTGCTCCCCAAAGCCGTGTTTCCATCAAATTATTTATCTCCAGATTACGGCTTTGGCACAATCAACGGCACCTATTTTAAGGAACTGCCCTGTCTCCTGCGTTCTCTTATGCCCTCGGTGTGGGAGGTCCTATAAGGCTCACCAAAGCTACACGGAGAATTTATGACGCCGGCCGCATACCTTAGATACCTCTTCCATCTCCAGGTGAACGAGGGCCGCATAAATCTTCACTATGAGCAGATGAAAGTTTCTAAGAGGAATATACTCTAGGTCCTTGGGGGCAGCAGGTACGTATAGTTTAACCTGAAAAATGAACGTTCTGCTGCAGGACAGATACGCACTGTATACACAATGGCTTGATGGATCGCAGAAATGAGATTTAGGAGAGGAAATTAGTTCGATTCCCAGCGCAGTGTAAATACAGGACTATAATTCATGGATGACTCCCAAGAATTCAAGCTAATAGTGTTTCTGCGGCGTACGGTTTGGAATGCCAAAATCAGAACATTTAGCGCACAGTTCGATATTTAAATGGCAGGTTGTTCATTAAAGTAAGAGGCATAGATTCACAGGCAAAACATTGTTTAATGATGCTAAAGTTACCGTGGCCTGGCCTAGACATGAAATGGAAGGAATCGCTCTGTCCCAAAGGTGGAGGATTTCTATTTGTTTAAAAATATATATATAATTCTCATATGTTTCTTAGTGATGTATAGGTTATTATGTGCAATATATCAATTATCGCAGAATAAGCATATTGAGGTTATTATGAGTCATGTATCGTATTAACTCGAGAGGTACCCAGAGGTTCCACTCCTACTGCACAGCCCGGGTCTCGTCCACCTGCCTGTGTGTTCTTCAAATGCCACACCTTCGCGTCAGCCAATCATCGCCCAGGATCCCCTTCTTAAGCTCCCTGGTCAATCATTCGTCCGTTTCCCAGTTGTGCTGCGACCCTCCTCCGGGTTCCTAACGCATTCTGTCTCTGTGAGTCGTTTCAGGTTGAATCTATCTCTCGTCCATATCCCTTTGTTGGACTAAACTTGTGTTTTCCTAAATCATTGCATATCACTCACACGGAGATCCACCACCATCAATCAAATAAATATTTATTTTAACTTGTGTCCCCTGTAGAAGTGTGTGCGGACACTAGCCACAAATGTGACAAATGTGTTGCTCTCATGTGTGGGCCTAGATGGCGTACTCCATTCACAAGCTCATGTGGACAGGGCTTTGTGCCAAACGGCTAATGCCAGCAGTTAGACTTCTCAGGTAGCTGTTTTCATTCCCACTGCTCAGAGGGCAGTTTGAGTCGGAGACAAACTCTATCCCAGCACACTTTTTAAGGCAATCTCTCCTTCAGACGAGATCCAAAAGAAAATCATTAGGAATGTTCCATTTGTCAAGGTGGATCAAGTGATCCTCCCATCACACTTCAATTACACCAAGACAAGGACTCTTGTTCAACGCTTTAAAGCCTTTTGGACACAGCGAAATAGATAACATCCCAGTAAAAATAGACAGATTCAGATTAATCTATGGCGAGCAGCATAATGGATTAGCCAGGTCAGAGTGGGGCTCTGTGGGATCACTGAGCTCAAAGTGAGCGATCGGGCCTTGCAGCCTGTGTGGTTGTAAGCTTGGCGTTGCAGTCCTGCTTGGGTGCCATGTTGTAGAGACGGCTACGGCCAAGGCAAACAGTACTGTTGCACACATACACTGCACTTGGAGTCTTAATTTAGACTGTATTTGGATTTCTGCAGGATCTGTGTGTATTGGAGTGTTCTCTGTTCTCTGACACAGCTGCTCCTTTTACCTTGTTCTGTCTCATTACTCCACTTGGCCTGTCAGGGCGCTCCGTCACCTCACTCTGGTTGTTTGCATTATACATACATTTAAATTATTTTTGTTGGTAAAATTGCTTGACACCAATGTAAATATCAACCCAATCATGCATTGTCCCTCACCAACATCTCTTAAAAAACAATACAGTTTTTAAGAGATTCTAAAATGTGACCCGCCATGGTTTCCAGGGACACAAGTCGGCAGACTTGGAGAAACAAGCTCATTTTTAGAAAATTTTAGATTTTTGCTTTTTTGCAGAATCGTTCAGTTGAAGCCACAAAGATATATTTAAAAGCGTAAACTTTAAGGTATTTAGATTGATTTGTGAGATTTCGGGGCGTGACTTTGTCTGTGTCTGTTTACATACTGGGTAAACACCGCGGAGGAGGAGGCACCGCTACTTTGGTTTGCGTTGTTGACAAATGCTTTAACAAACAAATGCCACGCAAAAAAGGCAGTTTTATACATACGCCTATTGTCGATCAGTTTTTCAGGTTGAAAAAGTCTTGTTTTGTCGGCGAAATAGCGCACGCCGTGGGGGCGTGTCATTGTGTGGCTCATGGTTATGCAACGCTTCCCTGTGTGTCTCACGGAGGGTGACGTTGCTAACGCTGGGATACTACTGCAGAGGTTTGTTTCTTTGCGTGAAATCAGTGAACTTTTCCAGGCTGACTTTTCCGTGCAACTGATAATGCCCTGGCTGTAAGCATGCACAGCGCCCTGCTGACCATTACGTTCAGAGAGTGTTTTAGGACAGAAGGATGTAGGATTTGCCAAACTCTACATTGAAAATAACTGAGCGACGAAAATGGATTTGATCAGGAGTTTGCTGAGCAGAAGTCTCTTCAGACGGGTGAGTGAAAGTTTGTTTTTTGCTGGTCGCCGCTGTGCCATCCTGTCTGTTTTTTGATGAGGCCATTGTTGTGCTGTAAGCTAACGTGGTGTGTTCAGTTGATTGGATTTGTTTGTGTTTTGTTTTTGGTCGTAATCAAGATTGCTACAAACTTAAACTAATCCATAAATGTAGTCAGCGCATCCATTTTCAGCCACTTCTTATTTGAAAGAGATCCGCATCATATTTTTGGTTTTATGGTTAGATCAAGTTGGGCTGGGTTTTGTGGCGTGAAACGTAAACACGTGCGGCGATACGACAATGTCGGCCTTTTCCTCTCATGTGTATGAGAATGTATGTGCATTACAAAAGTAGTACAGGAGTTTTTTCTAAAGTTATAACTGCAGTTATGTCTGGAGTCTGTAGCTCTCTCAGCGTGAGGCTCCAGCAGCGGAGCTGACACAGGCCGCAGAGGGACTGGGGAGAAGCTATGGGAGAAGCACGCAGGATTTTGACTGTAAAGTAAATAAAGAATAGGCTACACTATGTCCATTATTTACATCACTATGGCCCAACATACACATATAGCAACAACATACACATAACACGACATGACAGTGGGGAGCTTTACGGGGGTATGGCTCATCTAAATGAGATGTAAATGAGCCCTATTGTTATTCTCAACAGCAGAGAGGTGAGAACTGCCCAAAACTTCAGAGGCTTTTTTCTGCCCGTTTGGCCTTTTTGGAATTGTTAACTTCAAATTGCGGCTACGTCTCCAAATATTATGGTGAAGCCTAGTCAGTCTTTGCTGCCCCACTCAGGCGAGGTGTACAGGTTAAGGGGCGAAACACCTGTGAACCTGAGATGCCTGCTGACGATGCGGAAGGGTTTAAAAAATGCGGCTGCTCCAAGGAGTACAATCTCAAGCGATGACCTGCAACCATTTTCAGAGTAGTTCCTGTAGTTACAGCTTGTGGCAAAGCATTTTTTAATGTTTACTTCACCAGATGTCCATGTGTTACACATTGTTGGAAAGCTCGGAGACTACACTTTAACAATCTGTGAAACTCTCAAAATGCCCCAGAACCGACTTGTGTCCCTGATTCTAGTGACTGGTCACAAATGTTTACTGTTGAACTATGATGATAAAGCAATAACAATAATTACACCAATTCTAAAGTAAAAGTCAGTCGTGGACCAGTTTTATCCATTCTCAAGGCAAATTTACTTTTAAGGTGTTTATAAATGTCACATCAACCGTACCAAAAACGTTTTCCTCACATGGCTTTGGGTTTCTCCTACATTTTTGGTTGAAGAAAAGAAGAAAGAAAGTCATTGTATCAAGCACATTATGGCGGCAAATGAAATATATCCATGTGTCTGCATAATCAGAGTTGGACATGTAGTTTGAAGCAGTTATAATGGGGTAATACAAATGTCTAGCTCTATATAAACATACCTCGGGGAATCAGCCAAGGCAAAGAGGTGAAAGTTAAGGAGGTACTTGCGCAGAGAGGACTATGGGCAGGTGATAAGCCGAGCTGCACTCACATGAGGCTCATTATGAAGGCCATAAATCTGAAGGAGCAATGCCAGAGAGTGATCGCTCTCCCACTGTCTAAACAGCGCTCTGTCTCTGCCTTATTAGCAGCTTTCACCCAGACACCGCTGCAGATAAACCTGAAGATTACATTACAGCTTCCAGAGGGAACAAGTCTGCATGTCTCCCTTTTGCTTTAACACAGTGTTGTTGTTTTTTAAGCAGTCTGATGTATTAGTTGAGCAGGTGCAGAGGTTATTTTAACAATGGATTAAAATTCAGTTCTGGTACTTTGATAAAAAAAATAAAAAAATAATAATAAAAAGAGCCATAAAGAACACAAATGGCAATGCAGACAGTCATTGCCTCAATCTACAACAATGTTAGCATGACTTAAACGTGCCATTACACTGCAAAGGTTCTTGAGCAGTAATTTGTTGAACACGTAATGGATGAGTTACTGCTCTGTCCAACTGCCAAAACCTGACTTAACAAAGTCTGGTTAAAGGAAGCCTCCTGTATAATCTTGTACCATTTGTGGCAGCGGTTGATGTTACTGAATTAGCATGATCTTAAAATACATCTATTAAAAAAAAAAAGAAGGACTTAAAGTTTGGTACAGATTGAGGAAAGCAGATTTTTCCACTTCAAGTTACAGTATTTTTATTTACCATGATTTAAGTTAAGTTAGTTAAGCTTCTTGTAAATAAAAAATTTTGAGTTACATTGAGTCTGTTATGTTCACAGATTGGCATTTGTCCAGGAGATTCAGATGTGAGGATTTCAGCTGAAGAAGAAACTTCCAAAGTGAATAAGATTAATCATGACTGCATAAATGAAGCAAACATGTATGTTTTTGACGAAGGAAAATCTTCATACCATGGTCATAATTTGCACATATTCCTGCAGGTGTTTTTACTAAGTTATGATGTTGCTGCACCATTATAGTAGGGCTGAACGATTAATTGCATTTGCAATTTTATCGCGATATTACACAACGCGATTTCATAATCGCAGGGCACGCGATTTGGGAAGTAAATGGAGCAACGAGATATGTCAGCAAAGTCCGCTCCGTCGCGTGCTTTTGTTTACGTCTCAGTCTAGTTAAGGTGCGCGGTAGATTGTGGATGTACAGTGAAAATATCAGCGTTTATCCTGCAGCCACCGCGAAGGAATATTGCTTTTCTCCGTTAGCATTGCGTTAGCCGCAGCGCTAATCACGCCATTCCGTCGCCACTACTACACGCTCTGACGATCACAGAAACTCCCTCACCTCCGGAGTCTACGCCTCTGCCTCCACAGACATATATAGGTGAGTCTGTGCTGATTGTAAAACGTAAAGAGTCGTTTGTGGCTCAGTTTAGGGGGCTTATGTTTGGGAATGTTGTGGATAAAGAACTTCTCTCAAAAGCATAATGACGTTTCATGACCATTAAGTATCCGCGGAGGCGATGTGCCATGTGCCTTTATTTACCTTTGCGTCTACCGCATATCCGCTCCGTAGGTCGTACAGACGCTAGATATAAACACTAAACTGCAGTATGAAAAGGGTTGGTAACTAGGATCCGAGGCAGGAGTCCGTGTCATGTCTTATTTTGCTGAGGAAATGTGCTGTTTAAGCTGAAATGTCACTAAATGGCTGCGAGTCAAAGATTACGTGTCTGTGCCTGGCACCTCATGTCCCGTCTCCTTGTGTCAGTGTTCTTTTCTTTCTTCATATTGTCCAAAGTTACATCCCAAAACCAAAATGCTGCTCTTAATTCCACTGTGTTTTGGCGTGTGCTCCATCTGGCCTCTCCGTGTCCTTCAATAACGCGCATCTGAAGCAACTACGAGTCGCAGCTCAGACAGGGATTTGATTGGCCGAAATAATAAAGTACTATTTAATAAATTAAATAGCTTATTTTGTATTAATTGGGAGTTTGATTTCCTAAAACTTTTCCAACTAGTTAAAGCAGACGTTTGTTCTTACCTTCCTGCACTTTAGTATGGGTGATGTTACTGACTGGATCAGTGAGTTATTTTTTTTAATATCTATATAATTTAGCATTTATTTATAGACTGTACTGTTAAGTTCAGAGAGTTTAAGAAGTGCAGTCCACACACATTTTGAATAGGTCAAGCAACAATTTTGTTGCAATTTTCATTTCAAATATCGTTTATTATGAAACAGGCTGATTTGTTGCGTGTGTTAGGTGAAAATTTAATCGCAATCGCAATATTGAAGGAAAAAAATCGCAATTAGATTATTTCTCCAAATCGTTCAGCCCTACATTATAGTCATTCCTGAATAACTGAGAGCCAACACAATCCTCTTGCTGCATCTTTGCATTGTCGTACGCTTCTGAATCAATAGGTGTGAAGTTGTATGGATAAAATAAGGCAATAAATGCTACCACATCCAGCCGGAATATGCATCAGAAAAATGCAGGTAGTAGAGACCTGGTCCCAAATTCCTTAAATGCTGTCAATAGTTTGGAGCATGTAGAAACTAGACAAACCAATGGAGCTCTGCATTCCATCCCAGATTACAATACTTATCTTTACTTTTCTTTTACTGAAGCTGGAGGCATGTGTCATACGAGCTGCACTGTAGGGCCGAGCGGCGGTAGGATTTGACACATTAGACCTGAAATGAATGCTCGTCCGCAGCCTGGGAAAGTAAACTGTGCAGAGGCAAACATGCACATTCAGCAGCGGCGGAATCCGTCTCCCACGACAACCATGTCACCAGGTAAAGGACCTGCACTAGACCCATAAATCCAATCAAATGTTTTGTATAAGTCTCTGTTTTGAGAGAATGGAAATAACAAACATGTTTAGCAGTGGCATGTGGTGCTCTTTGAGCAGGTGGAGATCGGTACGATATTGTTTGAGAGGATCAGATTAAGTTGCTTTTGGAAACAAAAGAATGACTGGACTGGAGTGGTTTGAAAAGAATTCTTGATGTCCTATTATTATTTTTTTTTAATACTGAAATGAAAAGCAGTTGAGAATATTATAAAAAGGTCAAACTTGTGCCATGAATGTGCCAATAACATTAGCACTGATATCAATCTGGGATCGCTTCATCTTAATCGGCAAGATGACGCAGCATTTGCTGCTCATTGGATCAAGCACATCGCAAATCCTAAGCTTGTTTTTGCCTTGGCAAGGAGCCTCAGCTGAAAAAAAGCTATTTCTCACTACAGCATTTATCTGTTTGTCCATTTTGTAAGAGGAGTCAAAAAACACATCAAGATCTTTTACAAATGGACTATTAAAAAAAAACAAAGGCCTGAACATATTAGTGAGTTGCATGAATTATACGCACTCTTCATCAGAGTCGGCTGAAACATGCCTTTATTGTTAAAACTGAGATGTACAAACAGTTCTCAAGAATCTCAAGAAAAGGATCCAAAATCACCATGTGCCTCTCAGACATGCTGATCATCCACGAGGGAACAGATGGAGATTCTGAACTAAAACAATAAAATAGGAGTTTAATATGAGTGGACATGATGTGTGAGATTCTCCACATAATTCAGTGTCAGCGCGGAGCCAGCGCTGACTCTTTTAAAGTGATGGGTCCCGGGTAAAGTCCTTTGGTTAGCAATGAAGGGGATACGGAAGAACTCCTCTCTCACCTCTTCTGTCTCTGTCCAGCAGCCTGCATTCTCCCCAAAGACTTCTGCACACAATGGGATCCAGCTGTGAGGTAATAAAACCCTCTGGAAACGTCACTTAAGAGGCAATAGGGCCTGCAAATGGCTTCAATTACCCTGTCATGCTAATAAAGCCAGTTCAAATGAAGGGTGATTTACCAAGGCAAACACATTAGTTTATTTGCTACAGGGCCATGAATAGAGAAAAAGCACTTAGTTCCTATTCTGATACTTACCATGAGATAAAACAGTCATCACACTCAGGAGGATATTTCTCCCTAATCCCAATATTAAAAACACAAAAAACTGTTCAATATAGAGATAGGAAAGGTACAGGGCACATGTCTAGACACTTGTTTTCACACTGAAGCAAGTTCTCACAATTATAAAATTATCTTGAGTTTCATAATTCTTCCCATGGAAAACTATTGTCAGTCGGCTTTATCCAAAGGGTGAGCCGTGTCTGGTGTGTCATAGAAAGTGTGGATAATAATCAGAGGCGGATAGAGGAGCCAAAATGTTGGAAAAAATTAATTGAAGAAAACCTGAGTAGTGTTGAGTACTGAGTAACTGTTTGAGCGGAAAAGTCTGATTCATGTTTCAGTAAAGACATAAATGATGTGAAACAAAACATGAAATCATGTGAAAATTGAAAATGTTTTCAAATAAATTTCCATAAAAACATAGAAAAGGAAATTATTATTAGGAATGAAGTAAACAAAACACTTAAAGATTGACTCACAGTGGCATGAGTACTTACTTTTTAAAAGTACAGATACTTCACTCAAGACACTTCAAAACGTTTCTTAAGTAAATGTAACTGAATACTCTCCTCTGATAATACTTACATAAATATCTGCACCATTTTGTACCAAAAGGCTTTCCAATCACGGGCAAGTTACTTACACAGGGAAAGGTGAAGGAAGTGCCTTGCACAAGGGCACAGCGCCTGTACGGCCCTTGGCAAATATCAACTGAGTTACAGTTGAGGCATTTATTGAGGCAGCGAGTTTGCTCTGAACAAGATTTGTGACCAAATACAGTAAGTGTGAGTCCCGCCCCACATCCTGTGTCCCAAACGTACACATGTACCATTACAGCAGGAAGCAACAGTGACTGATGCCGAGGGCGAGAGCCTCTGAAAGCTCCTGTTCAACTACAGTGATCTTACTCCTGTTCGCAGTCAGTGTAAAGCGACTACCCTGAAAGGAAAACAATTGTGCACACCCACAACTGAAGGAACTTTTTGTTATGTAGTTTAAGGTTGTGAGCAGACTATGGCAGGGGCGGAGGTAAATTAGAAGGTGCCACACACACACAAAAAATAAATTAATATATGGCCATGTGAAACTGACACTTGCTGAACATTAATATGTTCACACAATTGTCCCACCTTCTTTCCAGTTTGATCTAACAGGAAGCCGGAAGTGGGAGTATGCTGCAATCTTTCCGAAACCAATCGGTTCCCATCAAAATAGGGCTTTTCTGCTCAAGCTGTGCCCTGTTACTGGAGGAGGAGTGGAAGTAGACTGGAGTGAATATTGTCATAATCATTGCCTTTGCCACAGGACACACGGTTTGTGTACTCACACAACCAACTAACCAAAGTCCCGCACACGTGGCTACAGTGTTACAAGGTCTTTTTATGACACAAGGCAAAACATCAAATCAACAACCAACAGTGAGTGTGAATTTGGAATCTTTATATCTGTAGGGTAAACGTATGTTCACAGTGTGTCCTGTCACTTGTTGCTGGTTCTACTGTTCTTTCATATTATACTGATCCACAACGACAGAGTATTTGCAAATGTTTGCCTTTGTTAACAAAAGTCCCAAGTTTTGTAATGACCAACAAACTTCAACACTAAATAAATTATCAGTGGCAGAAATACAGTATGACATCTTGAAAAAAACTCTCACTCTCAACCTCTCACTCTCAACCTGCCTCATCCTTCATGGTTTCAGCAGCTGACAACATGGACTGCAGTGTTCGTATGGAATATTACGCATATCTACGCGTTTAGCTGTGCAGTGTGCTCTGCTGGAGGTCTGCATTTCTATTATGCCATAGAACAGAAACGTGTGGCTTTGGAGACAGTGTGCATATAAATGCTGCTCCCTAGTGTCAAGGGCAGTGTGGGAGACATTCAGTTATGCTCACAAAACCCCAACACTGTTTACCCTCCTTTGTCAATGTCCTCAGAAAAAAAACCATTATGACCTGTATACATGGTGCAATGGTAAACAGCAGATACTTTCATTACTTGAGTTTATTTATCTATGTATTGCATGTCAGATATTTGACATAGTTTTTTGTTTTTTACCGAAAGTGTGACATGGCACATAATGCATCAACGTTCAGTTCATTCATTTCAGACTGCATGCATGGAAACTAGGAGGAATTTTAATTTAATCTATAATACGATTTATTTATTTTTTCTTGTTATCTTTTTTAACCCATAAGCCTTTTTTTTGACTGGATAAGTGTGAAAAGGTGTGACGAGCAGGAAGAGATGCTCAGCCAATAATTTTGGCCAGCAGTCAATTGAGTACCTAGCATGTGCTACAGTCTACGTCCTCAACCAGGCAATCGTACATTGAGTCAGCGTTAACTCAAATTAAACTAAATGTTTCAACGTATTTTTATAAAACTGCCGTCTGTTCAGGTTTATAAGACACCTCGTGGACAATGGCAGTTTACCGCGTGAGTGAAAGCATTTTTGTGGCCATTATGTCCACTCTGCACAAAGGGTTTATACGCTTGTGCTGTGAGGTTAAGAGCTCTTTACGTTCACACATAATTTATAACACTTGAACAAATGCACAGCTGGTCCTAATGTGAATTGTCCTTAAAGGCAAAGAAACCCATTCACAAAAAATTCCAGCAGATTCCCAGGGAGCTGTGGACAACAGCGAGAGATATAGGTTAGAACACAGACATAAGGAAACACAGCGTCCTCCTACAGACAGTGGAGTGGGAAAAATAGGACCGTCCTTTCATATGAGGCTAACATGAGTGAGACCCTTCATCCGGCTTGCTCGTGTGGACGTGGTGTACTCATAAAATGCCATTGATGCAGATATGGGAGAGATGTAATTCATCTTCAAATTATTCTTAATATTGTACAAGAAACACTACTTTGTGAGTGTGTAAACATGAAGCTTTTGTTATGTTGTATTTTAGAACATTAAAACACTCTTTAAAGTGCAATTGTTAGCCAAAAATAATGTGCATCCGAAACTGATTACCAGCCTCTATTGACAGCCTTTCTATTTCAAATACACTGCCGGACAAAAAAAAATTATAATATTTAGTTGGACTGCCTTTAGTTTTGATGTTGCAATTGCAAATGCGCCACATAATCATATAAGAGTGGGTTTGTTATGTATTTGAACTCGAAATAAACAATCACTCAATCATTGATGGGAGAGTGTGACCACTGTGCAAAGCCCTCCCCAGCAAATCCCAAAGATTCTCAATGGGGTGAAGATCTGGACTCTGTGGAGGCTTGATGGATGTTGTCTCACGATCCCAAACCACTGTTTCACAGTGCGAGTCCGATGAATCCTGGGATTGACAACTTGAAGAAAGAAGTAATTCATTGATAGAATAACCTAGTCATTTAGGATGTTATAGTCAGCTGATCTCATTCTTTGGGCGCATAGTGTTGCTGAACATAGACATTACAAAATGCAGAAACCCCAGATCAAAACAATAAGTTAAATCCAGGTGGTGACTTTCTTTTCTTTGCTCAGGTAGTGTATAAAATACTATTTAAGTATCCAGATACAGTAGGTTCCATCTGCAAGTGAGACATGCACAATTCCAGCTCAATTCGGACCAATTTGATATATAAGTACTGTATATTCTGGGCTATAAGTTGCACTTTTTTTTATAGTTTAGCTGGGGGTGTGACTTATACTCAGGTGCGACTTATATATCAAAATATATAATATACATATTCGTTATTTTCACCCTCACGCTAGAGGGCGCTCTAGGCTGGTGTACCAGTATCTGCGACTCTGAACACAAAGCCCCCAAAAAGAAAAGTGAAATGCAAGTAGTGAAATATGCAGCTGAAAATGAAACTTGTGAGGGACTGGCGAAAAGCGGAGGTTACTCTTGCTGCAATAAAGAATAAAAAAAAAGCTAATCGCAGGCTAAAAGGCTAGATGGCCACAGCTAGAGGAATGAGTTCGCAAATGGGTGCTTGAACAACGTGCTGCCGAGAGAGGCTTGTCAACGGTGCACCAGGGTGGCTGGTGCGACTCATACTCCGGAAAATACTTGGATTTTTATAGATGGTAAAGAATAGACCATTTGTGATGAACAAGCACCACAGTAGCACACAGGACACACATGTGCACACAGGCACACTCTCTCTCTCTGCAGGTTCCCACAAAGCTCTGCCCTCCTGAGGGACTGGATACACCTAATCCAGGGCAGCGGATTCTGATGCAGCAATTACACCGCAGCCAGTGGCCTGAGAACGCTCACTCCCAAACATCCTTTTATGTGTCACAAAACAAACAGCTTTCCCTTTCACCTATACCAAGACGAAAGGTACATATGCAAGCACATACATGAGAATAGACCCAGCACAGATGCACACATGCAGCGCAGTAGCCATCCACCTGTCAACACCGCAGCAAATGAACTGACATCAAACACCAGCACGCAGGCCGGGACATGTGGAGGGGAGCAAGGAAGGAGAGAGTGCACATGTTCAGAAATCATCAAGCAAAATGAATCAACAAATTGGCCCCGGTCCTTTAAGGTTTGTGTTTAGTAGAGTTACTGTGGTTTTAGGACGATCTAGTACAGGGGTCTTCAGCTGTAGCTGCTCAGTGCCCACAAACCTTACCTTCTGCTCCATCCAGGGGTCTGAGCTAAAGCCTCTTTACGTCCAGACCATGGGTGACACCAGTGTTCATTTCATTGACTAAAATATTTCCTCATAATTTTATTCAAAGTAATATTTTTTTGCTGATTAGATAAACCATGACTAAAATGTCCAGATATTTCCGTCGACTAAAAATGACTAAATAAAAATGGAAAAAAGAAACTAGGCTTTCACCTTGTGGGAGAACGAACATGAGGGACATTTTTTTTTTTTTTTTTTACTTTATTGTGCCTATTTCAATTACACAGCATGTCAGAATGTATACAATATATACTGTATATATATATATATATATATATATCAGTACACACTAATGGAATCATGACGAAGAAGCTAACAGGCTAACAGGCAAAGCTAATTGCGGGCTAGCGCCACTTAAACAGTATTTACGGCCTCGTGTAAGTGAAAAAAATAATCTCCATTGTGTAATTGGATGTACAATATCACTCTTCCCTTTGTCTTTTCTGTCAGCGTAGTATTTACTGTCACGCACAATTAATGAGTAAAAACATGCTACGACATCTGCAGTGGCGCTTGTGGCCTCAAGGGGCATGAGTGACTCAGTACCTATTATGTTAGAATGAATATTATGATATAAAGTTGACTAAATTCATCTTAAATTTAGTCGACTAAATTTACATGCAAAAACTAGACTAAAATTTTAGAGAATTATTGCGGCAGAGTATAATATATCATAGGAGTAGTTATAAAATAGATATACTTGTTTTTTGCTTTTACTTTGTTGCCTGATAGGATTGTACACACATTTATTTAGTAAAGTTTCGGCAGCTCCTTCTTCAGATGTTTTTTTTTTCTTCAGAAAAAAGGTGCGTTACTCCTTTCCCTTTTCACCCCGTAGGCGGATAATAAATCATCATATTGTAAACGTTTGTGTCGCTAAAGCCATGCGCACGGATGGAGCCTGAACCGTGCCTGGATAGTGCTACCTGTTAGCAGCAGCGGTCCCAGGACACCAGCAGCCTCACTGTGGTGATTTGTGAAGCTAACAGCGCGCACTGACAGCTTTAACGTGTGCGTGTGTAATTAGCGCTCCTGACAGGTACATATTAGCTCTGTAACTGATCTGTGGGGCAGTTTTCCCTCTATGTCGGGGCTGGCTGCGCTCTCAAGAAGTATACGGTCGAGCATAGCCTCGGAGCATGATAAAAATCAACTCTAAATAACTGTACTTTTCAGGGCTCCCCTCTTGTCTGGGAGTGGAGGATGTACACGTTTCTTAGCGCTGTGGTGAGTCGACTGCCAAGAACTCGGTGTTGTTGATAGCAGTTTATGAGAAGTGCAGATAAAAAGGAAATTTGGTAATTGTTGGTCTTTGACAGGAAAGGCCCAAGTGTTTTCTAAATCATAGTCCTGTGCGTCTTCAAACATAAAGGTTTAAGGTAGTCATCAACTAATCACAGGGCTCTACGGACTCATGCAAAGCCCTCTTACATTAATCCCATTATTAACATGTGGGGGGTTTCTTTAAAACTCCCTTTTATTGTCTAAATGACAGAAATCTGACGTGCCATGTATACGTGCATGAGTCTCGTGTGTTCATGCTCCGAATGCGCTGTCCCGACCAAATAAACTCACAGAAAAAAAACAAAAACAGACACCTGTGGGACCTTGAATATCAGTATTGGGTAATATTACAGTAATATACAGCGCAATGGGAGTTATTTTGAGAAACACCAGGCAGCTGTGGAGTGTCTCCTCCTTATCAGCTGAACCTCTTTCCCACTGTTCCAGGCTGATAGAGATAATGATTTAATAGGTTGTATGTTCTATTCTCTGCTTAACGGTGCAGTATGCAACTTTTTATGTGTGAAAAAAAAAAAAGTTGATATTTGTGCGTAGGTGACCCAGTGGCTGTATGGTTAGCATGGTTTACTTTCCATCACAGTGGTCTCTGCAGCGCTCCGGGATCAATTGTGTTGTAGGTTTTCTGGTGACAAGGTCTGTCAGCAGTGCAAACCTTCCAAACGAAACAAAACACAAATACAAATGTTTTCCACATAAAAAGTTGCATAATGCACCAAGGATGAAAGCATGAGCAAGAGCAGTGGTGACATTTTGCACAAAAAAATACAAAGAATAAAACTGAGATTAGTTTATAGTCCTGGTTGCTAGGGGAAACGGGACCATACCATGCACGTCTTTACACACAGCTCACTTATTATGTGAGATGTGGCCCAGTCATGTACAAGCAAAAAGAGATTTGTATAGAAAAATGGAAAGCTAGCCAAACACACAGCTGGTAATCGAATGTGGATGTGGGAATAGCTGACTCTATAGACTCTGCAGCACTGGGACAGCTGTAGCACCACCGGCCCACAACAGCCTCTGATTGTGCCACACAATCTTACTTGACAACACCCTCTTCCTGCGCTTCTCATGAAAGCCCAAGGTCGAGGAGAGAGGTGGACCAGAGGTGGCAAGTGCAGCAGCAGCCCACAGTCAGGTCACTCTGTCGGGTCACACAGACCGGAGAGTGTCACCAAACCCTGTCTGTCTGTCCAACACTGGTCCAGCCCGTCCCAGTTCGGTCCCAGCCAACCGGCAAATCTCCTTGTTTTCTTGACATCCACTCTGATCATTATACAACAGCAGAATGAACTAGAAAGGAGGAAAGATTATGCTCTGGTTTAGACTATCAGTCAACAATCTATATGTATTGAAGGCTGTAAAAGGGAGGTAAAAGTGAAACATGGTGTTTGCATTTTTGGAGCTTTGACCCAATCCAATCCAATCCAAAAATTCTGTTGTATATTATTCTCTGTCTAATGTGGAAAAGTAGACTAAATTGTTTGCGATAGACAAATGAGAATAGTAAAAATCATTTACAAAGTACAAGCGTTCATACAGAATAATGACAGACATATATTTACGTTTGACTAAAGTTTTTCTGATGTAACGCAGAGTCCTTCATGGACTGTTGCCCTAACTGGTTGCTATGCAAGTGTACAATACAGACAGGTTCACTTTAAGCCAGGTGTCCACCGCACAGTTATTATTTTTATTCATACATTTTTAGATTTGAAGGCCAATGGTCCGTGACAGTGATCAATCCGTACGTTATACTTTTGATCACATTAACAACCGTTTGGGTTCGTTGTGGAGACTCAGTGGAGATAAAACTGTTCTCACGTCTGGATGTGTGAGTGTCTGAACCCAGTTCCCCGAGGAGAGACGTGTTAATGACAGTTTTGCAGTGAAGTAGATCTGTTATTAAAGTCGGATATTTTAGCTGAACGGGAAGCACTCACACGGTCACACTATATTACCCTATAGGCTCATGCTCATACATCACAGGCCGGTTACATGCAGAGGCCACCCGGAGAGCTGCTCTCTCCACAGCCGGGACACAAGGGGAGACTCGGCAGTCAAAAAGGACAGATTACAAACGTGTCAGGTACTTTCTCATTTCTCTTTATTCATCCATGTCATAGTTTATTTGCCTGTTTGGTTAAATAGCGATATTTGAAGTGTGAGTAATTTAGTACTTATTTCCAGAGCACTAGTCTGGCATAATTCTGTTTTATATTTTTGGTGAACGTCACACAACACGGGAAAGTTTGTAAAATGATAAATGGTGGTGAAAGCTGGAGGGAAGGAGTCTGGATGTCTTACGCAGTCAAAACGTGAGTTTTAGATAATGACATTTCAAAACAGTGCTTGTTTTCCCTTTAGCGGCCCGGCGCTTGTTGTTTGAGAAGTACTGCACACATGTTCATGGGACAGATTATGGAGAATGTATTTTTGTCCTGGAAGTTAGACAAAGTTGACCTCTTCAGCAACATCTCCAGCAGCCTGACGATGGACAGATGGAGCCTGTTTATTGAACATGAAGATGAAACGTTGATTGCAGCTCCTCACATCGGGAGAACATCTGAGTGAAATGTTACACAAAGTCTCCACATGGGGCTCAGAAGAGTCTAGGAAGAGGTTTGTTTTCCTCTTTGTATGGCTTTTCCAATGATGATGTATGATGTATGGTCACAGTAAAATGTGTTTTTCATAGATTAAAATTAGCAAAGATGAACGGCACATTCTTTGAAAGTGTGTCCTCCGTTGCATCCTCTCTGGCTGTTCTCTGGTCTAATGTGTCGTGCGCTGCATATTGCGGCCCATTAAAGAAAAAGTACCACAGCGGCCCAGGCTCCTGGATAATGTTTTGAGCCGAGCCTGGTCACTCTCTGTCAGCCTGGAAACACTCCCATCATTGAACAAGGCCCGCTAATCCCTTTGCAGCGCATGAGGGCGAGAGACACTCAATCTGTGTGCTCCGTGGGAGAACCAGAGAGTGTGCCTCAGCCTCGGGACCACTGGGATTTCCCTTTTTAATTAATTCAGGATTTGTCGGGCCACAGGGTCAGCAGTGGAGACAGAAGCCAAGACATTTTCTCATGTAAGACCAGAAGAGCGGAGAGTATGTGCGTACAGGTACAGAGTGTTCAAGGCACCAGGAAACAGCAGGAAGGAAAAGCAGACTATTATTACCGTGTGAGCTGTGACTCGTCAGGGCTATTCCTTTACTGTGACGTTTTTTTTTTAATAATGTACAGTACAGAATACAAAAACAACATAATTTGAACACTTTCTACAGAGTTCAACAGTGTCACTGACTGCACGGTTCATTAAGTCAATTTCTCATTCCTTTCAACGTTAGGATTTAAAATAAAAAATAAAATAAAAAATAAACAAACCCAAAGGTGCGATGGAGGCTCACCATTGCACAGATTAAGAAAATGCCAAGTTCTGGAAAATATGTAAAATAGCTAATAATATATCATACAATGTTTGAATTTATAAAGTTTCGGATAAATCTTGTAAACAAAAGTGTGTGCGGCGACAGTGGCACAGGTGGTAGAGGACAACATGAGGACAACTCAAGACACAAATGTCAACAAGAATGGGGGAGGAGAGAGATGTGCATTTTCTCGCTGGAGGTACTGGTCTTTTTGAGTTTGTGTCATAGGATGACAGTCTACTTCAAAAACACAACATCAAATTTGAAGATACATTTTGCAGCACAGCACAGTCAAACTGATAGCAGAGAAAGTTTGACCAGGTGATGCGAAGCAGAAGCTCATGCAGGAGGAGGCGGTCGAGGTTTTGTTTGTGTGATGATACGAGGTAAGCGTCGTATCTTAGTGGAAACGGCTTTGATTTATAGCCACAGCATGAGGTGAACATGAGGACAATGAACTTATACGGTAATCGGATTCAATCAATAGCACTAATGTAGTGCCCTCTAGTGGCCATCGTACCAAACAATGGTAGCTTCATATGGACAAAAGACTGATCTCACTGCAGAGCAGCTGCTAAGTGTAACTAATAAAGTAACTTGTAATCTAACTTAGTTACTTTTAAAATCAAGTAATCAGTAAAGTTACTTTTAAAGGAGTAATTGTAACTGTGGCAACACTGGTCATACGACGACACGCTCTTCAAACTGATCTACTGTTTAGGTTCTGGGATGGTAGAAGTGCTTTTACTTAACAACGTTTTGAGTGACAGTGCAGGATTTTAAAGGCAGTTGTGGGGAACATGTCTGGGCTCATTCTACACATTAGGACATTGCTGGAACATGTAGGGGGTGGAAAATTCATAATATTAACATTTTTCAACTCCGTATATTCCCTTTAACAGTAACTTGTCCTTGGGAGAGGTTCCATCTTTTTCTCACCGTGACATGGGAAGAACGTATTAGGTTTACTAAGCGTTATAAAGTTACTTGACAGTATAAACCACTAATTTTTTTTTAATCTTTTCCTCAAGTTACTTGTGTCCTGTCCTGTTATGACCGTACAAATCCCTGTTAAACTGCCCAAGAGTGATATGTGTTCCCTGCCGTGTGTGTGTGTGTGTGTGCTAACTTTATGCTCTGTAACATTTCTTTGACCAACATGACTCACCTACAAGGAATTCCAAAACTTTTTATGAGCATTCAAGATTCATTTTTACTCGTGCGATGGCTTTGGCGACGAGCGAAAGTGCCTGGTTCAGTTCAAGAGTGTGAGAAAAATGTGACAAGTGGGCTGTTCAAAGTGAAACGCGTGAAATATGGAGAGGAGTTCAACAGTCCCTCATGTTTTGACAAAGCTATTTGTAATCTCCCTGACGTTGTGATTTATGGTGGTCTCTTTAATTGTGAGTGATGGTGCTTGAGCAGCAGTTGGGAGGGCCATGCTGGAGGTGGCTCGCAGGTGTGCATGTGTGTGCTTAAGAATGTGCTTATAGAGAGATAAGATCGGCAGAAGGCCCAGGCGCTGACAGACAGACAGGAGCGATGAGCCTTAGTGACAATCCTCATATTCCTTCATCTTTACCATCAGCAAAAGTCAGGTGTGCTCCTGCTCAACCACGGAAGGATTTTCACATTTTCACCTAATAGCAGACGTAAGGTACATTTTCTCAAATGGTTTTCCTTCCTTCAGAGGACAAAAAGAGGGAAAAATCAGATTGATTTTAAATACTAAATTAGTGCAAAGAGGATGGTCGTCCAAAGTTTGTTTTTAAATAAAGTTTATCACTTTATCTCTTTATCCTTTTGGGGAAAGGGATGAATTTGTTTGTAGTAGTTACAAGAGTCAGGATCATCCGGATCAGACAAAATAAAAGTTCTCTAAACAATACCCCCATACCAATAGTGAGTAATTAAGCAAAATTAACAATGTGCTGTTACTTAAAAAAAATAAAAAAATAAAAAAACATGTACATCCACAGACAATGTAAAGAACCAAAGTGGACAAACGGTTTGGGACTGCACTGGAAAGGTTATAGTGAGTTTGCTGTTGAGCACTCCCCATGTTATTGGACCCACCAGTGTGTCCCGAGTGTGTGGGCGTGTGTAAATGTCCCTTGGAGCTGACCAAGGGCATACAGATTGAGCCTTATGAAACTTAATTCCTCTCATAAAACATTGCTTTCCCAATACAATACAGAACTCGCACAAGAGAACAAGTCCGTGGTTATGAAAGAAACAAAAAACCAAGGCACTCTTCCTGTATGAACGATAGCACGGTGGTACAGAGGTTAGTGCTTGTGCTTCGCAGCTAGAAGGTCTGGGGTTCAATCCCGCAGGGCCGGCCTTTCTGTGCGGAGTTTGCATGTTGCATCCTCCGGGTACTCTGGATTCCCCTACCACTAAAAACTTGTACAATAGCCGAGAATGAACGTAGTGGGAGTGGTTGGTGGTGGTTGGAGGGGCCTATTGCACAAAACTGGTAGCCTCGCTTCTATCAGCCTACCCCAAAGGCAGCTGTGGCTAGAATAGTAGCTTACCACCACCGAGTATGTATAATGATTACAGTGCATTGCTTTGAGAAACTCGGTAATACAGTCTTGTAAAGCTCAACACAAGTGTAAACCATTATTATTGATATTCTCTGATAAAATGCAAAAAACATTTAAAACATTGTGTGCGTACGTGATGCATCTCAGAAGCAGTGGGAGCTGCACATGTCCTCGTACATTCTCTCATGAAGTCTGAGTAAACTTCCACTGAAATGCAGCTTTGGGCTAAAAATAAATGCTATTGACCAACATTTGGCAGCTTGCTTCGCTCTGCACCTTTTACTAACAGACCTTAGAGATCCATGCACTGTGGGAAAGAAGAGCTGTGGGCTGGGGATACATGTGGAACTGAAATGCACAATCACTCTACACAGCTCACAGATACGGCCATTCTCTGAAGAGAGCGCACAGACAGATGTGTGTGCAGGTCCAGGTCATGTCACTGCCCGGGATGAGGCCGAGGACAGGTTCATTCTCACTCAGTTGTGGACGCTGAATGATGTAGTGCCGAGCCATGGACAAGATAAAGTCGGCGGGTATAATGTACAGTAAGAACATCTAAATACTGAGTAAAAGACAGTCATCTAGGAGGAAAATACATAAAGCCGGGTCAGATTCAGGAGAATTAGGTGAGAGGGAGGAAGGCCTAGACTGAAGGAGGAATGCTGCATTAATCCGTCGCAGCGGCTCAGTGTCCGGTGTCTGCAGTGAATGGGCCTATGTCACTGCTGCATCAGAGCCACTGGGAAACACGTTAATGAGCATGACCAACAAACAAAGGGTAAAGAGCAACATGTGAGAGTCCGAAAGATAGTACATGTCCACATCATCTCAGCTCTCCGAGCAGGAGCCAGTTTGGAAAGCTCCCTTCTCTTCCCGCCTCTCTTTTTGATGCCTGAGGAGTCACAATACCACACACGTTACCATCAACACTGAAGGCCCACCACAGACTGACAAGTGAGCAGAACTTTCAACTTGAATTCAATCAGGCGGACACCAGAATTCTTCATGTCAAACTGATATATACGAGCAATTACCATTCTCTTAGAGAAATACTTTGTCCATAATATTAAATTTTTTGGGGGACATTTTTGAGAGACTGGTGCTGCATTATGTCACACAGAATATATGTCCCTTCTCACAATCCACTGTGTGCTTTTACAAACAAAGCATTTCCAAAGTGCTGCACATAATTTAGTTTAGTTTAGTTTATTTGTTTATTTGAGCAGTATACATTCTACTCAAAAGGAGTGGGCTGAAGCAAGAAGCAAAAAATCATCATATTCAAATCAACTAAAGGTTTTAATGTTACTAAACACCAAAACATTTTACATGATGCAAAATCCAATCCAGAAGCAGACTTCAGGTTGCCAAATCTGATATTAAAAAACTCATAGAGGGACTCTCTCCAACTTCCTGATCAAGTCGTAAATAGTGCAGCCTCTAGTAGAGCCCTGACTGATCTCCGCAGGTTCTTCCAAATGAGGTATGGCATGTTTACATGAAACCTGTGCTTGTGTCCTCAAATTCAACTGTAGTTCAGTTGTAGCTAATATTGCTAAGAGCACATCCTACTACCATTACCTTTAAATATTGTTTTCATATATTATCAATTAACAGTACTTTCTTGCCCTGTGTGTGGGACTCATTACTCTGATGTTGAACATTGTCGCTACACTTTTACCCGACGCATTAAAAATTCCCACTTGACGTGCATTTTCCACTCTGTCTAGTCTGTTTTTTTTTTTTTCTTTTACTAATGTTTTTGTGTCTCTCCAAAAGCCAGCGTTGTCCATCCGATCCGCCCGCTGTCTCAGGTGTCCCTCAGCGCTGCTCACAACACATCAGTCATTTTAAATCTGCCCCGGAGCCTCAAAACACACCACACACACAGGCAGCCATTCAATTCTTCATCTTACCAGCGCAACTCCATGTTGTGCGGACCCCAAACATCCACAGCGCTCAGGGCCCGGGGCAGATTCCTCACTCTACGGGACGTCCTGGGTGGCGGGATGTGCACTGTGCTGGTGTAGATGCAGGTGATAGGGTGCAGAGGTGCAGACACATTGCACTGGGGCCATTAAACTGCAGTGTGAGATGGTAATAGTATCCAGGGTCCCGTTAGACACCCCCAAACACACAGAGAGCCCAGAGCCCGAGGCCCTCTGGACGAGAAATATTCATACATGTCCCTTCTCACCTCTCAAATATGACGCTTGGTTATGGGTGGTCTGACTCGTGCTGACCTAACGTAGCCTAATAACTTCTATAAGGCCTGAAGTAAAATGGAAATTCTTAATATTCACAAAGTTATGTTAAATATTTTTGACATTTTTATTTTTTTTTTTATTTGGGGTTTACTGCTGTTTTTGTTACATATATTGGCCAGCCATGCTTAAAGCCGATCATTATTATTATTATTATTATTTTTTTTTTAAATCAATCCAAGCACAGATGCGCATTTGCCTCACTCAAATACAGAAGACTCTTAAATCCTGAAAACGTCATTACTTTTTATCCGTTCCGTTTTCATGCTTTCACGTTCGGGTAAAGCTGCCATGTTTGTATTGGTCTTTGGACGGACCATGGGTTTCTCTGGTCGATCCGCTTGTCGATAGCGCTGATAACATTGGGTCCCAAACCACATGCGTTTGTAAAGAATAGACTATTCCTTGACTTCACAATTATATGTGACTATTTATAAAACACTGACTTTCTGACCTTCAGCAGGACATTTTAGCAACTGTGTCTGTGTGCGTTTGATTGTTTTGTGATTAGTTGGAGCAGCATTTTTCACAGAATTCTTAATTTGCTAAAATAAAAAGGATGTATGTGTTTGTTTGAGCAGATTTACAGCATTATTTGTGCCAAAAATTGCTTTAATAATATGTTTCTAACCAAGACACAGTGGTAAAAAACGATAGGAACCATAAATGACTTGGATAGACACCACCACACTTAAAGCGCTTACACAGAGGTTCAAAGTTCAAAGAGGCTTTAGGGGGGGGGGGGAATACAGATATTACAAATAAAATATCAATAGCCAGTTGGAAAAGGGAGTTCTTAAATGTATTTGTGCCACGTTTTGGGCAGGGAATCAGCGGCCGGACGGGAGCAACTTGAACTCAGTCCGAAGAGCATGGCAGGGGTCTGAGGAGAGCTGTCTGGCTCGAGTGGGTGGAAATGGAAGGTAAATCCTGGAGTCAGTGGCGCTCCGGTCTGATCCTCGTCTTATTATCAGATAGCATGCAGAGCCACCCAGAGATTCAACTCCACACACACATCTGCGCGGCATATGAGTGCACCGCTCTGCCATACTGTACCAAAGCCAGGCACGGCACCCATGCCAGCAGACTTTAGCGAGAAAAATGAGCCGGCGGGGAGGGAAGAGCAGACATGAGCACAGACGATGGTATATGGTGAGGACGTCGAGAGGAGACAACATCCAGGCATTTATCAACTATTGATTTGTAGGGAATATGTCTCGTGGGTGCAGTTTTAAGCCCAAACATGTGGCGTATGATGCGTTCCAGATGAGGAGATACGAGCTGATCTTCCTGCTTGTTGATCATGTGACTTACAAGACCAGGGGTGGTGACCGAAAGGCTTTTTCACATTTCCCGTCTGGAGTGATTGGAGACGTTTTTCAGCACGGTACATAGATGAGAACACTACCGGTGGTAGGAGATCGGTGGAGTTTGATGGAGCTGGTTTTTGGCGATGGTCTTTGTAGAGTCTTTATCTTCTGTTGCCACACAAGGAGGGCTGTATAAATAAATAATCAAGCAAACCTTACTGCATCTATCCTGTATCTGGGATAATGGTACACTGCTTTAGCCATGTGGAGATGAAAACATTAAATTCCTACATTGGAAAACATCTGCAATAATCCAGTTAGTTTAATCCATTGAGAAGATTGTATTTGTTGAGTGTAATGTTTAGGCTTTGAGTTCATTGATAAAAATGTGAGAGACTCACAAGAGTAAAGCGTAGTTCCATCCATCCAGCCATCCATTTTCTTCCGCTTTATCCGGGGCCGGGTCGTGGAGTCTGAAGTCTGCGCTGAGATGCACAGACTTCCCGATCCATGCACACATCCTCCAACTGTTCAGGGAGGATCCCAAAGCAACACCAGGTGAGCTTAGAGACAAGTCTCTTCAGCGCGTGTGCTGGGCCTTCCCGGGCACCTCCTCCCAATAGGAAATGCCCAGAACACCTTCTGAGGGAGGCAAACAGGAGGCATCCGAAAACAGATGCCCAAACCACCTCCGCTGGCTCCTCTTGACGTGAAGGAGCAACAAGACCCTGAGATACTTGAACTCTTCCGCTTGAGGCAAGGACTCTCTACCGACCTGGAGATGGCTGCGTAAAGCGCCGTTGCTGTGCATAAAAATGATTTCCATACACTTAATCCTGCTGTTGTACAACATTATTATGCCTCATGCATGCGCGCAGAAGGTCACAAGAAAACAAGAGAAAGCATCAGAGGATAAAATGCTGCTCTTCAGTTTAGTTTAGTTTATTTATTTGTTTGAGCAACCTGCTCAAAGGGAGTGCGCTGAAGCCAAAGGCTTAGAAGCGCCCACCCCAAAAATAAAAACAATAGCATTACTTTTAACATTTACAGGGTAGCAAATCATAAACAAATCATAAACAAAGGAACATAGGGCAAAGTAACAACAAATAATAAACAAACAAAAAAGCAAAATAAAGAAACAACAACAAAAGAATGTGCTACAACTCATATCTAAGAAATATAAACTCTTTGTAAACTTTTTTTAAATATACCAGGTTATTGTTTTGATCTAGATTATTCCATATTTCAACACCGCGTCTCGTGGGACACATGCTTTTCATGGTTGTTCTCGAGTACTGTTTATCGAAGCTCATCTTATCTCTCAAGTTGTATTCGACTTCTCGTTTGCAGAACATATTTTGGATACTTGCAGGAAGCGACTTTTGTGAGGCTTCGAACATGATTTGAGCCATCTTAAATTAAGTAATGTCCTCAAATTTCATTGTTTTTTATTTACAAAGAATGGATTTGTGTGTTCCAGCTAAATGGATTATTCTTATTGCCTTTTTCTGAACTTTAAATAATGGGCAAGATTACTTTTATATGCATTTCCCCAGATCTCTGTGGGAGGATAAGTGAACAGTATATAGTATATAGAGCTTTGTTTTCAATTATATATTTACATTCATTCATTATGGCTGAAATCTTTGCAACTTTAGTTTTATGGTGTGGGGTTTCCAGCTGATTTTATGACCGAGCGTTACACCAAGAAATGTATGTTCATAGACTCTTTCAATAGTTTTGTTGCCAATTTTAACTGGTAATTGTACATTCATTACACGATTTCCAAAGAACATTGCTTTGGTTTTCGTAATGTTTCCCCCAAAATAAGCCTCTAGCCTCATCTGTGCCACCATTCCTACAGTTTTACATCATTGTGTCCACTGACATCCATATATCCTCCCATCGCTTTTCCCAAATCTACTCCCTGACCTCTCGGAACTTATGTGAACACTACACCGCAGGGGGTCCGACCATCTTTTTGTGCGTAAACACATACATGCACTTTCCACTGCCAGTAAAACCTCATTAATCACCAGTTGCGTCACAATGCGGACCCGGGCCAGCGGATGGGTCGGCCTGTCTGTAAGTCGAAACCACGGTGCCTCATTGCTTATGAACATTGTCCGTACGCCATCGATCACCCATCTGGATCCTATCGTGTCGTGCCCTGACATCAGACAGTCATCTGGAGAGAGGCAAAGGGAAGGGGATGAAGGGCCACTCTGATTACTGGTACAGTGATTAATCATACCCATATTGGAAGCAGAAACAGGCGCAGACAGAGGGACAGAGCACACGGAGGATAAGTAATGGGTCTGAGGTGTCAGTAATGTAGTCTGAGGGAGCACAAGACCAAGGGGCAGGGATGTCTGGATGAAGAGGTTAAGACTGTAATACCACATGCTGTCTTGAACTGTGTTAAAGCTTTGGAGGCGCCAAATATGATTCATTGTCGATGATTGAGGTCTCTTTAAATGATCCTTCTTAAAACATGAGCTATTGGGCCAAACAAGGGTAGACAATACTGTATTTCAGTTCAACAACTCATTTTAGCCAGTTTGATACAGAATTCAAGCACTTTCTGTACAATACAATCTGTACATTTCTTCTGATCTTGATGAAGGCAAACACAGAACCATTCATTAACCCTTAACAAATACAACATCAAAATGCAAAACTTTCTACTCAAGGAGTCACAACAGAGTTTTATAAAATGATTTACGTTTTGAGGTGTGGAGACAGTATAATTATGAGCATGTTTTCTGAAACTAGGCAATTGAGATTACAAATACATCAAGTTCCATGAACCGGGATGGGGGAGCCTTGACCTTCTCTCGCACTGCCTGCATTGTTGAAGAAATAGGCCATCATTTTTGCATTACATTACATTATGTGATTCTTCTGGTCAATTTTTTGATTTTTAGTGGAGGAGCAGCATTTTCCATGTGGATTAATAAACTAAATATTCTGATTCTGATAAAGCACATGGAAACAAATGCTTCGGTATAGTTGATTTGTCTCATTTTGTCAGACAAGAGAAAGGTTTTTCCCATAGTGTACTTCAATATTCTGTAGACATTCAAAAGTGTTTAAAATAGGCTTGGATTTATGTTATGTTTTACCAGCTGAGCAACTTCTTATTTGTACTTTATTTGCCTATCTTGGGAGAAATATGATTCGGACTGAGCGATCAACTGTATGGAAATGCTTCTACCCACTAGTACTACTGCTACTGCCACTGCTGTTATGACTACTATTGCCACTTTCAATGACGATAACAGTAACAGAAATTTTTTACACCGCTTTCTTTCTCACTATTTCTTTCTCTTCCTTCTTTAAAACAAATGTTTGCTTGTTTGTTCCTATTGCTGTGCTGGAATATTCTGGGCATCCCTTGAATAACTATATAGCAGAGTAGTAGATGAGAGACAATGCGTGCACTAGTGTAAACCTCCATTCAACTTTTGAGCCACCTAAGCTACATGTGTTGTTACTGCATGATTACCATATCTACTTCTGTAAAACAATTCTATCATTTTTGAAAAGGTTGACATGCAATTTGTGTGTTGAGTGCTCACATTAGACCCTAATCTAAGTGAAACTTTAGAATTGTATGTGGGAAGTTCACCTTGACCTCTACATACAACTAGGTGCTAAATATCTGAGGACAGGAGTGCACACCTGGAGCGCACCTGCTGTGGAGCTCCATCTGACATGCAGGAGGTGGGCCCCGAGTCGGGATGGCTCGTGTCACCCTCACCTTCACTATGATAAGCTTAAATCTCCACAGAGCTGCAATCCGTGCCAATTGTCTTATAACGTGGCAGAGAGGCTGGACTGTTGAAAGGAGGAATGTTTGAAGAGGAAAATCAATAAAAGTGTCTTTGATTTGAGTGAAGTGCACCAGATGCTGGACACAAAAGAAAATGATCCACTTTTGAGAACAACACCAGCCCGCTCTGAGGAATTTACTGAAGTGATGGAGTGAGAGCTGCGACTGTCTGTCCAAGTCGTCTTCCAAATCCATGTGAAACCCTGAATACTCTGGATCTGTGAAAATATCCGCTGTGATGAAAGGTCTGCACATAGTAAAGAACCTAGGGGATTTTTGAGTGTCTCCATTTTCTTGGTAATTCTCTCTCACTATTCTCGCACACTTCTACTCTCACTTATGGTCATGAGATATGGCTCACAACTGAAGGACAAGATCACAGAAACAAACAGTTGACAAAGGTTTCTGCCGCAGGGAGCTGGATGCACCTTTAGAGATTGGGTGAGGAGTCCAGTTACATGGGATAAGCTCAGAGTAGAGCTGATGCTCCTTCATGTCGAGAGAAGCAGGCTGAGGTGGCCTCCAGATGCCTCCTAATCAACTTCGTTCACAAATATTCTGAGCATGTTCCATTAGGAAAAGGCCCTGGGGAAGTCCAAGGACATGGAGTATGTCTCCTGGCTGTCTTGGAAACTTGACTGGAATTATCCAGACTCAGCGCCGTACCAGCGATTGGTCTGGTTAGAGTCGGCGTCAACAACATTTCCAGAACGGAACATACGCAATCAAACAGGAAGCGGAGTTAACCAATCAGTGAAGGTTAGCAGTGATTCTGCGTTAACATTCACACATGATTGTGAATCTCAAAACTCACCTATACTGTCAATGTGCTTTTGGTCATTTACAGCTGATTGAAAAAAAAGCTCTCGACTGACTCTCCCGTGCATCGTCCGTAGATATTGTTACTGAAGGAACTTCCGCGTCCCAAGAGTGACGCTGCTCACTCACAACACGTGACTGCAAATGAACAAATCTGACCGCACCGATCCGTTTGAGTTTGGCAGCAGGCAAACTGCCCAGACTGATATCCCTGTGTATAAAATATACAGAGGGGTATCATTCTGGATGCTAGGCAAGTTGGAAACACCTCAATATCCCAAGACCTTAATATGTATTGAAGCTGAATAAGGTGTAGTTCTTATAAAGTGTTACATAAAATATAGCAATAAAGTCAAACAATTACAAATGAAACACTATGAAACAACAGTAATACTAGTAATACTGGGGCGACGGTGGCGCAGATGGTAGAGTGGTTCGTCTCATGATCGGAAGGTCGGGGGTTCGAATCCCGCCTCCTGAAGGTGCACACTGTCGTTGTGTCCTTGGGCAAGACACTTCACCCACCTTGCCTCCAGTGTCTGCGTACATTGGTGTATGAATGGGTGAGAGGTTCCTTGCTGTAAAGCGCTTTGAGTGCCTAATGTAGGTGGAAAAGCGCTATATAAGTTGAGACCATTTACCATTTACCATTACTAGTGAATACAAAATACTAAATCAATGGTCTTCAAATAGATGGCTCCATGTTATTTCACAGCTCATGTGCGGGAGTCTTACTAACAAAGCTGACACAGACGCTCATTGCTGAGATGAATTCATCACTCAAATTGACGGTCACACACACATCGCTCGATTGTTTAGTCAGACGGGTCAGACATTACCAATCTTACTTTGGCACCTCTGCTTTTACCCTGCTTTAAGGCGATAAGCCCCAATTATGACTGGCCTTGTTCAGAGTTCACGCACACACACACACACACACACACACTATAACCTCAAGCCATCCAGCATATGCCACTGACATTGTTTTGACACACATATTCATATAATTGTTGTTGTTACTTTTAAAAATGAGTTCACATTGTCTCCATGAATGTGTGATTTTATGTACGGTTGTGGTGGTATGCCCGGACTCTTGCCTGACTTTTCTAACACATTTTCACAAGGATGAGAATACTGTATAAGCGCGTTTCACAACTTTCAAGGAGATTTACGGTCATGATAATGCTAACAACAAGCCTGCTGGACAGCTGGTGTTTATAACAAATGCTGACAATAAAGAAAATAATGAAAGAATAAACAAAAGTAATGAGGTGGTCTTAACAGTGTAATCATTTCCCTTATAAGTGCATTTCTGTCGTTTAATATATGCATTGATACATCCAGGTAGTGAAGCCCATTTCACTTTAGCGCCTCACAGTCAGGTGGCCAGGGCAGTATTCCCCCGTGTCATCAGGCTTAGTGAGCCATCTTTTCTGTCCAACTTGTCGCCAGTAGCTCTGCTGAGCCTTAACACCCACCAGGCAGCTCCACAGTCCTCGTGTGTGTGTGTGTGTGTGTGCGTGTGTTTGTGTGTGTATGAGAGATGGCTTGTGTGTAAGTGAAAGGGCATGTGTGAGGATCCCCAGGTCCAGCCAGTTATGTGTCAGGTTTCCTTTTGGCATGGATGTCCAATGTGTGAGTGTCTGCTGTCTGCAGCCACTAAAGCTGTGTGGATTAGTGACAGGACCCCATCAGAGCATGACAAGACTTTTGTCTATGGAGCCTGTGGTTTTTATGGCTCAGCACGTTCCTCGGTACATTATCCATCTATACCACTCAATATCCAAGTGTACTATGCAGGAAATGCTGGCCTTTACTTATTAGAGTGATGGATTTTTTTATATTCAATAACATTTTTGCAATTCGATTATCTTGGTAAAAGAACTCTGTTGTTCCAACATTTGAATATGTTATAATAGGATTTTTTTATTTTTTTTTATTAATTGCAATTGCCACACACCATATGGGCATTAACCACTGGAGAGGTTACTCTGACAGTGAGGATATAGGAAACAAAATGTATATATGTGCGCGAGCGAGTGCATATGGAAGTGTGGTAATTGGGGATTGTGGATTCTGTGGTTTTCTGCAGAACTGTGATTCCGACTGCAAATACCAGAGCTTTGACCTCACACAGCACAGATCTCCCACTTAAAACCCTGTCTGCCATTCGAGCCGCAGACACACACTGGGGACATGTGAACATGAGTCGGCCAGTGTGGAGTGTAAGCATGACGAGAGCCATGCCAATGTGCACCACTCTATTTCCTAAAAACCTGTTTCCAATGTGGCCTTCATGTGTGTTAGCCGTCTCAATAAACGTTCTCAAAGTGCAGCACGGTTCATGGTGGTAAGCTACTATTGTGGCCACAGCTGCCCTGGGGTGGACTGATGCAACGGGGTCGCCAATCTGACCTCCACCATTCATTCACTCAGACACTATGAACATTATAACACAGGCAAGGTGGGTGGAGTGTTGATTGTAAAGCAACCTGCTCCTGCACCCCTGCGTACACTCCTGCACACTTAATATAGGTTCAGCGTAATCAACACATAGCTTCTCAAAGTTAATTTTAATTTTAATCCAAGAAGGTCATACCATTAATATCTCTGACCTTATGTCCTCACTTTGCATAACTTTGCGTGCTCCTAAATCAAACTACTCTCCGATTATGGCTTCATGCTAATAAACATATAAGCAAAGAAGCAGGTAAATAAATAAATTCTTGTCATGGGTTTTGGTGAGCCCTGGACCCTAAGTGCTTTGATAAATCGTGTATGACAATAAGCATGTGTCGGCCTCCTGTGTGGTGAACGCTCCTCGGACAGAGGGAGCCCTGTGCTGCAGGTGTGACAGTGAACAGGCCTCATTCTCCTGCTCTATGTCGCTTAGTGAGCTGTTTATATGAACTCCGAGCTCCTTACATAAGTGGAGTGCAGGTGTTAGTCTGCCGTCCACCGCAGCCCTGTCCTACCGTCACATGTCTGAACAGGGCTGTGACATAAAACACGGCCCGATCGCTGCTGTTTCGCGCTCGGGTTCCCCACCTATTTTCTTGTAGTGGAGTCAATTTATTACCACAGTCTACTAATTATTTTGACTCAATTGTTTTATTATTCTACTGTTTACATGGTTTTCAAGATTGATTTGGATGCTTAAGAATAGACAGTACAATGTTTTGTAGGACAGCATTCTTGTAAACTTTGATACATAAGAAGACTATGTAAACTGATTTACAATGTTTGATATGGTTATGTGTCTATATCTTAAACTATGTGTTGATTATGGTTATGCATCTTAATTGTACCATAATGAGTTGGTTTCATAGAACAAACCGGAATGTAAACAAGTTATAAAGTTTGTAAAATAAGTTGGATGGGGGTGGGTATAAATAAGCATTGTTTGCTTCAGCCTACTCCTTTTTGGTAATTATTGTGCTTCTTTCTTTTTTTCTAATAACTTGAAAGTTGGAATTTCCACTTGTGGTTCAATAAAGTCAAAGTTTCAAAAGGCTCCTTGATAAAGTGCTGTGACTGCACTATATAAATCAGTGTTTATTTTTGCAACATATTTTTGGTCTTTTGATGAAAATGTCATTGAATTTTAGTCAAAGATTTAGATTTAGTCAAATAATTCTCTTCAATTTTAGTCCAGTTTTAGTCGAATAAAATGTCCTGTAAGTTTAGTTGACTAAATCTAAGACTAATTTAGAACTTTACATGTATAATACTTATCATAATCATATTTAATCAAGGTCCTCTGCTTCTTGGAGCTTCTCCCACAAGAATAAAGCACAGACCTGTTCCTTTGGCAGTGAATTTAAATTATACAGTATGAGGCTCTTTCCAACTCGGTCATTGGAAGTTAATTTAGATCATTTTGGCCTCTTCTTTTCATTTTTATTCAGTCATATTTTAGTTGACGATAATTTGGACATGTTAGTCATAGTTTTTGATTTTAGTCAGCAAAAAATACACATTGACTAATGTCGACGACATTAAAGGTGCACTATGTGACTTTTTATGTGAAAAAAAACAAACTTGATATTTGTGCATATTGGACCTTTTAGTGACTCAGTGGCATTATGGGTACAGCATGGCACTTATGCTTTCCCTGACAGTGGCCTGTATGACGCTACAGGATCAATTGTTTTCCAGGGTTTGTACCAGAAACTGGCCAGAAACCCCAAAACAATTGATTCTGGAGCATCACAGAGGCCACTGTGAGGGAAAACAAAGGTGCCTTGCTGCACTCGTAACGCCACTGAGTCACTAAAAGGTCAAATATGCACAAATATCAAGAGTTTTTTTTCCCCACATAACAAGTTACATAGTGCAACTTTAACGCTGATATAAATGTGACCACACAACTTCCCCACAAATACGTGTATTCTACTCATGCAGACTTGCCCTGATTACTGTGCCTGATGTCTTTGCTCTGTTTTTGTAGGACGTGGGAGAATTCCTCACTCCCATCCATAAAGTGTGCTGCTGGACCGGCCGAAGCACTGCAATCATAACTGAAATAATGTGCATGCAGACTTTATGGTGTCGGTATGGTCAGAGGCCCTGCTCTGTGGCCTCTCTCTGCCCACAGCCCGGCGAGCGGCGAAGAGAATCTGCCGCTCCTGTTTCCAGTGCTCGTGCCAGCTCCTCTGCGGACGCCACCGAGCCGGAGTGTGTGGTCAGAAAGCCAAAGCTCTCCCAAAGCCACAGACAAAGCCACAGCAGGTGGATGGGAGGCAGGAGCCACAGAGGTGGGGGGGTGGATGGGTGACAGCGGGCTCAATGCCTCTCAAACATCACGCTGCTCAGCTCAGAAGAAAAGAGTCATTAATGGGATCCTAATAGGATGGAAGGGCCACATTCAGCCTTTGGGTCACCCCCCGGACACTTCACGGGACACGGGGGTGAAGAAATGTTATCACTCATAACAAAGAGGAAAAGGGCTTCAACTTCAAGTGAGCCCAAATGTGGCAACAGCATTTTTTCACAAAGATGACAGTTCAATCTGAAGTTCCAACGTGTCATTCCACTGATTGAACTAATCTTTCAAAAACATTACTTTCATGGAAAAACTTTGAGCTTCAATTTATGGTTGGCCCACATTTGCTAAAAACATACCCTAGGGGGAAAGGAATAAAATAAAAGAGTGATAAAAACGAGATAAAAAAGTGACAAAAATGTGACCATATTGTGACAAAAATGTGACCATAATATGACGACAATGTGACAAAAATGTGACGACAAAGTGACAATAACGTGACAAAAATGTGATGACAATGTGACAATAACGTGACAAAAATGTGACAATAACGTGACAAAAATGTGACAATAACGTGACAAAAATGTGACGACAATGTGGCAAGAATGTGATAAAAAATGTGACAAAAATGTGACAAAGATGTGACCATAATATGACTGTAATGTGATAAAAATGAGACAATAAAAGATAGATGATCACAAAAAAATAAAATAAAATAAATAAAAAAATATACCCTAGTCTCAGCGCAAACCTGATTTGCAATTGCACTTTGATGTGAATAATACGAAATATGTTCTAATATTGTCAACCGCAGTGTGTTGGCGGAGTAAAGCAGTTAGCAGGGGGGACTTGAAATTGTACTCAACTAAACTGAAAAACTTGATTTTCGTTGATCACTTTGTAAAAGTATTTACAGGATCATCAAGGTATAAGAGGTACTTGGAGTGTAAATGAACGACTTGAAGAAGAGAAGAGAGAACCATTGCAGTAGAGGTATATCTTCAAGAGCTTCGTGCTGTGATGTAAGACTGTTGTACATTTTGACAAGAGCAAGAGGAGAAATCTGAGCATAGAAACAAAACGACCCCAACTCAACCAACCAAGCCCAGTCGACAATATTAGGAAAATGTCCACTGAGATGACTTTGTGGTTGACTGAAACTTTGTGGTTGAATGAAACTTTACTGTGATAAAACACTGACTGTGATTGTGTGTGCAGGTTGAGATCTTGACCTACGAGTGTAAAGCTTTTTGGTTACAATAATAAAATGTGAGCAATGTGCTACGAACGGTGTCCTATCTGAGAGTTAGCAATGTTCAAGATACAATGTGATTTGTTGTCTTTATCCAGAACCAAAGGGGAACATAACACATTACTTTATCCATCAAACCACCAATCTACTTGTGTTTATGTCAACTACACGACAACACAGTTTGTTCCTCTTGAGATGCTTATCTGAGGACAAACTGTTCTTCATGATGTCATATATACAGTGCCTTGCGAAAGTACTAATACACCTTGAACTTTTGCACATTTTGTCATGTTTACAACCCTAAATGTAAAGATTTTATTGTGATTTATTTACTTAAGCTCACACACAAGTAACAGACAATGGTGAAGTGAAAGCAAAATGATACATGATTCTGTTATTTTTCAAAAAATAGAAAAACCGAAAAGTGGGGCGTGCACAAGTATTCATACAGCATGAATTAATACTTTGTGGAACCCCCTTTTGCTGCAATAACAGCAGCAAGTCTTCTGGGATATGACTCTACAAGGTTTGCACATCTAGAGACTGACATTTTAGCCCATTGCTCTTTACCAAATCACTCAAACTCTGTCAAATTAGAAGGAGAGCGTTTGTGAACAGCAGTTTTCAGGTCTTTCCACAGATTTTCAATAGGATTTAGGTCAGGACTGTGACTGGGCCATTCAAACACATGTTTCTTTTTTTTTAAACCATTCCATTGTAGATTTAGCTTTGTGTTTAGGGTCATTGTCCTGCTGGAAGGTGAATCTCTGCCCCAGCCTCAATTCTCTTGCTGACTCCAGCAGGTTTTCCTCCAAAATGTCTCTGTATTTGGCTCCATCCATCTTCCCAACTATTCTTACAATCTTCCCAGTCCCCGCTGAGGAAAAGCAGCCCCATAGCATGATGCTCCCCCCACCATATTTGACACTGGGGATGGTGCACTCAGGACGATGAGCAGTGTTAGGTTTGCTCCTTACATAACGTTTTGCATTTGGGCCAAAAAGTTAAATTTTTGTCTCATCTGACCAAAGCACCTTCTTCCACATGGTAGCTGTGTCCTCCATATGACTTCTAGCAAACTTCAAACAGGATTTCTTATGGCCTCCATTCAATAATGGCTTTCTTCTTGCCACTCGTCCATGAAGGCCAGATTTGTGTAGAGTACAACTTATAGTTGTCCCATGTACAGATTCCCCCAGCTCAGCGGCAGTACGTCGCAGCTCCTCCAGAGTTATCTTGGGGCACTTGGTTGCATTTCTTATCAGTGCTCTCCTTGTTCGGTCTGTTAGTTCAGGTGGACGCCTGTGTCTTGGTAAGTTCGCAGTGGTGTATACTCTTTCCATTTCCGAATGATGGATTGAACAGTGCTCCGTGAGATGTTGAAATCTTGGGAAATCTTTGTATAACTTAACACTGCTTTAAACTTCTCCACAACTTTATCCCTGACCTCTCTGGTGTGTAAAAGTTCAAGGTGTATTAGTACTTTCGCAAGGCACTGTATAACTACAATGGACATGTACTTTTTTACTTTTTGAGAAAGCTAAATGAAATCTTGAAACTAATGTATTTGTGAATGAATTGTGTTATCATCTAGACAGAGTAAAAAAAAAGAAAACTGAAAAGTTAAAATTTACAGTTCAAATTATAATTTTGTGCCAGGAGCAAGGCCTGGATGGTGAGTGCTGACAAGTCATCCTGCATATGTGCTACATCTCAACTACTGTGTGCCACAGTTTTTGCCTGGAAAAATCCAGATCGACCGCTGTACTAGTGACTGAGTCTGGTGAACAGACTTAATTGAACAAGCGTATGAATCACAAAAGTCACCTTCTGTCGATGTATTTTTCAATCAGTCAATCAATGGTTTTGTATAGCTCAATATCACAACGGGAGTTGCCTCACAGGACTGTACAAACATTAAAGTAATGAAACAAAACATTAAACGCATTGGGTTGCCTTGTGTACGAAATGTGCGGTATAAATAAAGTTTCCTTGCCTTGCCTAAACAAGATAATGTACAGTTCAGGCAAATGAAGTATCCAGGCAAACATAATGTCCAAATAAGCGTTTTAAGCGTATGGTGACGAGCCGTGTGGGTGACCCCTGTCCTTAGACTCTCTGACACGGCGAGGAAAAACCGTAGGCATAATAAATAATAGACTCCATCTCCTCATTCCTCCACGTTTACCAAAATGACCGCGTTCAAAAAGGAAATCATGGCGGATTTACGGACTCCCCCTACCCTGCTCTGATGGAGCATGATCCTAAAAAGGGCAAAGGGCGGGATCTTCACTGTAGACTCGGCCCTCGCGGTGCGCGTACTTCGATCGTAACCGCGTTCTTAGCTCTCATGCTAACGGCCTTGTCAATCAAAGTCCGGCCCTCATTAGTAAACGAGATTTCTAAAATGTTTCTTACGAAAACCAGCCTGGTTTCTTTAATTGTAACTAACCCAGTGTTTTCACAGAAGCAATATCTAGCTGTAGAAAGCTTTAACATTGCTTAAAACATGTGTAAAGTGCAATGCTTTCTAATAGAAAACTAGCTTGTTTTGCCACCCACATATGGAGGTACTGCAGCAATGGCGGAAAATGGCAGCCCCTAGCATCGTGGTCATAAAGCAGTGGAACCAGCGGCCATTGGGAAAAACCAGTGGGAGACCCAGGGCTGATGGCATTCCCTCAGCAGATGGGCCAAGATTGCAGAACGTCCAGACCTTCTTGGAGCTTCAGTTCTTGTTGTCCAGTCCCTGTAGGCAGGGTTCCTCTGTTTTTGGTCATTTACCGCTGATTAGAAAAAAGCTCTTACTCTCCCGAGCGCCATCCGTAGATGCCATTAAGAGAGTGAAGCTACTCACGAACACGTGACCACAAAACAAAACAATCTGATGGCCCGGATCCGCTTGGCTGTTGTGGCAATTGGTAAATAAAGGCCTCCTGACCAGGCCCCAGACTGATATCCCTGTGTATAAAACATACACAGGGAAATCATTCTTGATGCCAGGCTACCACAGTTTAGTAGCCGTAGTTTATTTGATCAAGTAAATACAAAGACAAACACATAAACAAACAACTTTTTTCACTCCTGTGCATTTGATTTCTGAAGCAAACCAACCTACATATGGACATTTTGCTTGGAAAAAGACTGCAGCAAGCATTGGCCCACTCTCTGTTCTTGTGCCCCTAACAGGCTTAGCGATGGCTCCCCTCTGGCCCATTCACTGTTCCAGCCCGACCCCAGCGCTCAGGGTCCTGTGCTGTGTGCCATTGTAAGGCCAGTGCGGGTCTGTGTATGTGTGTGTGTATCCAGAGGTCTTTTGGTTTGGGGGGCAGCGGTCTCCTCTTTGTCTCGACGCGGCCTGCTGTCACTGTGTCTTTGTTATGACAGTTGGGCGGCTTTTATACGCACTCAATCGCAGCTCTCAGCTGTTCATTTACCGGCCTAACCTCATGACACCATGCACACACACACACACACACACACACGCACACACCAAAACTGCTCTAACTCTCCAGACAAGGGGAGGATGATGAAGAGAAACAAAGTGAAGGAGAAAGGGGTTAAAGGCCATTTGACCCCCCAACAGCCCGAGCTAATCAGTAACTATCGATTTAGTGCCGAACTGATAAAACCACAAGGCGCTCTCTCTTCTGCGCTCAGGGAGGTGCTTCTGCTGTCAGTGCAGGGTAGCAATTAAACTGTGATTAAAAAGTGCATGTGAGAGACCTTTCCGGGTGCATTATGTGGCTGTCACTGCTACAATAATTATGTTTAAACTGTTAGAAATGAAAAGATGGGTGAATGAGGTGTGACAAAGGGCTCTGTCAGATGGAAAGATTAGGTTGTGTCTGCGTTTTTGAAGTTCATTAAGAAAGAATTGCATTTGTACAAAGATAGATAATGGAAAAATCTACTTAAGCTTCCTGCCTGGTTTGCTCTCATGTTACGTTTTTTGAGACTGGGGGGAAATGCGGATCCCTAAGATCATGTAAAAAGGAGGTTTCTCTAAGGAGACATAAGGACATTAAATGTCCTTATGTCTCCTTAGAGAAATTTTGGTAACGCTTAAAGGCACTATACCTGATTCATGTGTGTCCTCCTTTGGTATTGTAAGCTCAGACATTTGTGGGAATCAAATCAAACTTTATTTATAAAGCGTTTTTCAAACCGAAAGGTATCACAAAGTGCTTTACAGATAACAAACAGACAAACAGGTGCATGTGCACGCGCACGTATACACACACACACACACACACACACACAACATATATCATTAGGACTAAATAAATAGATGTCAGTTAAAAGCTAAGCTAAAAAGGTGGGTCTTGAGCCTGCTCTTAAAGACATTAACGTTCTCTGTGGTCATGAGCTCCTCCTCAGGTCGTTCCAGAGGCGAGGGCCATAATATTGGAAAGACGCCTCGCCGTGAGTCTTTCTGTTGACTTTAGGAATAACTAGGAGAGCCCTGCCAGAGGAGCGAAGGGGCCGTGAAGGTTCATAAGAAAAAAGCAGTTCTGAAAGATAAGAAGGACCAAGACCATTGAGACATTTAAAAACCATTAAAAGAACTTTAAAATCGATCCTGAAACACACGGGGAGCCAATGCAGCGACTCTAAAACCGGTGTAATGTGGTCCCGCCTCCTGGTCTCCGTCAGGACACGAGCTGCTGAATTTTGTAGAAGTTGTAAACCTGAGATACTCTTTTTGGGAAGACCAGAAAGCAGGGCATTACAGTAGTCAATACGACTGGTGATAAAAGCATGCATTAGCGTCTCCGTGTTGGCCCGAGAGAGAATGGGGCGGACTCTGGCTATGTTCTTTAGATGGTAAAAATCTATCTTTGTGATATTCTTAATGTGTGGAATAAAAGTCAGCTCAGAGTCAAAAATCACACGCAGGTTCTTCACCTGTGAGGAAGGATTAAAAGACAATGACTGTAGTTTGGGTAAAAGTTTCTCTCTCTGGGCCTTAGGACCGATGACTAAAACTTCAGTTTTGTCCTGGTTAAGCTGGAGAAAGTTTTCTGCCATCCAGGATTTGATCTAAAATGCAGTTAAAAAGTGCATCCATTGGCCTGGTGTCATCAGGAGACATGGAGATGTACAACTGTGTATCATCAGCATAACTATGAAAGTTCACTCCATGTCTCCTGATGACATCACCAAGAGGGAGCATATACAGGTTAAAAAGCTCAGTGCTCAGATCCAGTAAAACCAACACTGTGACCTTCTGTGAGTCATAATTTAATCTAAGATCATTTAAAATCTTTAAAAGGGCCGTCTCGGTGCGGTGGTTTACCCTAAAGCCAGACTGGAATTTCTCAAGGACGTTATGTGCAGTAATAAAATCATTAAGTTGGATAAAGACAAGTTTTTCTAAGATTTTGCGTAAAAATGTCTAAAGTTATTAAAATTACTATTAATAAAATTATTAATAATTTAATTTTTTTTTTAATTATTATTACATATAATTATTACAGTCCAAATTGGTCTTCTTCAGCAGGGGCCTCACCACCGCTCCCTTAAAGGCAGCAGGGAAGACCCCCGTCTGAAGAGGGCAATTCATCATGTGTAAAAGTTCGTCTTTAAAAGATTCATACAATTTTAAAAAACGGGGTTGGGACCGGGTCTAAAAGACATGTGGTGGGCCTCACTGAGGAGAAAACTTTATCAAGCATCTCAGCTTTAACCTGGACAAAACTGTGCAGTGTTTCCTCTGGAACAAGTAGACAATCAGATGTATTTAAAACCGTGTTACTTTGGTTAGATAAAATATTACATCTGATCATGTTTATCTTTCCCCTGAAGTGGTCTGCAAACGCCTCACAGAGAGCGTCTGTGGGGTTTAAAGGAGGTCTGTTAAAATCAGGATTTAAAACATTTTCTATTGTTGAGAATAGGACTTTTGGGTTATTTTTGTGGTTGGTGATTATTGCGGAAAATAATTTATTTCTTGCATTTCTTATTGCTGTATTGTAGGTCTTTTGTTGAGCACGGAATATTTGATAATTTATTGTTATTTTGAATTTCCTCCATCTCCTCTCGGCCTTCCTGCAATTTCTCTTGAGTTGCTTTAGCGCCTCATTTCTCCCGGGGGGAAGGGGTTTGGGATGAATCTTTTTAAGTTTGAATGGTGCAACTGCATCGAGGGCGATGAGTAGTTTACTGTAAAAAATGTCGACAATAAAATCGCAGTTAGCAGGTAAAATCACGGGAGAAATTTGTTGTAAAGTATCCATTAATTTTGCAGCCACTTCAGGGGTAAAATTACGTTTCCTCACAGTTTTTGCAGAGGATTCTCGCTGGATAAACCCGGTGACATTGAAAAACACACAGTAATGGTCAGAGACGGCCAGGTCGATAACAGAGGACACTGTAGTGGACAGGCCATACGTGATGACCAGGTCCAGACTGTGCCCTTTTTCATGAGTTGGCTGCGTGACGTGTTGGATGAAATCCATACAATTAAGAACATTTAAAAACTCGGCAGAAATGGGATCTAAAAAAACACTGTCCATCTAATTACAAAGCATTTGCATCGATGTCATGAACTCTCAGGCGAGTTTTCTAGAATTTCTGTGACAATGACCCTGAAAAGTAACCATGTGAAATGGGCCTGGAAGCAACCACAACTAAAAAATGTTTTGTGGCTTCCTCTTTCATTGTCAGGTAAATTAGGTATAGGGCCTTTAAGTATTAATAAGCATTAGTAATTGATAGACTATGAATAGTAGGCTTGTATATATATAAATAAGATGCGTATTATACTATAATCTAGTGGATGATTAATGACATGCTTATTCATGGCCTACCCCTAACCTTAATGCTAACTTAAACCCTAAAAAAATGACAATTTACATTTTGGAGGATGACGATTCTTTTTTTATTTATTTTTTTCAGTGTCAAGGTGCGGTTCAGCTGGTTCACAGAGTCAGGACTAAATACGGTGAGGCTGCGGTTCAGTTTTATGCAGCTAAAATCAGGAACATACAATTCTGACAAGGTTTAAATCCAGGCTGAGAGCGGTTAGTGATGACATCTGTAGGTTATTTATCTGCACTCATCAATTTTAATTTATTGATTTTAGCCTTCTTCTAATGCATTCTTGTTCAGTTCAAACTTTAAATGTTAAAATTTGAATTGTTATAATAATTATTTCAAGTAATAGCCTACCAGTGTTTCAATATATACGATAGATTAATTCTACTTATAACCCTATGTTGATTTTTCCACAATTACAAAAACAATGCATGGTGTAAAGGTTTGTTTCCACTTTTTTTTATGTGCTGCTGAAAGAAGAAGATATGTGCCCCACACTCTGGGTTGCCAAATTCTAGGGAAAAATCCCGAAATCCCAGAATAATTCTCCAAATAAATTAAAATTAGCGTAAATGCAGTAATTCAAGATCAGTGACTAAATTCAAGAGCTTTCAAATTGTGTGCCTTAAGTTTGTAGCTTAAAGCAAGCCAGGATGATTTGTGATTGCTGCACCTTTTTATTTTAGCCACCATAGCGTATAATACATAAATGACTTCCCCCACACTGCACAGACGTCTGAGTGTGGCTGAGAGAGAGAGAGAGAGAGAGTAAATGTTACCGTGGCAATAGCACAGCAATAAAAGTCATGCTTCCTGAGAACGACTTTGCTGTTGCTGTGGGGACACCGGGTCGCTGGCGAGTCTCGAGTCAGGCTCTGGTGACCGTATAAATATAAAGGAAGCGGGATTAAAATATTGTGTATCTGCAAAGTTAGCAAGCCGGCTACTGCTGTGCACTTATTCTGTTGCCTGGTCAACATATTTTCGCAAAGCCGTAAGCATTAGCCATCCAACAGTGAGAATTTTCAGTGGACCTTGGAGATTTTACGTTGATTATTAGTGTGTAAAAGCGTCATCTGAGCTAATTGCTTACTAATAACCTCTTTTACTCAATGAAGGAAAAGCACATAAACTATATAAATGGGTTAAGGTTGGGCCATTGGCTTCTAACTGTAGATATTTCGATTAACCCGCCGTTCTCTCCAGGTATTTTCGTATTGGTGTTTACATGTAGCAACGGTAGTCCAAATGTGGTGAGGAAAGTGGGTGGACTGACAGGGTAACACTTCCTTGGGCGGAACAAGCCAGGACAATCGCAAAAACAATGCCTGAAAAATCTCTTTACTGTGATTCATAGGATCATACCCAATATGATGCTGGACCACACAAGCTGTCCTTCTCTTCTCAGTCAGGAGATGTCGCCAATCCAACTCATACAGTGCTGCTGCAGTTTTATATGCACTGACAAAAAATAAAACATGATAGTGACAATTGGAGCTGCTGCAACTGTGCCTGTACGGACCAACCTAGCATGTTTTTTTATGCCCCGTTTCCATTGGCAGTACCTACCCTTGGTCTCAAGTTTTGGGACCAAGCTCATCTCTGGGCCAAAGTGCTCTAAACTGATACAAACGTTACGTGAACAGACTGCTGGCATCGGATTGGCAAGCGGAGAGAGGACAGCCCACACTAAAACAGGCGGGTCATACAGGTTAAATATTTCACAACATCATAGCGCTGTTGAAAACGATAGCATAGCTGCTGTTAGCGCAACTTGCTGGTGTTAGCATAAGGTCGGCACGTAGCTTACCTTCATAGCTCGTCTTGTTTTTGCCTTGGTGGCACCGTGGCGCAGTGGTTAGTGCTCTCGCTTCACAGTTAGAAGATCCGGTTTCGATTCCCATCAGGAAAGAGCCTTTCTGTGTGGAGTTTGCATGTTCTCCCCGTGTCTGCGTAGGTTTCCTCCGGGTAATAATAAACACGGTGAGGCTGCGTTTCAGTTTCATGCAGCTAAAATCTGGAACAGTCTTCATGAGGATGTGAGACAGGCCTCAACTCTGACAATGTTCAAATCTAGGCTGAAAACAGCTCTTTTTACCCGAGCATATGAAAACTGAAAGTATTTTATCTGCACTCTTGCCTTTTACTGTAATTGATTAATTTTTATGTAGATGTTTTAATGATTGATTTGATCTTTTTTCTTGTAATTTTATGCAACTGTGAAGCACTTTGAATTGCCTTGTGTATGAATTGTGCTCTACAAATAAACTTGCCTTGCCTTGCCTAATAAAAACATGTACAATAGGCCAGGATGAATGATGTGTGTGAATGAATGATGGTGGTCAGGGTGTGCAGTCGCGACAGCGCTTCTGTCAGTCTCCCCCAGGGGAAACTGAGGCTAAACACATAGCTTACCACCACTGAGTGTAGAGTGAATGTAAAAAGTGTCTCATGTAAAGCGCTTTGTGACCATGTCTGTGAAAGGCGCTATATAAATAAAGATCTTCTTCTCTGAATTATTCCATAAACCCATTCACAGTAGTAAACCCAACCAAAAGGCATTATTTGTCCACATTGTTTTCATCGCGGCTCGCAAAACCTTTCATCGCCATTCTGTTGTTCCTTCACTAATGTGTATTCTAGCGTGCGCATCCACAACAACTGCGGGCCATTAGCAATGGAAATGCTACACGTGGAAAACCGTACCGTGTCGCGTATACTGCAACCAAACAGTGCTGGATAGACACACGTTATATGGAAAAGCCATATTAGTGGTATCGGAGAAACTGGGTTGTTGATTGTCATTACCATAATAAAAGCTATCGATCAATCGCTCATTCACTTCTATGACACTTCTCGTATGACACAAACCATGCATCAGAGCAGATAAACGCAGAAATTTGCCAGACAGAAAATTTACTGAATTGCTATTTGGATGAGAATTTTATATATTGAAGTGCTTCCACAAAGACGCTCTGTTGTATGTATTTTTCATTTATTTGGTTTTACCTCTAAGTTTCCAAGTGTAACATGTCATAATGCATTCGCTGCAGATGTGCTTCAGTGACCAGCCTGAACCTGACCGCTTGCCTCTACAATTTTCCCATTCAACACATTGAGTCTAAAAAGCCAAGATAAATGTGTTCTTACAGTAATGCGGCAGGGCACGCTGTCACATTTATGTGCCTGATTGCTTCCCGCATTGATCACTTGTATCCAAATGGATGTTGGCTTCTGTAGTCACCGGTAACAGCGGCAGAAAAGGAAAGTGCTGTTTTAAAATCGCTGCAATGCAAAATTCAACCACTTGAGTCTCGCTCAATTTCACTCAGCTTTGGCGGCGGCTATTTGCATGTGGTGGGAATTGTGTGCACTTTGAGATGTTAGGGGGGATTTGGCACTTTTGAAAATTTAATCTTACGGTGAATAATGAAGAGGTTTCCTCGGACCACGAGGGGTGAGCATTAGGGGTTATATGAGGACCTGCTCGGTTTTGTTTGTTGCCCCGGACATGTACATTGCCTCAGTAGTTTGGATTTAAGCAGTTCATTTTATTCCTGCAAGTCTTCATCTGTTATTTTAGCCTAGTTTATGTTATGTCTCTGCCATATATTTATGTTGCGTTTGTCAGCCTTTGCTTATGGTAGATTTTTGTATCTCTGCAGGGCTTCTTCATCTTTATCAATAGCCTAAATATACGACTTGACATTGAGGAGTGTGTTTCTTTAAATACGACTAAGTGGGATTTCTTAGAGTACACAACATGATTTTCAGCATGTAACTTCTCCTATGTATTATTTTATGATGATTTACAAAGTAGTTGCTTGTCAGAAAATTTACTCCTTATGGATCAATGTGCCTTATCTCATCTACTTCACCTACACCAAACAGAGCAAAAGTGTGTTGGGGCCCAGGCTCCACTCCCTGCACATCTAGAAGTGTCCTGTCCCAGCAGCACGTAAAGATGACTTTCCGTCAGATGACTTTTCCTGTTATGTATGCCATTTGTTGAGGCCTTTCCTCATTCAAAAGGTAGTCATCACTGTCTCCGAAACCTGTTTTGCTTTTATTGGATCTAGTTTATCGTTTTGTTTACTGTCTTGGTTTGAAAACCCTTCTGGAACCGCCACCTTAACGTGGTAGAGGGGTTTGAGCGCCCGAATGATCCTGGAGCTCTGTTGTCGGGGGCTTCGTGCCCCTGGTAGGGTCTCCCATGGCAAACAGGTCCTAGGTGACGGTTCAGACAAAGAGCGGTTCAGAAGCCCCTTATGAGAGACCAACAGGCCCGGTTAGAACCATGAGGCCGTCCTTCTGTGGACCCATCACCTGCAGGAGGAGCCATAGGGGCTGGTGCAATGTGATTTGGGCAACTCCAAACGCTGCCCCCACGACCCGGCAACGGACAAGTGGAAGAAGATGGATGGATGGATGGATGGGTTTGGAAATGGACTAACTAACTAACTGACGGGACAGGCACAGGAGAACTTGGGGTTAGTACTCAACAATCAGACGGTTCAGAAACTGTTTTAACCCGGCAGCCATTTTCCTTCTCTGAGGGCTGTAACCATGGTGACATAGTGTAAATGTAAAGCCACATGGACATTTGACAACTCCAGGAAAAATATAAATGTGGAATAAAGCTAAATATTTTGTCGGAACTGGGATCCATACAGGGCTCTGTGTTTTTGTTGCTTTATTTTTATTTTTTTTCATTAACAGTATGGTGAGTAAGACTAAATAGCAGACACTAACTACAGTTCGCTCACATTTTAGTGGGGCCTATATGCAAATCAACACATCGGCTTACTTACTGTATTTCCGAGTCAGTTCTTTCTGATGAGATTACGTATGTACAAACAGACTTTTTGTTTAACTTGAATACTGTATATAGTGAGCAAGGGACTTTTCAGGTTGGACAGACCCTTTACAAGTTCAGTGTCCCCGCTTTATGTTCTCTCCCTCAAAGAGTAGCACAGACTCTTGCCTCTAATTACCTGCTTAGTCGGCAGTGCCTCAGACAGCGCAAAAGCATTAACCTTCCATACAAGTTTTTCAATAGCGCATGCATATACTGTTTATACCTCTGAAAATGTCACATGAAAAAAATACGTATCTGCTGCTATGGCAACGATCCTAATTTTACATCACTGTGAAACCCATCGACTCTCAGTTCCTCAAAACCCAGAAAGTGAAATGATATTAGACTCAGGAAGCAACACCTCAACAGCGGCTGCCCAGTGCTCACAGTACGAGACATAGAGGCAGCAGCACTGTGTCTCTGCCTGCGAACAAGGCTTCCCACGTCAGACTATTGAATGAAAATATGTTTGGGGTAAATTGTGCTAGTTTCAAAACATTTTATAGAAACAAGCATCTTCTTCTTCTATTGGCAGGTAACTGGAGCTGATCCATGCCACTGTGCATGGGCCTCTGGAGAGTTACCAATAAACGACATCAGTAAATGCTGGAGCCTACTTTATAAAACTGACCTATAATTAATCCTGTATGTGATTTTGGCAAATTTGTTGCACGTTTGAAACCTGACTTGCAGGCAGCCTGTTATCTAATTCCCACAATAGTGTCTCAAAACAATGCCTATCCAAATAAAGAAGATCACACAGTATGTTCCAGGTGCTGTGTTCAGTTGTGTTGGTTATGTGGCAAGGGGGTTCTGAACTGAAATATCTGCCTCCATATTTGTTGATCTGTACACGTTTTGCTCATAATTCAGCCTGACACTACAGGACAGTCCCATCTCATTATATGTGTCATGTCCATGTCCCTCCATCATTCTGCTGTGGCTCACATTTGGTATATTTCATGTGATTTGGTGCTATCTGCACACGTTTGGCAGGAGTCCTTTAAATAGCACCCTGACCGCAGAGTATTTGGCCTGTGTATGACAGCGGTGTGTAAGTAAGGGGGAGGAGGGAGGTGGAGGCCGGAGTGAATGGCTGTGCTATTGCATCCTCCCAGGGGGGCTCTAAAACACACACTGGCAGTGAGTACGGGGCATTGAACCCGCCTCCTCATCCCTGATCCTTCTCTGTGCCGTACCTCAGTGTCGTACCGCCCCTCGCTCAAGCTCTGCTAAAGGCTCACACACGCTCCTGCGTTGCCAGACGCACGGATAGCAGCGTGAGGCGCACAACTTTGACAGGAATAGTTTCATTATTCACAGGGAGTGAGTCCTGTACATCACAATCGGGGGTCAATTCACAGTCAATAGGAGTGGACTGCCGTGCATCTCTCTAACCCCAAGAGGAAGTAACAAGTGTGCACATAAGCAAAGTCCGAGCGCATCCTTGCGCGTGGAGCGGTTCGGAGCTGAGTGCGAAGGAGGCGAAGCGCTTCCCCCTGCGTGTCCACTGCATGTCCACGGGACATCCGTGGATGCGGGGTGATGGATTAACAGCCTTCCGTTCTTTTTCTTTGGAGACCCTCTGTGCTGAGGATTATTCCGCGTGTGCCGACATGACCAGGGAATATGTGTTACGCTGCGTCCTGATGCTCTGCTTTGCGCTTCTATCGGCCAACGCCAGCAACTGGCTGTAAGTTTGTCTAAACTTCTCCCTCCTCTTCACCTGCCCCCTCCCGGTGTCACCCCTGACCTCCAGCGCAGTTAATGTTTAATCTCTACTTTCTCCACACTTAGCGCTACAGCATCACTGAAGGAATCCCTAAACAAACCCTGTTGCATGCTTGTAATTATGTTTAAGGTTGTTGAAGAATGTCACAACATGTTGCAATGGTGTAAAGGGTGTATTCCTTATCATGTTTTACGTTGTGTCATCTTTAAAATTGCCATTGCCACTTTGTGTTTTAAAGATCATTTAAAGATATATCAACCTAGCCTGACCAAAAGGGAAATCCGTCCCTGAACTACAATCTACGTACATATGAAACTATAAAGAGACCAGGACTAAAGGATGGCAACATTGTGCCACTTGTTATTTGAGCGTTATCTCAGTGCCTCCTGCGAGGCACCTCTTCCTGGGCCGGGCACTGGCCACATGTGCGTGCCTGCTCTGCCGGCAGCCTGTGAGAGGCGGTTAGGTGAGTTTGCGCATTCCTTCACAGGCTTCGCTCCACTTTGTGCCGCAGTTCATTTCTCAGACCTGTATAAAGTGACAGACAGTGTCACTCACTCCTACTGAGAGCGCTCCTGCTGTATTCCAAAGATGCCAATGATGGTGGCAAAGTTGGATGGCGCAAGAGCAAAAGCTTAAACTAAATTGGCATTTTACTAGAGCTGTGATGCTTAAACATCCCGTAGCCTACTGTTTTTGAGACGTGGCTCTTACGGCATTACGCGCGGATTACCTAATGTTTTTACACTGCAGTCTTGACTGATACACTGCTGACAGACTGATCAGAAGGGTACAGGGAGCGTTGCCATAGACTGTGCGTAGTGTGAACTGTCACTGAGTGCACTAATGGGGCTGTTTAGGGCTGAAGGCGTGGTGACAGCAGCAGCGCGCAACAGCAGGCATGTACGGGCAGGCTGTGAGCTGCCAGGCCGGTCACGAGCACTGTACACAGAAGTACACTAAGTATTTTCCTCAAAATATGACAGTTGTTGTTAGAAAGAGAAACTGCTGCACGGCAGTGGGACCTTTCCAGTATTGGACTTTTAAAGCAAATGATGGCCATTCTTTCTCCAAACGGTTACTATCAGAGCCCCTTGTGTTCATCAACGTGGTCACATTCTAATACTAATATATTGTGGGCTTTTGTGGATGTTAATGCGTGTTTACAATGTAGTGCATTGCAAATCACTTTCTGTGTTCACTTTGCGGGTTGGCCTGGATTAATTTTGTGAACTCGAATGCAAACAGGATAGGGTTCACTGATAATTTACACAGATATACAGTAAAAAAAACACATGAGAACTTAGGTAATGTGTTGTCTCATTCAAGGCCAGCTGTGATTTGTCCGCAAGAACTAAATCAATAAGGGAATAATTATGATCCATGTCCATATTCTGCATCTGTTTGATTAGAAGGACATTTCAACAAAGATATGCTATGGTTGAAGAAAGTGAACACAAGTCACCTTGTGGAAATAGTAGAGATGGGCCAAACAGTGTCATTTATTTTTGTCTTTTTCATAGTGATTGTGTGATTGCGTGTATCCACGATGCTGCAGGTTGACCTGGGGCAGCTGTGGCACAGAGTGAAGAAATGGATTCAAAATGGTTTGAGAAGCTTGTTAAGTGCTACTGTATCCTGTGCAATATTATAAGGGACTAATCTCCAGCAAACAGAAAAATAATCACAAATAAATGATTTAATTGTTTGTATACTTATGGTAACATAACTTAAAAAAAAAAAATTATATGTAATAAAAAAAAATAAAAATTAAGATGTCTAGCATGGTTTTAGCCAGAAGAGGACATGCGAATCTCCAAACAGCCAAGCTTACCAGGGCAACAACACGTGGGCGGAACTAAGATGGCGCAATCTATGCATTTGTCCAAAACTATTTTGAAATAATTTCTTAGGTTTAACTGTTGCCCCAGTGCAGTGTGCTGAGTCGGTGCCCTGCTCTGACTGGTTAGGCAGCCTTCCTTCGCTCCTGTTATGTGCTGGTATGTGTTTGTTTATGCCGTCACCAGTGGAGCAGATTTAATAATTAGTTCTGTGAAAGGGAAGTGGCAAACTGTAGCTCCACCCCCACATATTGACTATGAAACAGAGGACGTAAAGCAGGGCTCGGCAACATGGCTTGAAGTCAGGCATCCTCTGCCCCTCCAGAGTATTTTGAGAAATACAAGTACCTGCAAATGGATATACACCTTAAGTTAAAGTACAGTGCAGTAGCACGCCTAGCCCCGCCTTTTGGGGCTCTATATGACATACAATAGTGATTCTCAGCCTGAGTTTTGGGCACCGCAGGGAGGCTCAGCTCTCTGATCGGATTGCAATACTTTGTGCTGCAATACCAAGTATTGATACTTCATCAAGTATCGCAATACTTTCATTACTTGTGTTTGGAGGCCTTTTTATCCTGCAATCCTTTGTTCTCCAGTAACAGTTACACATCACTGTGTTACATTTTGTGCCAATGCATGTTTCAACCTAAACACTTCATTTGCTTTATAAACTTTGGACACATTACTTTTTACACATGTTAAGGTAAACATATTACCTATCAATAACAACTTACTGTATCGTGATACATATCAGATCGGCTCCTGATTATCGTGATATGTATCGGATCGGCTCTCGGGTATCGTGATACATATCGGATCGGCCCCTGAATATTGTGTTATGTATCGGGTCAAAAGGGGATCATCCCAGCCCTATAAAGTATGCAAAGAGGCCTCACTTGCATCATCTGCTTTGTGAGAACAGGATTTTCATCCTGTGTCCTCCTTACCTCATCCAACATTTCTTGAACTACCCTGGTGAAAAGATCCCCACTGTAGTTAGAAAGAAATCAGCAAATGCCAAAACAGGTGAAGTGCCCATAAATGCCGTGCTGAATTGAACTTCACCACTTCAGATTTGCAGCCCTCATAAACGGTGACGGCATCAGTGCGTAATTTGATATCCATCTTTAATACATCACAATGTTTGAAATAAAAAACGGTGTAATTGTTCAATATTTTTGGTTCCAACTGTTAAAAAAATAGTGTCTTAAAAGCATGTTTAAGGCTCTGATTAAGATGGGTGGAAACAAATAACCTGTGCAGGATGATTTCAAATGAAAGAAAATACAAAGAAATGCTTTAATGAGATGTTTGTTTAAACAAAAAAAAATCTCTTTAGGATAAAACACACGTGGACCCAGACCATGTTTCAAACAGGACAGGTGTCCTACCTGTAAAGGCTTCGTAACAGACTTATACATTTGATGTCACAAGATAGTTCAATCATAATACGATCAATATCACAGTCGAACACTTGGAAGCGATCTCTGTAGAAGAATGAAGTGGTGCTTGTCCCCACTCTTTGATTGTCCCTATGGGGTGCTTGTGTATAGAACATGCAGTATATGTTATGAAGTCTGCTGTAGGGCAGCTGATGGGTAACCAGAGAGAGCAGACCTTGGCATCGCGCTGCACACTGGCGCCTCTCACACGTCGCACACACAATGATGTAAAGCTGTTTTATTTCCAGCCTCTTTGTCATTGCTGTGTACAGTGAGCATGACACACTTGGAGCCACTGAGAATCCCAGGGATGACGGCTGCAGTATAGAGCTCAGGCCGAGGTGAGGAGAAGGCAGCAGACCTGCCGACAGCTCTGACCCTGTCACACAGGCAGGGCTTTAACTCGGGCCAGTCTGCTGCCATGGCTGCATTCACATAAGCAGAAGGTTGCTAAGTGCCTTTTGATTTGAAACTAAATTATGTCACAGTTGTACTTATTTTGTTTTTTTCCTCATTTCTATTTGTTTTTCTTTTCAAAGTCACAACGTTTCTTTTAGGGGCCTATTGATGGCTTTCAGACATATAACTTTTACCTTATATAAACTCTATGTTGAGGACTCTTGGCATTTCAGAAGTGAGAACAGAATTGTTTACTGCTGTGGCAATGGTCACTCATTTTACACCATTTGAAACCTATGAACATATAATGCACAAACCCCTGCCCCGCTCCAGGAAGAAATGACCGATCATTAAGCTGCTTACATCCAGGTTCATTTCCAAAAGTGGCGATCAACTCTGATTCCTCACTGTCTTATTGTGTACAATATAACATAAATATCTCTATTACTTTCTTTGGTTGGATTAGAAATCCGCTCAAATCCAGTGTGCTGGTCTGTTCACCTGTTTCAGTGTCAGCAGTGTATTTAACATCATCAAACCTAAGGACATTTTTCAGAAAGCATAAATATTGAACCTTTGAATGTTTAATGAAAGCTCTGTCATTCTTCTGGTTTAAACAAATATTTATCATTTGTATTTTATTACAGTGATAGACATCCTGCCAGTACATAACACACAATACAAGGCAAGCTGTTGCCAAAACTCACCTCTTTATTGTCATTCTTTCACTTTCACACTTAACAGTTCTTTTGACTGGAGCCAGTGAGACAAAGCCCCTAACAAATTAGAGCATTATCATTCTCTATTTGGTTGTTTATTTGGTCGAGACACTGCATGTTAAGGAACACACATCATAACATGCCTCGCCAATTGGCCAATTCCCACTGGTTGTCCCACACGCTCACTCACAAACACACTCATTGATAACGGCCTATGTGCTTTTAGTGGAGAAACCAGAGCAAGCCCCACTCGGCCCGGGATCAAACCCAGGACCTTCTGGCTGTGTGGCAAGAGCCTCAACCGCTGTGCCACAGAGTCGCCCAAGTGAAGCTAGTTAAAATCATTGTAATGTTTATTATATTTAAAGACACAGCTGGTCACTAAAAAAAAAAAAAAAAAAAAATGACAGCTGTTTTAAGGGATTGTTATGTGGACACTGCTAATTTAGTCCAGTGTGGGCAAATATAAAGAATTCCACAGGGTTTTCTCTCCTAAGCTTTAAAAGTCTATTTTCCGAACGCAACAACACTCATTTTGACACAATTACACACCTCTAAAATTACAGTTTACGCCAACAAGTTCCATTTAGTTCAACAGAGCAGCACAATGCACTTTCATTGTTGTCCGCTGCACCTGAGAATTACTTACAAACCATCAATTTAATGATGTATTTACTTTTATCTGGCATTGCACAGTAATGTCAGACCAAAGATAAATGTCATGGCTCTTGGTGAGTTTTGCCCGATTATGTGTTTGTGTGTCCGTGATGGCAGAGCGCGGCAGTGGTGTTGGCAGAGTGTGTTATTTTTAGGGGGAAATGAGCTCTAGTGGAGCCAGCAGCTTATAAATATACCCTGACACACGGGCACTGTATGCACAAGCCTTTACCTATATTCTCTGGAAATATGATGCACAAGGACCATGCTCATCTCCGCGCCTCCATGCTTGTGTAACTATTATTAAGAGGTTTACTTTTGCTCATTCATCTAAAAAGAGATGCAGAACAATTTGAGACCGGGGGGGGTCTACAAATTAAGAGTACACTTTAAAGTAGGAGAGTGTGAGGACACAGGATACCCAGAGACATTTACCCACCTGCTGCTTCACTGTCGACTGTTGGACATTTGGACTTTTTAAATTGCTCGTCTGTTTTTTTATCAGCAATATTATAACTGGTACTGTGATAGAAAATTAAATGATTGATTGATTTTCGGTTTATTCATTGTATACTTATAGGCCTTCATTCAAGGTCATCATTTGATTTTTGTCAATCACATTTTTTATAGCACTTTTTTTTTTTTTTTTGGCTTAAAAGCTGTGGCACCCCACCCACTAAAACTATGACCAAATAACACTTTGTCCGATTTTGGCGGCAAGGGTTGTGTTGGTTTCTTGCTAAACAATGGCACATTCCCATAAAGAGAAATGCATGGTTTTCTTGTAGCACATTTTAATTTTGAATTGTTGCAATGAAAAAATCTCAAACTTTGGGGTCTTCTTTATAAACAGTTGGTTCATGAGTCAGCGGTTCTTCTTTAAATGTCAGTGATTGTGCATTTGCTTTAGATTTGGAGTTGCAACCATTGAGTCCAATGGCTGCCCCAATGGTTAAAACTCAATCATCTTCAGATCCACACTTGTATAGTAAGTGCACAGGGCCCTCTACAGGCAGCCGCAGGCATAACACAGAGGTGACCACAGCAGAGGGGCCGGCAGGGTTAGGTTGGGTCACGCTTTATGAATGTGTTGAAAAGGTGCTGTGTGACTCCACATCACTGTCCTCGGTGTGCTCCTGTCAAACCATAAAGACCGCTTCGCTTCCCTTTTAGCGGAAAGAAAAAAGCATTGGGCCTCCGAAGTGCGGATCCTCCTCTAAGCTGTGCAGTGTCGCCTGTATCTGTCCTGTCCAGCGTTGACCGTGTGCGCTATATTTGCCCTCAGTGGGTGCTGCGGCTGTGGACTCGGAGTTGGAAAGGCAAACGGCAGGATATTTTCATATAAATAGTAAATACACACTGGATGATGGAGGCTGCCGCAGTTTATTGATGCTGACACACTTTCTCAAGCACATTACTGTCAGCTGCCTCCACTCAATGAGAGAAATGAAAATAGGCGTTGTACCACGGATGGAGCACTCAGGTTGGACTGGGGTCATAGGACAGATTTAGGACTTGGATATTGCAGTCATTATGTTTCTCAAGAGCCAGTGTTTTCTCCCAGGTCAGGAATCAAGTGTCAGTCGTGGACCTGAGGCTGGGTTTAGGCTCTCAAAATGTGTGCTTCATCTGAAAGTGTAATTCATCCATTGTAGGCCATTTTGAGTTGCCTTAAATCATTTGGAATATGCAATTAATATTAGCACAGTCAAAAAGAAAAACGAAAGAAAGAGAGTACCCTTCCTGGAACCGCCACCCTAACGTGGTGGAGGGGATTAAGCGCCCGAATGATCCTGGAGCTCTGTTGTCGGGGGGCTTCGTGCCCCTGGTAAGGTCTCCCAGGGCAAACAGGTCCTAGGTGACGGGTCAGGCAAAGAGCGGTTCAGCCCCTTATGAGAGACCAACAGGCCCGGTTAGAACCATGAGCCCATCCTTCTGTGGACCCACCACCTGCAGGAGGAGCCATAGGGGCCTGGTACAATGTGATTTGGGCAGCTCCAACAGCTGCCCCCACAAACCAGCAACGGACAAGTAGAAGAAAATGGATGGATGGATGGGTGGAGAAAAAGAGTACAAAAATAGAAGAGAAAGACGCATAATGTAAATCAAAAGCTCTGAGCATTGTGAGTTTATTGTTATTATTGTGAGGCCTACAATGGGAACAAACTGGACAAGCCTCAGTGAGGTACCAGTACAAACTCTGTTCCCTTTGACAAGCACTGACTTCACGTGCGGCTGCAGACTAACGTGAGCAGATTACAAGCTGCACATTATTTATCCCAATGGACCAACTGTGTAGTCTGTAAAATACCTACAGCCTCATTCCAGACCCCACAGTGACGTCTGAGGGCGCCTTGGTCTAACAAGAGTTCCAAGATAATTATGCTGCGACTTGCGAGATAAAACTTGTGTGATGCTGGAGTTGGTGCAGCTGAAATCCGGGATGTTTTGACCAAAGTAATGACAATCACAAACATGTGTGACCTCTCTCCCGGGAAAGGAGAGGTGCTTTTAGACAATGGTGATTTGTGTCAATGCAAACCAATCAGCTTATTATCTGCAGTACAGGATGTCTGCAGGACTGTCTGAAAATGTATCTGCATCAAACAGGGCAATATTCTCTTTTCTTTATGTTGTCACGTTTAGATGCTATAGAAACAAATTAATGAATCTTGTTACTCAGTCCACTGGGTCTGACTTTAACAATTTAACATCACTTTTTCCAAAAGCCCATTTGGAAATAACGCAATGTTTTCTGATGTTCAATGAACAAATCAGCAATATGTATGAACCCAACCCGCTGTTTGTTCTGCTCTGACCCTGTTGGACTGGTTTATAGAGATGAGGGTAGGCAATGGTTTATTGTTTTACGTATTTATTAATTTGCATCCACAACAGAGAACATTCCCACCATAATAATAATAATGTTTTTACTATTTACCAGCTTGACCAGCTTCTCAAAGCGCAGCACTAGTGGTTATTCATCCACTTACTGTTGTAGCCACTGCTGCCCTGAGGCAGATGACAGAAGCTATCAGCCCCTGCCACCTCCATTATCCCGTCACTCACTGCATTCATACATTTGCAAAGTGAGTAAAGTGTCTTGCCAAAGGACACAAGCACCAGTCAGGCCCGGCATACCATCTGTTTCTGTGCGAGCCTTATTCTCAAGTGTGATCAAAAGAAGGAACTCCATCCCGTTGTAGGTCGCACATTTTACGTGTTTACCCATTCTCTAATAGGTAATATTCTCTAGTTTAAGTATTATAAACGCATGTTTTCCCATTTCAGTGAATGTGTGTGGTGGATGTGTGCATTTACTGAAACATTGCTGTGTTTATGGAAAACATTTCTAAAATGATACCCTTACGTCCCCTTATAGCCTCATTGTTGCAGCAGTCTCATCGCTGTTTGGAAAGCCTTCCCTCTGAGCCCCCATGGTGCCGTGGGGGGATCTGGCTGGGAGGTATAAGGAGCGTTCCACCTGGCCCGGGTTGAGTTTGCAGGCTGCTGTGTTATTGTTGCATTACACATGGCAGCCTTCACAACTCCACTGGCTCCAGCGGGCTTAGACCCCTGGGATTTAAGCACGCAATCATCAGGGGCCAGAGAGATGAGCGCCGCTATGTCCAATGTAGCTCAGGTATTTTTGTGAACCGCATCTGGGAAATGGAGAGAATTAGTCGAACAGATAAAACGTGGCCCAAGGTCCACCGAGTGTCTTTCCCATGCATGTACACCTGAATGAGTGCGTACTATCCGTTGTTTATGAGCAGTGTCCAGGGTCAGTGTTGGGCTTGTCAGTGGGACGCGCCCCGACTGATTGTGCCATTGTTTTGAATACTGGCCAGTTGCTGTTTACCTATATCAAAGCATTTATAAAGTCTCCCTGTTGGGCGGTTCAAAAGCGCTCCCAAGGTCACATTCGACAGCAAAGCAACTCTTCTCAGGCCTGTACTGTATCAAAGGCCATGCACTTCAGGGCTGCTCATGGAGACTATTAAAAGGATCAAAAATTAATTTGACATGTTGATTGTGATGTATGTCTGGGCATGTGCTGTTTTTACTGGGTCGTACTGCACTTCCTCTGCAAGTGAAGTTCCCATTGATTAAATAAAGTGAATTTGCTAATGTCAGCCAGGGTCTATTGTTTACCATCAGTTTAAGCTCCTAAATCATTTCTCAGAAATTATTTATGTCCTACGCTGCTTGACACTTGGGAAAGCTTTCACTTTTCTTCTTACACATATTTTTCTTTAGGGATAATTGATAATGAACATTGTAGCATTATTGTCCACTACTACAACTATTTACTGTATGTACTACTTGCTGCCTGTTGAGATGAAACAAAGAAAACAATAACACTCTTTGTGTGCGTTGCTTTGTTGCCTTTAGTTTGTGACATGTTTTAACATGCTACTAATGTGGATAATTGTGTCGAGGATCAAAGACTGTAAGTGGCTTAAGTAAAAATAATGAGACAGTGAGGTCACTGTGGATGTGTTCAACTCAGTGGGTGCCATAAAGGAGTGTTATCACAGCGATGAGTGATGAATAACCACACTGTCTGAGCGGGAAGTGCTTAAGGAGGCCAGTATCTAATGCTGAGAGCTGGAGATGAGAGGGTGCGAGGAAAGCAGAAGGTCTTTGACTCGGCACAACAGAGCTGGTGTGTTTGATTGTCTCCACAAGTCTACAACTTTTGGACAAATGCACTTTGGTATTAGGTTGAACAAGTGCATTGGCCTGTGTTTCCACCTGTCCTGGTACAATAAGCAGGGATGGGGATGCTGATAGAAAAGATATGACTGAAGTGAGGTGAGCTGACCTGTCTGACCCAGAGGTGCCGTGTGATAAGAACCTCTTTCTGTCGCTCCGGAACATCCCCTCCTCTTCGTCCTGAGAACCAGCCAGTGTGTGTGTCTGTCTGTATATTTTGTATCATCCACTTGAATCTGCTTTTGTAGCCCAATATCACAGCAGCATTTGCCTCACAGTGCTTCACAAATCCAGTCCAAGTGCCTCTTCACAGTCACTAACATCAGACATGTGTCACAACTCTTGTTTGTTCCAAAAGCAGCAGAACTAAATCAGACACATGTTCAAGCCCTGGGAGACCGCTGTAATGTGATCACAAAGCTGGCAGTTCAACCTCTCATGTGATTCATTAATTAAGGCCACGTTGTCTCCTCTGTCTTTCTGCAGGTACCTCGCCAAACTGTCGTCAGTGGGAAGCATCAGGGACGAGGAGACGTGTGAGAGGTTACGAGGCCTGATACAGAGACAGGTACCAACTTACAACCACTTATTCATTCAAGGCAAGCCCCTAAGACGCTCAAATACATGTTGCCCTTAATTTTTTTTGTCCAATTCAATACTGCCCCTCGAGGTATTGGGATTGTGGTAATGGGGGTAATTCATTTGGTCGTATTGACAGTCGTGTCGCTTACCTGCTGCTGCCCCCTGTTGGCCAGGTGCAGATCTGTAAGCGCAGTGTGGAGGTGATGGACGCGGTGAGACGAGGGGCACAGCTGGCCATCGACGAGTGCCAGTACCAATTCCGAAACCGCAGGTGGAACTGCTCCACCCTGGAGAGCATGCCCGTGTTCGGCAAAGTGGTCACGCAAGGTAAGACGCAAAGATGGCTGCTCATGGAAGGTGTTAGTCCTCAATGTTTAGCCCAGAAATGGTTTCCGAGTGCGATCTCCGGAGGTCCCAGTCTCGCTATTTCCCCAATAAAGATTAGCAATGTATTGTCAACGAATAGTTCAAGAAAACATCATGGATAGTGAGATACTGATGGGAAGCAAATACTTGACTGCTTCATTGAGGTAGGACTTTTTTTCTTTTTCTTTTTTATCTCAGAGCTAACGCCTAGAATTTAAAAAAAAACACCACAAAAAGTAAACAACTAAAAACTGTTTAAAGACAGGCCGATTATTATTTGAGCTCCTCGTTCAAAATCTTGATGCCATGTTAATTTTTATTTAGAGCTAGCCGTTAGCTTCAAGACAAGAACACGTATCGTGATGAGCAGGGAGTTTCCTCCAGTGAATTGTTTGCTCCCGACGCGCTGTTTTTTAACATGATGCTGATGACTGTCCAGTGTCCACCAGTAACTCACTACCCACCATGTAATCTTGAGCTTGTTTGTGTGTGGACAAGACACCGCTATTAACTCATAGAGAAATAACGGGACAGGAAGTGCAGCGCCGCCTGAGGAGCCACTTGGAGGCACGTGGTGGTCATGTGCATAGCCCATTCAAATAGCTTTTTCTCTTTTCTTTCACAATAAAATAATCTAAGAATTCTAACTTTAGAACTACATAAAAAAAGTAGTTCTGGAAAAACGACAACCCCAAAGTAGAACAAAAACAATAATTACTTCATAAATTAAACAATGATCAGGTGCACCCTCCGTTACACCAGTGGTCCCCGAACCACCATTTGAGAACCACCTGGTCAAATTGAGATTGTTATAGTGAATAATCTACTTAGTGATCATGCAATTATGTCTTTTTTGTTTGTTTAAAAGATTAGTTAAATCAAAGGTAAATAAATATGGTACAATTCTTTTCCTACAATATCACCCAATGTTCTGAAGACTTTTAATAGTATCGTCAATCTTCGCTGCAGTTAGAAAGCGTTTGACATAAACTGTCCCTTATTAAACCTCTCCTGAATAAACATTGGGATCTTATTTGCCCGACCCCGGAGCTTAATGCACTCTTTATGAGCCTTACTGTATGTTGCTGTTCATGTTGTCTGCTTGTGCCATGTGTGTGTTAGGCACTCGAGAGGCAGCCTTTGTGTATGCCATCTCAGCAGCCAGTGTGGCGTTTGCGGTCACCCGGGCCTGCAGCAGTGGGGAGCTGGAAAAATGCGGCTGTGACCACAATGTGCACGGAGTCAGTCCAGAGGGTACGTCTGCGCCTCACTTTACACACAGAGCACAGTCAAGCTCACACAAGTGTCACCACTGCGTGTCCCCCACAGGCTTCCCGTGGTCCGGCTGCAGCGACAACATCGCCTATGGAGTGGCCTTCTCGCAGTCCTTCGTGGATGTGAGGGAGCGGGGTAAAGGCCAGTCATCTAGCCGGGCTCTCATGAACCTGCACAACAATGAGGCCGGCAGAAAGGTAAACCATGTTGTCGACCACTTCTGTCAAAATCATGGAAAAACTTGTGTTCTAATGTTCATCATAATACAGCACAACTGTATTTAATCTTTACAACAAAAGACAATATTAGTCCTACTCTCCATGACACTCAAAAACACTTTTACATTGCACTATTCATTCACTCCATACTTGGTGGTGGTAAGCTACTATTGTAGCCACAGCTGCCCTGGTGTAGACTGACAGAAGCGAGGTAACCAGTCTGTGCCATCAGCCCCACTAACCACCACCAACCACTCAGTCACTACATTTACCCAGCCACCTGGTGTTTCCAAATGGACTCCCATCCAAGTACCAACCAGGCCCCTCCCTGCTTAGCTTCCGAGGTCTGACGGGATCAGGCAGAGCAAGTACGGCTTTAGTGGGTGTGCTTGTTGATAACCGTTTGTCCTCTCTCCAGGCCATCCTGTCCCACATGCGAGTGGAGTGCAAATGCCACGGCGTGTCTGGCTCCTGTGAGGTCAAGACCTGCTGGAAGGCCATGCCCCCATTCCGAAAAGTTGGCAACATTATCAAAGAGAAGTTCGATGGGGCCACTGAGGTGGAGCAGCGCAAAGTGGGCTCTGCAAAGGTCCTGATGCCACGGAACACCCAGTTCAAACCTCACACAGATGAGGACCTGGTCTACCTAGAGCCCAGTCCAGACTTCTGCGACTATGACCCGCGCACCCCGGGCATGCTGGGTACTGTGGGCCGCCAGTGCAACAGAACGTCCAAGGCCATTGATGGCTGTGAACTCATGTGTTGTGGGCGGGGCTTCCAGACTCAGGAGGTGGAGGTGGTGGACAGGTGCAGCTGTAAATTTCACTGGTGCTGCTATGTCAAATGCAAACAGTGTCGCAGAACGGTGGAGGTTCACACATGTCGGTGATAGAAGGAGACAGCGTTCATGAGCAAACCAAACGCCACATAGCCCCGCTCCTTTACAGGCAAAGAGAGCGGGCAGCATGTGAGAAAATGCACTCCCCCTCTGCACGCAGAACCAGACAACCAGACAGACCAGCCTATCGCTCTGCCTGGAATCGCATGTGGTTTGTCTGACGCAACTCGAACATTGTTTCTCCTGAGCTTCACTTATGTTGTGTCTTCCACCACTCTCACATTGGTGTGTCATTGATGATGCTACGTAATTTTGTATTGTTTAACTTATTCGTGGAGAGTGAGGAAGGACACAGACACACGGCCCTGATAAGGGATAGACAGAACATGTTGGGGGAGCGCCGGGGGGGGGTTTGAGAGGAGGGTCTGTCGCCCTCTATGCTGCTGCTTTGAGATGTTCGAAAGGGAACACTGAGTCTGAACCATACAGGCTCCGACGACGAGGAGCAACTGAATGCCATTTGCATTCTGTTTCATGACTGACTGATGAATGAGTTTTTCAAGTGTTTATTTTTTGTCCCATTTGCCCTGATGCTGCTCCACTTTTTTATTTTATACAAACACACACTCACACACACACAGCGTTGGCATCTAAACCTGATACAGAAAGCCAGAACTCCACTACATATAATATTTACAAATCCAGTGAAAAAGTTTGTGAAAATAGGGAGGAGTAAGTGTAGTTAGACACAGAGACACAAAACATGTGTCTTTAGTTGACCAAAACAAGACTGATGCTTCTGCAAACAACAAAGAAACGTTTTACAAGATGTGTTAGAATGATGTTAAAAACTAGAGAGTATTCAGTATATAGACTCTGGTACAACTTGGGCATTGGCCAGTTTTTACCCGGTCAACCAATCGAGACGCTATTTAATAACAATTTACTCTTTTGCTGGGTGTCAAAATCTGCATTTGACAGAATACTAAGGCAGAGTTTGCCTCCTTATAGGCATAATTGCTAACTGACAAAGACTGAAGAGGTTTCTGTTGTTAGTTCAGTTGGCTGAGGACAGACCCAAACATGCGGCATTAGAATTAAATAAAATCTGAATAAGGTCAAAAATGGCTTAGATGCTTGGAGACTGACAACGTTACAGCTGCTTAGAGGTGTTTCATGTCTCTGTAAATATTTGACTGGTTCGATCCACATGAAACTAAACTAAACACAATGTTTAACAACGACAAAACACTATTAATAATGGTGGCATTGACGCAGTGTTGACATTTGAAAGGACTTTGGGCCACAGGGATAATTTGGTGGACCCAACCGCTCCCTAATAACTAAATGATAAGGTTCAATATTTTTGGATGTTCTGTTCAGAGATTTTTTTCCCCCTAAAAAATAAAGTTGTTTAGCTCCATTTCTCCCCGTCTGATGCAATACAATCAAATTCTAGACCGTCGCGAACACACGCTTTTACTCAAATCGCAAAGTAAAGTTCAAGAAAGTAAATGCAATCCAGTCCGTATCACGTTTATAAACGGAACCATGAAACTTCACTATGAACATTTCGATTGGTCTCCCTTCCTCTTGCATGCACCAAGGCTTATAGCAAACAGGAGTAAACATAGACATGCATGAGGAGGTCTGTCAGGGGATTCCCAGCCTGAGCAGTGAGCATGACGACTGAAGCACTTTGTCTCCGAGCGCACATACTACAACAGAGCCCTGGTCCCATAGATTAAGCATCCAAATACACACGCCTGCCACTGTTGGGACTGCATTGCTTTCTGAGCTAACCTGTACCACCACCATAAACCATTGTACCATTATAGTCATACTGTAGAGCTGTATACACTGAAGACTATACTGCCTATGAATGTACGTTGATATGGATATATGCTGTGTCGAGATAAACGGTTGTTGTCACACTCTCTTTGTGTTGGTGATTGTGGAGGAGGAGGGAAGGGGGTCGATCTCTTTTTATCAAGTTAAACTGTTTAAACAAATGCATTCAAAAATACGTTTGGCAATTAAAAAAAATATTTTGGTAGCCAAAATTATAGTGTCCCATCAATATAAACAAGTTGTTAGAGCAAAAAAGTAACTTTCCTCAATAGAGCACTTCCAGGCACAATTTAAGATACGGTGTACTTTGTTGTTCCTGTAGGGATATTTGTCCTCTGTAGTTGCATCTCTGTCAAGCCACTAAAAGGTCAGAATTACCTGGCTGGAGGATTAACCTAGTGTGCATGTATAGACACAGAGAGAACATGTAAACTCCCTCAGAAAGGCCCCACCGGCCTGGGATCGAACCCAAAAGACAAAAGAAATGCATGAACCAAAGGCCAGGCAAAAATAAAAATAAAATGTGTTATCATGTCAGTATAGTATCAGGACATGGGAGGAAAATCTATTCTTCCACACCTGGGGCTCGTGAAGTAATTTCAGGGGGTTGCCAGATCATGTCGTATACGAAACTAGCAAAGGTTATGAACCCCCACTGTAAAATATATTGCCGCTTTTAATCATTTCAAGCAGTAAAATATTGATGAATATATTTGTCTTTATAGTTAATTTTGGTATTTGTCCTCACTCTATAAATATTATGCCATTTTCAATTAAAAATCATATTAAATACAGTGTAAGGAGGATTTTTTTTTTTATGTATTGTAATTATCTTGGGACCCCCACTTTGGGAACCATTGCCTTAGATTGACACACATAGGCTGGGGACACATGTTTTCTTTCAGCTCCATTATTATGTGCACAACACAATAATGGACGTTACACCCTGAGGTCCTGCTCTAGACCCTTGACATCCATAAAGATATGTTATGCTCCGTTTATCACTGAAAGTACTGTATGAATAGAGATAGCACGATGAGATTCCCACAGCATCGGGACCTGGGCGTTCTGTTTGGGGTAAAGAGCTAGAAAGGCTGAAATGGAGAAACAAGTTAGGAACACTGGCCTAAAAAGTGGGATTACAGCAAAATGCAGACCACATGGCACAGGCTTTTTCTGAACCTATCAATATCATCGTGCCCCCCTGCTGCAGCGCAGTCATATCTTTGACTTACACCCCTTCTCAGAGGATCTGTGCTTAATCAAGGCTCCAAGAGGGACCTGTGAGGTGGGTGCTATGGGTGCCCTGGATTATCTATAGTGCCTTTGCGGTTGGCCTCGACTGTGGTCGAGAAGAGAGGCTGACAGCAGGTCTAGGAGTCAAAATGAAATTATACCAAATTGCAGACTGGGAACTAAATGTGCGTGACCACACATGGCACTTTATGTTCAAGTTTTAAAAAAAAGGTATTTTCAGTTTTGTTCATTGCCAAAGAATAGTTTTCATTCTAATATCTGAAGTACTAAGTGCACAGATTTGTGTTGAGTCTTGCCAATCAGAGTCCACAAACAGTCCCTGGTCGAATACTGCCCCCATTTGGAGATGAGGGGTATTAATTTATCATAAGAGCAAATACGGGTGGTACACTGCAGCCTCGTTTTAAAAGGTTTAAACCCTCAATTTTGGTCATCATTTTAATGCCAAGAATCTCTTGTTCTGAAGCCACTGTTTTTTCATGGCTAGTTACATATTTAACAATACCTGAGAAGCAACATTTATCCATTTATTTATTTATAATTTTTGTAGGGGGGTAATTAAAACATTCATTTGTAAGAAGAAGAAACAAATGGTGCTAACTTGAGTCTATTCTCACACTTCTGTTAACAGTCAGCTCTTCTTTGTCTTTGGGCGCTGAAATCTCAAAGTATAATAATGAATGGACTGTTCCCTGTCCATAAATCACACTGGGCTCATCCCATTGGGCGCTGCTGTTCAGGTGGGACCTCTGGTGATGGTGCATACCTGAAATTGCAGTGTTGTGGTGTGTGGTTATGCAGTACATGGGGTTAACTTGTGTGCAGGTCTGTGAGATCTTAATGCCATGTCTCACTGAGAGCAGAAGGAAGTGGCTTTAGCCCATGGCCCAGCCCTCCCAGGCCTCTCACAAACTCCCAGATCTCCTCAGCATACTTCTCATATTAAAAGAAAACAAGTTACTCAAGTGAGACAGATGGTTTGTGTTTGTAATGACAGTTCTCTGTCCTCCATCCCCCCCTCGTCTGTTTAGGCTTTTACTACAGTCTCTGATGGTTTTCCCCGTGGGAGCAGGCATCATCAGAACCAGAATAACATCACCTCGGGATAATGACATTTACAGTCTGTCATGGGCCACGGAGATGGTCATCCCCAGAAAAAAAGTGCATGTGACAGGTTTTCATTTTGCTCTTTGTTATGACTTGGACTGATGGAATAATGTTGTGAAGTGACAATTTTATAAAGAAGCTAAAATGTTTATGTACAAATCATATTAGTGTAACAGTGAATTGGCCCAATTGGTACGATGCTTGCATGGCGTGGCTATGGAAAGTGTCCATGTCCAGTATATTTTTTAGGCAAAATCATAAATATGTTTTATTAAGTACTAGGGCATGGGACGAGCTGATAATCAAAATGTGTAAAAAGAATAAAAGAGTTACTGTGTGTCGAATGTTTAGAGACCAAATGCCATGTGACATTTACTGAAATGAACAAAGTGCTGTTACTGGAAAACAAAGGAGTGCGTGATAAAATAAAAAAAATGCCTCCAAACACAAGTATTGAAAGTATTATGATACTTATTAAAGTATCGATACCTCGTATTGCAGCACAAAGTATTCTAATCTGATATTTTGTCCTAGCCCTATCAACTACTGTGTTGGGGTCAAAAAATAATCTAGCCTGCCATACACTTTTTTTTTCAAAGGCTTCAAATATTTATAAATGTGGTAGCCTCTGCTATCCACTACGCTGCCGTGTGCTGGGCCCCGGGCAGCACAGAGCGGGACAAGAACAGACCGAACAAGCAAGTCAGGAGGGCCAGCTCCGTCCTGGGCTGCCCCCTGGACTCTGTGGAGGAGATGAGGGACAGGAGGTCAAGCACAACTCCAGCATGGACAACACCTCCCACCCACTGCACGGGACTGTAGAGGTTTTTTTTTTGCACACCCCGAGTGTTTCTTGAGAGCTGATTTAACAAGTAAATTTCTCCATTGTGATACCAATAAAGGATCATCTTATTTTGTCTTAAATTTGTACCAAAAAAATCAGATGAAAGTCACATAAGCCACAACTCACGTGAGTAAAATACAGAGGTATCAAGCCACAATTTGGGCATATTATATTTATTTCAGCGCCTATTTCTCAGAGTAGTTTTGTTTCTTTATCGTGATTCATGCATTGTGTATCTTGAGCCATGATAATGTTTCCTGTTTGAGTAAATATTTGGATTACAACTTGCGTATATAAAAGCCATTAATGAGCAACAATACAATACAGAGCTGTGACAATGGGGGAGACAAACCAGACAATTGCCCAGGGCCCCTAAACTAAAGGGGGTCCCACAGCTGCCGTGTCCAACAGGCTTGCAACAGGAAAGATAAAATGTTTACAATTACTGTAAGTGGCATGTGTAGAAATCCTTTGTGGAGCCACCTGGAAAGGGCTGAGGAGCAACTGGTTAAGAGATCTTTAGACTAGAAACTAAACTTCTCCTTGTCTTTTAGTCTGTACTTTGACCTAACCAAAGAATGATGATATTGACCTGGTGGTGCCGAGTTGTTGATGGCTACTTTAACCGAGTGTGGACAGATCAGATAAGGCGGATCAGCGCAGAAGGTAAAGTGTCGACATACCTAGTGATATGAGTGTGTTGATGCGGGTCCATGCTGCTGCCTCTGCCCCGTGCAGCCATGGGCAGGTCTTCCACCGTCCAGTGTCTGTCAGCGGAGAGATTTGTGCAGATCTGAAGGTGTGGAGAACTGTGCCGTCACACCTGGATGTCTGTGTCCATGCGGGGGGAACGGCTGAAAACACTGGCAACATGTATCAATTAAACACTGTCTAAATACCAGCAGTGGACAGAGGTGACCCTGACGCTCCACTGGCTGTGAGCTAAACACCTGCTCACATGTCTGGTTGCCCGGCCTGATAGTGAGAAACTTTGAGAAGAAAGTGGGGCTGCGTGTTTAATAAGTTTTACCAAATCTGTTAAACACCACTTAAACTATTTTTGGTAAATTATTAAACTAGTCACTACAAGGACTAGATGGAAGTTGCTATTTTTTAACTCGCCACTGCCACCTCAGGTCTAACGCAAAACTGCAGTCACTATGTTAATCTCGTGCATGATGATGGCGATAGTTGGTATTTAGGCCTTAAAAAAAAAAAAAAAAAAAATACCAGGCTTTTAGCGGCAGTTGTGGTAAATTGGTCTTGGCTCATTCTACTCATTAGGACATTGCTGAAGCATTTAAGGGGTGTTAAATACGTAATTTTAATTTTTTTAAATTATGTCAAGTCCCTTGATGAACTGATTTTGGAATATTTACAACTTATTTTCCCATATTATAAAAATTATAGTTTTGTGCCGTTTTTCTTGTATGGTGTCATAAATTAAAAACACACATTTCTCTAAATCAGCCATGCGGAGGATGGGGCGGTCATTCCATACAGTCTGGAATGACCGTTTTAAAATGAGCGCTTATGACCATAAGATCGAAGGGTGCACCCAGAGTTAGTGGCACAGCAAGTCAGCAATATAGGTGGCCTCACAATATTACCATGTAGTGATTGTACTGTAACAATACATTAAACAAAAGATCATGTCCAAGATAGTAATTTCAGGAGGGGGTGGAGGAGCTGACCAGTGCAGGGCACCACGCTCTGAAACAGGGACAAACCCAGGAGGCGCTGCACCGAGGATCAGAGGAGGCTGAAGGTAGACGGCCAGGTTTCCTCCAGGTGCTACAGTTTTTCCTTCCTCCAAAAACATGCAGGTCGGGTTGATCCACAGTGGCGACGTGGCTCAGGACTAACACCTAAACACAATTTTGTTGTACACTGACAAATAAAGCACTTACTTACTTACTTACTATGAGCAACATTAAAATACAGTTGAAATATCAATGTTTTGATGGGCATTTGTTTCATCCAACAGGTCCTCATGATCATTCTTTTGCGTTGTTCCAGAAGCGCTCACTGGAGCACAGATAGACATTTTTCCTTCAACTCTGAAGGCGCACTTATGCAATCAACTTTTAGATAACAAAGGGATAGGCTAAGTTTTTGAGAACATTGTTTTTCAATACACAGAAACGAGTCAAATAAAAAAGTATGACAACAAAGGTAGTAAAGGCAATTAAGGTATAAGTTTAATTTTTGAAAAGAATGCATATATAAAGAACAAAGACTTTTGACAAAGCATTTGGTTTTCACCAAAACAGTTACTTGTTAAAATTATACTGCCTTGGGCCGGATGTCAACCCAACTCAAGCCACCAGTAAAGAAAACTAGAAGCATCCAATCTTTACCAAACAGTCTTTCTGCCACTGGAGGTTTTGACTGAACCAGTCAGAGGTTGTATAAACTGGCAGATTAGAGTCAAGATGAAATCCTATCCCTAAAATTAAAAAGGAGTCAAAGTAACCTTTTATATATATATATATTTATATATATTTATAAAATAATAAAAAAAAAAAAAACAGCACACCCAAAATCAAGAAAAAGAAGATTTGGTAAAAACACAGCCTACGTCAACATTGTGTGCCAGCTTACATTATACTTACATCTGTAAATCTTATCATGAACTAAGACCAAGGCAGCGCTCTTCAATGTGTGAAAGGGACAACAGGGCAGACAGTCACTCTAAAACAAGACACCACATTCTGAGCTGGCACAGAAATGTGGTGGAGTTTAATTAATATAAAAAGCCACTAAACAATTGGTGGCCGTCTGCTTGTGCCATGTTTATTCCTAGATCTTCCCATTGTGCCCCTTCTATCTGCAATATGAGGCCGATGTGTAGAAGGAAAATTGCCTTACTCCTTGGTCCTTGGCGATCATGAAGAACACACCACTTGGTCTGCTAACACTGTTTGAAGTTCGCTGCAGCTAAAAGGCCAAATTTGTAGTCACCACATGAACCTAACGTTAAAATGCATTTAGATGAAGAGCACACTCTACTTAAGAAACAGTCTGTGCTATTCTACCACCACACTAGAATAAAAAGGACTGTGTGTGTATAGCAACGTCGGGGCACACATCTGTGATCAACCTGACACGCAGCAACAGTCACATTGTAGTGAAGAGTATGAAGTCAAAGAAAATTGGCAAACAATAAATGTAAGCAGGTGGGAGCAGCGCATAACCAAAGGGAGGCAGGACTAACAGCATGATGGAAGCAGGAGGGTAGAAGCGTTAACTCTTTACAGTGGCAAAAAATAAAAAAACGACTGGTGTCCTTCCGTTAATTACTCCACACTTAATTTAGACTCATTGTTAGCTTTCTGTAAGCTAGGCATAGATCCCAGTTGTGTCATCGCAAGAGACTGGGGTGCTATACCACACTTATAAATACAAACGTATTATTGCAGAGAGAATCCTTGGTACGGGTGTTTTCTCAGTGTTATCAACAAGCCTTAGCAGAGCAAGAGAGGGCTGGGGTCAGTGGCAGGGGCATGGATGTCATGTGTTTGGATGTGTGTTCTGTGGTGTCAAGGATGTAAAAAGGTGGGAGCCTCTCATAGCAGCACACACTTGCGTTTCTTCTTGGGCTCTGGGGGCTCCAGTGCAGCCAATATCGCCTCATCAAACACATTCTTTAGGCCTTTCTGTGGACACAAACACACAAACACAGGCTCAATACAGTGCGGGACAACTCAAAAGGCATCAGCACAAATGAAAACGTTGAGGGGTAAAAGGCACAGCAGCAGGTTTAACAGAGATATGACATGAGTGAACAGCAGTGGGCATCATCAGGCGTGACAAAGAAATAGAACAGTTTGAGGGGATGAACAGAAAACAAAAAGGTTGGCTTCATTGCAAAGTGCAGAGCAATCCGGTTAGACAGAAAAAAATAAAAATAAACAGCCACACACAATTGTCTCAGCAGGTGTAATGATTGTAACTGTACTGCATCGACTGTAGCCTCTTTTCTAGTCGGTGTGTGTCCCAAAGCGGAGCAGCTTATACGTAAGGCTTGTCATGTGAAATCACTGGAACAATGCAGCACTGTGCAGAAAACAAGGAAAGCCCATCGGCTCTGGCCAAGTAGCGGCGCCAAGTGAATCATAGTAAGTACTGGACTAGTAAGCAAAAGTTAAACACATTCATTATTTATTTATTATTTCATACGTTTTTGACACAGGATTTGAAAAGGTGTGTGCAGCGCAAGATTGGCACATAAGACCATTTTAATTAACTACCAAAACGAAAGAATCAAGAGTACAGGCAGAAAAGGTGATTTAGAGAATGGTAAAAATCAATGTATAGACGCCTTAAACTTGACAATCATGCGTACATTTGTAACTTTCTGTGCTCTCCAAAACTAGGATTAAAAAAAAGCAGATGGGGAAACAGGAAACAAAGGCTGCATCGCAAGTTGTCACCAATGGCCTATGGTCAATTTGAACACTGACATCAGCTGCTTTGAAAGTCTCTGGGCATAGCTTCAGTTTGGATAGCAGCACATTCAAAGAGTGAGAAAGGGGAATGTGTGGGAAGAGTTCCAACATTTCAAAATATACAACATTTCTTCTGTCTCTGCGTCTCTGGCGGCTCAAGAGCAGCAAGGATGGCTTCATCAAATACATTCTTCAGCCCTCGCTTCAGCAGCAGGAGAGGAAACAACAAATGCAGTTAGCACAGAAGAAACACAGACAGAAAAGAAATAAAGGCTAATCCATAGATTTGGAGAAAGCTATGTGCGACAGTTGAGCAAGAGGGGTGCGATCCTGAAAAGGAAACAGGAAGTGACATCAGCAGCTCTGTGAAGGAGGGGACAGGAAAGGGAAGGAAGAAGCTGACGCTGAACACTTAAGTTCCGTTAGTGCCATTGTTCGCAGATGTCCAGACGAGCATCAAGAGTCATTCTCTTCACAACTTAATCAATAAGTACCTTAAACTTAAATATCCCCCACTACGGTTTCCACTCACATAAACACAAACACATTCCATCCACTCTTCCCATCTGTGTCCAGCATGACGCTCATAGTAGAGACCAGTGAACTCATGTTGGAGAGAGAGGCGAGTTTTGCTAAAGGCGGGACATGTCCAGATCACAGGAGCACATCATCTGCTCCTCAGCCCTAAGCCCACGTAAAAATGCTGTTCATGAACTACGTTGTATGCACAATGTTTTCTACCCAACAATGACATCCATAACTCTGCACGGGAACTGTACAAAGACAATGAGCATCAATCCTTTAAATAATCAATCAACAGCACGTTTGTTCACTTCTGCTCTAAATTCTATTCAAAATGACATGGTTCCCTCCGCGGCCAGTAGCTGAGTGGTTAAGGCTGCCATGTATTTGGAACACTGTTCCAAACTCAAACTGCTGTCCTGTCTAATAAAGCACACGTACAAAAATCATTAAAAACTTAAGTGTGACAGGACATAAAATCAGGACATAGTCACTTAAATTAGCCAATATGTCCGTTTGGTCTACTTTTAGAAGACAGCAAAAATAGTGCCCCCCCCATGGGCTGTGTGCAGTTTTCATACACCCTCAGGTGCTCCCGTTTGCCCCACCACTACAAACATGTACAAAAGGCCGGGATGGGCAAATGTTGAGTTTTTTTTCAATCACCTTCAGACAGTAAAAACAGTCTTGGACAAACCCTGCTAAGCTGGTCGCAGACAAACAGAAACCCTTAAAATTATTACTTTTACAGAATGTCATGTAAGAAGTCAGACTCTTCACTCTCTACTAATTTTTCAAAGTAATTTTTCCTCACTCTTGTGGCTCTGTATTCACTTCACATAGGTAGTGAAACATTTGGATAGAAACAAAGTCTCTGTATGACTGGAGTTAAAAGGTTTGATCACAATGCAAGTATACGCTCTGCTGCATTCTTGTGCATTTGTATGAAATTAGTGAAAACACATCACACAACATTAGCAACAGTGTCTGTGTTGTACCTGTGTGAGGGCTGAGCACTCCACATATTTGACTGCCTTCAGGTCTCTGCCCAGCTTCTCTGCCGTCTCCGGAGTGATGGGCTTCTGCTTGTTCTTGGCGAGCTTCTCTATAGTGGAGGGGTCGTCCCGCAGGTCAATCTGTGTCCCCACCAACAGGAAGGGTGTCTTTGGACAATGGTGAGTGATCTCTGGAACCCACTGTTTCACAAGGCACAGCATTACATTGTACTGAAGTACTAATATGTATTTATTACAAGTGAAATAAAATGTTTTCAAAACCACAAATTACCTTTTCTTTTACATTTTCAAAGGATGAGGGAGAAACAACAGAAAAACAGACAAGAAAGACGTCGGTCTGAGGATAACTCAGAGGCCGTAGTCTGTCGTAGTCTTCCTGACCTGAAATGGAAGACATATGTAGTGAGCAACACAATAACACTTTATCGGAGTCTTGTCATTTAGTAACTCCCTTTTGTTGAATAATAAACAGTTGATAAGATGATGAATTTCAGAATTGAACTGAAGATATACCTGCAGTATCAAATAAGCCCAGAGTGTAGGGCTCTCCCCCTATCATTACCGTTACAGCATAGTTATCGAAGACCTGACACAGACACATTTTAAGTCAGAAATACATTCATTTTAGCCGCCTCAGAGAAGAGAACACACAATGATGCAGGTGCGAATGTCAAGGACTCACCGTAGGAACGTACTCCGAGGGGAACTTGTTTGTGGTATAAGAGATGAGCAGGCAGGTTTTACCTACAGCACCGTCTCCCACGACAACACACTTGATGGTCTGCATAGCTGCGGGTCTTGCTACTCATTCAAGATCTGCATGAGAGAACAACAAATAGGCACAGATTAACCAGTGGTTCTTTCTGCTGGACTTGCTGGTATTAAAAATTATTATAGGGAAAAATATGTTTACAATAAATATTTCAGATTATGTATTTTATATGTTATGGGGACAATACATGATTACATAATACGCAAGAGTAGAGGTGCTGAAGCAGATTCTAGTTTTGGGAACTAATTTCCATCTGCAGTCCTCGACCTTGTGGTAATACCTCTTTTTGTGACCAAAAAAAAGGGTGAAATGGCAATAGCAGTACTAGAAACTGACAACCCATAAATTAGCAGCTTTGCTCCACAGTCGACAAAACATGCAGGCCAGTGATATTTGGATTGACCCGAAACAATCAGAATAAATGTTACAGCCAAAACATTGCTGTTCAGAGACAATGGATGACTCGAGTGATTTAGTTTGAACTCTATCGAACCATGTCAAAGGCTATTATTTTTGTTTCAGTGCATGAATAGCACTGGAGGCAAGTACAGTTTTGAGAAAAAAAAGGAAAAAAACACAGCACGCAGCAGCCAAGGCCCCTCAGTGCAGCAGACCACAGGCAGGATACAGCTGCAGTAACGGTGCCAGACTTAATCCACGCATTTGTGTTTGTAGGGCAGGCCAGCTTAGAGCAGCCAGAAAAAAAGCTGATATCGTGTCTGAAGCATCACTTTGTTGACCATAAATCACTGAACGGATGGTTGTTCTTAGTCGACCCAACACTACGGCGTGATCCTCTTTACTGGTGGAATAGAAATCAATTACTATGCCGTTTTCACGTAGTCATTCAAAACTCGCAAAACAACACCATTTATAACATCTAAAAAAAATCGAAAATTTCCCTTCTCAAAACAGTCCCGGGTCGAGCAGTCCCTCAGTGTTGTAACATTTAGCATCTTAGACACAAACGGAACGATCCAGAGTTTGGATGGTGGGATCTTGTCAAGTTAACATTTAGACCAAAATCATAATAATAATGCTTTTATCAGTTCGTTAGATCGGTTGGCTAGTCTGTTTGGATGAATAACCACGGCGTAATCACTCAGTATCTGCACCTCTGTTTTAAAGTAAGAGGGGGGTGTTGGTGGGCTATGATGCATTTTCTTCAGATGATTATTTTTCCGGCTCGGCCTCCTTTTGGCCTTATTTCCTGCCGGCTGTTAAACCGTATCAAATTGTGATATAAAAGACATATCCATGCCACATAATCACAGCATTATGTCAGAGATTACGTGTTCATATTATCTCTGTTGATGAGTAAGTAGCGAATAGAAGTGTTTTATTTTGATCGCAAATTGGCTGTAGGTTCAACTGGTCCGTTGTACCAGAAAAAAAACAAAAACGGTTATTTCAGTCCACGCCATAAACTACACACAAGGAAAATGGATTACGTTATAAACCAGACTTATCACACACCCGTGACAAGTTATTTACCACATCGTATCATTTACAAACGCTAGCTAATGCCCTAAACCGATAGCATACATGCTAACTAGTTTAGCTAGCAACTCGGAGGATGCGGTCATTAGAAATTCAAACGCATTTTTCCCAATCCCAACATGAATCACGCAAATACACAACTCAGACTGTTGTAATATGATCGCTAACATTGATACATAAACAGTGTAAGGATAAAAATGTGATTAAGTCCTTACCGTATCCTGTGTTTTGTGTCTTTACGCCGGGCGTTGGCAGCTCCGCGCAAGGGGCTTCCCAGGCAGCACAACAGGGACACGTTGCGTACAGTGAAGGAGGACGTAATGACGCCCATGCCCATACTTTTTATTTATATATGTATATATATATATTATATAATATATATTATTATTGCAAAGTCAATTGAAAATGTGTCTGAATCAAAAAGGCAATACAAATGACTGCTATGCAGGAAAATCTAAGCAGCACAAAAAATAGATAAAAACAATTAAACATTTGTATTACAATTACAAAAGGGCATCAGCTCATATATACAGATAATTGTTCACATAGTTTTAAGGCACCTTTACACTCTAGAATTTAAAGAGACTTATACAAGGATATCAATTCATGTTTAAACCCATGCCCATACTTTAATCGGACATCCCCATGTACTTCATTGATCCGAGTGTGTTACTTGACTTTGGGGTGTAATGCCCGCACTATTGGGTTAAATATACGGTGACCTATTGGCTTATTTCCATGTTTGATTGCCACACAAAAAAGAACCAGGTGGCATATTGATATTGTACAAGTGAATTCATTCAAGCGTTACAAGTTGTTGGCAACTAAATTTAAGGATCCTCGAGCAACAGCAATACCATTCAATCAGTTGTCTTTTTTTAAATGCAAAACGCGTCATATGCAAGATCCCACTTTTTAACCATTCAATTAGTGTGGTAGCAATTCACAATCAAAGTCAAATTATAGTCAATCCCGTTATCTGACCTACATTCTAGGATCGCAATGACAGCATATTGCCACTAGATGGAAGTACAACAAAATGACCCACTTTTGCAAATTCATCAAGGTTCTTAGAAATCCCATTTATTTTCACAATGAGGAATTAACAACTATTCATGTCACAAAAAAAAGAAAAATCAAATGCAAAGGATAAAAAAAAAAAAAAACAGCTGAGCTGAAGATCGGGCGGAGGTCAGATTAGGTGGTTACACTTTGGAGCAGGGTTATGTTGTCTCCTTTCAACATGATCCTCCCTGTTAAGAGCAAATCAGCAAAAATGTCACACAAAAGATCACTCAAACTTACCACCAACATTTACATCCCTAGTTAGTTGCACTTTAATATATTTTAATTTTAGAAAAGGATATTTTTGACAGAATTAGACCATATTGTACATCATGTGTTTAGTGGCAACGGAAATCACAGTACTGAGGAAACATTGAAACTCCTCATATGCTCCTCAAAACTCCTCAAACCACACAACCTACATTGTCATATTTACTGTAAAATGTCCATACATTCTATTTTACTCGCAAGTATGTGCTTTTCCACAACCAATAAAGGCAGGGTAGATTTCATTACCACCGATTAAGCCATGCTGCTTGGACCGACTTGGTTTGGGAATTAAACAAAGGACTTTTTAGCTGTGAGGACATACAAAACCCCTGTGCCACCGTGCTGCTGTATATAATAATAATACTACACAAGTCTTATATAGCGCTTTTCCAGGAACTCAAAGACAAACAAACAAAGATGAGAGTGCTATTGTAGGTTGTAGGCGAGCTGAAACAAGTGGGGTTTGAGCAGTTTTTTGTAGGTGGTCAGCGAGTCTGAGTTTCTGAAGTGGATGGGGAGTGAGTTCCAGAGGGTGGGAGCGACGATGGCAAAGGCTCGGTCCCCCAAGGTTCGGTATATAATGTAATGGATGGAACATCAACAATGACTAAAGTACAAACACTCAGCAAACAACATTTATGTGAATTATCATTTGGTTGGATATCAAAATGATGCCTTTCCCCATAACAGTGCATGTGTGTTGTGCGGCCGGCTAAGGGGGCACATCGGGTTTCACTAATGGCACATTCTAATAAGATAAAAAAAAAAGCTTACTACCACTAAATGTGGCAAAGAAATTACTTAAAAATACCCAAAACTTACCCAGTGGCTTTCTGTTCTTAGTTTTCATGTGGATTTCTTCTGAATCATCTAAAACAAGGTTCATGTACTCATCAAATCCCTAGAAATAGAAAGAGTTAATTTGGTGATTTGGTTGACATACTAAACATCATAACCAGCTCATAAATCAAATAACCCTTTTCCACTGGCGCAAACCACCCGAACAGGGGCTGGCCTCCGATTTGCCAGAGGAAAGAGCATTTCATATTTCATTAAATTATACTGTAAGAGGTTATAAGTAGTAACAGGTGATGTTGCTATTTGGCACCACTAGTTGCTGTTAGTTTACCTTCATGGTTGTTTTTAACAGCTTTGTTCTAGTTTCTGGCTTGGCACTTATAAATAACTTCAAAACTCAATAAAAAGATGGCATTTTTCCACAGTGTGAACCAAGCAGCAAACGTCACTGTGAGCGTTTAGCCACCTCCAACACATCTGCAGTGAAAATAAGAGACAGCAAGCGCCACAAAAAGCTCCGACCTACTTCTGGTTGTGGCTCGCCGTTGCTTCTAAGCCATAAATTAAGCTTATTTGAGATATTTGGTATTATGAATCGATTGTGTACTGTTGTATCTCTTAAATATGTTATGCACACGTTTTAATGATAATGAGAGTGGATCTGCGTGTCGCTCAGAGCAGTGACTCTTGCCGTGGGTCGTGACTCAGCCCGTGATCCACGACTCATAGGCTGTGACTCACCATTGTCTCACCATTGCTCCTATGCTATAGATTGACCATATATGAGATATTTTACATTATGAATCGATTGGATACTGCTGTATCTCTTAATAAATTACGTTATGTGTTTTAATGATAAAATGAGAGTGGATCTGTGCCATGGGTCATTCTGAGCAGTGACTCTGGCCATGGCCACCACTCTGATTATCATTAAAACATGTGCATAACATACGTTAAGATACACAGCAGTACACAATCGATTCATAATGCCACATATCTCATATAAACTCAATCTATAGCATAGGAGCAATGGTGAGCCACGACTCACAGCCTATGAGGTGGCTCACGACCCACGGCCAGAATCAGAACGACCCATGGCACAGATCCACTCTCAATATCATTAAAACACGTGCGTAGCATACGTTATTAAGAGATACAGCTTCTACACACAATTGTGTGTAAAAGAATAACTTAATAACTTTGTGTAGAAATCCATAGTCTAACACGGTTAAAATTCCATCACACTTGCACAATCACAACAATAAATGCATATCTTTAGTTTAAAAGGGACAGCTTAAGGCTTGGGTTACACTCCAAAAGATGGGATTGATTCTGGTGTGCGGTGCTTGTCCACTTTCAATCGGCCACAATGGAAACTAAACGCAGGAAAAACATGCAAAAATCAAGCCTTGAGCAGTGTACTACACCCTAAACCGTGTCGGGATGAAACGTGGAAAAACAGCAATAGTGCATTGACCAGAGCGATAATTTTCTGATTTAAACAACTTTTATTTTTTTCACTGTATTTGCGCTCTTAACATCTGGTGCACAGCACATTGACAAACAGGTGTAAGAGACCGTATTCATTAACACGTGATTTTTCTACAACAAAACTGTGTGAATTCAATTACTTTAATATAATCAAACACAACGTGTTTCAATGTTGTGTCCATCCCTAGGGCTATCTGCAATGTTGTGTTATTGCCTCAATTTGACGTTCCAGTTTGATTTGTTCATTCATTTGAGGTTCCACTTCTATTGAGATTTAAATAGGAGCAGGATCTGCATAACCTTGATAGAGTTGTACCGTACCCTGTCATCCCTCTGAGACATCAAATCCTAGAATATGAACGCAACTCATTATACTTGTCCAAATTATCTCAGGTACTTTTATCCCCTAAAGAATCTTTCAAGACTTGTGTTTCCAACCAGAGGGAACCATGTGAATTAACGCTCACAATTGGAAGCTATTCAAGAGGTGCAGGAGCCCAGCTTGAATTATCTATTTATTTTACAAATCAAAAGAAAATAAATGTAGTCAGCAACTAACTAAGAGTATTTATCTCTAGAAAAAAAAAACAATCTTGTGGCTGTAATTCTTGCCAACTGACAACAATGATGCCTTTATGATGGCAAAGAAAACAGATTGTAATGAATACAGTGGTGGGAAAAAAGCATGTGAACATAGATAGCTCATTTCAGTTTACAGTAGGTGGTTACTTTATCCCCAATTGGTTTAGTGTGGATGGGTCCAGTAATTCAATTAAAGTGATAAATAAAACTCTGCATTTTATCAGAAAGACTCCAGATGTCACGTTCACACAACCCTTTAAACTTTTCACCTGTTATGACCAGATTTAAGAATGAAGTACTTACAATAATGCATCCTTCTATCCGCATGTTGACTTGCTCATACAACCAGACCTGGATGCGTGAACGCTGCAAAAGACAACAGCCACAAATTATACACGGACTGAACACATCTATTATATAATCTTCCAGAAGACACACTTACATTTTGCAGATACCGGAAAATAAGGTTCTGGTAAAGTAGGTAAAGGATATTACAAGCAATTAAATGGAACAAAGACACTCTAGGCCTACATCATATCCACACATGTAGAATAAACTACTTATTTGTAGTTAAACAACAAACTTACATATTACGAGCTATATTAAAAAAAACACACAGTCTAGTACAAATTTAGTTCCTTTCAAAGTCCGAACAGGGTATTCAAGTAGCTTCTTACTCAATGCTTCTTGAATGAACGATTTTTAGCATCGTAGCATCACCAATAGCTTAGATGCTAATCACGTTTTTCATTTGTTTGGCTAATAAACACTTCCGAAAAAAGGATACAATGGGCTGCACCATAACCTTCTGCACCTTCTGCCCTTGCCCCCTGTACGCCATCTTCAAAGTAGATACCAATAATAGATGGTAGAAAATCTAAAAAAAATTGCACGATAATTCAATGCTTTTCAACGAAGACCTCACGTTGTTTGCTTCAATGGCGCCTTTCCTCAGAAGAGACAAATGCTTCCGCTTTCAAGATTTGAGCTAAGAACAAAACAGCGCCCCCAGTGCACGGGAGGGGGATTTATCAAGTCACGTTAAACCAACGTAAATTTACCTGAAAATAATAATCTACAAAAAGTAAGTGATAAACATTTAATATTTCTTTTGAAAAAGTTGGTGCTTGGATTTAGTTTTGCACTAGAAGCTTATAATGAATATAAGAAGACTATTACACTGATTAGTTCTTTGTTGTTGTTGTTTATTTGAAATGTCGAATAAATACTAAATACTAAAAAGACGAATGAATTTAAACATAAAAACAGATTGGGGTTTTGAGCCTGGAGAAAATAAATGGCCCACAAGGCATCAGAATACAGGAATTTACAATTTTCCACGGGGAGTGGAAAAACAGTAATACAATTAGTTATGTCAGATGGTATATTTATTTATTTATTTTTTTAATGACCACGTTTTTTTATTGAACAGTAATAATAGCGTTACAAACACTTATGCCAGGGGTTACAAAAAAAAGTATATACAAAAAAATCACACAAAAAAACAAACACGGTAAATAAAAAATTACAAATAGCATAAAAAAATAACAGCGGTAGCCCTTAGCAGCAGCACTTAAAACAGGTTAAGGCGTCCAGAGTCTTAATAGCTTTGGGGTTTGAAGAGGAATGTATTGATTCTTTATATTGTATTATTTCGAGCAAGGAGTTTACTATGCCTTATGTCATTCATTACTAGAGGCAGTTTGTACCTGATATCAAATGGACTAGTGTATGGACTTTACCTTCTAAATGTCAGATGGTCATATTCGACCTACTTGGCGACTCCCTACGTCACATGACGTTGACATCACTTGGTGAAGAAGCAGCCACTAATCACATGACTGCAAAGGTCGTATTATAAAGTTCACAATAAATTGCATACAATGAAACTTTCTTTGTGACGAAGGCAGTATCTGCATCTGGAAAGTATTAGCACCCTACACGTTTCTCACATTTAGTTTGTTTGTTGCTTTATTTGTCATCATACATGAACAACAAAATGTGTCTTCTGCATTTAACGCATCACTCGACAGCAGTGGCAGTGCTGCAACTGGGGACCCATCCCCATGATGTGGAGACAGGCTGGTGGTCAGAAACCCCTGGCTGGAGGATTCACCTATTGCACATGTTTTTTGTGGTCGGGGAAACTGGAGTACCCAGAGGAAACCTACGCAGACACAGGGAGAACATACAAACTCCACTGATCATCCTTGAGATGTTTCTACAACTTGACTGGAGTCCACCTGTGGAAAATTAAATGGATTGGATTTGATTTGAAAAGGCACACACCTCTCTATAAGGTCCATTCCAGAGCAGAAACTAAGCCGCTGTGTCACTAACACAGCCAGAAAAACGCAACTTTATTTGAATTTCCTGCTGAAATAACAGATAAAAGGCCCAAAACTGTTTTACACCTAATTAGAATAATATATCTCACCATATTTTGTATAGCCTATTTACAATAAAACCTCATTGTGTATGACAAAATAATAATGTGATCATTAATGTCAGAAGAGCATTGCTAAATAAACTCCAACGTGTAATATTTCTTTCCGATCAGCTGGCGGCACGGTAGTACAGCGGTTAGAGCTCCTGCTTCACAGCTAGAGGGTCCGGGGTTCAATTCCCACCTGGACGGGGCCTTTCACGGAGTTTGCACGTTTGCACCTGTGTCTGTGTAGGTTTCCCCTACCACTAAAAACATGTACAATAGGCCAGGATGATGCAAATTAGCCCAAGGCTACAATCCGATGGGGCTTGTTTACATGCATGAGACCCATGTATGTTCATTACCATGCACTATCCTGACCAAATAAAAATAAGATGTTTAAAAAGAGCCTTGTAGTCAGCTCAAAAGCAGGTTAAAATCAGCTATATCCCATTACGGTGAATATGGCGAAAGTTTTGTTGGACCTGCAGTAGAGTGACAACATTATAGGCTGTCCCCGTCCAAAACTATAAACGGTTGCCCAGACAACCATCTCTGCACCACTGGTTCTGAACTTCTTCCATTTACTAAGGGAGGCCACTGTGCTCTTCGGGACCTTTTTTACTGTACCTTTCCCCAGAACTGTGCTTCGACACAGTCTCGAAGTCCTAGTGACATATGATCGTCCCTAAGTGGAAGTTTCCTAACCCCTTCCATATTTGATTTAAAAGTTTTAACCTGTTGCACAAAATGTGCAAATAAAATATTTTTAATGTTTGTGGTAATACTTATGGCTTTGAGCTCTAGATGGAGCTGTGCCATATCAATCTTTGCTGTCACTGAAGCCCTTGGCAGAAGACTGATGTGAAATACATCTAGGTTTATAATTGTTTACTGATTATATGACCGGTCTGACCCATCTTGGAGTCCTTCTCCAGACCAATGACAATTGGCCCTAACCATAGTTGGCCAAAGCATCCCCCCTGATATTAATAGATAGTCTTATATAAAACAGCATTGGCTATTTGTCTGTTGCGCACAATATATCTGTAATACGATGAGCTGAGTCAGGGAGGCCAGCCTTGAGTGTGCAGTTAACAATAGTATTAATAACACAACACAGACTTGTCCCACTGCTCGGTCCAGAAAGTGTGAGGGAAATTAGCAGCCGAGGACAGACAGGAGTCCACAAGTGGGGGACAGGAGACTCACAAGGATCCTCCGTGGCGTAGGCGTTGGTGTTCAGTTACCGCAGAGCGCTTGAACACTTCTCAGACGGCTGTCCTGGTGCCAATGAACCAGGCATCGCTGTCAGGTGCCACATGGTTGTCCAGCTGATATGAGGGCAGGAATGGGCTGCTGACCCTCAATGCCACACTGCTCACCACATTCTCAAGACACAATCCAGACACAGGCTTCACAAGAGCTGCCAATGAGCCTGAAGGCCGTAGGTTACCAAAATTAATATAGAAGAAGAAAAAATAAGTTTAATTTAAAATTTGTATGTGGAAATATATTTGGTTAAATGGACAAAAATCATGAATTGTAGTGACAAAATCTGCATAATAGATAGAGCACGGTTAACATTTTTGGGTTTGATACAAAGAATTGATCAGTGGGATATTTGGATATCTTGGTTATCTTGTCTTTGAATGAAGTAAGTAATTAGATAGTGACAAATTTAAAATATTGTCAAGTACAAGACTGAAAATGTTGGTGTTTATACATGCTACTGTATTCGGTACAATTTCGCATTTAAATCTATGCAGCAATGTTGAATCAGTGCAGTACTTAAAAAAAAAAATAGATGTTTTTGTTTTTTTGTTTCGAGGAAAAAGTTTATGTCTTTCTGTTTTTATTGCTGACATGTTGTGTCCGTTTTCTGTAGCACTTTGAGATGTGTTTTCCATGTGTAAAGTGCAGTACGAATAAAATGTATTCGTATAACAATTGATTAACAATCAATTGTTATTGATTAGCCACAATTAAATTTTTCTTTTGCTAAAAGCGAGATGCAACTAAAATAATGCCTGAAAAGGAAAATAACATGATATCTTATTACTAAACTCTACTGGCCATAGCGAGTGGGAAAGAGTTGCTCCCAAAATCTCCCATTGTTTGGCTAGTTGTCTCTGTGTCAAGTCCTGTTAATGTCCTGCCCTGACTAGTCCTTAGATAGATAAGATCTTTATTGTAAGTTATCTTCTCTTGGACATAAAACAACCCTGCATCAACTTACAATTTGCATAATGCAGCAGAGTTTGCACAGAAGTTTGGTTTATTATTATATTCAAATGATAAAGACAGTCACACACCCAAACAGGAAACTGACTAACTGCACATTGTGACGGACTAGTCCATCGTCTCTTACTTCCACCTTCTTTCTGCTATTTCTGCCACTGGTCTGGTATCTGCGGCCTCCCTCCGACATCACTTCCTGTTTCCGTCGTTGGCAATTGTTTGGAGGGGAAGGGAAAGCAGACGGATGAGGTGGCTGAGAGTGAGGAGGAGGGGGGGCTCTTTTGTTCCTGTAGACTGGCTCACCTGGCTGACCTCCACGTGACTGACATGACCCCTGGGGCCAGCTACAAGCAGACGAGGCCCTGCTGCGACTTCCTGCCTCGGGCTGGTGGGATATGCACAGTTCACTTGGGCAATTAAAGGCAGCATTTCTTTAAGAAAAGTTTCCTTGGCACATTTGTATTACATAAGCACAGAAATGCCCACAAACAATAGGAAAATGTAGTCATTGTGCTGACTTATGAAGCTGGAGCTGTCTTTGGAAATGGAGCCGGGTTTGGACAATAATTACATCTCCTTGGTGGAAATCCATGTTTATGATAACGCACGTGTAGGAAAACAGCTGGGGTTACCCTGTTTGACTTAATGATGCGCTGTTTTTTGTGTTCATTAAACCATTACAGTATCAGATGGAGAGTACAAAAAAATCTAACAAAATACACTAAAAAGGCAGAAATCCAAACTCTCAACATTCACAGTCACATATTTGTTCATGTCATTACGATCGTCTTTTTAATCCTTGTTCTCAGCACCTCTATTATTGGATTGCATAAAATGTACACATTGGTGTGAGGCACATACAGTAAAAGTGATACATTAATTTTGAATGCCACTGTGTGACCCACACCAACCCCAGGTGAAGGTTGATTCATCCCGATCCCTACACTTGGTGGCACCCTGTCTGCCATTTGTGCTGCTGCTAGACACCTGATGGTATCGTCCAGTGAACTTATTGGCTGGAACAAAGATCACTGACAAGTTTATTTCTTCTATTGAGTGTAGAGACAAAGCTTGTTTGTGTACAGGGTGGAGTGACCTGTGATGGTGTACCATTACTCTAACCTGCAGTGTACGCATGCAGCCCAATTATAGAAACATGTGTAATCATGTTTCAACTGTACTGCTCACGTATTACCAATTTCCCATTGCGCTCTGAAACGAGGTGTATCTGGCAGTGATGGCACCACGCACCTATTACATTTGCATGCATTTGCTCTCTTTGCACTCAGTTAACACTTTCCCAGATAACCCTGTGAGACCTCGATGGATTATAAAGTGTTAATCGTCATTGGAGCATGACACCAAACTCAGGAGGGGGAAGAAGAGCTTTATTTATATAGCGCCTTTCACAGACATGGTCACAAAGCGCTTTGAGACAATTTTACATTCACTCCGCACTCGAAGGTGGTACGCTATACCTTTGTAGCTTCAGTTTCCCCTGGGGTAAACTTACAGAAGTGCTGTTGTAACTGGACACATCTGCGCCAATGGTCCCTCTGGCCACCATCATTCATTCATGCACACACATCATTCATACAGGCCTATTGTACATGTTTTTAGTGGTAGGGGAAACCGGCGCACCAGGAGGAGACCTACAGTGACACGGGGAGAACATGCAAACTCCACACAGAAAGGCCCCGTTCAGGTAGGAATCGACCCGGGATCTTCTTGCTGTGAAGCGAGAGCGATAACCGCTGCGCTACCGCTTATTGAAGCACAAAATTAATGTAATATAGTCTCTTCTCAAGAATTCCACACTTTACAAAATAAGGTGAGAGCAGGAGTATTAAAGATATCATGTGTTTGATCAACTCAAACTTCCTTCTTAGTGACGAGGTTCCTCATTCCAACAAAACTAAGCAAAAATATAGTTGTATCTAATTACAAGATGATAATATTAAATCCACAAGTGATTATACAGGCCTTCGTCCTGCCAATATTTTAGGGTATGGGAAGTGGCCCAAAATTGTGATCCCAGGGAGAAAATAAGAAGGAGGTGAAGGGAAACAAAGCCGCAAAGTGGTACCCGTACCATGATTTTCGAATCACTGCCCTGTATAATGATGAATAAATGTCCACAGGTTATTTCTTATTGAGAATATTTGTCACTTTGGGACAAAACCATCTGAAGATATTCGCAGGTTGGTTACATCAGCCTTACCAGCCTCACGCTGTGGGCCAGAACACTTTCCAACTTGTTCACACTTTCTCTATTAAACAATTGATTCTATGACTCTGGTCTCAGAGTTGCCCACGAGGCTCTTATCTTGTTTTAACAGCACAGTCGAGATGCACAATACATTTATTTTCCCTCCAATTAACACAGTGAATAATACGCAGGTCCGATAAGGGCTTTTTGTTTCATGTGGTGTTTGTGAAAACGAGGAAATGTCGAGGCATTTTTCATTGTGAGCCTGTTCGGCTGTAGTGCCAGGGATCTACTGGCCAAAGCTGGAGCAAAAGTAAAAGAGGTCAGCACACAGGGCATTAGGTGGGCAGTGGATACAATCTTCAAAGTCTGAGCCGTATGCTACCATATTAATACAATTAGCAATCTGGAGAAACTAATTCTGTATATGAAGCCTATATGTGCCAGTCCTAGTGTCAATAAAAGCTGGCTTCACAACGAGCAGGAAATCAGATGCAAATATTCCAACAATTTTATTTAACAGTGAAAAAAATTACTTTAAATCTGTGCCAACCAAGTATAACTGTATTTCCCTAATGCTGCTATCCTTCATACCCCCTCTATTATACTGTTTGCCATCAACGGGCAAGGAAAGCATTTCCTTTTGGGCCTCATATCACTGCGATATCACCCACCAGTGGCTCCAGGCGACTCCAGAAGGTTCACTATAAGATGGAAACCAAGGGAGACTTGACATGTGTCAAAAACAACTTAAAAGCCTGGCTCCAAAGACTTTTATTGTTTCTAAAAAATAGTTTCCTCATTGACAACTCCTGAGGAGAGTATCATATTTTTAACCACGCTGGTTTCAGTTGTATGCATTTTTTAAGTTTTGGGTTTGTTGTTGCCACTACGCCCACCTCACGGATGCAGAGTTTTCTTCCCATTTGTTATTTTTAGGAACATGCGTTTGTAGGAGGAGACTGAGCTCCATTCATAGATTCTTTCTCAAATGGAGTAATTCATGTCAATTGGAGAAGTAATGACAGTCTACTAGTATTATACTTGTATCTATTTTTGCTACCAGGGACGTCTCTAGACTTTTTTCACTGCGACAGGCCCCTGGAAAAACCTGTGGTGAGTCAGGCAGTCAGGCAAATTTATTGCATTCATCAATTTTATTCTTGTTAATGGACAATATGCCACCAGCACCTCTGAGGGGAATCCAATTCTTGGAGTGGCCTGTGTTACCTCCGGCCCCCTCTAGACACACCCGTGTATACTTTATATGTGCTGCAAATCCAGATCGTCTTGACTTTGGTGTGGCTCGCAAAGGTTTGATGTGTTGCCAGGTTAGGGGGTTTGACTGAGGCGATAATTATCATTGTTTGGCGCACTGTTCTCATAGAGTGTGACATGTGGCCTGACTCGTTCATGCACTCTACTCTCTGGAAAGGGACACAGACAAAGCTGCATTGTCTTGACTGCTGCTGTCTGTCAACTTTACGACTTTTGAAGAAGACACGTGAATTACAGCGCTGCAGAATAAAGTAATGTTCAAACACTTAGACAAACTTTATTGATCCACAAGGGAAATTGTGTCGTCACTGTAGCTCAATAGTAGTAGTCTTACAAAGTAATATATCAAAGACAAATACCACTTTTTTTAGAACAATAAGAAATGTAGGAAAACATCTAAAACAGGATAGTATAATGCAGTGCAAAAGAACAGTGGAGCTTCGACATGAACGACATAATGTAATCTTTAGTCTTGAGTTGTACAGCTGAGTGTGGTAGTGCACTCCTGTCACCTTCATGTGGCAGTGAAGTAATGAGTCTATTGCTCCTTTGCCCCTCTACAGTCTGCTGGAGTGGTTGAACAGGATTTTCGGTGATGGAGAGCAGTTTGTCCGGTATCCTCCTGTCTCTCAACGTCACAAACGTCTCCAGCTGACACTCAATCACATGTCCAGCTTCACCGGTCAGTTTGTCAATCCGGGTGATGTCCTTTTAGGTGCTGTTCTGCCGGCAGACCGCAAGTGTGTGAAAACGTCCACATTATGGGTCCAATCTTACGCCTGGCGCAACAACAGCGTTGCTCAAGATGAAGTCGGAATCTTGTGTACAAACAACAGTGCGCCAGTGCTTTCGCCGATAGCCTGAGGGCGTCGCGTCGAGAAAAAAGGTTTCGGCTGAGACATGGTGTGATATATAAACAATGCTGACTATAACAAGCACTTGCTGCTTCTTCTTCACTCAGCCTCGCGCATCTTTTTAAGCGCTGGCAGGATAAACGACACAATTTCTCCCACTGTGAGTTAAACACTGTCCAGCGCCCCAATATAACCATGGTCCTGCTGTCGTGGCAGTATTAAATTACTCGGAAACTCCACGCCGCAGAAACATGATAAAAGCACGTGCCACACCCACCGCCACCCACAGTAGCAGGAAATAGTCCAGTCTGGTACGGTCTAGGAGGAAAAGCTTGGGGAGGGGCCACTGCTGTACATAACATCGCCATGTCTGTCCAGCCTCTGTCCACCCTCTTACTGGTGTAACATGGTAGAAGTGGGTCCTCCTGCACTGCCTCTTTAATTTTGGGTGTGGTTTTCCTTGTGTTTTTTTCCTTTATTTGTTTATTTATTTTTATTAGTTGGCATGTGTGATGGGGTGGGGCTACCTGTTTATTACCAGCTGAACCATTTCCTCTCCCTCATTCACTCTTGTTTGTCCTTTGTCCAGCGGGGGTCCAGGCCAGTCTGAAGACCAGTCGGCCGCTCTGCAGAGTGGGCATGGGGAACAATGGGGTCACAGTACCTGACCGGTGGCTAGGACCCGGAAGCCAGAAGCAGAGCGAGCCGACGCAGCCCGGACCCCCGGCAAGAACATGCAGTACCTGGTGAACTAACAGTTGACTCTTCCCCCGGACGCATAACAAACGCCAACATGCTCCTATCTACTATACTGCCATTTTGTAATAAAACCTCTAAAAACTCAATTCCCATGGTCTCATTCATGGTCCTGGTGATACCTGCAGTGGAAGGGCGTTACACTGGGCCAGGTATGAAGCTGCGTCAGCGCAAAACTCTAGCCTACAGTCTGCGTTTATAAACACAGGATTGGGCTCCGAATGTTTCCGCGAGAGTAACTACAAAAAACTCAAACATGCCAGCGATACCAAACATGGTGAACATGTTCAATAGTGATATGTTTGCAGTGGGTTATCAAAGTAAAGTAAATAATATATCGTAAACCTAATGTGTGTCCTTTAGTCTAAAGTTTAGTCTAACGTGTGTGCGTGTGTGTGAGTGGTTAGTCCGGAGCAAATGGAAAAAAATAAAAAAATAAATCCTATTACCACCTTGTGTGAAGTGCTCCGGGTCACTTGGGTCATGTGAAAAAGCTCCATGGAAACGAGTTGGTAATGTCTCTCTTCCAGGAAAGTTATGTGTCAGGTTTGAGGAGTGTGTTGTTTTTTTAAGATAATTTAACCAAATTAAACCAACTTTTACTTTATGGTACACTGTGGCTTGTATTACTGATAGCTACAGTATATGTGCCCTACATGTTTTGTTGTGTGAGAATAAATAGTAAGAGCATAACTGGTCATTGTTATGCCGAATAGTAACATGTTGAGGGTTATGGGGATAAAAATGGTTGGGGTGATGCCTTCAGGTTAACGGACGCCTTCAGGATTAAGTGTCATAAACAAGGATAAAGGAACTTTTACGTTTTGTTTGAGGTCATGTGAATCAGACAAAAGTGCTTTTGAACACGTGATACTTCTGTCAAAGCACAAATTCTGTCTGACAAAAAACAAGTTTGAAGCAAGTCGCTGTAAATATAAGTTAAGCCTTTTCAACCTCACTGTATGCTACAAGCTTGTCTACCGTGCATATGGCAGCACAGGTTTTGAAATTAAGGAAAAATGCAACACACGCATACGCTTGATTATAACAAAGAGCTTTTCCATCAGGCAGACAACGCAAACAGTGGCCTACAGTTCACCCAAAGGCCAAGCCACAGCCATTTAAAAGGAGATTTAGGAAAAACAAGAACAAGAATGTATCCGTAGTAAGCACATACAAAAATATTGTGTATCCCAAAAAATGTCTGGGAACACACGTTTACCGTATACTGCACATATTAAAATGCATATGAGGAATGGCTAAAAGTTGTGATTTAACAGTCGGATTTAGTGGCCTGTTTCTTAGGGCCCAGGAATCAATCCCTGATTTTTTTGTTTCTTTTTTTTTTTAAGGACACTACAAATAGATGTGGCAACATTATGTATTACACTGAAACCACTGATTTACCAAGGACGTCTGATGATGCCAGGTACAATTATTCATCGGCAGCTTCACTGTCGACTGTTAATGACTTTACATTTGCTGTTTGATATCCGTCTCATTGTTCATTTTCAAACTGTTCCTCTGTTTGATCAAGAAAGCCCTGTCAGGGGACTGCTGTTGTGATATTGGGGTGTACAAAAATACATGTATTGACTGTTGCTATTAGCAATAAAATCACAACATAATTATATATATTTATTTAAAAGTTAAAAACTATAGCGATGTGGTCTCCATGAAATATTTGACCTTCCCAATCACCATGCTTAGATCAAAAACAAATCAGGACTCAATCCGGTCTAAAAAGCCTTAAAAATATACCTTTGTTTGACTAAACTATGGATGTAAACCATGACTAATTCAGAAAATAACACATCCTAATTATGTGCATTAAAAGTATAAATTAAATCATCTCTAATTTAAATCAAAGTCGCCTGAAGAGGCCCAAGCAGGTACATGTAGTACAGTTCGAGCAGCACTGCTATAGTGCATGCACGGTTGGGTATTTGCGTGTCGGTTTTCCGCACTGCATAATCCAACCTCAGATGAACTCCGGAGCTCCTTGTGGATATTCAAGCTGCATGCTTTGGCCTACAGATGTTAGAAGCTATCACATGTGATGATGACCAACAAGTGTGTCACAGGACCCGCAGGCCATTGCCTCGACTGCTCCACACCTTCACTTGGCCGACCTTGGCAGTCTGAAGATTTAAGAGCCCTGATACCATCAAGATATGTGTGTCAGGCGATAGGTCATCTATACAGCTTCTGGACAGGAGCATGCTGCTGCAATGTCAACAATGGCTGCTTCGGCACACACAATTCACTTGAGCAATACGGCTGTCCTGACAACCGGCGGTCTCTGAGGACAACGGCGAGTGTGTTCATCTTTCATATTGCGACTTATTTCTACTTTTTTTTATCTTGCTTCCTGTTTTGGCTGCCTTGTGAAACTGACACCTGCATGTACAGAGGCACTGATCGACACACACACACACACACACACACACACACACACACTGACAACAGATCCCAATGAAGTGCCTAAATATGGTGAACAAAAGGTCTGCAGGGGAGTGAAAGGAGAAGCGGAACAAAAAACAAATAAGTAATGAAATTATAACAATACAGAGAGAGGGGCTGATAGAGAGACAGAGGAGGAGAGGGAGAGAGTAGGGTTGCCACAATGGTGAGGAACAATCGCACCGCGTCAATGGAAAAAGAAAGGTGGGGGGGAGAGGGCTATCTGGACAATAGAGCCGGTGACAGGAGCACAATGGTTGCAGTGTTTTCAATTAGACATTATCTCATAGACAGAGTGGCAGGTCTCATTGTGCAAAGGGGGCTATTTCAGGGCTGCCTTTGTGTGGGCCAGAGCTGTAGCCCCCCCACCCCTCCCTGATCCTCAATCCCCCTCTCTGTACAGCCCACCTTCAAACCGGCGCCCCCGCAGAGGCCGCGCTGTCTTGTGTTCTCGGTGAAAAGAGCGGCCCGCTTTATTTGGCTGGTTATTTGCTCTTCATCAGTGGAGGGCCACAGAGGAACTGGATACAGGAGGCCGAGTTATAGGAACTGAGGCGGCCGGGATAATAGGGCGTAAAGGGTGATTGGTGTCAGTTTGAGGCAGTGTCCATCCTGTTATATAATGCCAACATGTTGACGCTCTTCATCAGGTAGTGTTGGCCGACATAGCTCCCGGCCCAGGAGAGTTTCCGTCAAATATCGTGTACATGACTATCACTCAATCGGGTCACTGCGGTCTGAGTATCTCTATAGGGTAATGTTTGCTAAAAGCCGCTGTGCTTTCGCCTCGACAAGCTTCCGCTGGCAGATGTGTTGTTTTGCTGCATTGAGCGGATGAGGACTCGGAAAACAGGGGCCTGCGGTGAACTCGATTCTCAGAAATAATGCAAACTGTGCTTATCGAATTCGTGCATCTATAGCAAGATGACACGGTCACAAAAAATAGCGGTTACAACAAGTGTCATTCAGCCCAATGCGGTTTGCGATGTAGCATGTCGGTAAAGACACCTTGTTGTAAGTGCACACATAAGCATATCTGTGCTGTCGCTGCGATATTGTGTCATCTAAGCAGAATAATGTTGCTAAGTATTCCACTCTCAGTGTTTATCTCTACGTTGTCAGGGGGCCTCTATAGTTGGCACAGTGCGTCCCCTATCTAGGCTTCATCTAGAGGGTCAGACCAGCGTCAGGGATATCCTGTTAGCATGACAAGCATCTGAACAGTTCGCCTTTTAAACACAATATCATGTTAAACGTGGGTGTCTTCAATAGTCTTACACAAACAAATGACAAATGGTTCTTATTTCAATAAAACAATTATTTTTCATTTATTTATTTGATTCTATAACCCCAAGCACCCAGTAGGGGTGACCCAATACTGGACATTATTTTTGTGGCTAAGGCCTACTTTTCTCTGTCCAGAGTCTATTTCTGTGCTTTGAACCACTTGTATGACCCAACAAACTAAAAAGTACCTTTTTGTTGAGAATTCAAAAGACACTCTTATATGCAGTCTTTGGATGAGTGAAGATAATATTGAATATTGACTAAAATGTAAATTAAGTTTGGTTTATCGTCATGAAGCTGTTGTTGAGGATGTGGATTAATAAGGATCTAAAAATCTAAAGTTCAGATGATGAGCTGCCCATGCTGTCAGATATCTTGATATGAACGGCTGGCAAGAGAGAGCAGTGACCTGGTTCCAGAGGACAAAGTGGCGCATAACAGTTACTTCAGTTGAGGTTGGTTTGGTACAACATGTTGCCTAAAGTTTACACTAACCACAGTAACTAACTGCCATTTATGCCCCTGGAGTTTGGATCTGTCCCCAATAAAAACCCAACATATGCTATTTGTTCTAATAACATGGTTTCTATGGTTTGATAGATAACCACTATGCCTTTTGTGGAGGAAGCAGAATGTTAATAAAGCTCTGTAAAAGGTAGTCAAAACCACACCAGTAATTTAGAACTTCCAAAAAATAGCCAGTAAAATTGCAGAGACCCACAATTGTGACCGCAGTTATTTTGAAAGTAAGGAGATTCAGGTTAAGCTTTAAGTCAGCTACTATGCACAACATTATATGCATTATGTTTAAACTATGAGCTGTACTATATACGATAAACCTCATAGTTAACAGAGATGTTCACACTGTCATGCCAATAAACAATCTTTCTGAACCATTCCAGATATTATTTGACTGTAAACTAATTTTTCTGGAATAACAAAGTGTTGCCTTGTCCACAGATTGGCAGAAAGCTGTGAAAACATAGGGTGAATATGCATATGGTCTTACGGAGACTAATTATTTTACTTTGCATTTGGAAGTTGCGTTTGTGGCCATGCTTGTGAAAGAGTAATATGTCGATATATTTTGGCTTGTATACAGTTTACAATTGATATAGTCAAACAATATCAATTTAAACCTTGTTGACTCTCAGTACCATTTATACCTTATAAGCCACACAGATGGAAGAGTTGTGGTAACCTGAGGGACAACTCTCTCAGTAATTCATGACAATTAACCGCAGTTAATGACAGTATAGTGTTGGCTTTGATTTGTTAAAACATGTAAGGACTGTTTTAAGGAAAGATCCCTGTGGGATCTTGGAATCTCAAAGGGGAGCATGTAACGCGCTGGGAAGGGCAATCATAGAAAAATCCAAATGCTTATGAACGAGGCACTCACTCAAGCTCTTTTTGTAGTGCCCAAAGAGATGTCATGGCAGCGCTCATTGTGGTGGAGCTTCTTGGTCACTGTGCTCTTCGCCTACTTGGAGTGCCCCTTCCTGTGGAGAAAACTAATTGTGACGGCTTCTGTCCGTGATCTTGTCCCTACAATCATGTCTGAGAGCTCATGACAAAGGGTAACAGTTTAGGTGCGTAGATATTGGATTATTTGGATTCAGCTCAAGTCAATAGCATTATTGCAGATGAATTACCACTCTGTGCACTGGGATGATTTGTAGCTGTGAAGAAGCATGAAGAAAAGATAAATATCCAGACCTCAAAATCTCAGGCCTTGGTTCTTAATTGCAAAGTAGGGCTATTCACTATCCTCCAGAAACTTTGCCTCATGGAGGAGAGTAAATATGTATTGTTATTTACCCCCATTGAATAGTAAGGATATTATAAATAACCTATAGAGTTTTATCTAACTTTTTAAGGTTCATTTAGTCAGACACTAGGATTAGAGATGTTTTTACCTTTACATGTTTCAGCCGCAATCTGCAGACCATCCTCACAAGTATCCTTGGAGTGTGGTGACATGTCACTTATCCGTTGTTCTCCCTTTCATCAGACTGGACACGCCCCTTTGAAGAAAGAACAGCTGATACTTCTGAGGACGGCTTGCAGATTGCAGCTGAAACATGTAAAGGTAAAATAATTCAACATCTCTAATCCAAGAGTCTGAAATTAAACTTTTAAGCTATACAAGTAGACACAATCAACGTTACAATAAGCTTATAGTGTTTAATGGCAAAACTAAGAGTACACGTAATACTGTTTGTCAATCTTCTGAAAGTATAAATGTAACCTTTTTCATGAAGTGAAGGTGTATATATATATGTCTATGAAGGTGCAAGTTCTTAATATGAACATTTCATACACATGCTGCGTATGGTGTTGCTTCATTGGCAAACACCATGGTGAATGTGGCTCCCCAGCTACTGCCACAGCGCAGCGCTAAAACAATTTTGCATTGGATCACACAAATATACACTGGCCAATCAGGGGATCAGTGAAGCCCTGTTTGGACGGACAAACATCAACGTCAAACTTTTCCAATCTTTCAATGCAAACTTTGCAGCCTGATGCCATACGTGGCTGAGTCGTTTATTGGATAGAAGTTGGTGGAAATGAAAACGTGGGCTAATACGAGACATGGAAATTGCACTTCACAGCACGATTGTTACTGGAACCGCACCTCTGTCCACGCACTGGCACAGCAGCCTCAGTCACTGTCCATCAGCAAACACCAAACAGCTCCCAGTCAATACATGATAATGAACCTGGACACTGCCTGCGACAAAGTGCCACCACCAGTCCGCATAAAAATGAGCTGCTCCCGGCCAACATGTGGACGTGTGATTCCGAGCAACCAAAGTATGGCGTTCCCATTGCTTTGATTTGATTTTTATTGAGACACAGTTCAGAGGTCACGGAGCATATAGACACAAGAAAGATCACGTTGTGGGAGGATGAGTGCACAGAGCAGACACACGTGAAGTAATTGTGTCTACCTGTCACTTTATGTTTTTATAAAAAATAATGCCTTTGTTTTATGTTTGGACAATTGGGCGATAAAGGGTTAGAGATGTTCGCGAGTCCTGAATTCAAACTTGAGTCCAGTTTTGGCCTTATTTTGACTCAGACATGAGTGACTGCACTTGACAGATTTGACGCAGACTTGGAGGTCTCTCAAAACCCGCATTGAAGGACTTGAGGTTCAGACTGAGGACTCAAATCACACCATATATTTAAAAAAAAAATGTGTTTGAGGATTTTGATGCATTCTGATTTTGTTGATCTACCATTCTCTATCACGACCAAACATTTTAGTCTGGGCGACAGAATGATACACTGATACAAAAAGTCACCAAAAATAAACAGTTCAAATATTGTTTTGTAAGTTTGTAAGTTGGTCTGTGCTAATGTAGCTGCTTGAAATGTATCAAATTCTCTTTGGATGAGGTCTGGTTGATGTTTTGTTCCTTCTGTACCATTGTGTGAAATTTACTTTTTTTATTGCACTGAATTTGGGGCTGGGCGCTCATTAGCTTCTTGCTTCAGCCCACTCCTTTTGAGCAGAATGTATACTGCTCAAATAAACAAATAAACTAAACTAAACAAAATAAAAAGGTCACACGCTCTAATATTTGGTTGGACTTTCTTTAGCTTTGATTACTGCACGTTTCAATAAGCTTCAGCAATGTCAAAATATCCAGTGATGCATTAACTTTTCCCCAAGAGCTTGTATGGATGATGGGAGAGTGTGACCACTGTCTAAAGCCTTCTCCAGCACATCCCAAAGATTCTCAATGGGGTTAAGACCTGGACTCTGGTTGTGAAAATGATGTCTCCTGCTGCTCTCAAAACCGCTCTTTCACAATGTGAGCCTGATGAATCCTGGCGTTGTCATCTTGGAATATGCCAATATGTACTATCAGAGAAAAAGAAATCCACAGATGGAATAACCTGGTCATTCAGGATTTTCAGGCTGTCAACTGACCTCATTCTTTGGGCACATAGTGTTGCTTAACTTGGACCTGACCAACTGCAGCAAGAGCCCAGATCATAACAGTTTGTTAAAGCCAGGGTTGTCCAACCTTTTCTTTCACTCTGGGCCACATATTGAACAGTACACAGCATAAAAGGGCCACAGATGTTGTCAAACATTTAAAAGGCGCATTTAAAGCGTTCTTCACACCTTTAAAGGAATAGGCCACCGTTTTTTTCCATACTGAGATATGTTCTTACCTGAGCTTAGACGAGTTAAAGTGTACCTGTCTGGTCTTTGTGCGTGTGCTCAGTCACGCAAAAAGACCAAAGGTGTTGTTAGCATTTAGCCTCTCCTCTGCTCCTCTATGGGGCCAAACGGGGGTGACGTTAGGAGTACACAGTAAAGTGAAGATATTACTGGGTGGATGTCGAAGTGCGCCTTAGGTGTTATTAGGCCATACAATATAGTACCCCTTTTTATCCGCTTAGAAACTATTTGTGTAACTATACTTGGATCGAGTAACTACACACGTAACCATATTTAAATAGAGAAAACATGGAAGAGCTTGGTCACTTCTAACTTCACCCCCGTTTGGCCCCATAGTGGAGAGGAGGAGAGGCTAAATGCTAACAGTATTTTTGGTCTTTGTGCGTGACTGAGCGCACAAAGACCAGACAGGTACGCATCAACTCGTCTAAGCTCAGGTAAGAACATAATGGAAAAACAGTGGCCTGTTCCTTTAAATCAATGAATGAAATGATTTGATGTTTATTTTATATGGTGTGTGCCAACTCAACAAGAAGCCTGAGTTCCATCAAAAGTCAGTCAGAGGGCCGTATTTGGCCCTGGGGCCACACTTTGAGCAACCCTAAGTTAAATCCGGGTAGCTGCTTTTCTTTTCTTCTTGTCAGGCAGTGTATATACATTAATTTAGACCAGCCATTCCAAAAGGCCGGGATGCTGCAGACCCCTTATTGATCCGAAAATCTTTCGGGGCCCCTATATTTACTATATATTCTGAGGAATTTCTATTATTTTGCAGAAAAAAATACATACCCAGCAACATTTAGGCAAGGCAAGGCAAGGCAAGGCAAGTTTATTTGTAGAGCACAATTCATACACAAGGCAATTCAAAGTGCTTCACAGTTGCATAAAATTACAAGAAAACAGATCAAATCAATCATTAAAACATCAACATAAAGTTAATCAATTACAGTAAAAGGCAAGAGTCCAGATAAAATACTTTCAGTTTTCATATGCTCGGGTAAAAAGAGCTGTTTTCAGCCTGGATTTGAACATTGTCAGAGTTGAGGCCTGTCCCACATCCTCATGAAGACTGTTCCAGATTTTAGCTGCATGAAACTGAAACGCAGCCTCACCGTGTTTAGTCCTGACTCTGGGAACCACAAGGAGACCCCTTAGCCATTATTGTAGGCTAAATACTGGTTTAAAGTAGTATAATGTAGCAAAGAAATGTACTTTTCCTTTAAAAAAAAGTTTTTTTCCATGTACTTGTTTTGTAGACAAGTTTTGGGGCCCCCCTGTAGGTCCTCTGAGGGGCCCCAGACCCCAGTTTGGGAACCACTGATTTAGACTCATTGTTGACAGTGAATTTATAAGATGTTTGTGTAAGCTCTCAGTTCTGCTGGAGTTTGACATTGTAATTTAAATTCAGCATGCGGCTGAATAAAGCCAGTCATTGGAGCCTCTTACATGAGCTACAAAACATCTTCCGTTCTAAACAACCCAGTCCAGATGACTACTTTATGAAGATCTTTGTAAGTGTCGCCTCCTAAAGCGGTTGCCTCTGAGCAGCGAAACATTGAAATAAAACCGTTTCAACTGTAAGGAAAACCTCTTTGCTGTGAGAGGCACGCTTACAAACAGATGGAAGCTAGCCCTATGTGATCCAAAATAATCAGCTGTAATGTCGCATGCTGGCAGCTGAATTCAGTAATTCTGCAGTTTCACTCCATTGTTGAGGCACATTGTTGGAGACAATAATGCATGGGTTTTGAATAGGTGACACAAACAACAAAGCTATTCATCCCATTAGCAAAATCACATAATGACACGGGGGGGGGGGGGGGGGGGGGGAAGAGAACCCGCTGTAATATGAAATGATAAATAAAAATCTCAATGGGGCCCAACAACGGTCTTTTCATCAACTGTTCACACCTGTTCATTTGGAAGCTGCTCAAAAGGGACAATGAAAAGACGGCAGAGGTATTAATATTTGGGGTGGAGCACAATTGTCAGGAGTTTCTCACCTACAGAGTGCTGTTCAGTCCTGGCCCAGAAACCTTTGAAACGGCCCATTCCTGCCCCGCCCCAGTTTAAATCAACACAACAGTGCGTCTGCCAACAATAATAACGTGCTCTATTGTCCCCGCGCATTGTTCGAGGTCTTCAAAGGAAAGGTGGCATCGGTGGCATTTAACTTTTATTTCTCTCAACGTTTCCTTGTGGTTCACATCACTGACACATCAGTCACTGTAAATTTCCCCAGTGTTTCTGTTTGTCAAATGCAATGAAACAACAATAAATCAGGTTTTGTCAACTATGACCAAGTGCAAAGTTAAATAGAATTGTGAAGTACATAACTTAATTATTTTTTTTATCTGGGTTGTGAAATAATTTACTTCAGTCCAAATCAGTCATAAAAAGTTGGGAAATGTAATTAAATTTTTGAAATGTTTCTACAAAAATGATGAATGGATGATAAATGATTGATTGATGAATGATTATCAGTGGGGCTTTATTGCAGAATGATTGTAAAATAGAGATTGACGCTGTGGGATTTCAGAATAGGAGCAAAGCAGGTGTCATGTAAATAAATAGTAAAAGGTCACATTTATAGAACACCTTTCCACCTGCTTTAGGCACTCAAAGTGCTTTACATAAAGGAACTACTCACCCATTCACTGGAGGAGAGGTGGGTGAAGTGTCTTTCCCAAGGACACAACTACAGTGTGCACCTGCCGGATTTGAACCGCAGAGCCTCCGATCACAAGACGACCCGCTCTACTCTCTGCACCACCGTCATATTTCTAACTGCGCAATAGAATTTTAATAGGTTTTTTAAAGTTCTGGTTAAGTTGTCATTATTTCAAATACAGTACATTGTTGGTGTCACTTTAAACATCCACTACCCTGGAGGAACCTGGACTAGAGCTGCTGCTCCAACGCAAAGGCCTGTGTTTCAGCGATGTCCGCGGAGAAGGTGCCCTGGCCCGACTGGACAGTAACTCAAGAGATATAGCTGTAAAGTCTGAACACATTCAAGCGCCCACGTCAGTCAGGCAGATCAGTGCACCATCTCAAAGAAACGGGAATCAAAGGGTAAAACCGGGAGAAAGGGAGAAGTGCAGGAGAGGTTTTGTAATCTGGCAATAGTGGTGTTGTGCCGTTTCCATGGCGACAGGCACAAAGGCCCGTGGTTGGCCATTGATGGCTAATTGTATTCTTCACAGCTCTTTTGTTAATTGTTGTCTGCCCAGCTCCCACTTCCTGCTGGGCCACGGCACAAAGCCACGAACAGGGGGATTAGAAATGGCACATCAGCTCCCAACGCAGCGCCAGGTCCTCTCTGCCTCTCCCTCACTCTCTCCCCTCGTCTCCTCATGGACCTCTGTCACTCCTGTCTCTTTTCCCCCAGTCTCTCTCTCTCTTCTTCTTCTTCTTTCCACCTCTCCTGTCCTCTCTCTGCGTCCCCACAGAGCCGCACCCCCCTTTATCTGCTCACCGGGCGCTCTCCCATGACCTCCACACGTCTTTCTTTATCCAGCCTTTTCTTCACTCCTCCTATGAGGTCTTCACTTGTTCTTTGGCATATTTTTGACAAAGCCGGTTTCTCTCCAAGGCCTCCCTCCGTGCCACGGCTCCTTGCACAGATTGGACATAATTACTGAATATGCGATGACAACAATGGATGTTATAAACTTTTAAAACAGTCACAAATCACTTTACGTATGCATCTTGTTGCACAGGCACACTTTGGCAATTTAGCCTAAAGAAGAAGAAGAAAAAAAAGTATTAGAGATAACACTGGTAAAGAAATCAGAGGGTCAAGTGAAGAAGATATATAATACAATAAAATGCAACATTACCATATGTTAACCCTCATTTCCATTCGTGAGTGATGCAAATACATGGGATGAAGTTAATTCGGAGGTTTCTTTGCCTTGGAATTGTTCATTAATTCAGTTCCATGTGATGATTTTGTTTTTTGCCGAACCATGCACTGACTGAACCCACATCAGAGAAATACAATGTGCTGCTGTGAGGTAGAGGGACAAAGTAGCACAATGGGCTTCCACGGCGAGCTAAAATTAAGATCACTTGTTGCTTTAATGATAACACTTCGGACATTCTGAAGTTTGATACGGTGAACGTTCGCTTGATACATTTGTTTGTCCTTTCGGGAAGAAACAAATCCTGCCCGCCTGCCTGCCATGCACAGCTGCAAGAAAGTCAATCTAAAACAATGCGTATGCCTATGCCCACTGTTCAAGTTTCGCAGTTGATTAATTGTCTTGCCCGTCTCGCCCCCCCCCACCCCCCCCTTCCCTTCCCTTCTCTTCTCCATGGGCTCAACCTGGAAATCCGTCCTCTCCCTTTAAGTGGGAGGTGAGCGCCAGGGAGAGCGCTCTGGCGGTGAGTGGAGGAGAGCCACAGAGGGAGCACAAGTCACCGGGAGTGTGCGCGCGCGAGTGACTGTATCGGGACTGCCCTCGGAGCTCTCAAACAATTTACGCACGGGTGACACTTTCGGTTTGTTCTCCCTGCGTGTCCGCGCGTTAAAGTCGCTACCCCCGGGGGCCATCACTTCTTCTTCTTCTCTCTCCTGAGGCTGACCCCCCACCCCCTCCCCTTCCCCTTTGCCCTGACTGACATCGGGGCTCCAGACTCGCCGCGTCTGTCCCCCCTCCCCAAAACCACCGCCACCACTGCGCTTTGCGTTGCATGCGGTGAGTAATTAAGCGGGAGAGAAGCAGAAGAGGAGGAGGACGAAAGTTTTTTTTTTTTCTTTTCTTCTTCTCTTCCGAAGTCGGGGCGCACCGGGACTGGTGAGTACAACCGCAGCGTGTCAACTTGGAAAACATGTGCTTTTCTGCAAGTTTCGCTCGCAATGTTCCTTCTTCGTCACGCTGTCAATAAAGGGTGCGCTGATAGATCCGTCAATCTCCACACATGTCAAGGTTGGCCTCCATTGCCCTGTGCATTGCAAACTTTATTGTCTCCTGCGTGTTGTCATTCATCATCACGCACCTCAGTCTTATTTTTCCCTCGTTAATCAACCCGAGATCACAGTCTGGGAATAGAAAAGGATGAAGACGTTGTCACGCAGGCTATTTGTGTAAGGTTCACCATTGGCTGTGAAGCGTCAACATTTTTACCCAAGCTTCAGCACCCACTTTGTTGTACCAGCTGTGGTATAGGTGATGCGCCGTAGATATAATGCGGTCACTCATTGGAGAAGAGTGAATCGAGGAAGTTTTTGCCCTTTTGTCCCTTTTGAGCTTCATGGGTTTGATTGGGGAATGTTCTTCGACCACATGTAGCACACAAAAGGAAAAATAAATCAGAAGTTATGTGAATGTGCAGAAATGTATGTGGTACATGGGCTTTAGTGGCACCAAACAGTCTTTGGATGTTCAAGTCCTGGTTTAGGTGAGGCCTCTTTAGTACAATCACATTCTAGAGATGGTTCTTGCAGAGGAAAAACTATCTAAGGTAGAGCATGGTTGTGAATAATAAGCCGGAGTTAGACTTAAGCTTTTAATGATTTCACATATTGAATCGGTTTCACATCGTGTTCATTCAACTTTCCATTCTCTCTTTGTATGTGAGTTTAATGTCGACCATACAATCATCATGGCTGTCTCGACCGGTCCTTGTGTGCTATAAACTGGGGTGTCCCATAATGTATTGAGGGCATTGCAGAGGTGATCCTTTTGCTGCTCTGCATAGACCTGTGGCTTGCGGGGGTGAGCGTGAGCGTTCAGCCTATATGTGCGCGTGTACATGAGTGTGTGCACGTCTCTACAGTGACTGGCCGCGTACAAAGCTGTCCGTCAGCGGGGAGTCCCTGACCTTTCCGTCCCGTCAATCTCCCCGCTCCTCATTGCTCCCATCTCGAGACCCCCCACAGCTGCCGCCACTTATACCAAGTTTTACCATTGCCTTTGCCGATTTTCCTCTGATGGCTCATCTCATTCATCCTAACATTGCCCTGCACAAAGGCATGAGAAAACTTTATACATTTGGACAACAGAAACAATTGGATATACGTTTTGTCCCCAAATGAGTGCGAGACATTTCTCCAACTTGATTTGCACAGAAGATATAATCCATAACCTACTGAAGGTTTCAGACCAACACTTACCATTTAAATTGAGGTTTCTGGTGCACATTTGATAGTAAAGGTACACATTTGATCTGGCTTCTGTACAAACGAGCCTTAAAAGATCGTCATTTTGAATCATAGTCGGAATGCCCCACTGCCTGAATGCCCCACTCCCTGGTCCGAATGCCCCACTTACCCAGTCTGAACGCTCCACTCCAAATCTATTCAAATGCTAACCACGGTAGCAGTCATGTCTGAGCCGGTTCTGGCTTTCTTGTGGCACAGCTGGCTGACTGGCGACCCGACTGTTCTTATCTGGCCCAGTAAAGAGCCATACGCTATAAATCGAGTGTAAAAAGAAATGATATGATGAGTGATAAAGAAATACTTTATTGCCAGATGCGAGGAGTTGAAATTTGTTTTAGCATTTAGACTGGGGTTTGGATGAATAAGGGTATTACATTTTAGTCAGCCTGCAATTCTTTTATAAGCCTGCATAATTCATAGTGTATTCTACTGTATTTTTAGACAAACACGCTTCAGTGATATTTAAACTTAAGTGTAATTAAAATATAGGTTTCAAATAAGAATCCTTCAGTGTACAAATCTCCCAAAATGAATGATAGACATTCCTTGTAACTGTTAGAAAATAAAACAAGCAGAGCATGTCAAGTACATTTTACTTCTCTTTCACATACAACTGTACATTAGTCTCTTTCAGTATTACAGGTATTTGGCAAAGTTGTGACAAACATTGTGTCATTGTTATGAATTCACTGTGTTCAAAGCAGTGAATGGTTCAGTTAGTTGTAAGTAATTTAGCATGTATGCAAGTGTAAACACATACTGGCACTAAGAACTGGTTAATGTTGACAGTTTAATCTCTGAATGGCTCAAAAGTAGAATACTTGCAAATGTTAATCCAAACACTTTTAAGAATCCAAACACATTAAGGCAATGAGCGCCATGTGCTCACAGGTAAAATACAATTACTTTTTATTTGCACAGCCCACAACCAAAATCTGAAGGAAATAAGCCAAAATAATAAAGGCTAGACATGTAACGCAAGCAATTTAATAAATAACTAGCTAAAGAATAGTATCGAAATTGCTATGGAGAATATAGCTCCATCACAAGGTTATGTCCAATTTTGCTGTAGAAGGGCAATATTTGTCTTGTGGAACAGTGTGTGTGTGTGTTTTGAATGCATTCATTTTCTTAAGAAGAAAACAAAAAGTATGTATTACTGTATTCAACTTAAAATGTGAATCTAATATATTATATAGACTCATTACATGCAAAGTGACATATGTCAAACCTGTGTTCATTATAATTTTGATGATTATGGCTACAGTCCATTTTCTAAATATTCTAATTGTATGATATTTTTAATTTGTTTTGTTTTTTTTACAAGCTGAGCCATAATAGTCAAAATTATAACAAATGAAGGCTACATATCTCACTTTGCATGTAATGAATCTATATAGTTTTTAATGATATTCTAATAATTCATGAGCACCAGTACTATAAAATGACATTGTAACTCGCTTAACTTACCATTTTTAAGCAAAATCTTAGAAAAACTTGTCTTTATCCAACTTAATGATTTTATTACTGCACATAACGTCCTTGAGAAATTCCAGTCAGGCTTTAGGGTAAACCACCGCACCGAGACGGCCCTTTTAAAGATCTTAAATGATCTTAGATTAAATTATGACTCACAGAAGGTCACAGTGTTGGTTCTACTGGATCTGAGCGCTGCCTTTGATACAGTCGACCATACTATTCTTTTAACTCGTTTAAAACACATCGGCCTCTCTGGTGCTGTCCACAAATGGTTTACATCCTACCTCACAGACATTCATGGTAAGTGTGGATACCTGCTCCTCTAAGGTCCATAAAATTACATGTGGTGTGCCCCAGGGTTCGATTTTAGGCCCAGTGCTTTTTAACCTGTATACCACTTGGTGATGTCATCAGGAGACATGGAGTCAACTTTCATAGTTACGCTGATGATACACAGTTGTAAATCTCCATGTCTCCTGATGACACCAGGCCAATGGATGCACTTTTTAACTGCATTTTAGATATCAAATCCTGGATGGCAAAAAACGTTCTCCAGCTTAACCAGGACAAAACTGAAGTTTTAGTCATCGGTCCTCAGGCCCAGAGAGAGAAACTTTTACCCAAACTACAGTCATTGTCTTTTAATCCTTCCTCACATGTGAAGAACCTGGGTGTGATTTTTGACTCTGAGCTGACTTTAATTCCACACATTAAGAATATCACAAAGATAGGTTTTTACCATCTAAAGAACATAGCCAGAGTCCGCCCCATTCTCTCTCGGGCCAACACGGAGACGCTAATGCATGCTTTTATCACCAGTCGTATTGACTACTGTAATGCCCTGCTTTCTGGTCTTCCCAAAAAGAGTATCTCATGTTTACAACTTCTACAAAATTCAGCAGCTCGTGTCCTGACGGAGACCAGGAGGCGTGACCACATTACATCGGTTTTAGAGTCGCTGCATTGGCTCCCCATGTGTTTCAGGATCGATTTTTAAAGTTTTTTTAATGGTCTTTAAATTTCTTAATGGTCTTAGTCCTGCTTATCTTTCAGAACTGCTTTTACCTTATGAACTTTCACGGCCCCTTCGCTCCTCCGGCAGGGGTCTCCTAGTTATTCCTAAAGTCAACAGAAAGACTCACGGCGAGGCGTCTTTCCAATATTATGGCCCTCGCCTCTGGAACGACCTGAGGAGGAGCTCAGGACCACAGAGAACGTTCATGTATTTAAGAGCAGGCTCAAGACCCACCTTTTAGCTTAGCTTTTAACTGACATCTATTTATTTAGTCCTAATGATATATTTTGTGTGTGTGTGTGTGTGTGTGTGTGTGTGTGTGCGCATGCACCTGTTTGTTATCTGTAAAGCACTTTGTGATACCTTTCGGTATGAAAAGCGCTTTATAAATAAAGTTTGATTTGATACATAATCAAGTGCATCTTCAATATACTAAACATCAACTATAATAATGGGTGGGCTATTCAAACTAATATGGCCGGGGCATTCAGACTACTTAGCTGGGGCAATCAGACCAATGGGGATGGGGAATTCAGGCAGTGGGGCATTCCGACTAACACCCGTCATTTTACATAACATTTGATAGAAACTGTGCAATAAAATCATGAATCATTATCAAAAAATGCACATTATGGACTTGTTTTCATCCAAAGAATCCGTTTTCAAATTGTGTTCTTATCTGCCCATAATTCTTCGACGGCACCGTTTCATTACGCTCTCAAAAAGAAATAATTGTGTTTCTTTTCATTGATGAAGCGCCTGATCGCAATGAATGGATTAACCATGAACACTCATGGACGCTGGCAGGCTCAGTGTCTTAATTGACGAAATGAAAAATGGTTCGCACAGCAACTGGAACTCCTTGGTGTAATCTATAATTGCACCATGTGATGTTTCAGGGAACATGCCCATCTTCAGAAATGTCTATTCAGGCTCAGTGTCTTTCCAAAGGACACACAGCTTTCTCCGGGCATTCGAACCGCCAACCTTCCGGGTATAAGACGACCTTCTTTACCATCTATCTTCAACATGAGTGCCCTTAAACATATTTCGTGAAGCCCTAATGGATCACCCGCACGTAATCATTTGTAGAGCAGCTTTTCGCTATCTGACCGGGCCCGGCGGTGTTGAGGGAAGCTTTGGCACGTCGCCCCTGACCCCTGACATCTGCCTCTGTCGTGAGTGTGTGTGAGTGCAGGGGGGCAAAGGTGACCCAGTCCATATCAGAGTTTACATCATGGTCAAGCCCTATTCTCTTGTCTGATTGGCCGATCATCCCGGCTCGCTTCACTACAAAGCTTCACATCGCTGGTCACTGTGATGATCAATGTCATTAATTGTGTCTTAAATATTGGACTTTTTTGGCACATGTGTTTCTCCCTTTAACATAATCAAATACAGAACAATTCCCGCTCAATCGTCTTTAGTCGGGCAAAACGGAATGAAAGTCCTTTTTTGTCTAATTTTATTAACATGTTAGCTTGGAGAGAGGTACGGCCTATTATGCCAGGTCATATAGCAAATTATGCTAATTTCAGGGTGATGTTAACATTGAAAGGTTAATTTACATGACAAATATATTGTAAAACATTATTCAACATTTCTGAACTTCCCAACAGCATAAATCGTCATCCAGGCATAATCATTTCTGTCACAGACTCCACAAACATGTATTCATCCTTAGTTGTCCAGATGTATTTATTACAGGCTTTGTCCATTCTGAACTTCACAGTGGTCAGAAGATAACCGCTCCTGAGTCCTGAGGGGTAGAGTTTGACATGCTCTTAGCCCCTCATGAAGAAATTGTTGTAAATAAGAGGGGTTGAATCTAATAAATGGGTCAAGAATGTGTCATTGTAAATAACAGGGGAGGGCTCATGTCATGTCTAACTCCTCCCCTTTTACCAGTGCTACACTTCTTGGATGAGAAGTGAAACATCATTAATAAAACAAATGTTTTCAACCGTTTCCTACTACTCCGACTTGCAGCATTAAAGCAGTACAGTAACTCATGCCCCTAGAGGCCATAAGCGCCCCACTGCAGGTGTCATATCATTTTGTGTTTATTTTTTGTGTGGTTTTTTTTTTACTAATTAATTGTCCGTGAGAGTAAATACTGTGCTGACAGAAAAGACAAAGGGAAAGAGGGATATTGTACATCCGATTACACAATGGAGATAATTTGGCTCTAAATACTGTTTTAAGTGGCGCTAGCCCTCAGTTAGCGTTGCCTGTTAGCCTGTTAGCTTCTTCTTCATGATTCCATTAGTGTGTATTGGTGGCTCTGACCCGGTGGCAGTCAAGTTGCAATTGTGGTTTTCTGGCCAGAGACACCAGGGGGAGATGAAAGACCCTCAAATCATTCCATTAACACTTGTATTACCCCCAGAGGGACTACGAAAAGGATTTATTAAGGTGAACAAGTTACTTAGTACTGCTTTAAAGTCTATTGGACCTTTTTATTTACAGAATGACCTTTGACGATAGTCTGAATTAAAACTATAGCGTGTGATGTTAAGTTATAATTTTCTTTTTTATTATTATTATTATTTTCTCCATATGTTAATCTTTATCAGACTTGTTACGAAGAGCAAACACAACAGGCAGTAATTGCAGTGTTGAAGGTCAGTTTCTCATGACTTTTTTTTTTTCAGTACAATTTATATACACATTTCACTATTCAATGTGACGTTCATGACCAGTTTTTTCCTTTTTCTGTAAAATAAGATGTATTTGCGTCTTACAAAAACTAAATCCTGACCAAAATGAGGCTAATATTGAACTTCGGATGTGTTCACACTCGGCCCACTTAAAGCTTAGTTTTGTGCACCTCGGCTCACTCCAAGTGTGAACGCCACCTAAATTTTGCAAACCGTTGCACGTATGTAAAAGAGTTTACACAATGAGCAGATGTCGGGCAGATAGAAGACCTCAGTGATTCGCCGATTATATATTGTGCAGCCCTAACCAAGAGTTGTTGTTTTTTTTTAGTCCTTGATCTAGTTACAACATTACCATCCCTTTTGAATCAGCAGCAATAACCTGTGCAAGATGTATGTGCACTTCCTGCGTCCATCAGTCTACTCCTGACCCCTGTATCCTCCTGCCATTGTTCAGTGGATCCTATTGAGCCACTCTGCGCAGACAAACAGTACGGACTACAATAGCGTGTGTATGTACAGTTGTGTGTGCGTGTGTGTGTGTGTGTGTGAGGGAGAGAAAGCATTATGAGACCGGGCTAATCACAAAGCCATGTCATGTTTAAATAAAGCAGCAGAGTATTGTCTGCCAAACCAGTGTCCTTAGGTTCTGACCACACGGGCCTCTGATGCTTCACTGCTCTCCTCTCAGGTGTCACCAACATTTACTACTTTTAAGCCGAAATGAAGGAAGCCAACAAAAAATATTACAACTACTTATGGAGGTTGTAAATGCTTTGACTTTGATACAGGACTTTTCATGTTATTGTTCATCTTCACAAATGTAACGGTCACATATGGCAAATTGCACTGCAGTTATCGGGTACAGTATATTAGTTACTTCTCAACTCGTAGGTCGTGAGCCACTTCTTTCGATAGTTATCTGAAAAAGCAAAGCAACATCATCTGAGTCTGTCAAAGTGACGGTTATCAGCTTGTATTCACCATCGTGTCAGCTCTTTTGGCTTATCTAATGCATATTCAACAATAATACCATATTTTGCATTAAGTGAGATAAAATCAATACCCCCATCCTATAGCGCGATGGCGAGTCCTGACGGTTGAGAACCACTGGTCTAAAAGGTCAAAAATCTAAAAAGGATCTGAAAACGGCTAAAACTCTGTGGTTTGGAGGAGACCCTACGAACGTGTTCTCAAAAGCACATGATGTAGCGTTACTCTCGAGTACTAAAGCGAGATGTAAAACAGTATGTCTTGATTATCAAACATGTAAGTGTAAATTTAAACGCAATTGTAGTACTTGCAACATCAGGGTTTCCGCGGGTCATTAAATGAATTATGCCAAAATGAAGGCCTTAAAATATATTAAAAAGCACTACACAGATTCAAACCGGCATGAAATCGGAAATTCTCTCATTTTTCCTTTCGGACCGAGACCGCAACAATGATATTGCTCGACTATTTGTACTGCATGCATTCGTCAAAAACACAAAACACATGGTCTAAAACAAATTCAGCTGCGTTTCTTACTAAAACGTAGCACAAAAGTCTCCCGTTGTGTCCAACATAGGTTTGAATCTAAAATTCCCCCTCATTCCCCTGTTTTGATTGAATGTTCACAAATCTTATGAAATGAAATAAGCCGAGATTTGTGGCATTAAAAACCTAGCATTTAGGCATTAAAAAGCATTAAATTTTACTTGCTACCGGTGTAGAAACCCGGAACACGCCATTAGACCGCTTTTAATCAGGAAGAGTGCCTTGGTTTTCTTTTTCGAAATGTTGCTCGCTAACGTTAAAAAGCACTTCAACACATAATCACACAAACTTCCCGAGCTCTTCGACACATCTCCCTATAGCTTCTTTGTCTGTTTGCATCAACGTCATTGAAATGGAATTGAATCTGAAAACAAAAAAAACTGAAGAAACCCCCCCCCCACTTAATCAGATTGGCTGAGGTGACTCTTCATACGCGTAAAGTAAGTAAGACACGAAAGAGCTCTTATGGAGGTCTAGCCATAAAAATAAAAAAAGGGTAAATGTTGTTGATTCTTCTTTTGTGACACCTCTACTTTCCACCTGTTGCTGATGTGGAGGCTGCAGCGAGCACAGGAAACACACAGAGCTGGCCCTGTGCTCAATAAAGCGCACACTTCTCAAAGAGACAGGGCACTGTGGAAGTCGAGGCAGATGAATAAAGATCCTTGTGCAGCTCAGACCGTATAAGAAAAAGGTTAGGTAAGTGACGAACAACATTTGATTGATTCATGCTAACGGCGTCGCTGCCATTATATGCTAGATGCGTATAGGGCTGCGCGAGACGGACAAAAAGGATTTACTCAATAGGATTTTTCCGATAACGATGATGAGACGATATTATGCAGAAATATGCGAGAATGCGCCGGCGGTCATCTTAATTTGTCACTCGGAAAAGATCATCGTCTTGCATGAACTACAAACGGGCAGAAAAAAAATACTACACATGGACTACACCTCAAGTGTGTTTTTTACTTTTTAGCAGCAGTTTTTGCAACTCTACAAACTACGGTCACGGGCCGTATATATATATATGTTGTGTGTTGTTTTGTGGTTGGTTAGCAGACACGGCATTCGATTTTTAAAAGAACTCAAAAAAATAGTTGTACAAAGAGAAAACATTTGAGACACTTTATTTTTTTTTTTTAAACCAGTTACTCTGCTGCCTGGACACATGTCACAGACAACACGACGTATTCTCTAAATTGTTAGTCAGAGAAATGAACTTTGACTGTATTTTAGGTGTTTTTTTTTTTTTTAAATGGCTTAAGCAAGAAAATTGGCGGCTTTTAATCTTAATTGATTAGTACGAGTCAAATGGTCGGTGTTTGATTAGGACGTGGTTGTCGATCACACAGGTTTCCAACATGTGAAGACTGATGGCTTCAAGATCCACTAGAATAAACTCAAGTCAGTCATGCAACAAATAAATAATTAATAAGGGATTATATAGATTCAATTGTAATACCTAAGTAAAAAAAGTTATTGATGAAAACGCATTAGGAAGAAAGAGTAGAAAAGTTCCTCAGCGTTCACTTTTATCTAAAGGTGCCTGCAGCAGGACGTCCTGCAGCGCCGCGTGCATGAGAAGAGGGCAGGGTGGGTGCACGTTAGATACATGCTCCTACAGGACTGAGTGTAAGGTGTGTTTGATTAAACACTGAGCGAGATCGGAGCTTTTGTTGTGAGGTATGTGTGTCTTTGTGGCGTTATATTTGTCAAAAGTGCATTAAGTACACTCTGCTTTGTCCTCCTGACTGTTCCCATAGAGGCGCCGCATATTGTTGCGGACGTGAATGAACAGGACGCAACATTGTCCCTACGCACTTGAACATCTCAGCTCGAGAAGTCATTGCCTGGCCAAATGTACTTAATGCATTTACAATATATATGCAATACAAGATTATACTATGAAAGCCGATAACTATATTATATTATTTCACTTTCAACTGGTCAGTGTTAAAAAACTTAATGACAGAATAACAATGTTTAAAAAGCTGACATTTAAGGGCTATTTCAATGAAAAACGGTGTCATTGTTGATCAGATAAGGCCAATGTATTATCAGTTTTGTTGCTGTTCCCATTAACCGAAAAATGTTAATGTGTCCGTTTGCATGTTGCCCTGTTCCCAATGCAGTTCTGTTTTTGTTCACTCATTGTAAAGCTTGCGCAACCACATTTTGTTTATTTCAATACCTGATCAGGAAAAGTCACAACTGCTCTATTGATGCTTCGGGACTTGTTTCCTGGTTGATTTACATGACTTATAAAAAACTAAAACTTGAGGCTGAAAAGTAAAAACAAAAGGAGACGCATCTATAGCTTTGCAAGTGCGCGGCCACTTGCAAATGAATTAAGACCGTTGTCTCCAGACACATTTGCATTGGCTTTAGAATAATAAACTGCTGAACTTGGCGTTATTTGTTGATTTAGTTTCTTCTTTTGTTTACGGAAAATATTGTTTGACTTTGTGTTTGTTTGTTTGCAAACGCGGCATCTCCCCATCTGCGGCGCCTTTTCCTGCAGTTGAACTGATAATGAGTGAAACCACGCCGAGTGAAATTTAGTTTGAAGCCACTCAGAACATTAAAGCAATATCAAGGTACAGTCCGAGGTGGTAGAGTAGCTAATAATGTTCTCAAGCAAGAGTAACTTTACATTTAAATCATTTTACTCAAGAAGTAAAAAGTCGTGACCAAAATATTTAAGTAAAAGTACCAGAGGAATTTTCAAAACTGAGTAACTGTTTGAGCCTAACAAACTACATCATATATACAGTGCCTCTCGAAAGTACTAATACACCTTGAGCCTTTGCACATTTGGTCATGTTTACAACCCTAAACATAAAGATTTTATTTTATTTTTTTTTACTGAAAGTTCACACACAAGTAACAGACAACTGTGAAGTGAAAGCAAAATGATACATGATTCTGTTATTTTTTTTAAAACAGAAAAGTGGGGCGTGCATAAGTATTCATACAGCATGACTTAATACTTTGTGGAACCCCCTTTTGCTGCAATAACAGCAGAAAGTCTTCTGGGGTTTGACTCTAATAGTTTTGCACATCTAGAGACTGACATTTTAGCCCATTCCTCTTTACAAAACAACTCAAGTTCTCTCACATTAGAAGGAGAGCGTTTGTGAACAGCAGTTTTCAGGTCTTTCCACAGATTTTCAATAGGATTTATATCAGGACTTGGACTGGGCCATTCTAACACATTAATATGTTTTTTTTTTTTTTTTTAAACCATTCCATTGTAGATTTAGCTTTGTGTTTAGGGTCATTGTCCTGCTGGAAGGTGAATCTCCGCCCCAGCCTCAATTCTCTTGCTGACTCCAGCAGGTTTTCCTCCAAAATGTGCCTGTATTTGGCTCCATCCATCTTCCCAACTATTCTTACAATCTTCCCAGTCCCCGCTGAGGAAAAGCAGCCCCATAGCATGATGCTTCCCCCACCATATTTGACACTGGGGATGGTGCACTCAGGACGATGAGCAGTGTTAGGTTTGCTCCTTATATAACGTTTTGCATTTGGGCCAAAAAGTTAAATTTTTGTCTCATCTGACCAAAGCACCTTCTTCCACATGGTAGCTGTGTCCTCCATATGACTTCTAGCAAACTTCAAACGGGATTTCTTATGGCCTCCTTTCAATAATGGCTTTCTTCTTGCCACTCGTCCATGAAGGCCAGATTTGTGTAGAGTACGACCTATAGTTGTCCCATGTACAGATTCCCCCAGCTCAGCGGCAGTACGTCGCAGCTCCTCCAGAGTTATCTTGGTGCACTTGGTTGCATTTCTGACCAGTGCTCTCCTTGTTCGGTCTGTTAGTTTAGGTGGACGGCCGTGTCTTGGTAAGTTTGCAGTGGTGCTATACTCTTTCCATTTCCGAATGATGGATTGAACAGTGCTCCGTGAGATGTTCAAATCTTGGGAAATCTTTGTATAACTTAACGCTGCTTTAAACTTCTCCACAGCTTTACCCCTGACCTCTCTGGTGAGCTCCTTGACCTTCATGATGTTGTTTAGTGACCAATACACTCTGACCATAGCTCTGAGGCCCTCACAGAACAGCTAGGATTATACTGAGAGTAGATTACAAACAGGTGGCCTCTATTTAATGGTTAGGGCAAGGTGTGAACATTCTGCAGTCATTAGGAATGTTATAACGACAATTTAATGCGCTCAGACAAATGCTGTATGAATACTTCTGCACGCCCCAGTTTGACACATACAGAGGCACTGTATGTGTCACATGAAACTTTTGCCACTTAAAGATTTAAAGTCACTTTTCTTTTTTATACAAAAGTAAGAGTACAGATACTTTTACTTGAGTAATATTATAATGAAGTAACGTAAAAACTACTCCTAGAAGTACAATTACTTCAAAAATGTTACTGTACATGTACTTGAGTACAGTACAACCCGCCTCTGGGTACAGTAGGTCCTATAGCAGGTGATACATTTGCATAAAGTGATTGGACTAACAAAAACGCAACATTACCTTTGCATGTTCGTCTGTTTGTTTTTATGCAGCACGATGACCCACAACGGACCCACCTGTCTTCACTGCCACGTATTAATCATTTTAGAAACATCCTTATGGGACCAGCTCAAACCTAGAACTCAGAGCATAATGACTCTGAGAAAGTTATGGAATGACTACGTAATAATGAAAACTTAAAGTGATTCAAACAAAATCAAACCTTCTATCTGCTAATGACAACATATTTATTTGTCAATTATTTTCTCTGTGGTGATATAAATACCTCCCATGTGCTCAGACAATATTTGTATCTTTTGGAGATTCTTCTTGTCTTCTTGTACAGTCTGTAAGGAGCAGTGGTCCTCCCAGATCTATAGGGGCAGAAATGTGGTCTGGACTATCTTTTCAACATTGTTCTGTTGTAAATGAAAAGGGCTTTTGTATCGATGTTAAACATTTTCTTTAAAAAAAAACAATCAAACTCAAGGTCATGCTAGATTTATACTTGTTTGCTTAATTTGCCTTATTTCAGTTCTTCATGCATTGAGAACAAGTATAGAGAGACTTCTGTTAAAAATATGAAAAATATCAACATTTTTAATTAAACATTTCACCCAATGAACAACATTTAAATACAAGCATTTATTTTATGATAGATATTTTCATCAATGAAAAATCCCTCATAAATGTACAAACATACGTGAGCCTTTGCTGTGAGTGGCCCAGCTCTCCTAAGACATGACTGTAACTTTACCGGGAGAGGGTACGTCTCCAGCTCGTCTCCATGGAGATGCCGACTAAAGGCAGCAGAATTTGAGATTGAATTATTAAATAAAAATAAAAAATAATAATAATAATAGGGACAGTGCATATTAATGAACATCTGTAATTACAATATAAATATGCCAGATTATAGCAAACATGCTATACTCTGCAGTCCCTAGGCATGTGACACAGAAACGATTAAAAATTACATTTACATATAATTACAGGAAGGCACAGACAAAAGTAAAAGGCTGGATTAAAAGTGGTTGCACAGTTGATTTAAACAAGTTCTCATCCAGATCCATTCTTTGATTACCCACTGCAAAAATATAATTGTCTGTGTCGAGCATGTTTTGTGTTGATGGCAACAGTATAATCCAACATGTTACGCAGTGTGCCTTTTTAAGAAAAAAGTGTTTGATTTTGAAAATTTTTACATACATATACATATTTTTAAATGTTAATGTTGTGAATCATAACTTCAAGATCACGGCCAAATTCACCACTTGTACGGCTAAGTAATGGAGACAAACCATCTTCTTTGTCGCGAGGCAGTGCATTGACAGTTCATAGACACTGCCACCTACAGCTCTGGAATGGGGACTACAGGACTGTATAAAAGGTGATCCATCCATCCATCCATCCATTTTCTTCCACTTTTCCATTTGCCGGGTCATGGGGGCCGCAGGTGGTGGGTCCACAGAAGGATAATGTGATATTTTAGTATTAAAAGTTAAAAAAAAAAAAAGAAAAGAAAAAAAATCATGTAAATTACAGATCCTCAGAAAACTCTAAAGGCACACTTTGTTATATTTTGGATTCTACTGTTGCCAGCAAAACATGCGCCAAATGACCAGCTAGACACAGAAAATTATATTTTTGTAGCGGGTAATCAAAGAATGGATTTGGATGAGGACTTGACCAAATTAAATCTCTATTTGGCTGCTTTTAGTCTTCATCTTCATGGAGACGGGCTGAAGACGCCCCGCTCCCAGTGAAGTTACAGTCAGTTCTAGAGGTGACACATGTTTGCTTGTCATTTTTTTAGGGTATTTTACCAATAAAATGTCAGTAATGAAATAAAAGCTTGCATTTTATTCTCTTAAGTAAGTTTCTTTGATACCCATATGACGACAGCCACTTTTAGCGACGTTTCAACGCTGGCCTTAAAAAAGAGAGAAAATCATCATAAGAATCATTATAGACGCGACTGTTTGGGTGCCAATTCTCCAATGAGCTCCCAGTCGAGTTTGACATTTCTCATGTGTCTCCCTGTCGCAGCAGCAGGGTGTTACAGGCCCTCTGTGTGTGTGCTCAGTCTAGTGCAGCGCGTCCATCGGTGCGGCCTCACAGACATGACGTCCCGCCTATTGGAGTTGGTTAAGGCCTATGCGCTGAGCTGTCTGCCGCACATCTATAGCGCACGCTCTTAACATACAACCCTCCTGCCGCCGCTCGGGCCCCGGGTTCAATCACCTGTTGTGCTCCTTTTAGCGCTCAAAGGCGTTTCCATGGCGACGGCTCCGATCACCGGGCCCCTTCGCAAACGCAGACCACCACCACCACCATTACAAACTCCATAAAACACAGCCGCGCGCACAAACACGCACACTGGGGAGCGTGCGCGTGATGAAGCCGCGCTGAATGGGACCGGGATATAAAGTGTGCCGAGAGTGCATTGTGCGGGTCGAGCCTCCTTTTGTGCGGGCTCGCCTCAAGGAGCAGCAGTGAGGAGGGGGGGGGAGAGGCGGTCATAGAGTGAGGGAACGGGGGCTTTGTAAAGAGGAGGAAAAAAAAGTGGCCTTCATTCGGTTTTCTTTTCTTCCTTTTCTCGGCTCCTATCTCTTTATTGGGAGTGTGTTTTGTCTTTCCCCGCTCCTCCTCCTCCTCTGATAAATGCCACAGTAGCCCTTCGCCGGTTGCCACAATAGACGACCTGTTTCAGAGCCTGTTGTGGAGAAGGAGAGGGGCTGGGTGTGTGGTTGTGTGTGTATGTAGGGGGTGGGGTGGGGGGGGGACATGAAAAGAAAAATGGCTGCTTTTTAACCTGTACCTCTGAAAAGCAGAAGGAAGAAAGCAGGCCGATCTCTTTCCTTTTCTGAGGGGCTTTGTGAAGGGCCAGTTGTGTCACCGGCCTATTAATACATCTTACTTACAAAGCTCATGTGGACACACACACACACACAGGCACAACTGACCATTGGCTTGATAGACTTTTTGTTGTTCATCTTTTTCCTTTTAATGATAAACTTGGAGATGTGTTTTGAGCCATTGATGCATGTTTGAGTACATAGGGACACATCTAATGCCTTGGCGCTTAAGGCTCCTCCAACGCTCCTTACGGGTCACCCCAGCAGCATCGAAGCATGGGTCGCATGCAGAGAACACATGTCATTGTACAGTTATCCAATGACAAATAAAGCATCTTACTCTGCCTTTCCTTACCAATTTACCCAAAGCTCCGCCGTGGCCTACTTAACCAGGAAGTGCCTTGATCCACAGCTCCTTTCCTCTTTGCAAACCACCGAAATGTGAAATCCTTCATGAGATGGTGATTCAAAATCAAGCTTTGACATTTTTATTTGTCTACCAATACTATTTTAGAAATGATAAAAACTTAATGTTTATGTGACTCAACTACATCTTTAATAAACATCCACAATTGCTGCTGCTGGGTCTGCCAGGAGCTGTACTGGAAGGAACCAGAGAGTGTTTATCATTATTATTTATTGAACATGGGACTCATGCATGTAAACGTCGGATTGCAGCTATGGGCTAATTTCCAACCGTTGTTGCACTTACACATCGTCTTGGTCTATTGTACATGTTTTCAGTGCTAGGGGAAACCGGCGCACCCAGAGGGAACCTATGCAGACACAGAGACATGCAAGGCCCCGTCCGGCCCGGGGATCGATCCCGGGACCAATCTTGTTGGGAACCATTAAAACTGACCGCTGCACCAATGTGCCACCATATGTGCAGCGCTACAGGTGTCACGTGAGGATCATGATCTGAACTATAATCACTTCATTGGAGAACCTATTGTGCATGTTTTGGATTGATGGAGAATAATAAAGTCCCTGAAGTAAACTCATGCAGACAAGGGAAGAACAAGCAAACTGCATAGAAAGATTCACACGGTCCAGGAATCAAACCTAGGACCTTCTTGTTGTGAGGCTAAAGCACTAACACTCACTGTGCCGCTAGAAGAGGTCCTAAAAGTAACTGTACTGAAGTTCAGTTTATACTTGTAGTGCCTAACCTGAAGGTTGGCAGTTTGTTTTTGCTCCCAGCTTTGCAGAGTGACTCTTCACCCCTCAGGTATCTGGTCTTTTTAAAGTTAGGGTTAAATTAGTGCTTTTGCTGTCAGTAAAACAAAAGAAAAAGAAAATCTTCTTTCACCTCTGGCTTCACTTCATAGTACTAAATACTCTATTATTTTATATATATATTTTTGTCATATAGCGTTCGTTTTTGTTATTCCCCCAAATATTGTAACACTGTCTCGTCACACTTCCGTGACATACGTCACAGTGCGTACAATGCAAATCTTTCCAGGATGTACATGTTTTGGGAGAGTCCCTCATTTAGATTAGTGCAGTTAATACGAGGAAGACTTTTCTGTAAAATAACCCCTTTGTCATTTTTTTAATCTGCCCATCACTGAGTCAGTCCTCCTAACACTGGCCTTTGTGTGATGCCCTGAGTGCAGCAGCACCACTCTGTTTTCAGTCCTTCAAGCGCACACACATGTGAAAAACAAAAAAAAAGGAAGAAGGAAAAAAAAAAAAAACTGCGTGTGTGTTACTTGATGAGGTTATTCTCCGGACTATGGTTCATTACCCTTGACATCAAAAAGCCAAGAGAACAGAAGAAGAAAGGGGGAAGGAAAGGCAGAGGAGTGCATGGCTTTTGTGTCTGCGGCCCTGAGAGCTCATTCTATAATGAGGCCCAGTCAGCAACGCAAGGCAGCGCTTTGTTCGGCCCGCTCTGCAAATGTGTGCGCGCTCAAATCTCTCCCTGACCTCACCAATAAAGAAATGCCAAGCAGCAACACAAAGCCGTTTTGACATTAGTTTATTACGCAATTTCAGAGTGCGTGGAAAACCTTGATTGGACAAAAAATTGACTTGCGTTTACATAATGTGAGCTAGTAAAAAGTGTTTTAATTCGTCTTCGGACATTAGAGACATCAGAGCTTTAATCTGAGCTCTCCTTGGACCTCAGGGGAGCTGAGAAATATCGCGGTGATATCGCAGGTAGTTGTACACCTTGGATCATCGTTTATACATTTTCATGTTGCAGACTTTTGCTTATAATTTCGGGACCATGTTTTGGAATCTGCTGATTTGTCTTTCAAGCTCCCTCTAAAGAACCTACTAAACATAAATATATCAGCCCTATTCCCTAATAAAGCACCCCCTTGCTGTCACAGTTCAACACTGTCACATTTTACAGACATTTGAAAAAATATCGGCCAAAATGATCGGCCATGCATGCATATCGGTCGACCTCTGCTCCAAATCCACTTCATTTTGCACATGTTACATAAAACTTATTTTTTGTTTCTATTTACAAAGCAGGGTAGGGATGGGTGCATCCGCGGGTCCAGATATAGTTAAATAAAAAAGCAAGGCGCTCTTCGAGGACAAAACTCATGAAAACATGAAACGGCAGGAAGAACGCAATGTCCGAGGCACTCTGTTGTTGTTCAATAAAGGACTTTTAACTGAATCATCAGCGTGCCTCGGACATTGCATTCTTCTTGCAGTTTTGTTTTTAATTTGACCTTTATTTATGATGATAATAATACAAAAATAATAATGCAGACGCTTTACATTGCATTTTTCATTCACTCCATACTTGTTCTCCGAGCTACTATTGTCGCCACAGCTGCCCTGGGGTAGACTGACTGATTTAACCAGGAAAGTCCCTCTGAGATTAGGTTTTTCCAGGGGAGTCCTGGCCCTAGAGGGGAACCTATTGTACATATTTTTCAGTAAAACGGTTCCCAAAGTGCCACACATAAAATGATACTTTTTTTTTTTTTTTTTTAGCTCCACCATTCTTATTAACTTTATCCAACCACAACTCTTTTGTGTCAGCCCCATTGAGGCAGAATAACTGTTGTGGTGACTCGGAGGGCGGCACGGTAAGCACAGCGGTTAGGGCTCGTGCTGCACAGGTCCCGGGTTCGATTCCCACCTGGACGGGGCCTTTCTGTTTTGGAGTACAATAGGCCTGGATGAATGAGAGTGTGTTTGAGAGTGCGTATGGAAATTTGCCCAAGGCTACAATCCGGTGTGGCGTGTTCATTAACGTGCACTGTTGTTCCTGCCAATAAACCAATACATCTGAACAACCCTAGTATCTGAAATGTCTTTCTTCTATCGAAAGCTCTACTTGTTCTACTTGTGGCGTTGGCAGCAAAAATGTACCGCATTATACAGTAGATGGAGTTTGACCTTGAAGGCATTCAGTTCCTCCGTATGATGGGACTGAATGCGAGGTGGAAGTTCAGTCTATTTGTTATTGTGATTGTATAATTGAAAATGCGCTATTGATTTAGATTGTTTGTATGGAAATGATCTATTCAGCTATAATCTGATGCAGTACATCTGTCGCTTTGAGCTCAATGTCTCTGTGTGTTGTATACCGAAGGTTTTTTCCTCCAGTTTATTGTAAAAGCGGATATTTGTGTGGGAAAATAAGACCTTTTGTGCGCTGTGCATGAGTGTCCTTTGATTTGAAGTCATCAGCAGCTTTCGATATCCTTCTATTGGCAGGTGAGAGTGTATAGCTGTTGTAGTTTTCCATCAGTGCCGCTTATACTGCTCACCTAATGCACCTCATGATATACAATTAGCTCAGTCAGTCGGAGGTTTTACCACTTGTACCTCTTATTTTTAGACGTTTATTGGACTAGTTTCTCTTTTGCTGTTGCCAAATTATTGCCGAATGATTGAAAGATCAAATGGACCGGAGAGCTGCACTCAAGCCTTTCTCCAACGTAGTGGTGATATGCCATAGAGAGTTTGATGATGATGATGATGATGATGGCACTTCAACAGCCGTTTTTCAGCAAAGTGCACTTGTTTTCGGAGCTGTTAGAAGAGCAAGTTGACTTGAGTTTACAGTCTAGCCATGACGTTGCGGTTACAGCGCAAAAACACGTGTGCGCTTGTTTTTTTTCTTTCTGAGGCCTGAGAGTTTTGATAATCTATGCCTGAACAAAGAATCCCATATTTGTTTGAGAGCTTTGCTTCGTCAGCTGTACCACTGGTTCTCAAACTATTCACACCGGGTAATGTCTCGTAAAACAATTGACTTTCAAAGTTCAAGATCAATTCAGGACTAAACAGAAAGTGCAAACCTCGTCTTAAAAAGGAAATTCACCGAACTTAAATGCATCACTAAAAAGACTTTCTCTGAGGGGATTTTTTCGTTTTCTTGTTTAGTTTTACAATAAGTTGTTTATTAATGAAAAAAAAAAAGTACAACAATTTCGCCGCCTTTTTTGAAATTCAAAACTCAATCAATCTAGATGTTAAAAAAAAAAATCGTTCAGTTCAAGGCTGGAACATGTGATGCTACTTTATTGTTGTTGTACTTATCCATATCGTCGCATTAACGTGAGAAAAATGCACTTTGAGAAAAACGCCCTTGATATTACAATTTCCCAAATAAATAAACTTTGAATCAGTGAAATAATGAAGCGTGTTTTTGTGAAGATCAGGTAGTTTTTGGTTTCCAGGTGAAAGTTTATAAGACCAATTTAGCCCAAAACCTGAAAACTGTAGTGTCTCCCATTAAAAAGAATAAAGTCCATGACGACCCTGAGCACACCTGAAGACACATGTAGCACAGTTTGAGAGCCACGGATCTGTGTCAGTGCTTCCATCGCGATCTCTATCAGGCTGTATAGGCGAGGGATACCTGCCGCAGGGTGCGTGCTAATGATGCAAATGAGGTGGGATTTGAAGAGGCGCATTGTGCGTGGCTCTTACGGGGAGAGAGGGTTGTTTTTTGTGTGTGCTGTGTGTGTGTGTGTGTGTGTGGAGGGAGGGAGGGAGGGGGGTGGGGGGGTGGTTGAAGGTGTAGGGGAGGGATTGTGGGTCAAAATGCACAGGAGAGTAGAAAAGACACGCGCTTGCACCGGCACACGCAAAACTCACTATGACTTGTATCAGCAGCTCCTGTCCACTCGCTCCGCAGCACTGTAGGAGCTCGGCAAGGCCATTCTGCTTTGACAGGTTAGTGGACCGCAAGAAAAATTAATTGCTTTTTAAAAATGTATTCATATTTTCATTTTGAAGCACCCTTTTAAGATTTGTTTTTTTTTAATTGTAAGCTGTGAACATTTGTCCGTCAACCTCATCACATATTTTTTGGTGTTTATTTGATTCAAACGTGGAAAGTTATTCTCACTCAAGAGATGTATTCTTTTTTAATGTGCTTGTGGTTATTACAACATTTTACATTCACAAAGTAGAAGTATATTGGATTGTTCCTAAGTTTTGTGTGTTTTTACCTCTGCTTTAAAACATCTTTTGTTTAATGTTGTTTTGATTCTGGACTTCAGCTGCCAACGGCAAGTGACTTCCCCAACAGAGGAGGCATGCTGAGTGATGTGGAGTTCAGCTGGTGCCAGGCCCATGGGCACAGAGGCACTGTCTGGCACCCACACGCTCCATTTTTTGATCAAATAACGCACAGCACGGGGCCAATCTGCAAACATTTGTTTAAATAACAGTTTACATTTGTCTTAACACGACCTGCAACTCGCTGAAAGAGTTCTTCTGTTCAACCGCAAACATGTTTACTGCCAAACAGACTGTGAGGAAATCTAATGGCCGTGTTTTAAAGTGCGAGCAAACTGGTTTTGGAAACATGCTAAGATCAGGGTGTGAAATCTTGTCTGCTTTAATGGACAGCCAGCTGAGTGCGGCGCTTTGAATCTTTCCTGCAGGGAACCTTCTGCCATTGCAGCTGTCAGTCTCAGGGCTGACAATGAGAATGCCTTTATTTGTTTATGGCCAAGCGGAGCTCTTTACATGTTTCACTTGTCCCTGCTGCTCGGAGCTGCTGAGTGTGGCTGCTGGCACTTTCGCTCACTCCTCTGTACGCAGCCTGCCTCTCTGCCTCAGGCTGAAGCTGGGGAGCCACAAGAACCACATAAACCCAGCAAGCTGCTTCTGTCAGCCACTGAGGAGGGGAGGAAAGAGTGAGAAGAGAGTCAGGAAACAATGAAAGAAAAGGCTACAAAAGAATGAACAACAGCGGGCTTTAGGTTGGCAGCTCCCTTGGGGAGATGTCGCAGTTTACATGTTACAACTTGTTGGTAACTGAATGTTTTGTGTAAAGTGCTCTTGTGTCGTGGGAAGTCTAAGGTTTCAACGTTGTCAGTGCTTTAAAAAGATGTTTATCAGTGCAGCAGTGGCACGTCCCTCCTCTGTCGACCATGTGCCCCTCCGCTGCAGCCACCTTACTGTGACTCAACAACACGGTGTGCTCAAGCACATCAGGGCTTTGTCTGTCGCTATAGCTTAGTTTTCCCATTTAAAATCTCCTCTTGCCGCTTGGCACATGGGTTATTGTTGGATGTCAGCGTTCATTCCATGGCCCTTCATGCCTTTGATAACAAGCCTTTTGATAGGGAAATATTCTAATACATGACAGGCCTAACCTGTAACAGGAATAGCTGTCATTGTGTCCTGCCAGATTCTTAAAACCTCACCTGCTTTAGGGCCTCACACTCACTACAAGTTAGTATATTGCATTTTTGAAGTCACAAATAGCAGCTTTTGGCCACTTTGTTCTTGATACAGGGCACAGCAGCTGCACCCAGGCTTTTGAAGAGTTATTATTTTTCCAAGAGTGTGGTGACCACCAGTTAAAACTGCCCTATGTTTTATGAAAGCAGTCAAACATGCTGTTGTGATATATCACAAACTGAGGAAAGCGCTATTCAGACGGTCCTTTAGAAACTCATACATGTGCAGGCAAGGCAGGGTTCCACTTGGTTGCTTCAGAGAGGAGTTAAGTGCGTATTTAACCAAACGCCATGGAGGTACGTGATGACCTTGGCTGCCTGCATTGTTCAAGCTAAGATGCTGAAGGTATTGTTGTAAAGAAAGCCTTTGTGCTTGTAAAATGCACATGCACAAATGCACCTTAACTCATTCCTGTCTGTCAGCAGCTCGCGGCGCGCAGATTGTGAGCATACCTCACACACAGAGCTGAGGCGTGTGAAAGCCACCTGTGGCAGCTCCACTCTCAGCCTGTGGAACGTGGAGGGCCCCAGGAATAACTGCAGTGTGGGACAGCACCCCCTCAGCCTCACATTCAGACCTGCCCACAGGGCACTATAAGACTCACCCCCGTGAGAACGGCAACACTAGCCGTTGAACTGAAGGCAGAGGCTATTTCATGTCAGTGATTACCACTAAGACACCTGTCACACTGTGTCGGACACGCAGCCAGAAAGGAAGAGTCTATTACTTCTCTGTGAAATGCCACAAATAGTTTAAAATCCCATTCCAGTTGATATTGTTTATGCCCCATTACAGTTCCTATTGTTTACATAGTGCGATGAGTTCTTTGCAAAATGCAAAATGAATAAGCAGTTGTCAGCATTTGAATAGAGGCTTTTTCATCCTAGTAATTGATGTCTGAGGACTGTGGTGCATTGTGTTTTAATGTTTGTATATCTGAGATCTGCACAGTGCACAGCCTGTATAAAATGAACCCGGTGCTGGTGGTGGCAGCTGCAGTGGCCAAGTCGGCAGCTCCTTTCCTGTTGCAGCTGTATTTATCCGGCTCAGGCTCTGAGTGTCGTCTTAACTTCACGTCAGCTGTGGGAAATGGATTATGATTGTGACTTTGAACACAAATGTGCTCATGTGACATGGGTCGCTGATCTTGTGCACTAACTTAGTCCTTTGAAATGTCTTAAGAATTCAGTGACATTGTTTAACTTTGTTAATGTCAAGAGTATCTGTATGCATTTAGTTTTAAAACCCACTTGTTACTTGTTTATAAAGGAAGGGGATGAGATCGTAAAGCATTCACAGTATGATTATGTCAGTTGCTGAGAGCTACTTTCATACAGTGTGATAGCGGAGTAGTGATGGCTGATTCAGAGGATGGATCTAAATGTGTTTTAAAGCGTGACAAATATCCAGTCCTGCACTTCCACAGACCTGTTGCTCTGCTCCCACAGCGCACGCAGCTGGAGTTATTTTAGCTCAGTCATAGTGCAGCTGAACAGTGTACCGTGAGTCTTGGACCCAGCAGACAGGTGCTTTTGTTTGGTATAGCTCCATGTGTCCCGGTCAGAGATGTGGTGTGTGTATGTGTGTGTGTGTGTGTGAGTGCGTCGGGGGGTAATCATTACTATGCTGGGCTCAGAACGGTGGCGGCGGCGCTTCACATTTTTGTGCCGTGTTCCCGAGTCGGTCGGCACATTCCGCTGCCATTGTTCTGCGGCCTGTTTCCTGCGGCCGCGGCTTTTGTCAGCCTCTCCCCCATTGTCCTGGCTTCCTTTGTTCCCCCGCTCCAACAATGGCTTTTTTCTGCCTCTTTATATATATGTGCACTTTTTGCCCTTGTGTGTTGTGTTTGTTTTGTTCTGCTGTCTGCTGTGTTTTTCTTTCCTCCCGCTGCAGGGCCAGGAAATCAAACTCGCACACACACTCACACACACTCACTCACATGCACACTCACGCACGCGCACACTGATTTGGTTGTTCCCTCACTCTACCTGTCCTCTGCTGCTCTCAAAGGTGATGTGGGGCGGCCTCCCCTTTAGACCTCAATTATTCACTGTCACCCTTCAGACGGTTCGAACAATGGCACTTCCTCCACGCCACCTCTGACCTTGACATTGGAGCTGACCTAAATTAGTGGCATTCATGTCGCCCAGTTCAGAGTATTCATATAACCCAAAACCTCACACGTTTTGCAAGTGGTACCTTTTCTGATCCATGTTTTAGAGCAGATGATAGATTTGAATGGCGTAGCTTATCATTTCTAATAGTGTGGTTATTGCCTTATTGCTACCTTATTATAAAATGTACACGGTGAGATCAGAAACTCTTGTGTTGGCTCTCAGTCATTCAAAATAATAGTAAATATAGGTATTTATACAATTAATCAAAAACTTTAAAAGGCCTAAAAAATATATAGAAAGTCCATGTTCTGGGCTTGGCGGGAGTAAAACTATAGTCATCACTCCACACTTGGGCTAAAAGGATGATAATACCTTTAAATGGACTTTACTGAAATCACAATGGAATACCTTAACTGGATGTTAGGTTGATCTTTGATAAGAGCCACTGCTGTTAATGAAACTGGAAGCATCCCGTTGCTTTATGTTTCGGAACCTGCTAATTCAAGTGCAGTCATTCTCATCATGGGGCAGAGGATATGAAACGCCTAAGTCGAATTGCCGCAGCAGGTGTCCCGGGCGCTCCACCCTCGCCTGAACAACTTCTTCTTGTGTGTTCGACAGAATGGTTGAGCCCAGTCCACCAGCGCTGCAGCTCCCCTTGTGCGGAGACGTGGCCATGACGGCAGTGGGGGTCAAAGTGGAGCAGGACGAGCCCTCAAAGACCTCTCCGTCCCGCGACTGGACCGGGAGCCACCTGCTAGAGACGCGGCAGCTGACGCCGCCCCTGTCCCGCTCGCCTTCGGTAAAACAAATGAATGAAAGACATGAAAGTAATGCCCTTCACAAATACTGAAGCCCTGGCAAATATGATCTATAATGAACAATATATGTGCCAAAATAATTACAATAAATTACCTCTTTACCACAGTTACTACCTAGGAATTACCGCTGTAGTATCCTTGAAGTATCACAAGTACCAAAAATGTATCACTGTAATTACCTAGTAAAGAAAAACAGCCGTTTTCCTGTGTTGTCGCTGTACACAATAAAATAGTACCGCTACGACGGCGGTTACTTTTTCCCTATTTAACATTACCTTTAATTGACAACACCGCGTATTCAAACTGGAGGAGGAGTTGAGAGTCGTCAAAAACTACTCTACATAAACTAATAATTAAATACCAGGAATTGATGACACATCAAGGAGTTAAACAAGTTAAACGTTTATTTCTCTAACATGTCATCTCAATACAGAATTCTGTTTTTCCTATCCATCGTGAGTCTGCCTTCAGCCGTTCCCATGGTCAGACTGACTCTTCCTGGGGAAGCACAGCACTCCACATTCCATTGTCCACAAGATTTCCCATTGGATCCCCAAAGCTGTCCATTCAGTTCCGTCGTAATTTGACCCCTTCTGTCCAAATGGCCAGTGGACCGGGTGGGGGTTGCTGTGTCTTGAAACAAAAGATTCTGAGGAAACCACACCTTTCTGCACTGAATGACAACTTTTGGTTAGTTTGCTAAATAGCCAAAGGAACAAAACATCGTATAAAAATATTATATCTCTTCAGACCCCCTTTTTGACCTCCCAAAGGAGGACAACAAAACCATAATATTTTCAAGTTCACAAAAGTACAGCCTGTATCAAAAATCACAGTACAATTTCACATATTATAACACCAAAAAAACATGTTCACTGTATGTAGGGCATACTCAACCAGCCGCTGAGTGGTTTCAAAATCATCTCTCTCTTCCCATGTGTAACTTCCGCTTACTAATCTTTCCAGGCGGAACTCAGCTGGTTTTTATTCCGTGTCAATGGTACATGTCAACTTTTATGTCCCCCTGGGACCGTCTCTGATTGACACAAAAATAAACATTCCTGCACACAAAACACAGCAAGCGCAACAACACCGAACAGTGTTGTTTAGATATTATCTCCACCACAATATTCTCCATCACAGCCTTGTCGGGGGTCGTTCCATTCATATCTCAAAGCCTGCCGTACTCTTTCCAAGTACAGGCTGGGACCACCCCCTTCTGGCGTTTCCCTTGTCCCGAGCTCCGTGTCCCCCTGGGACGCATCACCCATCGTATAGATGCCCCCAGTGGAACCCAGAGCCCTGGAGACCATGCTGCGAATGAGAGGCACAACACAACAAAACAAAATACAACAAAACAAGAGCATTACACCTATAAGAATACCCACCTTTTGAAGGATATGGATCCAGGAACCGGAATTTAACCAATTTAGCCAGGTCCACTGAGGACCCTGGTCTTCTTGAGACGCGAGGAAGTCTTTGAGTTCCTTTACTTTATTTTTAATGGCTGTCCAATTGCCAGTTTCGTCGGGGAATATATGTACAGCAGTGGTCAAGGCCAACTGCTGCGCACATACCACCCTGTTCAGCGTACATGGCGTCTAACGCCACTCTACTTTGCATAACCACAACAGCCACTGCCTTAAGTTCTGGACTCCGTTCCATTTGGTCCAAGATGTCGCCTATTACCTCAGTTAGGTCCTCCAGGATCCACCATACCTCATTTAGACGCTGCATGGAGGACGCCACACCGATCATAGGGATCAGCGTGGCGATAAATCCTTTCCCATCTCCGAACAGGGGCTTACGGCCGCCGTTATCAGAGAAAGGTACGTATGATTGACCGAGGGTACGGTTTCCCACCTGCAGGGTTGAGTTGGTAATCATGGCCGTGTGCTTAGCTAATTTTACCCATTTATTCTCTCCTGGTGTATGACCCCCCATATTGAAAGACCGTCGCTTCCTAGATCCATCTCCCTCTGTGGAAACAGACATGTTAGATACATCATAAATCACAGGTTTCAAAACAGCATATTTTGTTCCTTCTTTGTTTTCCCATGTTTTTATCATTTTTTCTGTACAATGGGTAATCCAGTCTAGGGTGTGTTGGTCCGACACTGCTTCTCTCATTTTCACCAACATTGTACCTGCATTGTTGCAGTAGATGACCAGATTTTCTCCAGGTGTTTTACCTACTTCTTTGCATACCTTGTAAAGGGCCAATTTCAATTCTTTGATAGGGTGTCCTCTGACCCGTCCCTCACAACTATGTGGATCGTCTATTTTTATTACTGTTGGTATGATGAGCAAGCAAAGAGCAAGTGTCAGGCCCCACACCCCGTATGGACACCTTAAAAGGTCCTGGTTTTAAAACCCAGGCCTTAAGTCCATATTTGTTAGTCTTTTTTATGTCTTTGTGACCGTGTGGGTCGGGGTTGGTGTCCCCCACCCCCTTCAGTGGGGCTGTTAGACCCACTACCATATTCGTCAGGATGTGTCAACCGTCCGGGATGCGTATGAGTCCAGTGTAAGCCGGTTTTCTCAGAACAGGGCTTCAAGTGTGACCAGTGGTACCAGTTGTCACGCCCCTCTACCTTAACTGCGGTGGCAGTCCTTTGAGTCACTTCAAAAGGTCCTAAGTATCTGGGAGCGTCCAACAGGTCCTGGTGTTTTTAATGTAGACCCTCGATGGTAAGTCCGCTCAGGCAAGGTCGCTGAGTTAGACTTAGGCGGGCACCCGGGCATGGCCATTTTTTATGCTCTTCCGCTGATAACAAGTTCGCAGCCGCCACGTCCACCAGTCCATGAAGGGTTATTAACTGGGTGTAAAAAGTGGAGCCGGACGCCCCGCTCTGTACATATGGAGGAGGGGCCGATGGGGCCAAAGCGGGAGCTCCTCCGCTCGGGAGGGGCTCTCGAATTCCTCCCCGTATTGATTCTGTCAGGTCGTTGTCTCGGTTCATGCTCCCTCCGCGTCCGCTATATTTTCTACATCACTATGCTTTGGTCAACTTTGATTATTGTAAGGCGCTTTAGAAATAAAACTTGATTGATTAATTTGGGTCAAAAACTCACAATTACGACCACTCACAAGCACCCACCGAGACAAGGAACCAACAGAGATCTGTAACAGAAACACAAAAGAACAGACGAAAATTACAAAAACAAAAATTCTCATCAGGGCCGCTCACCGTTAGAACGACCATGCCAGCTAATCTTGCAAATTATGGCTGGACTCAAAAACCTATTTAACTTAATCTATCTGTTGGAATGCTAGGGTCAATTTTATCTGGAAAATTCAGAAATTCAGGTTTCATTAATCTACAGAGAAAAACTCTCTTTTAGCTTCTGTTTCCCACATTTACCACAGATTCTGTGTGCACTTCAGAATCACAGCAAACGTAAAAAACAGAGTATTATAAATTGATTTACCTATCTGAAACTGAAATCTTAGTTGGCCATAACATTTGTCAATTCGTCACTTTATGTTTTCGTTTGTCTTGTCATTTAGATATATGTGTATCAGTTCCTTCTCATGCCAAAATAAACCAAACTATAATAATTTCCCCACATAAGTAACACCCCCTCTTGGACTGAGGACACTCAGTCCAAAAAAGAGTCACGTAACATGCATAAACAAGTGAGACCTCAATCCTTGTACAGGAAACACAACAAACCAACTCAAATTGCACTGGAGGTAAATACCTCCGGCACCTACATAACACAAAGAAAACAATAGCAAAATAACAAATGTCAGGTGCAGGCCAGGGAGGCTGAAAGTGGGAAGAATTGGGTCGACAGGGCGAGTGAGAGGTGGACACCACTCGTCAGGTTCGCGACCCGGACAGCATGTGAGGTCCAGGGAGTGTCCCCAAAAGGGATCACACCAGCACTGGTGCAGTCCAATCGCGGCAGAGGACCGTCAGACAGGCTTGGGAAGGAGCTCTCAGCGGCTCCCAAAGTGAGAATAACAGTCACCTCCAACCTGAGTACACAAACTAATGAGTGTAGATGGTTTCAATAGGGATTATAACATACATTTTCAAGATCAGTGTCCACTGGATTCCCGTGGAATCAAAGAGGAGTCTGATCTCAGGCCCCAAAATGGCCTGTCAAGGTCATAAAAGTTTCCTCTCGATCTGCTCACGGATTGACGCCAGGAGCAGAGCAAGAGAAAGGATCGAAACCCAATTCACATCAGCTTTTTTTTTTTTTTTTCACAGTTCTATCACATGTCAATGCCCTCTAAGGCATCAAATTCAAATTTTGTATTAAAACATTCAGACAAATGCATTTAGTTGTAACTGAAAGATCATCGATTCAATTTAGTAAATAAACCAGCATCAGTAGGTCCTAAAGACCATCTTTATCTGGTGCATTAAGATATTTTCAGTCAGTTCATAAACACGTAATTCTCTATCATGGTGTCGTGGAATGATGTCCCAAAACGGACATAAGTCTAGCATTAATGTCTATAGAGTAGGCATACATGGATGGAGAGTACAGGACATTTTAGAAACTTCAATTTCTTACCAATCTTTTGTTTCACTCACGCTTTGGTCATGGAACAAATTCTTTAGCCTATTGTCCAGGAGAGAGAGCAAACGAGTTATAAACACATCATATTACTGTTCTATAGGGTGTAAACAGTTCGCAGTCACACCTCGTTTGCCTAATTAATTTTGTTTTTTAAAAGGACCATTCACGTCCACTAAGGTTAGCCTTAAAAGCTTTTCTATATCATTAAAGTACAGTGATCAATGGGTGGGTGGCTTTGGCAAAGTGAATGTTTGATCCAAGGTCAAACGTCAGTTGTACAGTCCTTCAGCTCTTCCCAGTAGATATATCTGCATTCAGCAACCACTGTCAGACAGCAAGGTGTTTGTCCAATCAGGGAAAAGTCACTGTTAGTCCATTCAGAGAGCACAAAACTGTTGCTCTCACTGTCATCAGCATATCACATCCGAGGAGAGAAACAGGAGTCTGAGTTGGCGTGTCAGATTCAGTCCTGTGAGCTGACTAGGCACTGGCTTGGTGAAAGGTTGTGGGTGGTCTTCCTGTATCCACCCAGTAGATGGTGTCCGTTAATGATCACAGTCTCATAGTTCACAGATGAGTGTCGTTCACCTTTATCCACCAGCACGTCAAGAGTCTGTCCGTTCACCTTCACAGGTAACAGTTCTGGACTCCCATGCCTCTGAACCCAGTAGCAGCCAGTGATGAGAGTAGCATGGTTCCCATCAGCGTTGTTGTAAACGCCTCGATCTCCTCGAACGTTGTTGGTCATCTTTGTCTGAAACAATCCTTGGCCACAATTACCAACACCACACCCACAGGTCACTGCACATTCAAGTAAACTCATTATTACTCTTTTTTCATTATTACTTTCATTACTCGCTCCTTTAAGCTGCACCTTTAAAAGTTGCACTCATTTATTTCAGTTCAATTTTGCTCTCGCTTCTGGTCAAGGGCATTCTCAAAATGTATTCATTAATTTATTTGGTTGTCTTTAACAATAATTTGAATTTTGCATAATTGCTCCTTCATAACTTTTGGTAATGCGTCCAAAATGGCGCATAAAGATCAACTTAAACTCTAAATCAATAGTGGTTTGTACTTTCAATCAATGTATTCAAACTCACGACAGGTCTTCCCTGCTTCAGTTTTCATTCCATGGCGCCACCGTGTGGAGAGAGGTTCTAATTTTTTAGCAACATCTCTCAGAGCCCTAAATGCTCCGTTAATCACAGGCTTAAAAAAATAATAGCATTTGTCTCACACTAATTGTAGATACTTGTCCTTCAAATGTATGCTGTGGAGACATAACTACCATCAGCAGAAATGTTTCTCTATTAAAAAACAAAACAAAAATAATAACTTTTAAAACAATAACCTTTAAAACAAGAAATTTGGTCAAAAAATGTTCTTTTTTCTACTTTTTGTTTTGCAATGAGGGGCGGAGCAATTTCTCCACTTACCCTCCTACACGGATGTCTGGGCACAAAGGAAAATGGCCACTTTCCCAATGCGTCCATCACTTCCCGTTTAATCAGTCCTTTGCTGCGTCTACACAAATGCAGACACAGCAAATGCACTTTTAGTGTCACTCCGGACACACTCAGTCACTCTACAATAAAAAGAACATTACACAAAGAGACAACAAGACACAATAATTTCCACAAACAAAACAACAGTTAACAAAAAACCAAACAGACTAACAAGAACAACCAAAACAATGTAGTATTCTCCCCCTCCGATCAACAAAATCAGATAAGTGTATAAAAATAAAAACACGCGTTAAATAGTATAATGTGCCTAAAGTCCGATGCCTTTCAATGAAAACCTAGAGGCCATACGGTTGCACTACAGCGATGGCGGCCAGAAACTGCGGTATTACAAAACAACAGCCAAATAACAGTACCACATGGAAAAAACTAAATGCTAAAGCTAATCCTTTGTTCTCAGAGCTAACTTAGCAACCTCGCACACCAACAGCAAACAGATCATATTGAAAACAAACCATGCACCACACTTCAATAAAATCCTACACTACTACACAGAACAGCCTTCAGTGTCCACACACCGAGCTGGGTTTAACACATGTGTGGGTTTAGTACACGTTTATCAACAATATGCTGTATGCTAACGCACTAAGCTAACCATGCTGTATGCTAGCGCACTAAGCTAACGAAGCTAACGAAAGCTAACAAAGGCTAATATATAGAATTCAAGAAACCCCGTTTCTCAGGCCTTCAACCTATTTATAGAATCACCGTTCTAAGGGCCTTCAACCCGTCTTTTAGACAGACCCCAAATCTGTCTACGATTATTTCAACGTTTTATTTCAGACCGTGCGTCCACGGCCTTGGGCGATTCTGCCTACGTGCATTTCAGCTTTTACAGGGGTAAAACCCAACGCGCAGCCCGTTAATTACTCGTAATTTCAGTTTATCCCACTTATTTTGTCTTCTGTGGTATCTAAGATATCAAATTATAACGTTTCTTTCCTTAATTCCACCATCAATTCACAGATTACACCACACAACAGACAACTCCGTTAAAAAGTAATCTAAAATTTGGAAAAATATGCCAACTAGACGTACTTTGAGACTCACACAATAGTAGAGGTCAAAAGCAGTCTTACCTTAAGCTAGAATGACGTCCATGAAATTGTTGTTGTATGATGTGGAAGAAAGAACCTGGTATTTCTAACGCAAAATGGGTTTTTTTCTCGAAGACCGAACCTCGTCGCGTCTCCGTTTGACGGCTCTTCAGCACCCCCTGCAGTTCTCCCGGGGTCACCACATAAAGAAAAACAGCCGTTTTCCTGTGTTGTCGCTGTACACAATAAAATAGTACCGCTACGACGGCGGTTACTTTTTCCCTATTTAACATTACCTTTAATTGACAACACCGCGTATTCAAACTGGAGGAGGAGTTGAGAGTCGTCAAAAACTACTCTACATAAACTAATAATTAAATACCAGGAATTGATGACACATCAAGGAGTTAAACAAGTTAAACGTTTATTTCTCTAACATGTCATCTCAATACAGAATTCTGTTTTTCCTATCCATCGTGAGTCTGCCTTCAGCCGTTCCCATGGTCAGACTGACTCTTCCTGGGGAAGCACAGCACTCCACATTCCATTGTCCACAAGATTTCCCATTGGATCCCCAAAGCTGTCCATTCAGTTCCGTCGTAATTTGACCCCTTCTGTCCAAATGGCCAGTGGACCGGGTGGGGGTTGCTGTGTCTTGAAACAAAAGATTCTGAGGAAACCACACCTTTCTGCACTGAATGACAACTTTTGGTTAGTTTGCTAAATAGCCAAAGGAACAAAACATCGTATAAAAATATTATATCTCTTCACTAGGATGCACCACTGTTTGTATCTACTAGTATCACAGTACATACTTAGTAATTAACACTGTAGTATCCTTTCAGTACCGCAGTAAGCACCTAGAATGTACTGCTGTAATAATCTAAGACCACCATAGTTAGTAGTAATTACCACTGTAAGTACTTCAGACTTACTGGCCTGTGTTGGAAAGTGCTACCGTACAAAAGCTCAGTTTCAAAACTGTATGAACCCATTAAATTTTTTATTTCTATAAAGTTATATTTTTTATCAAGTATATGCACTAGACTTCGAACAGCAACATCAAGTGACTTACCACAGATTTAACCAGTTATGGAAACGTATATTAGAGGTAAAAGAGTCCCAATTGAGGATAACTTGTGTTTTGCAGGACGGGTCTCCAGGGAAAGAGCCCTCGCACAGACTCAGTCCCACGGCGCTGAAAGAAGCTCCGGAGCGACAAGATGGACAATCCAATCTCAAGGAAGGTCGGAATGACGAACCTTTTTTACAATGTTGTGTTACCATTTACAAGCTCAGTCCAATATTTTACTCAGCATTCGAGTTAATTTAATCTAAAAAACAAAACAAACTGGTCACAGTGTGCACTGGCCAAACGGCAGCTTTTAGGCACCAGCTCATTCCTCGAACGTAAAACTAAACTGTCACTGACTTTTCCCGAGTTACAAATGGTGCCTTTGTCAGTTGTACAATCCATTGCATTTTCTCTAGTTGAGCATTACAGTGTAACTCCTCATTTGAAAGCTAAGACCAACTAAATCCAAGCTTCTTCCTCGTTACGATTGTCACGGTTTTGTCCTTTTTGTTTGAGTTTTCATCATGTTTTTGTTGTTTTTCCGACCATGTTTTGGTCACATTTTTGTGTCTTGATCACTGTGGAAAAAAAAGCAAAAAAAACTAAATAAAAAACAATGAAAACATGATAAAAATCGCAACAAGAGCGACTAAAACGTCAGTTTTGTTGATTTGTGTAAGATTTAGCCTTGCACTGTTCATTTAAGAGAACAATTATTTAAAAACTGACAAACACAGACATAGAGTATTTACACCATTTACAACCACCCCTGCAATATATATATATATATATATATATATATATATATATATATATATATATATAGTTCCCCAATCTATAACAATGAATCAGTTTGAGAGAAGACCAAACTGCTAAACCAATTCGAGAATGAGATGATTCAAACATATTTGGGTTTGCAGGTTCTATAATAAAAAATAAAATGTGTTATTGTTTAGGATATTTTACTAAACAATAATTGCAGCTTTTTGTGATTTGTTCATTGCGATCGTTGAAATTGCGAGTATATCTTTCCATTCATCTCTTTTCCCTGTTAAGACTCTTGTTTACACTGCTCCCGTTGTTCAGAAGTTGATGTAAACTCGGTGCAGTCATGTGCCATCCACATTTAGACAAAGCGGCCGGCAGAAAATCAATGCTTTAAAGTGATGGTTTGTTATTCGGGCGATTGAATGGGAATGGGCTGTTTTTCAGTTCAGCTCTGTTCTTTACACGTGGTGCGAAAGGCTGCTCCTTGACACTCTCTATTTTCTCTCCCCTGGACTCCACGCCTTCATTTCTTTAAAAAAAACTCCCTCCACTCGCTGACCTCGGCTTGTTCTGGGTCCCAATATCGACCCACTCAAACACTCAAAACTTTCTCGCCGGCGCAAACAAACCCTGGCCTCTAAATGTAATCTTCTATAGCCCCATTAGCACGGCGGCGGAGAGGTGCTGCGTGCTGTCAGGTAGACTGTGATTGACACTGTATTTGGACACATAGCTGCCCACTCAGTCCATCTTGGTGCCGTCTTGCTGAAGTCTTGTTGCATTGCTGCTTCTTTCAGTCATGCCGACTATTGAGAAGCTGCTGAATACTGACTGGAAGGAGAAGCTTCTGGACAAAGGCGCTGCAGTGGGGGGACAGCTGAGAGGTGGGTCTTTGCACAATAATACAAGTTTTCTCTGTTTACAGTATTATTTTAATCGCTCTTGTCTACATTTCTTTTGTGTCATCTTTGTTTGTAAGACTGCGGGCCGTGTTTCTTAACACAGGCTTTTATCATCATCTTGTACCTGGCGCAGTAAGTGGGTTGAACGGGGGCTGGACACATGCCATGGCCAATGGCGAGGTTTTGTACAACAGCTGTCCCCAAGCTCTTTCCTCCTACAGACCTATATTTTGCACGGATCGGAGATGAGCGGGGGTGGCGGTGGGTGAACGGGGGCGTGGGAGGCGCACGTGCTGGTGTTTTGATTACGTTCCTGCAGCGTGTAGAGCCCCGCGCAGCGCTCTTCAATACCAGAGCCAGCGCTCTTCAATACCAGCTCTGTTTTCTCTGGGGACACGACCAATGTTGAACTCACAGTGGAATCAAGTTTGAAAATGCTGAAATGAAGTATGTGAGGCTGTTAATGTAACGATGAGGAGAGAAAGGGGGAGGAAGCAACAAGTGCTTGTTGCTGTCACATCACGCCTCAGTCGACCCCGTCTTTCTAAGCCACGCCCCCGCGCCCTGGCCCCACGAGCACTGGCGTCCCGTTTTCACGCGAGCTGACCTGCTGTGCCAAAGTAGGGGCCAGTCTGCATTTGAAACACAAGATCGGGCCCCTATGGGCCCAAGAGTCCAGATCTTTATCCCACTGAGAGTCTTTGGGATGTGCTGGAGACGGCTTTACGCAGTGGTCACACTCTCCCATCATCAATACAAAATCTTAGCGAAAAATGAAGGCGGTTATAGAGCGTGTGACCTTCTTTTGGGTCAATTTAGTTTTTTGGTCAGGCAGTGCAATTTTAAAAAGTAGATGTACAAAGTCATTGTTATAGTTATTAGTAAAAGTTTTTTTTAAAGTACTTGGATGTTAGAGCATATAAGTCTGATTTATGTGCTAGTGTTGATGTAACTGCACAGACAAAACATAAAATAGAAATGGTGTTCTTTCTAAAGAATATGGTTTGAGAATTAGATGAAAGAAATTATTCATCAGATAATTTACAAGACAATGAATTGAAGGTTGAGTTAATTAACTTTGAATCATTTCCACATGAAGCTTTTGTTACAGATTTACTCAAAGGGGAAAAGGTAAACGCATGTTTCAAAGGAAATATTACTCAAGTGCAAGTAAAGACCACAGTGTTGTGGAAATGTGAAACAAATGTTCTTCTATATGCATATATTTATAGATTTATAAATGTGTAGCGTAAGAGCTTGGATCCTCCACTGTTAGCCCGTACTTGTATATGATGTCATAGTTAAGTGACCCTGGCACCATGTCCCGTGCAGGTACCCCTGAGTCTCTGGCAGAGAAGGAGCTGCAGTTGCTGATGATGATTAACCAGCTGAGCGGCCTGAGGGAGCAGCTGCTCGGGGCACACTCGGAGCAGAGGAACATGGCCGCTCTGCTCCTGGAGAAACAGCAGCAACAGATGGAGCTGGCCCGGCAGCAGCAGGAGCAGGTACATGCACAGAGTGCTGCCTATGTCCTACGTCAATCAAAGAACATCATCCAGTGGTTCTCTGGCCTTTGACCCCCCCAAAAAAAGACTTGTTTTGTTAATGAATTAAGTAGAATAAAGGAGAGTACCAAGTCTACAGTATATATGGGAGGAAGAGAATCTCATTTGTATTGCACTTTTCACAGACACAAGACACCACAAAGCATGAGGGACAATGATTCAAGTCAGTGGTAGAAAGTTACATGCAGTATATCCAGGCCTGGCTGCCGTCGAACCTTCTGTGCACCTGTAACCACTCTCTCACGCCACCGAGAAAATTGCTGTTTGGTTTAACTGCCTGCCTAGCATTATTCATTGTAAAAATAAACTCAAAAATAACTTTTCTTTGTTTCAAATGCAACACGAAATGGCACTTGCAGTGTTTTGTCCCACGCCCTTCTCTATTTACTGCTTTAGAACAAACACAATTACCTTAATGGCTGTGCTATTTATGACATTTTTGACAGATTGCCAAACAGCAGCAGCAGCTCATCCAGCAGCAGCACAAGATCAACCTGCTCCAGCAGCAAATCCAGGTCAGGCCCCTGTCTCTCCTCTCTCCCCTCACGCTGCACGGACCGCTGTCACGTCAGCGCTGATGTGCCCACTTTTGTCTCAGCAGGTAAACATGCCCTACGTCATGATCCCGGCGTTTCACCCAAACGCACAGTCCCTGTCTGTGACCTCTGACCCTCAGATGACCCTGCCACTGCAGCCGATCCCGTGCAAACCAGGCGAGTGTTCCTGATGTGAAAATCAACTTACGTGAACCTTAAAACAGAAAAGACCTGTTCCACGTGTGATTTTATTAACATAGTTTGTGAAATCCATCATCATCGGGTTGTTTCTCCCTCAAAAGCTTAAAAACACTGTTTTACCCGCTGGTGTCATTAAGTGGTGCCGCCCTTCTCCACGTCTGTGTTTTCAAAGAAAATACATCATCCACAAGCTTGTTAGCATCATTTCAAACCTTAAATTGTCTTCACTACAGCTCTGGCTAAGCTCTGGCTAACCACTATATTGTAATTTGAACTGTTTTACTCCAGTCTATGTGTTCTCTTTTGTCAGCAATGGCATAATCTTTGCACAAAATAAGCAAATTGTTAATATGAATTTGTTTCTTAAAACTAAAATTGAATTTTTCCAATACACATGAACGCTGTAAAAAATTGTGATGGGCCAGTCCAGTTGATATTTTGTCCCCTCTAGTCTGGCCCTGCCCTGTGTTCACTGAGAGTAAAGGTCTCGATTACTTGGGCCACTCTCCATAAATGTTTTTAGAGTTAGAAATCTAGCTATGGTGTCCAATATTACTGTAAAGGTGCATTACATCAATGAGGACTTTTCTGAACGACTCCGGAAGAAAAGGGCAATAACGACAGAGCGAGCCATGGGTGATTATGCCATTATCAGTTGTGATAGACTCATTGTGAAAAATTCTGAGCCAAGGCCTTGGCTGACTGCTAGCTCATATGTTTATCATTGTTCTTATGTGAAATGGAACATAAATAATAAATGGTTAAGCTTGGCTAGGCAAGACTGGCTTTGAACTGAGAAGAGAACGAAGTGATGCACAGCAGACTGTCCTGGCTAACAGTGTAAAATGGCTCAGTTTATTAAAAAGCTCTCATTGACTAAAGAACCTGTCTGCCTTTATAATCAGCTGACTCTGGCTAAAGCCAGACATGGGTACCATATGAGACAAGCTGTTCTAATGCATTACTCACTGCCTTTACCAAAAACTAATGATTTGAATAAGTCAGAGTTGTAGAGAGCTGTATCAGTGTGGAATTGTGTGGCTCCATCCATCTTCTTCCACTTGTCCGTCCGTTGCCGGGTCGTGGGGGCAGCCGTTGGAGCTTCCCAAATCACACTGCACCAGCCCCTACGGCTCCTCCTGCAGGTGGTGGGCCCACGCAAGGACGGCCTCACGATTCTAACCAGGCCTGTTGGTCTCTCATATGGAGCTTCTGGACCGCTCTTTGTCTGACCCGTCACCTAGGACCCGTGTTTTATGGGAGACCCTACCAGGGGCACGAAGCCCCCGATAACATAGCCCCCAGAATCATTCGGATGCTCAAACCCCTCCACCACGTTATGGTGGCAGTTCCAGGAGGGGGTGGAATCATGTGCCTCCATTTAATACTGATCAGTAAGGAGGAGAGATTTAAAAATAAGTTAAAACAGGCGATACAACGGACTTTGCTATATGAATTTAAAGTTTATTGTACTTAACAAAGTCATGCTTGTTTTTGTTTAAATTGTACAATTCAAAATCCCTATGATGTGTGTGTTTATTGTGCATGTTGTCTTATGTGGACCCCAGGAAGAATAGTTATTGCTGCAGTAATAACTCGTAGGGATCCGTAATAAAGACATGAATTCCCCTTTTTGTAATTGGACAACTAACAATACAGTGATTACCTAGCACTGCTCCGTCTGCCTCTTCACCTGAATGAAGACCAAGCACAATCGCAAACTTATCAGTATCATTTTATTTCTATAGCTTTTCAATGGGCTCTTGTCTCTCAAGGTTTCTCTGTGCTCTTTCTTCACTGCGAGAACATTGTTTTTTTGTCTGCGCTTCCATGGACTTTTCTTCCGGACCATTCTCTGTCAGAAAAGTAAACATTCAACTCGTCCATTGTTGGGCGAGTTGACGCCTTCAACGCTTTGAAGGCCAAAAACTGACAACTTTTTGCCATCTGCACAGCTTTATTAACCACTGCACTCTCTGGAATGTCCTCCTTGTCTTCTTTTAACACGGTTTGAAGAGAAACTTAAGTGTATTGCCGCACTCCAACTCAAGGCCCATTTTATATATAATGGAAAGGCATCGGTGAGACACAAATGTGGACTTTAGAGGAACAATGGCGATGATAGCAGCTTTCACTCCTGTACAGTTACAGGCTATAAAGGGCTCAGCTACAGAGCCGCAGCTTTGTGCAGCGTGCCTTTCACAAGTCTTAAAAGCTCCTTCTGCGTGACCTCGTCTTCGCTTCTCCTTTCAAAACGAAATCTCACGAGGCCAGTCTTTGAAACACTGTAGGCGTAATTTTAAGGATAGCCATTCATTTGCTTTTTATATTCCAACAAATGCCGATATGTGTCTATATGGAAGAGCACTCTGTTGTACATATGTACAGGATGGGAGAGTAAAGGGCTTGTCAGTACAAGAGGTTAACATAACAATCAAACAAAAGCATTGCTGTGAATAGGGAAGAGGTTACCTGCAGGTGATGTTGTTTTAACCAACTTCATGATGATGATGATGGGGTTAGGGTTGAAGCCTGTTTTCTTTGACGATTTAAAACCCCATACCTCAGGTGACATCATAACTTTCTGAAAAGTCCACAGAATTTGTCCTTGGCATTATGCAAATTATTTATTTACTCTGGCAGGATTGTAGTCAGCTGAATGAAGGGCTGTTTGAATTGGAGTGAATTTTTTAATGGAGTCGATGTCAGCACTGTCTCCGTTCTCGGCATGACAACGTGTAGGTCTTAGATTTCAAATAAGGCATTACACTGTTGCTCTGCAGTCGAGAAGCTTTTAGATTTGGGTAAAGCTGAACTGGAAACAATACCCTCAGTTCAGGCGGGCGGTAAGAGGTTCATTGACAGGTCGATCAACCAATGCTGTGGCAGTAGCAGCACCTGATCTGGAGTTTGTCATAGCTTCCCTTGCGCTGTAAAAGATCTACGCGCCTGGATACATCAGCTGTTTGCCCGCCATTCACCAAAAGTGAAAACCGCCGCCTTTTATTTTAGACGGGGTATGTAAAAGGCCATAAATCACATTAATTAACCACTTAACTGCCACCCTAGGGTTAAAGATTAGGGTTAGGGGTAACAAGTATTTACATCAAAGTCTCAAAGCATATTGACTGGAGAGCTTACAGTCTATATGCCAGTGTAATGGCTAATTTGAAAGCCTAGACCTTCTAGTTTCTAAAAATATGTGTGAGATCTGTGTGAGTGAAACACAACGTACGTTACATTTGCCGTTCTTAACCCTAATTATATCCTGATTAGGGTTAACTAACCCTAACCCCCTGATCATGGGAGACGGCAGTTAAGGGGTTAAAAGCTATAGTTACTTACTGGGCGGCACGGTTGCGCAGCTTGTGCTTCACAGCAAGAAGGTCCCGGGTTCGATCCCCACCAGGACGGGACCTTTCTGTGTGGAGTTTATTTATTTTTTATTCATTCATTTACCACAGACACACACACACAGTCACAGTAGACATCGAGAAAAAAACGGACAAAAATGTGTGTGGAGTTTTTTATGTGTTTGAGTAAGTTTCCTCCGGGTTCTCCAGTTTCCCCTACCACTAAAAACATGTACAATAGGCGAATCCTCCTGCCAGGTGATTCTGACCACCAGCCTGACTCCGCATCTGGAGATGGGTCCCTGGGCGCAGTACTGCAGTCGCCCACTGCTCTTTCAGGTTGCCCCAACGGCCTCGAGGAATGGGTCCAATGCAGAGGACAATTTCCCTTACGGGGACAATAAAGTACACCTTAACCTTTTAAAACCAAGATTGGTCAATTTCTTTGCCATTTTGCCCTTGTTAAGATGACTTTCACGTTAATTATGTGATAGGTTTGTGGACCCAACTCTAATCGACAATAATAATAATAAAAAAAATGTATTTTGCGTTTGGAGAATGAGATTTTCAAAAGTGGACTCAGTTACAATAATGATCATGTAAGAGCCAACTAAGATCTCAATCTAGATTTCCTGAATCGTCAGTGGACAACTACGATCTGTCAAAATGTTTATTTACCTTGACAAAACAACGTGCCCGTGCGCCGCTTTGAGAGGTGTCACTCAAAAGCCAACTTCTTTATTGAATTTGCCTTTTGTTTATGTTTTGCAGCGGTGGATTACCCCATGCAGCTGTTGCCGAGCCCGCACCCCGCGCCCACCAAGAGAGGCAGCGGCTCCTACAGACAGGTACCTCCACCTCGAACACAGGAAAAGTCCCACTCACATACGCCTAATCCGCACAAATACATGATGGAGCGCAACCTGCATCAGTGAGTGCGAGATGTTGATGATGTGTGTCAAAGTGGCTCTTAGATTAAATAGATAATGGTGCTTTTCTGGTATTTTGGAGCTGAAAGGTTTTTGGAATACGCCACACCCAAAGAAAGGTTTGATGAGTGTGCTCCAGTGTGTGTGTGTGTGTGTGTGTGTGTGTGTGTGTGTCCTGTTTGCACGGCTGCTTCTCAAGCGGAGATAGACCAATAGAGCTTAAGTAAACAAAAGGAAAGAGAGGATGAGGTGAGCAGCAAGACAAAAGGACAGAAACGCTACAAAGGTGTGACAGATGCGCTCCGACATGCCAGATCTGCTGTGCATAACTGGAATACACGCACGCCCTTGCCCTTTGCGGTTTAGCCTCATTGTGTGCATGCGTGTGGCCCCACCCCGGCTCATCTGCTCTCGCTGTATGTTTAGGAAGCAAGTCAGCCATTGAACCTGACCTCCAAACCTAAGGGGCTGGAGAGGGGGAAGACACCCAGTCCCCAGGCGCTGGAGCTGGGCACACTGGGGCTGCACGGAGCCTACCGACCCAGGGACATCCAGAGAGAAGTGTCCCACAGCCCGTCGCGCTCCGCCCTCAGTGAGTGCATGAAACTACTCACCCTATATGCAGAAAGGATTGATGTGGTTTGCAGAATAAAGTCTGAACTCTTTAATAACAATAAGCACTAATAGCACACTTACTCACAGCACAGTAATAAGCATGGTAATAGGCGGCAAACAGTACTACCATGTTTATGATAATTGCATAGAGACTGTACACACACGTCATTAATGTAATGGTAATATGACTAATATTTAACCAAGCTTACACCAGTATAAAGTCAAATGCAATAAGTGCGATAATATAGATAGAAAATATAGATACCCCTTTGAATGGTTTTCTGTGGTGCTTAAAAGAAAGAGGCCAACTCAAAGTAACTTTCCCAGTGTGTGAAGAATGCTACAAAAATGTATTTTATAAAGGAATTATCGCTGTAATGTGTCACAGTTACAGAATCTTGTTTTGTCTTTTCTTGTTGGATAGAACAGAACAAAACTTCAAACAAGTTCCTGATTACATTTTGATTTAGATCAGTAGTCCTGGCTTTTATTGTTTCTCTAAAACAGTGGTTCTCAACTGGTGTGGCGTCAGATCACACGATCACCTTGGGGTGACAAATGCGACTTGTGAAATATAATGTAAAATATTGTCTTTTCCTCCAAAATTGTTGTTGAAAAAGTATTAAAGAGCCTTTATCATGCTATTTCAGCCGTTCGAAAGTAAACTATAGGCGTATATGATATGCTGTACCTCTACCACTATGGAGTACTCATTTTTGTGAGAAATATAAATATTTTCTGGGGGTATTTTTCCAACACGGAAAAACGCAGGGAAACGCCTGGATTCAGTTAACTCCGCCCCTCTCTCTGAGTTGATGCCATCCATGCAACAATGGCAGCAGCAAATATAATTATCGCAGCGATAAGTGAAGTTACTTCACTATGCAGTTATAAGGAGTTGACATATACAACACAGCTTCATAAATGGCTCACACACATTATCATTACCATTTGGCTCGGGTTTTGATTTACCTACTGCTCTGGCCTCTCCATCGGGTGTTTTTGTTGTAGGAATCGCGCTGGTTATAAGAGTTATTCCACTTTGGTTCTGGCCAAGGTTCTCCAAGCAGCCATCGGTGAAATGACAAACAGATTCTGGCTGGTTGGTCACTGAATCCCGGAGAGAAATTCCAACTTCTGGCGAGTGGACTACTCTTTAGGAAGGGTGAATAAAGTCCTGCACCGCTTGTGGCCAAGTGCGCATTTTCGCCAAGACATTATTGGTAGGTAAGGAAAAAAGAACCGGCGGTGTCTATAGTAGCCACTTCTTCACAACTTCGCCGCAAAAATGACTGTTTGGACGCTCAGGTGGTGTGTTTGTTTACCCTGCAGGGGCAGCGCCACTGAAGTATATACGGCAGCGCAGACACTTTCTTACAACAGAAATAATGAAAAAGCTGTTTAACAAATTAAAATCAGGCCATAAGGCATTAGTTACAGACGTCGGGCACTTCCTGGTTTTACAAGCTTACGAAATTCATGTAAGCTTGGCATAAGCCAGTCGTTTACCAGGGGAGGGCAGAGCAGCTGCTCAGAGAGCAGGATTCATGTGGATTACTCAGACGTAATGTGTGAATAAAGCCAAAAAGGAGACTGCCGGTGTTTTTGATAAGGAAATGGCATTACATGGTTAAAAGTTGATTTTGCATGATATATGACCTTTGAATGAGCCAAAAAAGCTCAAATGATGATAGTAATTTTAACACTCAACTCGTGATTCTATACTTTTTCTGCAAATAAATATTAAAAGAAATGTTTTCGGTGAAAGGCTCGCGACTCCCTGAAAACAGTTCCCCAACCCACTCTTGGGCCCGACCAACCAGTTGAGAACCACTGCTCTAAAAGCTTTGAAGATAAATATATATTTTTTAAGTTGGGCTCCTCCATTTTTCTGCAAAGCACAGCATAGTGATTAGGCACATTTTTACGACGGGTGTTTTTCCTGTCACGACCAGCCACATTACACGGTGTGCTCATATTCAAACCGAATGCTCAGACCATTGCACTACTGCAACCCCTTTAAAATACTCTGTAACAGTGGTATTACGGTATTGGCCTGACGAAATGAAAATCGTTCACAAATGTAATAAATTCTGTCAAAATTTGTAATAATATAGTTATTAAGAAACACGCAAAATAACAGATCATCTAACATTTTAGAGAAAACTGTACAAGAAAAATAATGTATTCGTTTTTTTGAAAATAAAGTCAGATTGATGTATTATTACATAATGGAGTGAATGTATTACCTTTGTGAACGATTTTCGTCTTGTCAGGCCAATAATGTAATAACCTGCCAAAAATGTAATAACTTATAAGTCGTTATTATGTTATTGGCTGTTATTGTGATTATGAGTGAAATTAAATGCACCTTTAAAAACACCACCTGGCTTTACTCAAGATCAAGTTGGGACTAAAATAATCATTTATAAACAGGGCGCATACTATCTCTTAACCTTAATGCCCAACTTAAAAAAGAATAAATGACACCATCTCTAATATAAACAAATAAAGTATGATTATGCCCACGTATAACACCAGCGATACCATTGCCTACTACTGCACTGTGTTCCACAAAATAACATTGTGGCGGCTTCTATCAATCCGTCAGGTTTCCTTGGAGACGGTGATGTTGTGACCCAAGCGATCCACGACGCCCAGCAGTTGTTGAGGAGCCACGGCAAAGACACCCGGGACAGAGACGGTGGCGGAAAGATGGTAAAGCATCTCTCACTCCACTCGCATTATCTATTCATAGGCACGGGGGAATACGTTGACGCTTGGCGATATCTGACTTCGCGTCCCATCAGTCTTCGAAAGTTTATTTAGCCTCATGCAGAGATTAGGGTTACAGGAAGTGGTTTAACGGCTGATAGACACCATTAACAAGTGCAGGTCCATTACGACTGCTGATAGATGATACTGTTTGGAGAAAGTTGTTTGGAAATGACAAGGAAGTTTACCGTCTTGGGTTTCCATTTTGGGGTTCCGACCGAAGCAGCTGTTTGTTTAGGATCCTCTGTCAGAGTGGGAGATCCGGGACAATGATACAACATTTGTCAAGCGCCAAGGTTTGGGTTTCGGAAAAGAAAAATAACTGTAAAGTAAACATAAACTAAAGGAGTTTTACAGTTGAGCACCCTTGGATGACTAGCTGAAGACAAATAAAACACCGGGGCAACTAAGAAATCATATAAACGGGACAAAAATAGTCTAAATGACGCATACAACAGCGTACAGTAGACTGAAGGAAGAGCGTTTGCCAATGTAATACATGCTATTGTTCAAAATGACTGCGGCCACTGCTTTTCCATCTTAGCATGAAATATAGCTACCGTTTTTCATGTCTTGTTTTACTTGACCATTGCCTTCTATTCTGGTCTTGGTTTTCATTCTTTGCGATGGCTGAAGCTCCAACCTGCAGCAGCTGTGGCAGCTTCACAAAGCCACAAAGGCCTTGGTGGCAGAGACTGAGCCACCTGCCCTGTGTCATTGTCCACAGCCTGTCCCCTGCCTCTCCAGCGTACACTACTCTATCCCTCTTTAGCACCTAGACACCAGACTGACCTATTTTGGTAATGCACTCTGTACTTGGGGATAAATAATCATTTACAGCACCCGGCATAGTGTGAATAATGCAGTCACTGTGTGATAGTTTTGCAAATTTCTTTTAGTCTCTCATCTCTCCCTCGTCTCCTTCATCTTTCATCCCGGGGATAATAAACACCATTCTTTTTGTTACCACTTCCTTTCTTTGCATTTACAGCTCTCCGTTTAAACACAGCTGATATGCCAAGTGTCTTTACCTTAAATAGCTCCTATGTGACACATGCGTGCCTGTGATCATTGGGTCATCTTTTTTACAACGCTCCAAATTCAAATGGCGTCTTTGCACTGAGGTGTGAACATGTGTGTGAATGCAGCACATGACTCCTCACCTGTCTCCTTCTCTGTATGTGCAGGAATACAAAGAGTCCCCGCACAGCGAGCGTGTTGACGACAGACACTGCCTGCCCAGCACAGAGGACCACCTCAGCAGTGACTCCGAGGGTAGGGCCTGCATCCCACTGCAGCAACAAACCACACACTTACATAGAATTAGACGACATATTTAATGTATTTAGTCCTACTAAAAATATATATTATAGAAAAAGGTTAAATGCGTCGTCTCTCTTGGCTGAGTTAGTGTTGAAGGTGTTTCGCCACTCACCTCAAGAGGCTTCTTAAGCTATGATGATCTTCAGTACAGAAGAGTATAAAATCTTACACACATTTCCTCTGTTCCTACAAGATATAAAATCTAAAATGTAATTGAGACATAAGTAGAAACTCTATACAACAACCCATTTCATTGCTCTAAAACATTGTTGTGCCGTTTTTGAACATGCATACAAGTTAAATCTCTGGTACATTTGTTCAATAAATGGAGGTTTATGAATACTTCCTGAACCCACTGTAGTGTGTATGACTCACCGGCGGATTAACATTAGTTTAATGTAAGATTGTTTGTATCAAAAATAAAACCGGGCATTAATCTCAGAAAGTGTTTATGTGCAGCTCTGGTAAATATGGCTTGTGTATTTTTGGAGACGCCTGGTTTGATTGTAGCCTTGTTCTCTGTAGGAGCGCTGCCCATGTCTGGGTCAGGCAGCTACGCTGAGGTGCGACCCCCTCCCTCCTCGGGCCACATCAAGAGACCCATGAACGCCTTTATGGTGTGGGCCAAGGACGAGCGGCGCAGGATTCTCCAGGCCTTCCCCGACATGCACAACTCCTCCATCAGCAAGATCCTGGGTGAGCACGCACAGCGGACGACATGCAGCTATATTCTCAGACACTATTTGAACGATATTGTTACATTTAAAGAGCCTATATGTGGGTTTTTCCCGTTATGGGTCACACTTTTGACAAAAGACAGAATATTCTACTTTGAATTGTTCATTTATACGGCAACACTCCTATTTTTGGTCAATGGAGAGTTTAATACTGAGCTGGAACACAGGCCAGTAATCTATGATAAATAGGTGTTTTACTTGCAAGTGTCTTTTTTATTTTATTAAAGCCACAGTATGTCGTAAGAGCAACTAAATGTAAAAAAAAAAGATACATAGGCTACTAATCAAGTGCGTAGGTTTGGTGTATAAACAACTCCAAGACCCCACCAATAAACCCACGTAATACATAAATGAATGAATTGAGTGAAATATTACACAGGGTGGCTTTAATATCTGTGTATTTGCTGCGCCTATCCATATGAAACAAAAACTGAGTTTAGTGGTTGCGCTTTCAGCAAAACTGAACTCAAGACATTTTCCGGTTTTTGTTCACAAAGTTTATAAAGTTGCAGCCTAATTCCATCTTCAGCTGTGAGGACGTAAAGTGTCAGGAATAATCTGGCAAGTTTATGGCGCCAATCCCTAAGAAATATTGATAACTGTATTTTTCGGACTTTAAGCCGCACTTTTTTCATAGTTTGGCTGGGGGTGTGACTTATATTCAGGTGCGACTTATATATCAAAATATATGTGTGTGTATGTAGATGTTATTTTCACACTGACGGACGCTAGAGGGCGCTCTAGGCTTGTGTTTGCCACTCATGTACCGTTGGATTTAAAAAATGGTAAACGAGCAGCAGAAAGAAAGTTTAGAGTGAGTCATAAACTTGTGAGGGCCTGACGAAAAGGAGGTTACTCTTACTGCAGTGAAGACAACAATAAAAGCTATTTGCGGTCTTAAAGCTGGGCCGAGTTCGCAAGAACTTGAACAACGTGCTGCCGGGGGAGGCTTGTAAACGGAGCAGTTACGCCTCCAGGCCCAGGTAATTTCTGGGCCTTCTACTCCAGCACTCCAGAGTATAAGTCGCTCTGGAGTGCGACTTATACTCCAGAGCAATTTATAGTCCGGAAAATACGGTAATTAACATTTATGCATGGCTGGTTATTTCTTTCAAAACAGCAAATCACCCATAAAGTCATATTGGTCCACGCTGTTGAATTACATCGATGCAAAAACACAAACCAAACCAAACTTTGTTACACGTCGTATTTTTACCAAGCACTTTTGTAATACTAATTAAGTAGCATTTATAAGTACATCTTTATTTTGGCTATTCTACCCCTAGATTATGGCATCCAATTCTGGAACTCCGTGAACGCAGCCTATACAAGGGTTCAACTAGCCACCTGCCTCCCTCTCACTCACGCATACACACCCACACCCACGCACACACACACACACACACACACACACACACAGCTGTCTCCGGGCCAAACATTTACATTCCTTTCTATTGTGTGGCGCTTGTGTCTGTGAGCAACCACTATTCAGGATGACACAGAGAGCCTGACATGCACACACACATCCAAACTAATTACACTGAATGAATCTACGTCAATGCCCCGTTTAATGCTTTGTAATGGAAAAGTCTCGGGACCATTAAAACAATTTTGCGTTGCTGAGATTTGTTCATCGCAGGGTTGGAATGAAAGATGTGCCGCTGAGAGAACTTTTTAATTTGTAATAATTTACTGAGCAAGATGGCGGCCCGCGACTCCATCTAGTGGTTTCCAAGGGGACCCATCTCCATATCTTTAGACGGGATCTTGGTCAGGAGGAGCATAATTGTGCATTGTTGGGGTTGCCTTACTTCAAACAGACTTCCCCTGTCAACCCAAAACGTGCGCCTTGGCTCATCCTCCAGCCAGACCTAGATCAGAGTTGGGTCAGGTTGTGTAGCCACAATATTTACTCAAGTAAGAGTAGCGGTGCTTCAAAATACTTTTAATAAAGTAGAAGCAAAAAGTAGTGAAAATAATATTGCATTGGTTTAATATTGTGCTTTGTTTTAGCATAAAAGTTTCATTTTTCAATCATGCACAAATCTGGTAATTTCCACAAACTACACCCAGAAATTAGAAGAAAATAATAATCTTAAGATAATATACAAGAAATGTAGTATCACTGATTTATGTTTTGTGAAACACTTTTGTGACGCTTTTGTCACTTTCAGATTTCCTCATGTTAGAAATGTTGCACTCAAGTAAGAGACTTGAGTGCGTTAAAGTAATATTATATAGTAGTAGTAGAAGGATGGGTCAAATGCACTGGACAAATAGGTCTACAAATACAAGTAGACCACATTGTTTTTAAAAAAGGTTTCATGGATGTGTTGAACAAAAACATGAAGCAATTTTTTCTTTTTTCGGTGCTCTGTCGTGTATAGGCTCAAGGTGGAAGTCCATGTCCAACCAGGAGAAGCAGCCGTACTATGAGGAGCAGGCCAGGCTGAGCAGGCAGCATCTGGAGCGCTACCCCGACTACAAGTACAAGCCGCGGCCCAAGCGCACCTGCATCGTGGAGGGCAGGCGGCTGCGGGTGGGCGAGTACAAGGCCATGATGAAGAACCGGCGGCAGGAGCAGAGGGCCACGTACACACACGGGTAAAGAGCCAGGCGAACTTTACTGTGGGGAAGACCGTCTACAGCTCGTCTCCATGGAGATGTTGACCAAAGGCAGCCAAATATAAGATTTAAATAGCTTAGGTCCTCATATTGTTTTTTGTGTGTTACGCCTTTAAAGGTGCACTATGCAAGGGGGAAAAAAAGTGTATGTTTGTGCGTATTTGACCTTGCAGTGACCCCGCGGCTGTATGAATGGTCAGCATGGCGCCGTTACTTTCCATCACAGGGGTCTTTACAACGCCCAAAGATCAATTGATTTGTAGGTTTTCTGGTGTGAGGATCCGTCGGCAGTGAAAACCTTCCAGACAGTGGATCCTGGAGACCACCGTGATGGAAAGTAAAGGACCTATGCTAACCACTCATACAGCTGTTGAGTCACTACATGGTCAAATATGTTTTGTTTTCACATAAAAAGCTGCATAATGCCCTTTTAAGTCTTTTTTCAGCCTCTGTTTCTATAGTATCTTCTTTGCAAATACCTCATGAGTATTTTACCCGTCCGTTATCCGATTGATCTTTTTTTCTTTCCCACTTTAGTTGAAGGTTTTTAACGCTTCAATGGTTAATGCTTGAAATGCACCTTGAGTTGAAGAGTTTTTTTTTTTCCCTCAGTCTGGGCGTTGATGATAGGGTTCCCACACTGACGTTAAGAAAACTAAATCAAAAGTATTTGAGTACTAAAACTACATGACTAAATCTCCAGATATATTTTTGGACAAAATGTACATTTGAATACCGATTTAAGTTGTATTCTTTTGTACAGAGAGGGCATGAACCGACACGTAATGTTTATCATAAACAGACCCCTTATGCCGAACTGAGTGTCAAAACAAATGGCATGTTTCATAACTTGGCTTTGACACTCATTTTGCTTCTGTTGCCATGCTGTGACGTCATCTGCATCCCTGCTACAAGTTCCTGAAGCCACAGTGAATACATGTTTCACTTGAACTAGAATAAACTAAACCGAGTGGCCCTCATTTATCAAACTTGCGTACGGTGAAATCAAAGCGTATGTGTGGTGTGGGACAAATCACCGCCTGTTTTGGCATTTATCAATCTGAGCGCACCGTACATCAGGTGTACGGTGCAAGTCAGGAGGTGGTGTACCTTTTACACAATTTTAACTAAACAGCGCTGGAAAACAGTTTTTAACGGCATGAATCGCATTGCCACATTGCATATAATCGTCATTAGTGATTTAAACATGAAACAAGGCAACAGCGTTAATGTTTATGGGCAGACTTGATTCAATGTTGCGCTCCTCCACGCCTCTGGGCTCGGCCCGGACCAGAGACACTAGAACCTGGACTGCAAGCCACTGGTCGAGGCATGTCCCCGTGGGGCTGTCTTTGGTCCGGACGAGGTCGGCTGTCAGCTCCTGGAGGAAAGCTCTGCTTAGGCCAAAAGATGAGTAGTCTTGCAGTAGTCTCCAGCGCTGAGTCCACGGAGCTGACAGCTGCTTTTCGCTGGTTCAGATCATGGCCCACAGTCGGCTTTTACATCCACGCTTTCTTCTTTTTACCAGACAATTTTTTTTATTTTTTATGTGGTCTAATTTTATACCCTTTTTTTATATAGGCTATTTAGGCCTACTGCTTATTTAATAAAGATCACTTTTTATTATTAGCCGATTTCTTTTTTCCCCTCTTTTTTTAATTTAGTAAACGTGATCTTGGATTGGCTATAAGGTTAACGTGGGTTACTGACATATATGTTGTGTTAAAAACAACTATTGATCATTTCCTGGTTGGAGAAATGTTCTCTTTTGCCGTGTTTCGTGCGTGCGTGCCGTAAAACCCGTGGGTGAGGCCTCCTCATACACGAATATTTTTGGGCATTTCGTTCCGATGACGCCAAGATTTCTACGTGGCATTTACGAACGGATGCTCTTGTGTACGGCAAGATCTGAGCAGGAAGCACAGGTTCATAAATGTCAGGCGCACTTTGGCGTATATCGCAAATACACCTACACAGACGCCATTATTGTACGCAATGTTGATAAATCTGGGCCAATGAGGCTAAATCCTAATCAGTGAGTAAAATCTACTTAAAACTTGTTGGTAACATCAATCCTATGTGGAATAAAAGACTTAAACTTGTATCTTTACTTGTCTCCCCTCAGCCAAATGGAGCCCCAGCAAACCCACTACCCGCACAGCGACGGCCAGTACCACGGCAGCGGCGGCTCGGTCTCCGTGGCCTCCATGCCCTTCCACCCGGCACTGCTGGAGCATTACCTGCCCCAGGTTTCCTCTGCGGGACGGCGAGCAGAGGGACCGACCAACAACAAGCCCACTCCTCCTCCTCCTGCCATGGCCCACAGCGATAGGGAGAGGGACCACACCCCTTACAGCGCGGGCGAGGAGAGTGACGGAGGGGAGCGCAGCGAGGGCGAACTAGTGCTTCTCACGGACTGAACGAGCACGGACATGGCCTATACTTTGTAAGCTTGTGGAAAAGAGTGGCACTTAATTTTGGAGAAGTGCCTACCTTTGGCACATAATTTTAACTAAACATTTTACCTGTACAGACAAAGGGATGATGTGCGTTGCGTTCACAATATTTGAGAGTTTGATAAGGTCAGATGGAGCGCAAAGGGCCTGCACAACTCACACAAATGGTGAACCTTTTCTTGTTAAGGATTGGATCCACAGAATGTACATATTAATGTGGCTAAAGGACGAATCTACTGACAACAATCACGCCTTTTGTAATTGTAAAATGCCTCCACTTCTAAATACTTTACCTTAGTTCATTTGTGCGACACTGAACTTCACGTCTGGTTTTGTTTTGGGTGGACAGACCCAGACATTTTAGACAATTTCAGGTCAAAACATCTGCATTGAGACTTGATTTCACATAAGTAAAATATCACCATTTCCGGTTGTATTTCTGTTTTTTTTTTTTGGGGGGGGGGATAGCCTCATCCCACAACCGCTAGTTGCTTGAAGGTCTAAAACGTCGAGACATTCAGTCCCAGACAATCATTCGCTCTTTGACCCCACTTAATGGTAATTTCACTGCTGGCATGTAAACAAAATTTTAACATTTAAATTAATCTACTTATGCACTTATGTTCACGTTGTAAAGTCACCTACTTTTAATGACACGAGTAATGCAGAATAGTGTAAAATTATTAAAGAAAAATGTTTGCGTTGGTCATCTATCTTTGTAAGCTTTTTTTTATTTCCCTACCCCTTTCTTTTGTTTATTGGTTTATTTGGTAGGGACAGTGCAAGTTAATGAACAAGCCACACCGGATTGTAGCCTTGGACTAATTTCCATCCGTCATCCCCATGCACACTCTCAAACACACTCCCATTCATCCTGGCCTATTATACATGTTTTTAGTGGTAGGGGAAACCGGAGTACCCGGAGGAAACCTACGTAGACACGGGGAGAACATGCAAACTCCACACAGACACAGAAAGGCCCCGTCCAGGTGGGAATCGAACCCGGACCTTCTAGGTGTGAAGCACGAGCGCTAACCGCTGTACAGCCTTTGAACAGCTGCGTGACATTTCAGAAAAAGAGACGAGAACAGTAGTCCCGTGTTACACTTTATGGCGCCCTCTTGTGGTTAGGGCTCATAATTGCAGTGCCCCGTAAACGCACTTCTTTAGTAGAGTCCCGCATCTGTATTGTACAAAAAGGCACATTATTTTCTCCCTCACAATCCCCGTACTCTGTTGCTGTATTTTTGTATCACTCTCTAGGTGTTTTTAATTGTTTTGAGTGTTTTCTCTTCATCAACACCTTCCATTTGTCGTCTCCTATGTATGTACAACGTTTTGAATAATTTTGGGAGAACGTTTTTTTTTTTTTTTTACTATTTCAAAGTTAATCCTCGACCATTTCCTTCAGTGCATTGTGACCTTAAGACTGAACAAGGGGCAATAAACTGGACATGTGTGTTTACATCTATCCTGTATGAAATAGTGCTCTTTCTCACACATTGGTTATGACCTGTTCAAAGGAAGGATTGTTGCTATATGCATCTTCTTGGAGAATGCTGGTAACTACTTCTGAACCATGAAAAAGTGTTTCACCTTAAAATGAGGAACCCACCAAGTCACCACGAAAAAAAATTAAATAATAATATTTATAATAGAAGTATTTTAGGTACTTTCATGAGAATGAAAGTTCACCAGACGGACAATCTAAAGAAATATTGCTTATAAATTACCCATCATGATGTCCACAACGAAAATCATGAAAGTTTCTGCGTGTGTGGACTGTTATCCAGCTTGTTTCGAATCTCTATCTAAATGCATTCAACTGTTTATCAAGGATACGCCATGTGGTTTTAATGGAGACTTGCTACAGGAGTCATCTGTCACACCCCTGCTGATGTAAATACAGAAAGAGACTATATTTTGTTTATAAGAACCTGTGTAATTTAAAGATGTACATTTCTCTATGTTTTCAGAGTTGTTTTTTTTTTCCTTGTTTTTTTTTCTTGAAAAACAATAAATTGGTTGTGCTACTTACGTTTGCATTGTTTCGTTTTATAGACATGTTTGAGTTTTATGTAAAGAGAAACTTGAGCTTCATTTGATCAGAGTTCACCCGGGAAAGTTGGTAGCCGAGATATTTTCAATACAAACTCTTCTCACCCTTATGGTTCATTACAAATGTTCTCAAATTGCATTCAGCGTATTCAGAACAAAATAAAAGTGGTTCTAGAGTGTGACCCACAGCCTATGTAGAAATGCAGAAAGCTTTTGAGGAGCTACGGTGTGTTCTAAAGGCGCATTGAGTTTCAGGAGGTGTGAGAAAGTGAAAAACTTTACCCCTTAAATGCCACATTTCGAAGTGCTGTGTTCTGCAACCTTTACAAGTTTATTAAAAAATAAAGAATAATTAATAAAGAATAATAAATAATACATTAAAAATAAATTCTAATTAAAAATAAAACATGGCATAATTGTATGTTAAATATCGTTCAAATAAGCCAACGTTCGTGAATATTACTAGATTTATAGCTTTTGAGATAGAAACACTAGAAATACACTAGAAAACTTTTGTCCGACATTTTGTATTCTTAAAATATAACTTAAACATAACTTACTCAGTGACTGTCAGTATGGGTTCAGAAACAGGTCAACTGCACAAGCATTAATTAATCTAAGTGAAGAAGTCACCAGCAATATTGACAATAAGCTGCATTCATTGGGTATATTCAAGACCTCCAGAAAGCTTTTGACACTATGGGCCCCCTATGAGAGACCAACAGGCCCGTTTGGAACTATGAGGCCGTCCTTCCGTGGACCCACCACCTGCAGGAGGAGCCACTGGTGCTATGTGACTTGGGCAGCTCCGGCGGCTGCCCCCACGACCCGGCAACGGACAAGTGGGAGAAAATGGATGGATGGATGATTTAATAGAAATAAATTATTGCCGAACAGATCGAAAACAAAAATTATTTTATTTGGTAAACGGAATAGTGACGTTCAGATTCAAATCAATATTGCTCGAATAGAACAAGTAAAGGCATATACATTTCTGGGTGTGATCTTCAGTCACAAGGTTAGCTGGAGACCACAAATAGATAACATTCGTGGGAAAATGGCACAAAATGTGGCCATAATGGGCAAGTGTAGATTTTCTGGACCACAAGACTCTTCATCCTGTACTGTTCCTATATAGACTCCAAAAGAATGCTATTAGAATTGTTCACAATGTCGGATATAGGGACCATACAAATATTCTGTTCTTAAAATCTAACACCATGAAACTTGATGACCTTATAAAATATAATACTTTGTTACAGATATATAAAGCAGTAAACAACCAGCTCCCTAGCAATATACAACAAATGTTTGGTAAAAGAGAGGGAAGACACGTTCTAAGGGGTACTCATAATCTGAAAGTACAATGTATTCCATCTACCCTAAAAAGTCATTGTATCACCCGGAGAGGTGTAAATCTGTGAAATAATCTTGAGGAACCCTTAAGGTGCTGATAGTCTATAGCAATTTAAAAAAACAGTATAAGAGAAGTGTGTTTGAGAAATATGCTAAAGACATGTGACCTTGTTCTTATTATCTACAAGTAATTTTGTATTACTGTGAATCTGCTTAACCATATCATTGCTGATAGAACCAATGTCACCAACCTCCAAGTTTAAGTTGTTATGAATTAAAGGAACTTGAGAGAAATGAACAAGCAAAAGATAACAACAATGCTGTAACAGCCCGTTTCCACTGGTCACTATTAAACAAAATAGAACGAGGGCCGGCGAGAGATGGACCTGGTGGACGGCGCACCCCTTTCAACAGGTTCATAAATCTTGTCTTTTTAATGCACAACCCAGCATAGGTCTCAGAACTGTCTCACTGTCTCACAACAATAATAGTAAAACAATCACAACCAATACTTTTACAGTGGAAATGGGAATGATAATAATAATGGGTAGTGTTGATAATGTAATACTTAATAAACTAATACTAAATCAATGGTCATTTAATGGAATGGCGACTGGTGTTTATAAGTAATGATTGGATATGGTTATTATGTGAATGGGAAAGGGGAAAAAGAAAAGTACAAATTGTAAATAAAAATTAAATAAAAATAAATGTTTATATATATATATATATATTGGTAAACTACATACATTTCTATCTTCGTGTTATGTCTTCTTACGTTGGAAGTCTTGTAAACCTCATGTGATTTTCTCCTTGTAAAACATGAATGCTTTTCTTTAGCAATGCTGCTGTTCGTAAGGTTAATACAGACAATTGTAATTGTGTAATTCAGGAATTTGTAATGTAGAGTGTTATATTGTATGAAAACACAAGATGCCGCTTGCATCACTGTAACCGGAATGTAAATTAGGTTTTAATATGGCGGTAGGCACTTATAAGCTTTCTTGCTTCGGCCTACTCCTTTTGAGTTGTTACTTTATTTCATTTTCTGCACTGCAACAAAGCTAATGTAAATAATTACTCAAATAAGTCAAATGTCAGGGTGGCTCAACCGTAAGAACAGGGCTGTTATTTTAAAATAAAGACTAATACCAGCAAACAGGATATACCATCAGCCAGAAGAACAAGTAATCTTTATGGCTAAGTGAAAAGGTTTGCAAATCTCTTTCAAGAATTGAGAAAAAAATATAGCTTTTTTCTGACTCATAAACTGTCACACTTTCGATGTCAGGTGGGTCAACCAATATAAATATTGGAAAAGATTATCTTATTATAAAAGTATTTAATTTGTTTTAAAAGTACATCTTTACCCATTCTTACAAATGCTAAAGAGTCCACAGAAAAGCCAATTTAAGTCAAGAGGTGCAACTGAAAAAAATTTCATCTAAAAACTATGGGGATGCACTGATCCAATACTGGTATCAGTTATCGGAGTCAACACACACAAAAAAGATCAGATATTGGTTTAAAATATCCGATACTGGACCGATAACTATTTTGAGCTGACAACGAGCACTACGTCCGTGGTCCTCTCGTTTTATTGCCGACTACAGCATCAGTTAATTCCAAATTACAGATGAACTGCTCAGAAAAGAGAGGCTGTCCAAGATATATTTGGCAAAGATTTGACTTTGTACAAATTAATGGAAACTATTAACATTTTAGAAAAAGCTATAAACCACCTGACATGTTTTATGCAGAAGCTACAAATACATAAAAAAAAACACTTTTAAATGTTCTTTAACAAACATAACTTGTTTTAATTATCAACTCAATATGCATCATGCCATCAGTATAGAAAAACGTTTTGAAAATGTGTCTTATATGCCATTGACCCACACATACATGTTCATGGTATTTTCTTTGGAAATTAGGATTTTCACAATATTACATATTTCTCATAATTTATGTCACAACTGAAACATAAATCAGACTTTTACGCTCAGTTACTCAAAACTCAACATTGTCTCCAAGTACTTTTTTACTTTTACATTCATTTGGGCCACTACTTTTTCAGATCTTGTAAAGTAAAATTATTTAAAATCAGCATTACTCTTCTTTGAGTAAATATTACGACTTCTCTACCCACCTCCCTCTTTGGTACATTTTAATTCACCAACTCCTCCCACAACGGTGTGACATTGACAAAAGGAGACCAGGAGATACACCACATGAGACAAACCTTTCATATCATACTTTATTGTAAATGTTCACCGACAGCTGTTAGAAGATCTACAGAGCGAAGGACCACTGCCCCAGAGAGCTTTTCAGTCGTCTTACAGTATTTACATGGTCCATCTCCTTCAGTCCAGCTCACTGACACACAATGGCCCCAACGGCTCAAGTCAAAGCATTACAAAATGATCCGCATTAAAAACAATGCAACAGTAATTTGTACAGTGTCTTATAATCAAGTGACATTAGTACATTCGCAAACAAAAACATTTTAACTGCAAAGCAAACTAGTCATCGGGCGTTTAGAACAAAAGTTTTGAAATTCAACTCACGCAATAAATAAAGCATTTTAACACCACATAAAACACACACACAGATGTAGACACACTCCTTCAATGGCTTATATGGAACAGTCCAGCTACAAGGATGCTCGCCCTGAAGCAGCTATGGTTTGTGTCTCGGTAACAGTTAACACAAATCATTTTGGTCTGACTTTAGAAATCCTTCCTCTTCCATGATCCACCCCGAAATGACTGTTTACATATCAATGTTAAATATTCACATCTAAAATGTCAGGTCACAGGCAGGGCAAAGGCAAAGCTGCTGCATGAGGAAACAAATAATAAACCACCAGCATGTGGCTGTACAAGTCTTTAAAACAAGAAAACAAAACAAAATTCCCCTTCATAGGCAATTATCTGACTGACTTTGAAGGTTGTGATCTGCTATTCCACATAAAGACTGGAGTGGTGGAAAATGTTTGGGTGATTGACTGCAAAGCGAAAAAGCAAAAAACTATTTATATATATATTCAGCTATGATTCAAATTTAGTCCAGGAAACTTTGAGAAATTATTTCAAACCATTTTATCCATTTTGTTGATTTAGTCATTCGAACAGTTCAAATCCAGACTGAAAAAACACCTCTTTTCCCTGGCCTTCAATACGAGCTAGTTGAGTGTATCTTGGCATGTTATCCTTTACTTGTACTTCATTTCTATGCGACCTGCTATTACTGTGTAGCACTTTGGTCAACTGCAGTTATTGTAAATGTGCTATACAAATAAACGTAAATTGAATTGAATTTCAGTCATCACGCCTTTGCCATCTTCAGATCAAAACCGTACCTCGTTTCTCCATGTGTGAGGTATTTATAGTTTGCAAAAGCCAAGAGGATTTCAAACAGTACTTGAGTGTTCGAGCTGTGCGTTCAGTGACTCGCAGGGCTGGGTACCGTTACATTTGATACTGGTACTTTAAAGCATTCTCCTTTGTGATTCTCTTGGTGTGTATTGGTGCGCCGACCCGGAGGTGGGGAAAGTTGCAACTGTGGTTTTCTGGCCAGAGACACCAAGGGGAGATGAAAGATTCCACCAATCATCCCATTAAAACGAATTACCCCCAGAGGGACTACGAAAAGGATTTATTAAGGTTAACAAGTTTTGCTTTAACGATATCTGATGATATGATATCAACTTTATTCGACTTGGGCACTCAGTTTCACCTGGTACCTGGTTTCAATACTTACATTTTTTTCCAAACCAGTAGTACCTAAACCTTTTTATTTCCCCGATGCCATAGTGGTATCGCTTAACGGTACCCAGCCCTAGTGATACGTTTGCCATCATTTTCAGTCAAAAAAAGCTTTTTACAAATAAAATGCACAAGAGTCTGCCTTTGCGCTTCCTGCCACTGCTGTCAGTTCCAAATGCGTTTCAGAAATGAAAATCTCTCACTGGTCTGGTCTCACAAAGCAGCACTTTACTCAGGGCGAAGTTAAGTGACCGTTAAAGCCAGACTGAAAACTACTACTGTCAGCCATCTGCTGTACTGTATTGGAGTCCGCGCCGCCTCCTGTGAATTATTAAAATGTCAGTCACTTGAGACCAACGGTGAAAGACAAAGCTGACCTCAACGACTCCCCCTTCAGGTGTAGCACAGGATCGCCGTAAGATCAACAGGTGGAAGCATCACACGGTTATGTAGGAGCTTAATATGTTTTATGATGCCGTCTGATGCCTGATACGGTACAACGGAGAAAGAACGGCTGATCTATATAATGTATAACCCATTACTTCCAAACACGCAGCACTTTGTAGCCGCAGATGCACTTCAGTATTCATGATCCTTCTCAATAAAAAGATAAAGCCAAGAGGTGTGAAGGTTGGGAATTTCCAAAAGCCTTCAGGACATTCCTGGAGGCGACAAGGAGGCATCCAAAACAGATGCCCGAGCCACCTCAGCTGGCTCCTCTCGACGTGAAAGGGCAGTGGCTCTAATCCGAGCTCCTCCCGGATAAAACCAACTACCCTAATTTTAGGCCTATACGCCGCTACTTTTTTCTCACGCTTTGAACCCTGCGGCCAACATGATGGTGCGGCCAATATAGAGCCGCCAACAGGCACTAGAGGCGTCTCTAGCAGTAAACGCAAAGGTGAGACGGGACTTCTAATCTGCTCTTGGCTGAGGAACGGTAGATGAGTAACTTAAAATGATGAAGGCTCACTTTAGCCTAAATGTTGAAGGGCTTTGCTCGCCCCAACGCAAATCGAAACGCCTTGACGTGAGATCCACCTCCTTTATTTTCTATAAGACAACGCACATCGAGGTTGCAGTGACGCGCTGCCATGATTCAGATCTGCTGAATCCAGACCACCACGGAGGAAAACACAGGCTTTTGACCATCCTGCAGAGGCAGGTCTGGCCATGACGGACAGGGAGACCGCCGTGAACTTTGTTTGGAGGGAAGAGAGAAGCCGCGGAGACAGAGAAACCATCGTCAGGGCTCATGCATCAGGGGAAGCATGTTAAACTCGTGTCTGTCGCCAACTCGCTATTAACCTACAAAAAAGAGCCACGTTTGCTCTCTCGCTTTTATTTATGATAAATGTAAAAATCACGTGTGTAAAGCTCCGCACGGTTTGAGAAAAGCCTCTAAAGTGCTGTGACGCGGCGCGCTGCGTTCTGGTGTGCTTGGCCTCTACACTTCCACATTGAGGTAGACTACACTGGCCATTTCTGCGTGCCTTTTTTACGCGTTTATCACGGCCGTCCCTGCCGGCCTACCTCTGCAACTTTCTCTGGGATGAGGCGTCTCTTCCTCCTCATCTGCGCCATGGGCCGCTCTGAGCGGATGCACGGCACTAGGAAAACCAGCGCGGCTTTAAGTAAGGTGCGCTTAATTGGCCGAAATTTACGGTACTACAATTAAATATATAACCAATGTATTTCAAGTAGTAATGACTATCATGGTCTCCAAAAAACAAACCACAGCAGTTAAGTGAAAGACACATAATTCTTTGGGAGAGTGAACTTCAGATTGTCACAAACAGAGGCTGTGGTGTGATGTCAGTCATGATAAAACTTAATGTAAAACTCAAAGAGAGCAGAAGTGTTGAAATAAAGCCCACTTTTGTATCATGCCAGTAACCAGTTCCATTGTTTCACGAAGGAAACCACTACACTGAAGCTGAGGAGACTAATGTTGCACAGTGAAAAAGAAAATAACTACATTTCACATTTGTTAACAGCAGCAGGTCGCACAAAATAAATAAGTAGACAGGTTCTAAGAAGTAGTTCACTGCAGAAGCCCAGTAGTTAAATACACTTCCCAAGATGGAAGAAACTAGATAAAAGAGCACAGGTTTTGGCCCGGGACACAGCACGAGAGGACAAGCCTCTGACTGTGGCCCGACACTGACCGTCACCAGTGCAGTTAGACAGTTTAGTGCCTGTACGACAGACGGAAGAAACTGAGCTGGGTTAGAGTGCTGTTCCCACTGCACCTAGTTCAGCTGCCCTAAATCAAAGTGCAAGAATAACTAAGCAATCGGCATTTAACCATGCACTCCCCCACCTAAACATATATTTGAAAATTCAACTAGAGACGGACTCGTAGAAACTGAGAAAATAAAAAGTAGCGTCTGTTGCTGAAGAATTGCCAGAAGAATACAAAGCTGGTCCAAATTATAGACAAACGTCCCACTACAATCTCTCTCGCCCTATGAGCGCAGTCTCAGACCTCTGTCTTTATTCTGGGACTTGGAGGGCCATCACAGCTGGCTTGGTCTTGAAGTACTGGTTAAAACGTAGAACGGCATACCTTGAAGAGAGAGAGAGAGAGAGAAATAAATGATTTATTCAATTGTACTACTACTCTGAAGGTTTTTTACTTTTTGAATTGTAAGCAATAGGATCAGGGGATGTCAAACGTACAATACTACTGCATAGCACATCCATTATACAGTTGTGCTCACAAGTTTACAATTTTTGATGATTGATGACGATTTTTCAAAAAATATAAAAGACTAAAAGTTGTTTTAGTTAGTGGTTGTATGAAACCATTTGTGGTGAAAAAAAGAAAATACCAAAATGACCCAAAGTTTACACACCCCAGTTCTGTGTATTGCCTCCTTTAGCATCTGTTGGAGCCATTTTAGCACCATGTACACGTTTGATCCTCCTGCCACTGCGTGGCACGCTGTGTGTAAAGTTGTGCAATTACCTGCCCTATATAAGGGAGGAGGGGGCACTCGGGTGTTGCAGTGTGGAGGCATACATCTTTTGACCGTGTCTATGGAGTCTGAAACCTGTCTATATATTGATGGCGTTGAGGTATGCAAATAAACCTTGGAACATACTTTTCCAGTTCTTGTGTTGGAAGACACGCGTCCGAGACGCCTTAAACACTGCAGCCAGAGCGGATGTTTGCACAGGGCAAATCCTGGCCGCTACAGCATCAATGACTACGTTTACAAGCAGCCAATAATCAGTTCAAAACCAGAATATTGGCAATAACCCGGTCGCGCACAGCCATGTAAACACAGGCAGAAACACGAATATGTTCATATTCTGTTTTTTAAAAACCCGATTATGACCCCTGGGTTACTCCTTTTCTAACCCAAATATTTGGTAATGTAAACGCTTATCCCCATCGAAAGCAACATTGATTTGTGCTCTGCGGCTGCGCATGTTCTATCCTCGAGGAATCTTCAATACTTGTAGGGCTGTCTAGCACGCACCTTCTGAAGAGACGGTGCAGGTTTTATATTTCTGAATATTTAAGCTACGCGTCCGGCGTTTGTACATGCACCTGAACAGAGCACATGTGTGTCAGCATCATGGCTTTACATAACTACTAACTGTGTGTGTGTAATCTTTCGTATTCTTTGAAAAATAGTAAAAACCAAAATCTGCCAGGGTATCTAAACTTTTGAGCACAACTGTACTTTAAAATACAGCAAATGAGTTTATTTGTTCATTCAGGCATAAATGGGAGTCAAACTGTGGCATACAGTAGGAGTGTGGCCAGGAAACCGAGCAGAAACAGATGAAACAAGAGATGTGCGGCCTTTAGGGTGTTGAGTATCACTCTTACCAACTATTCAGTCAGTTCAATCACTCACATTTTGGCCTATGCAGTGAGGGATGACACACAGAAACAAACACACCCCCGTCATCAAAGACAGGGCGGACTTACCCGAGAAAGTCGAATTCAATGGAGGAGTACTTGGCTTGGATAAGAGCCCAAAAGCCCCAGAAGAAGTGAGAAGCCTGGACAGAAAGTAATAACAGATGATGACATTAGGAATATCTTTGATAGTGTTTGAACTGGGGTGAAACACAAGTTAACAATTCCACTACTGTAAATGAAAATAAAAAACTACACAGCCTGAGCAAAAAAAAAAAAAAAGTGAAAAAGCACACTAATACTTTGTTAGCTTTGATCACAACGGGCATTTACTGTGGTATTGTTTCAATAAGCTTTTGCAATGTCAAAAGATCCAGTGTTGCATTATTTTTCCACCAAGATCTTGTATTGATGAGAGAGTGTGACCACTGTGCAAAGCCTTCTCCAGCTCATTCCAAAGATTCTTATTCTAATGGGGTTCAGATCTGGACTCTCTGGCGGCCAATCCATGTGTAAAAATGATGTCTCGTGCTCCCTGAACCACTCTTTCACAACGTGGGCCAGATGAATCCTGGCTTTGTCATATTGGAATAAGTCTGTGGCGTCAGGGAAGAAGAAAACCATTGAATGACCTGATCATTCAGGATGTTCATGTGTCAGGTGATTTTCTTCTTTTGGCACATTGTGTTGCTGAACCTAGACCTGACAAGTCCAAAACCCTGAATGACAGCTTTACCCACCAGGCTGTCAGGAAGCTGAACTCTCCCCTTCCCTCTCTCCCCTGTAGTTTGATGGTAAGTGACTGAATAAGCCCATTCCAGTTATGGGGCAGCTATAATGAAGCACTTAATTCATAATCTTGATAAGGAAAAAGCAAGCATTATGTCAGACTTTATAAGAGATAAATTAAAAACAGGCGAGGCAAAAGTTGTGCAGAAAAAAGGCCAGAAGAGTTAAGTATGGAAAAAGTTTGGACAATTCGTTCTGCAAGATGATTCTCCTGCAGACCACGTAAGGCACTGTACAAATTCAACAGCCACCAAACGGGTACGTCAAATCTGCTTTGCCATAGTTGTGTTCCCGAGACAACATTGCAGCCAAAACAGCCTTTAATGACAACATTTATATACAACAAGGTGCCTCTCTGTGCAAAATCCAAACTCGTAGACAATTTTGTGGATTTCTGTTGCGCTGACTTACGCCCATTCGATATCGTTTCTGGCAAAGGCTTTCACAAGTGTGGGACAGGGACTCATCAATATTGGCGCAACGTACGGTTCTGTTGATGCAAACTCCGTGATTCCTCACAGACAGACCACGTGTGATAAAGGGCAAACAATAAGGCCAAAAGCGAAAAAGCTGCTCTCTGTCACATTATTAACAAAGCGCTTGATTATGGGATTGGCATAAAGACCGATATGTGGACGGAAGGCTTCAGTGCGCGATCATATACAGCACTCACATATCACTTGATTACCAAGGAGTGGGTACTACTGAGCCGCGTGATCTCTACTTTGGTTTTTTGACGCAAACGAGAAGAAAACTGCAGTAAACATACACGACCAGATAAGCAGGGAATTAATTGACCTCAGCAACTTTCCAAGGTTGTTTTTGTCAGACCAGGGCCCCAATATAAAAGCTGCTATAAAAAACTACTCCTGGATTCCATGCACCTCACATGCCCTTAACATCCTGAAGCATTCATTTGAGCAGAGGCATGCTGGCCATAAGGAGAGTCGGAATAAGATAATAACAGACTCACAGTTGTGCTATTCCAGGCCTAAAGGCTTTAACTGGGCTGCAGCAGGAGCACGAGCTGCTGTTCCAGATATAAATGAAGTAACACAAGCGTAATTGTCATGGAAATCTATCAAAATAATGACTGATGAATGAAAATCAGAAAAATATTCGCATCGAACTTTTCATTCTTGTGGCAGGGTAATACCATTTGATACTGGTTTAGTTCAAGTTGGTGCAGTCCAATCCAGCGGAGACAAGTGTCCACGTGAGTAAAGAGAGAAAAAGGCAGTGAAAGGTAGAAAAGTGGAAAAATAAATGTTTCCATCTACATAACTTGTGCTGATTGTGGGTTTGTATCAGCGGGCCATGTGAAAAGAGAACTTGTTAGAAAATTGTCAATGTGGTGTTTGATCCAGCGACCTCTTGTACTTGAGACAAGCGCATATTACGGAGCTATAATTCCGGGCCGGTCTTCTCCAAATTCCTGGGCCGAAATTAGGTCCCAGCACACCCCTGCATTTGAGGACAAAGATGCTCCAGCATTCATGAGTTTGATCACAAGTCAAATACTGAAGTGCAAAGCGCTGGTCACTTACCTCAAGAAGTCTGGCAGCATAGTCAGTCTTCCTTACGCTGTGTTGCAAGAATGCGAGACACGGTGGAATAGCAAAGTGGCTAAACTCCAAGGCAAAACAATACAGACGGATCCATGAGCTGCTTAAAATCAATGGACAGGAACAACGAATGGAGAGTATCCAAGTTGAAGTGCTGAACACCGTTGGTGAGTTTCTGTCTGTATTCAAAGACGCTTCAGAAGAAATGGAAGGTGTTCGCTATCCAACCATCAACAGCGTGGTTCTTTGGTACAAGCTCAAAGCGCACTGTGAGCCAAGGTGCGCAGATCCCGACTACATTCAGTATATTCGCAATCGGGCAGGGAGGCCGTTAAACGTCAAATTAATCTTCACAACCACCCACAAAATCGCCACCTTCCTGACTCCGCGCTTCAAAAGTCTCAAAATGCTCCAGCCAGATGAAAGACTTGTAATCCAGGCCGAGGCACGTAGACTGATGGCAGCTTTGACAGCACAACAGCGGCCTTCTGCAGCAGCAGGTACGGCTATGTTACGCACGCTACAGGCCGGTGCGTAAGTGCGCTATATGGATTCGTAGGCTTATAATATTTTATGAATATACCATCACAAAATCGGGTGACCAAGTCCCCTTTCCTCGTTATTTAGTGTCAGTGGAGGAGATGGAGAGCAGTGAGGAGGAGGTGTGTGAAAGTATAGGCTACGTTGACGATAGCCTTTCGAGCCTGCTTAATATAGCCGTAGCCGATATTAAATCTTACAGGATTAATACATATTTTTCTTATTATTGCTAGGGGTTCACAGAAAAGGCGCAGGCTTTTTGCTGAATGGGAAGACACTCCAGAAGAACTGTTTGAGGCCGAGGATGAAGTCCAGCGTTACGTTTCCAATAATTTCACCCTCGATGATTGTCAGGATATTCTTGCCTTTTGGAAAGATCACCGGTGCAATTATCCTAAATTGTCCGTTGTTGCAAAAGCTGTGTTGTGCATCCCTGCTACGAGCGCTTCCAGTGAGCGAACTTTCAGCTCAGCTGGTCGCGTTCTGAAGGCAATAAGAAAGATTAAAGATTAAATCCCGGAACTGTGGACTCTATTCTCTTTCTCCACAGAGCTGCTAAATCTAGTTATAAGCTCGTTAAAATATAGATAATAAGCCTGACATTTAGAGCACGTTGGTTAGCCCAGGGGTGCTCACACTTTTTCAGCATGCGAGCTACTTATAAAATGATCAAGTCAAAATGATCTACCTACTAAAAAAATGCAAAACATATTTATTTCTAAATATATTAAGGATTCTTTATATCTACAAGTAAATAGCTCCTCCTCTGGCCCTGTGTTGTCAGGCCGCACACGTGATTGACAGCCAGCGTGACTGACAGAATTATCAGCCAATCAGAATTCGATATACATTGACAGTCCGCCCCCAGGGCCTTCAGTAGCTCAGCAGCGCCCCCTACGGTTTGTTCGCCTGGGGAAACCGCTAATGTAGCCGCGCATGGGCAAGACGTCCCAGCCACTCCGAAGAGAACCGGATAAACAGATATTCCTCTTGGAAACATCTGAACGAGGCAAAATGAAGTGGATTTACTGATCAAGGATATTTTGCGGCCCTTCATTATGAAGAGCTTTGAGAGCAAAGGGAACGACAGCGGGACGTAGACGCTTAGCACGGACAGGAGAAGGGGTTCCGCGCTGGGACTCGGGCAGGCAACAGGTACGACACCACCAGCGCTATAAAAAAGGTTTGTCAAATGCCACAACACTTTAAGTTTAGTATCTTTTATTACGGTTGATTTGTGTTTGAGTTCATCTCTGATGTCTCGCTCTGTCAACAAAACATCTCCTAAAAACATCCGCCTGTTTCCACGTTATAACGCGCTCGTCTCCGTCTGTCATGAGTCGTGTGTTTCCGTATAGCCCGAGTGTTCCCGAAGGCGTTTGTTTTTGTTTGGGGGCGGAGGCACCGCTGCGTTTGCATTGTTGACAAATCCTTTAGCGAGCAAATGCCACGCAAACAGGCAGTTTTATCCATACGCCTACTGTCGATCACTTGATATGGGTTTGACTGCGTGAACCCAGGTTGCTATTGAAGGCCCTGACGGAAACCCCACGGCCCGCCACTGTGTTTATCAATCAAAAGACGGGATGGGTGATAGGCCGGCGTCAATTTTTTTTAATGTAATGCGATCTACCAATACTACCTTTGCGATCGACTGGTAGATCGCGATCGACGTATTGAGCACCCCTGGGTTAGCCATTTGTTCACAATCCACGGAAATGTAGCCTACATTGGCTACATTGTTTACTGTGGATACTTTGAGTTCCGATATCTTTCTGTAAATTGACCTATTCATGTCAATTAAACGTTTCACGTTGATGTTATTAATTAAAAAAGAGTTGTCCTTGTTTTTTGTGCTGCAAAACGGTAGTTTTAATATATGCGGGTTCGGAAATCAAAGGGGCGGGTCATAAAAAAAGCTGACCCGCGTATCTCTATTAGGCACCATTTTCCTCATGGTATTTTGGGGGTACTACTCTACGTTATAGTGATGTTGAATAAATTGGGCACACATTTATTGACACGCGTTTATTTCGTTATCAATCAGCAAATTTTTAGTATGCTTTGTGTGAATTTGAGAAAAATAACTTTGTTCTACAAATGGGAAATTGTTTTCCGCAGCCTATTGAACAACATAAATATGCATGAATGAGACTCACCAGAGCAAACTGGTTGACCTGCCCGTAAAGTGTCTCGAGTTCTCGCTGGCTGACCTCCTCACTTTTATTGGTGAAGAACTTGTAGGCCTGCAGGTACACTCCGAGCCACTCCATCTGCATGTCCCGGCTCGGGTACAGATCAAAGTCTGGCTCCGCCATGCCTGACCAACAATCAACCATCAATGTACAAAAGTGAGACGACTGAAACATTTCTGAACTTGAACGAACCTGCGAACTCGTTGAAGTGGTTTCCGATATCAAAGGCCTGATAGTTGTAGCTGGAGTATTCATAGTCTATAAAGCGGACATGACCTGAAGAGACACAACATTTGGATTATAGAGAAGTGTAGCTTTCTGGGAATAATTATTCTAGCTTCTGTGTAGCTCTACTTACTGTATGTAGCCTGGTGGAATATTAGGGCATTACCAGAACATTAGGCGTTAATATAAATCCTTAACGCATCTTTAATCGCTAAACTAGTAGTTTATTAATAACGTTTTCTATAGTGATTGCCCTAATATTTGTTATTACATGATAGGGGATTCATTAATAGTCTTAGTGATTTAAAAATAGGTCACTCTAGGTTCAGATTAAACTGCAGGTTTAAGCAAGTTAGGTTGTTTCGTGTCGTAATTCATTTAATATTATTGCTATGGGAAAGGGAGACAACAGTTTTTTGTGCTGAATGGTCAGCCATTTCATTGGTCAGTTCAACAGATACATTTTCTAGTCGATAGCGATTGGCTGTTGCTTCGTGAGGGGGTGTTCTTCAACTCGAGGGACATGTTGGGTAAAAGTTTGGGGAGACGTTCTCTTTTGCGCCTGGATGCGATTTTCCTCCCGGAGCAGTGGATGTGTTACCGGAGTTCACGGACCTTGGAAACTTAGCTTAGGTTTAAGGCTATTTTAAATCTATTTTTTTCTGTCCAATTGTAAAAGTCAAATCAATTTGTTTATTAAACTATGGCTCTTTAAATTTTTGCCTAAACGTTACACTCGCTCTGGGTCTCATTATTCTTAAATAGGCTAGTTATTAGTTTTGTATCGTTTGACAACATTCACTTAATTAGGTGAACTTCATGGTATCCACCTGTGAGTAAACCGAACCCAAGCACCCACTATTCTCGGGTAAGTCCTACATAGAGTGGTTGTACGGGGTGCTACATGTACATACTGTATAGTGAAAATTATGTGTACAATACTTTCAATATTAGTAATGTAATAAATACTGTAATACTAGTCCAAATCAACATCATCAGGCGATTACTCACCCTCTTTGCTATTGTAGATAATGTTTTTGCAGAGGAGGTCGTTGTGGCACAGCACCACGGGGGAGCCCAGTGTGGACAGATGATCTTTCATCCACACCATCTCCTGCTCCAGCACAGCCTGACTAGGGACCTCCTGCTGGATTCTGGACAGGAAGGGGGGGGGGAACACACACACACACACACACACAGAAATGTTAGCCTTTAGAAGAACATGAGCCAGTTTTGAGTGAGTGGCAGGTGAATTTAACCAATCACAGTGAAGTGTGAACTTTAAGTAGCAGCTAGCTTCAGTTACAGCAGAAGACCTTTTCACAAGAACGACAATCTCCCATCTGATATGGTTGAGCCACTTTTAGTGGAACGGCAAGACAAGTATCTTTATAAAGTTTAGTATCTTTGAGAACACAATGCTCGGTGGAGCTAGTTTTTAGTGATTAAGTTGTAGAATCTGTAGCTCACATAAGGAATGCTGTGATTGGTCACACGCTCCATTCACAAATCATCACTTTCACAAATGTTCCTAAATGTATCCCATATCTCTTGCAACATTCAGTGCACTGCAGTTATCATATGGAGATGAAAACTACTTTCTCGAAAACATCTGCTATAATCCAGTCCTTTTTCTCCCATTAGGAAATTACATTTGTCAAGTGTCGCATTTAGGCTTAAGGTTTATTGATAAAACGCAAGTGCCTGCTTTGGTGAAACATTATTACGCCTCACGCATGTGCCGAAGGTCAGGTCGAGTTAGGTCTTCTTGGACACAAGGACACAAAAATAAAATAAAAGGAGTCAGAACGTCGCTCAGCCCCTTGGAGATTATGGGGCTTTTAAGGGAGATCAATCAATATGGGGAAAGTAATCATTTTTTTCCTAAATCGCCCAGCCCTAGTAGAACAAGTTTATTCTAAGACAATTGTGAAACTCATTTTTCAGATACAGCCCAACCCATATGGCGTCACTACATAAAGTAATCAACCAGATAGCAGAGACTCCAGAGCAGGCCTAATGGATTTATGAGTTTTAATCCACAGTCAGATGAATGAGCACGGCAACGAACAACTGTTCCCCAACAACACAACACTTCCAAAAATGAGTTTCCCCAAAGATATTTATTTGTTTCTGTCGGAAACAGGTCTGGCCCTCGGATTTCAGTGTGTGTGGTCTGGCTGTCTGTGTCTCCAAGTGAGCGGGGGCGATCAGATGAGCTGAGCAAACATCTGCCAGCCCCCTGCATGCCACAGACTCCTTATGTTCACCCAGCACCCCTGCATTTACTGCACAGTTAAACCACTGGGTGACTTCAGCTGAGCATCAGTGTAATCCCTGTGACATGTAGGAGTGAGACACTACATACTTTTGTCACCTCTCAAGTTCAGCATGCACCCAATACACCCTGTCCGTTATTTTTCTTGAACTTTTAGAAAGTGTTACTTTTACGTTCATACTTCTTGTTTTTGCAACAAGATACTAACAAAGGTTTAAGTCAAGGTGGTTTCTCTGAAAGAATCGTTTATATTGGACACAAAGATAAAACTGTTCACAATAAAGCTGGCAGTTTACATAACCCACGCGATATTCAAACAAGGCCAGTGATAAGGAACCATTTTGCAGCATCATCAGAGCACTGTCCGAGAGCTGTGAGGTGGGATTAAATAAATGAAATACAAATTATTGTAATACAAGTAATCTAAATAATGATCTAAAAGGTATCTCGTTTCACAGCTAGAAGATCACAGGTTCGATTCCCACCTGGACGGGGTCTTTCTGTGTAGGGTTTGCATGTTCTCTCCGTGTCTGCGTAGGTTTCCTCCGGGTACTCTGGTTTCCCCTACCACTAAAAACATGTACAACAGGCCAGGATGAAGGATGTGCGTGAATGAATGATAGTGGTCAGAGGGACGTTGGCGCAGATGTGTGCAGTCGCGACAGCGCTTCTCTCAGTCTCCCCCAGGGGAAACTGAAGCTACAGTTCGTAGCTTAACATCACCGAGTGTGGAGTGAATGTAAAATGGTCTCATGTAAAAGCGCTTTGTGATCATGTCTGTGAAAGGCGCTATAGAAATAAAGCTGTTCTTCTAAAACATTTTAAAATGTCAACATTATCTTATCAGTTTCATGTTGCATGTTTCTGTAACTACATGTCCATTTTTGGAAATTATAATAACCATAATAAACACCCTAGAACTGGTTAGACTTCCGTAGGACTCATCGTTCAATAAATAACCGATAAACAATACATTTATGGGCTCAAAATGTATCATCTGTACATTTATTAGCATTTTCTGCAGCTTGTACGGTATTTTAGGATATCATTATACACTTTTAGAACAAAGGTCATTTTTATGCCTGATAGTTGACAGTATCTTTAGAGTCAATAATATCGTTTATCGCAAATTCGCAATATTTTCCAGCCTCAGTATATTGAACTTCCAATTTGTCATTGTGGCAGGATTACACGTGGTCTTCAACACAGCGCCTGATCTCACAAAACATAGTTTACAGGCTTAAAATCTTTTAAAATGAATCAAAAATGGGGGGGGGGGGAGGAGGAAGCCCCAATAAAGTGGAAGAAAAGCTCACCTGATATTAGATGCCTGGTCTGTAAACTCCGTAGCCACCAACGAGAAGTACTTTCGCATTTTAATCCACAAATTGGGTTTGGGGACGCAGCCGTTGTGCGCGTGGATGGCGTGGATACGGGCCATTTCCCTGGCAATAAGTCGACGCAGTGAAGGGTCTCGGACGTCTTGTGTGCCGAGAGCATCTCCTTCCATAAACTCATAGCAGATGCCGTTCTGGAAGGCACAGTAAAGTCGGGGTGCACAGCCGTTTGCATGTAGTACCTTAAGGCACATAAACAGCACTGTGATTAATGGGGACAAATTACAGCAGAAGATAAATAGACAGAACATGTTGTTGCTCTCTTACCTGAAAGCTTTTGAGCTCATTATCCCGGTCCACAATCAGCTCAGTCTTGTTCCCATAAACGCGGACCAGAACCACGTCTTCCGGGCTGTCGTCCACGTAGCAACCCACCAGCTTGTTTGTAGTGCCATCGGTGAAGAACTGAAACACATGGAAAATCATTTATTGGAGGCGAGGAGATTTTTTTTTTTTAAAACACCACTTTCGAGAGCCTACGCTTTTCACTTTGATTGGTTGAGTCGGCGGGTCACTCGCTCAGAGCAGGTCGGAGACTGACCAGTAGGAGGAGGGAGTGAGGAAAAGCATGAGTGTTTGAGCACGATTTAACGCGATTGTTTGTAACCTTGTGGAGCAACGCACATTTCCGATGGCAATAACAGTAAGCATGTCCCCAGAGCAGACACCCACTCGTACATATCTGACATTCCGCACGCAGCTCACCACAAAGATAGGCGTCCGGGAATCCCTGTTATGAGCAGGCATGTCTATGGACCAGACGGATCCATTCTACACAATACACGGCTAAAACCAGTCATCAATCCATTGGCGGGGCAAAAGTAAGCCTCCACTCAGACGGAGTTAAACATCCACCCGTGTAAACTGCATTCAGTACATTTCTGAAACGGGGATGGGTCAGCTTGAAGTTTGTGAAACACATGAAGCAAACGTGTTGCTCTTGGCGAGACACAGACGTAAAGAGCGGGGGGTTTACAGTTTGGCAGAGAATCAGCAGATCAGGTGTTATGGTTGGTAGGGCGGACGAGGTTCTCCTTATCAAGTAACATACCCCGCTGTTGACTGGTTTATTAACTCTTTAGGAACACGATCTAAAAAATGATGTATCATGAAAAAATTGTATCATGCGTTTACTCATTTACTCCGACCAAACCAGTCCACAGACTCCACATCAAAGCCCGTTTAGGTGGTGGTGGTCATTGAGAGAAGCCTGCACTTGCAGTCAGCTGCAGGTGAACTGTGCGGGAGTTTCCTCCCAGTGGGGCTGATGGATTAGACCCAACCAGAATATGTGCATTTCAAAATATTTCAGAAAAACAGATTATAAAAAAAGAAAAGGACAGTGACGTGGCACTCTCCAAGCAATTTCCACGCCCATGCTGAAACTCATTTCACACAATGGATGCATTGCAATATTAAACATGTCACATGTCACACAAGGGATATCTATCCCGTGGATATCAGACAAAGGCACTTATGATGCCGTCTGATCTGACCCTGGGAAAGAGATTCCCAGATAAGTTAGTGTTGAAATTATATCATTACCATAGATATACCAGGGCTATAAACCGGCCATTAGCAATTTACAATCCGTTTCCGCACGGATGGTTGTTTCTTATCCAAACAGAGCATCACGTCACCGCCAGCTGCCCAGTAACACTACGATGACAACGTGGCTAGGCTTCCGTGCTACGTTTGGCGTAATTACGAGACGACACCTTGGCACATTTAGCAAAACCCGTCTTATCATATGCAGTTTGACTATTTTCAATCTAGAACTGTATGGATTTGTGGTCACAAACGTAGGATTTTACCGTGGAATTTAGTAAAACGTATAAAAAAGCCATACCCATCTATACACCCCTCATTCATTGCTCTCGCATTGAATTGCTGGCTGATGCTGCGGAGCTGTCATTCTTAGCTTAGCTTAGCCTACAGCTAGCTCGAGGCTAACTTTACCTTCGTTTTGACTTCGCTCGTGTCCCAAGACGGCCGTAGCTCTTTTATAAGCTTCAGTGCACCCTCTGTGACGTTGTGCTCCTCCACGTGAATCGGTATCTTTGTAATTGCCGGGGATCCTATAGGAACATGTATTTGCGTCTCCATAATTCAGCGCTTAATCTCTCCAAGCACTAGTAGTAGGATATTTCTGGACCACCTTGCAACATAAAAGGTTAAAGTTCGAGGTGAACGAAAGCTGTTAGGGCAGATTGAGATTTGGAGACGAGAGTTATATCCCGAATGAGGCGACGGAGGAGGGAAAGTGCGCATATATCGCCGGTGTGTATGTGCTAGTGACCGGTTTTCTTGGGGCGGTCAGTGAGCCCACTTCCTCCTGCCTGGCACCGCCCACTCGGGGATCATCCGATTGTGCCGCTCACGCGCATCACGGCCGACGCGCCTCCCGCCCGCTCACTGCACGATCACAAGCCCAAATAAATCATGGACTGCAAAGTGGTCCTTGGAAATTGGAATACGAGAGTCGCTTCCCCCGGATCAATGTGCGTGTTAATTAACAACAGGACGTAAATTAGGCTTCATGGACACAGTCATAATAAACACGCACATCTATTCAGTGCTACCAAGGATCCGACAAATCAAGTGCATATCCCACTGACAAAGCACACATTTGTAAAAACAACACACTGAGTTAAAAAATGGAGTTAAATTAAACAGTTACATCGAAAGCCCACATAGCTGCTTTGTTTTGACCTGGAATTTAAGTAACTAACTAGTATCACCAATAGAGGGCAGTATAAACAAGGCTCAAGATACAAACTAAATGTGGCATCAGACTAAGAAATAATAAAGTAAAAACATATTTATATTTATATTATAATAATAGTAAATCAGTGTGCTCAAGCAATTAAAGATAATTAATGCCGTCCGTGGCCTGTTTGCTCTTGGTGTCCATGAGCAACATGCCCCTGAAGATTTTTGCTTCTTACTCATTGTACATAAGATACGTCTTTTTACTATTTACCTATTTGCACATTTCCTGTCTATTTTGCACAACCTGAGTGATCTTACTGAGAGCTGAATGTAAACAAGTGAATTTCTCCATTGTGAGATCAAAAAAGGATTATCTTATCTTATCGTATCTTATCGTGGGAAGTTTGGGGCAGTGGTAACTGGCAACTCTGGCTTCATTACATTCAAAAGAGTTTGTTCACAGCTAAAACAAAACGAAAACAACTGTAAGCTAAATAGTCAACTGGTTTGGATGTAAGTAATCAATGTATTTTCCTGTTTTGTAGAAAAGCTTGCCATTCTGCCATAGCAGTCTTCCAGAGTTCCAGTAAGAGGACATGTGTAAAATGTTTAAACTCTACAATACTACTCTTGCAAATTATAACTACAGAGAGTCAAATAGTGGCTGGCAATGTGTTGAGCCGCAGAGTATGAATCATTGCTCTGCCCCAAGGAATTGGAAGATAATATCTTCCAATTCCAATTATTGTTTGAGAACTAATGGTTTTATTTCATTTTATCTGACACGTTGGAAATCACCTGAGACTATCTTGTTCCTTGATCAAGGATTACTTACTTTATAGTGGGTTCAAACGCTTTGAGGTGTTTGATGCACTGTATTAAAGGTTAACCCTTTTGTACCAGACACAGTGGACTAGAGGCACTAGACAGTAAGTGAATTAGAGACAAGTGTAGGTCTAGTGAAGGAATATATGTCAGATTTATGTTTTTCTGCTGAAATAAGTAGAATTAAGATAAGATAAGATAAGACAGGACTTTATTGATCTCACAATGGAAACATCAGCTCTGAAGAACACTCAGGGGTGCAAAATAGACACAAAAATGTGCCATCAAGTAATAGTAACTAGAGGTATGGTATATACGATGAATAAAAGCTTTAAAAAAGTTATGTATAAAAATATCTTATTACGTGTCCATTCACAAGATGTCAGAATATTTGAAATAATATAGGCCTGTTGAATAGAAGAAGCAATCAAAATTTGACATCAACATTTCAATAGCCATACTTGACCAATTATATTATGGTTATCAGGTTAAAAATACATAAAGGCCTACATTTTATAAGCTGTACACAAACTATGTTAACATTTCTGATTTGAACTTGCAATTGAAGCAATTGAAGTTGTGCTTTTTTTTCAATTAATTATATAAACAGTTCATATATATATTTTGTTTTAAGTTTGTAAGTTGGTCTGTGCTAATGTAGCTGCTTGAAATGTTTCAAATTCTCTTTGGATGAAGTCTCTTTGATGTTTTGTTCCTTCGGTACCATTGTGTGAAATGTACTTTTTTTATTTATTGCACTTGGGGGTGGGCGCTCATAAGCTTTTTGCTTCAGCCCACTGATTTGAGCAGAATGTATACTGCTCAAATAAACAAATAAACTAAAACTAAACTAAACTAAATCAGAGTTAGACAGTGTAAACATCGTCTGTGTCAGATTGTAGGTAGACGTTCTCTGATGCATGTTTTCATCAAAATGTGTCGCCCCTCCTGACTTTACCTGTAGACACATGCCTGGTCTGCTGCTCACACCCCCCTCCTGTCTCTGCACTGGAAGTAAGGAATGCAGCTGCTAAGTCCTTGTGTACTTACGGTACCCCCTCCCTCTTTCTCTCAGCACTTGTCTCGGCCATGACCCTATCCACAGGTGGGACAGCTTAAAGGTAGGGCTGCTAGTTCCATATCTTGGGAATGAGGAAATGTTTACACTAGCGCACAATAGAGTCATGTTTACTTTTAGACCGACATAAATCACATGCAATAATATCCTCGCAGCCCATTCCAGCCCCGTGTTGACTCACTCATCGATCACGGTGCTTGATTGCAATGTTGTTTGAAAAGGAGATAGTTCTACGGGATGAGTGTTCTCCTTGGAGCATGCACACACCGAGAGAGGGGCCACACTGGCTGACAGATGTCCAGGGGAGGCTCAACAATGTATACACTGTTTATGAGCCAAAGTAAGGGAGAGGTCATTCAAGGACATCTGCCCATCTGAGCCACTGCAGGCTCAGTTTTACTACAAAATGTCAACATAGTTTTTTGTTTGTTTTGTTTTTAAGTCGGAGGTGAATACAGTAACAAATTTGATAAATTACAAGCAATGTTTTATATATGTCTTGCTAACCAAAGCACAAGAGAAACAATCGGCCTAAACTTGACCAAAACCTCAACAAAACCTCTTTAAAACAAAAATGTGTTTTTATTTTTTTCGCACACCTCACCTGATCTGGGAGATGAAATCTCCCAAATTGCTTTCACTATAAAACATTCCTTGTTACCATTTAAACCAAACTGAGTCCATACAACATGTGCTTAACCTGGCCAGCCACACTCACTTCTTTCTATTCGACGTCTCCAGTTTAGAATAAACAGAGGAGAATAGTCTGTTTCAACCATATGCTGGCGACAAGGAAACTGTGTTTGCACAGAAATTAGGATTATAAAATATGTCACAAAATGTGTTCATTAATTTTTTTTTCTTCTTAAAGCCTGTAAAGATTGCCGATAAATGTATATCTATTGCCCCGTTTCCAGTCAGACAAATAGAGTTTGATGAATCAATGCAGCCGGACATTTCTTCACAAAAACGGCTGAAGATTCGAGATTAATCGAGTCCCTTCTCCAGAGCCCAAGTTTGTGACAGGAATTCCCACAAGGTTTGGGAAGAACTGTCCAACTGCATTGATTCATTTAATATTATCCACCTGGATATTTGAACATTATGTTTTGGGAAGTGACTGGGAGCATTTAACACCTGTGCACTGTCCCATAGGTGTTAAAACAGTGTCTTGGTCTATTTTGGCTTTGGAGAATGTCAGCGTTTTGTTTGTGGGAAAAAATGTCCAGCTGTATAGATTAATCGAGCAGTTAATTAATCGCCAGTTTGGTTTAGATGAGGCAAAAAATGTCTCCTGTCACAAAGAGTTTTTTTTTTTGGTTTTCTGTGTCTATACAACTTGGTTTCAAGAATTTCAAAACAAATGGCGTTACTCGTAGCTTAAGAAACCAGTGATTGAGTAGCTTCCATGTGAAACTGATACCACTTTTTATCTCACAACATCCATCCTGCAGCTTAAGGTAAGTGATGTTTTTAATGTTTTAATGTTTATTATTTCAGATGGCTGTCTCATTCTTATATTGAGACAATGCCCAGGAGACATGTTAGAATAACAAACATCATCTGGCTGACACTAGTTGGTTCGTATTTCAGTGTCCATGGCAGCATCCAGGGAACTGACTGGCATTTGCTCCTGAGTTTTAAGGACATGTCCTTTGGCAAAGTCTAAGATTATTGATTCTAAATGAATACATTCAGATTGATTGAAAAATGTCAGCTGTGTACTTTACCGGTCTCATGAGTCTGTATTTAGTCTGGTATCTGGGAGATTGAGGTCAGTGATAGTCCCAAAGCAGATAGTCACGGCTGAGTCCACACAGCAGGGAGACAATCGCGTGTTAGCCATAATAACTCTTCAGGTGAGGCAAGGCAAGTTTATTTGTAGAGCACAATTCATACACAGTTCACAGTTGCATAAAATTACAAGAAAACAGATCAATCAATAAAACATCAACATAAAAATCAATCACAGTAAAAGGCAAGAGTGCAAATAAAATACTTTCAGTTTTCATATGCAAAGGTAAAAACAACTGTTTTCATCCTGGATTTGAACATTGTCAGAGTTGAGGCCTGTCTCACATCCTCATGAAGACTGTTCCAGATTTTAGCTGCATGAAACTGAAACGCAGCCTCACCGTTCTCACCAGGAGACCCCTCCCTGAAGTTCTCAGGGCCCGAGATGGTTCATACGGCTCTAACATGTCAGAGATGTACTTTGGTGCTAAACCATGAAAAGACTTGTACACAAGCTGAGCTGTTCTCTGAGTGACAGGAAGCCAGTGCAGAGACCGGAGCACTGGACTAATATTGTTGTATTTCCTGGCTCTTGTCAGGATTCGATCAGCAGCGTTCTGGATGTACTGCAGCTCTAACAGCTCCATTTCTCTGTTGTTGAGCCCCAGGGATTATATGGACAGGAACAAAGCCAACAACCGCCTCCTATCAATACTGATACTGACCGGCCTCCCTCAGAGGTGAACTCCAGGCCACGTGCCACACCCCCACATTCACAGCCCCCTCTCCAGTATCCTTCTGTTTCCTGATCTCCTCCTCTTAACATGAGCAGCTGGAGCACATGGCAAACGTTCCCCAGCAGCACAAATAAGTCTGTTTAATTCAGGTGTTTTCGTTTTTTTTCAACCAAAGCGTCTATTGCAGGGATTTCCAGAAGCCCATTTCGTCATAGACATTCTGCAGTCTGGAAATCGTACTGCTTTTTGTGTGTGTCTTTTCCGCTTTTAACAATGGAATGAGAAGACTATAATAAATATTCTCAGGTGTAGAAGACTTTTAATGCAAGACTTAGTTATGTGTTTTTTTTACTCAAGAGATTGCGGGGTGGTTAGCACTTTTGTCTCACAGCAATAATGCCTTAGATTTGATTCCCTGACCGGGTGAGGCCTTTCTTTCTGGAGTTTGCATGTTCTCCCTGACTTAGAATACAATATATTATTTACAATATTTAGGAGCCTATTCAATTAGTTCTTTACCAACTCCAAAGCTACGTAAAGGCCTTAGCCTTCACTGTTTTATTAAAGTCTTCTCAGAGGACTGAGGGACGGCATAGTTTCCACAAGAGAGGTTAGGATCTGTATTCTGCTTGCCTATGCATGTCTCTGTCAAAGAGAAGGAAACATGACTTTTTAATTCTCCAGACCAAGACAATTTATGTGTGTGCTCAGGTGAGGCCCTTCAAATAAATGATGAGCACGATACACTCAGTGCAAAGTACCTCTGAAACCAGATACAGAGATTGCTCAGGTAAAAGCCTTGGTGAGTCACATTAGTGTATAGTGCAAACTAGAGTCAGGATCAAAACAGAGACAGAGCAATGTTCGGAGCACTTCATATGACTCATTCACGGACAATGCCCTTTCAAAGGGCAAGTAAAGGGTTCCAATTACATAGTGTGCATTATGTTAGAATCAATTATGGTATCAAGTGCATTGTTACAGTAATACTGACTTTGATCATGCAGACTCATTTTGAGCTACCGCTGGCTTATGTTCAAATAAGACTGTGTATCCTTACTTAGTTGAAATATACCCAAGGGAAATTTTATCTGTTTGCTTTTTTTATATTTTGTTACAAACAAACGCAGTCTTCTGAGTAATATGTAACTCCGGCTATTGTTGTTGCTGACAGGTTATGACTGAGCTCTGTGGACTCAATGGGAAGGTAGTTCTTATGGGCGGGGCTCCAGGTTACAGGAAGTGAGTGACATGATGAGAAAAGTGTGTGCACATCCTCTGAGAAGTGACCTACGTGTGGACATGTCTTATTCATATATGTTTTTCCTCTAAATTGTTTCAATTTCATAATTTAATATATATAATAATTATATAGATAGATAGAGAGATAGTAAAGTATATTATTCATTCCAACAGATCATGGTTTATTATTGCTTTTGATTGTATTAGGACTCTTGATGTGTCTGGAGAAGTTGTGTCTGCATTAATCCCTATCCCCTGCACGTATACTATGTGGGCAGAGGGTGGGCCCTTGTTCTACTGCATTCAGATGTGGGCTGGATTCTGAAAAACTGCATGCAGTGTCAACCCCTGAGGCGAGAGAGAAGAATCCCATTTCCTCCCACTTCTGAGTCTCAGTCAACGCTCCAGCAGGTTAACGCATGGAGCGTGCTGCCTTTCCCGCGTCGTGCGTCCTGTCTTCTCCTCGAGCTGCGCGTAAAAGTGAGTGGCTAAGGAGCGCGCTGGCCCACTATCACCGGCCTGACCTGGCGGTGGACAATGAAATTATTGTCCTAGCTACAGGCATTGACCAGTACCTGCAGGAGGTCTTTCACCATCTGGCCTATCCAAATCGGGACGACACAGTGAGCGCGGAAGACTTTACATCTCTGTGCGCGGTGCTGGGGCTCAGTGAAAGAAGTCGGACTGAGGAGGATGATGAGTTCATGGACGTATGCTCAGAGCTGCCAGCGAAACTCCCCTTCAAGGACTTTCACGCGCGCCTCTGTAGCTTCTTTAGAGTGCGCTCTGCGCGCAAAGGCAGTGGAGGCTGCGCATGGCGTCTGCCCGTAACGGAGGACACGGAGCTCGTGGAGAGACATATTCGCCTCCGGTGGCCACGAGCCAGACGCAAAAAGTGTGTGAGTTTTGACCTGACACGCGAGCAACTCGGAAGATCCCCGAGATGTGCGAGCGCACCCGAGGCAGGTAGCTACTGCATTTCAGCCCATCTGATGTGCCATTTGCAATTATCAGGGCAATAATGAAGGGATTCGGACTGTGGTCAGATGTGGTGTGTTAGTTCCAGATGAAAAAAAAAGTTGCCAATAAATAGATCACCATAACATGACATGAAGACCTAACCCATTGATACAGTTCCTGATCATAAAAACTTTAACTTCTTTATTGACGTGTATGTGGCAAAATATGCTCTGATGTCACCACAGAAGCCCAACACACACAACACTATAATGCATATCCAGTGAAACAAAACACAGCTGTCAAGCTACAACAAGCTACTGTATTTTAGGTCTTAATCCTGAAGAAGCTACCTGGAAAATTAAAGTAGACGTCTCTGAATATTTTTTGTTTTATGTATCATAAATGTTTATGTACCATTACTGAGCCATAGTTTCATAGCTCATAATCGATAAGAACACCACTTTCAAACTATATTTTACACATTATTGCTTGACATTAGGAGGTCATCAGCTGTTGTAAGCTTCTTGTCTTGACTCTTGTGATGCTATGTCCTGTGCATAGATGAGACAGCTGCTTTGAGGGAGCTGGTGGAGGACCTACGCGCTGCGTTGCAGGGCAGTGATGCTCGATGTCTGGCTCTGGAAGTGGCACTGAGAAAAGAACGCACCTGTAGTCTGCCCTCACCTAACATCAAGCCCAAGACATCTGCACCCTCCTCTATCAGCTTCATCCAGGGCAAACTGGTTCCTACTCAAAGAATTAAGGGAGGCGTGTGTGGCTCAGCAGCTCGGAGACGGGAGGCCAGAGACCCACTGCTCAGGGAGCTGAAGCTGATCCGATCGTCCCGGGATGGACAGCTGCAGGAGGCAATGAAATTCAATGAGCGTTTGGAAGAGGAGCTGCGCTGGGCCTTCGAGGAGGTTCGCAAGCTGCAGGCCCTGGAGTCAGTCCTCAGGAAAGAGAATGCTCATATCAGGTGAGAAATCCCCGTTCCAAAATTCAACCGAGGGTGATCATTGTGGCGACTGTGATGATGTTGTGCGCATGGAGCAGACGGAGAGCAGAGGAGGCCCGTGAAGCACTGACTGTGGGACTGGAGAGAGTGCGGCTGATCCAGGAACAGGCCCAGAGTGTACCCCAGCTGCACGCGCAGGTCAGGCAGCTGAAAACAGAGCTGCAGCACCACAGGTAAACTAACACACTCACATATTACAGCGTCAATAAGTACAACGTAATACTTAGCACCAAAACATATTACAACCCATTACAAAACATATTACAACCCCAAACTGAAAGGCCTAAGCTTATGTGGCAGAGACAAATTGTCAAACAGTAAAAAAGACAACATCAAACAAAACACAACAGTTATTCTTTTTAATCTCCTCTCTCCCCCTCTTTTCTTTGTTATGTGAAGTCTTTTCAGATGATATGCATGGATCAGTTCACTGAACACACTGTACAAATACAGTAGATACAAACCACATGTGACGTCTGTCTCTGACCACAGATCCCACTGCAGCTGCCTGACCGCCTCCACCCAGGACTGGGCTCACCCACTGGGAGCTGAGGACACCTGCAGCACCACAGGTTTGTGGCTCAGAGGGAACTACGAAGAAAGACACTAAATATTTCTGAAATGAGTTTTATACTGACTTTACAACACCAACCCATTGATTTGAGATGATACAGCACTGGTGTTTTAAACAGACACTAGCGTTTCATTCGACTTTGAGGAAGCTTTTTGGAAATGTGGAGAGTAAATATAAAGTGTATACATTTAAAAGCAATATATAACATAACATAACTTTCTATTGCATAATCATTTTAAAAACAAACCCGCGTGTTGAGCTTTTGTTAACTTACAGATGCAGAGTGTCTACAGAGGGCTGTGGAGGGCAAAGCTGCCTCTGATGAGGAGGAGGAGGAGGAGGATAGAGCTGTTGGAGAGGAGGGGCAGCGCTTCCTGGTGGACACGAAGAGGCACTGCAGTCGAACGCACAGTTGTGGAGAAGGGTCAGCTAACTTAAATGTTTGTTTATAACATAATGACTATTGAGGGGTTTTGATGGCGCATGCTGAAAACTGTCTCAGATGTCAAAGTCAGGACAGAGAAGCGAGCTGCTCAATGGACAGAAGGAGACGAAGAGGAGCCAATCGGAACCAGGAGCATGAAGAGGCCAGTTACTCAGTAAAGGTACACCCCCAAAGGAAGACACAAGATTTTTCTATAGAGCACTCTGCAAAACAGGAAATGAGCTGAAGAAAGAAATGGATTAGCTTGAACCGGTACATTATTATCCCGCCATGAAATTGTTCCTTTTAAGGTTAATTATTTATGATAGAATGGCTGCGACTCAACAGTAGACAGTATTCTGCCTAACCAAAGTATCCTGTCCTTATGTCTTTGGGCAAGACACGTCATCCACCTCGCCCACAATGTGAAAAATAATGTACTGTTGGTGACTATATGTCGTTGGTGGTTGTCGATGGAATATACCTTTTCACATGTCGTCACATTTCTGCTTTCTTATTTTCTCGATGCTATGGTCTTTCCCGAAAGCCTATGGAGAATTCAGCAGATCTCTTGCAATTGAATCAAAAATGTTAATACAGCAAGTCTCTTTGACCATGTAGGACATTAAAAAAGCTGCCCATAGGATGTAAAAGCTTCATCGAATGACTCATCTGTTTATGAAAGTGGGTTTGTAAGTAGGACATTGATTTAGTTATAACTGAACTCCTGGCGTAAATCACAGGCTACTGAATCCGTGGACAGGATACAGAATCAGAGGATGTCCTTGCTGGAGGAGAAGCTGACAGATGCACTCACACTTCTCCTGCAATTGCGCAATAAGGTAGCACTTTTTTTGTATTATTATTTTTTTTCGCTCTTTACTGCCAGGCATTGACTCCGCAAGTTGTTGTCCCATAGAACGTGTCCCGCCGAGCTTTGTTGAAGATTGTCATGGACACTTTGGACATGTACAGCAGGACGCTGGATGGTAACTACACAGTGGTAGACGTTTATGATTTGAGCTGTGCCAAATGAAGTTGTCTGTGGGTGTTCTGTTGTAGGTCCGGCCCAGGTGCTGCAGCTGGCAGAGGCTCTGTGTGTGCGTCTGTCATCCACAGAGCTCCTAACAGAGAGGACAGATGTTACAGGAACAGAGAAGAGGGACAATCTGCTCCCCGTAGCTGCAGCATGCCAGAACAACAGCTCTTCTCATCTCATGTCAATGGCAACTAGCACTTGAGATGAATCATTATTATTTTTACAATTTCATCCACTAATCTTGGCACTCTTGTTATAATTTGTGTTGATGTGTTGTGTTGGTGAAGTCACATGACTCTAAAGTATGTACAGTATGGCGGCCCTTCCCATTCAATCAGGGGAAATACATACACATTAAACAATTACGTGCAGTATGTAATATTCATAGTTCTACACCTGTGATGTCGCAATCAAGAATATGAAGAAAAGTTTTGTTTGTTTGAAGTGATTATTCACTAGAACAGTAGTGTCATTTGAAGAAGGAAAGTGCCATACCCATTGATACAGAAGCGGCAACAGTTATGGGAATGCTACGTCTTTGTGAGTGCCCAAGAATAAGTCATTAGCATTGCAAACAACCAGGGAAAACTAAATCTTAATGTAATTGGGTTAAACACAGTATGCTCTGGTGACGTGTGTGTCAGTCTGTGGCCATACCGACCTTGGGCTGCCCAATCCCATCAGACCCCGGAAGCGAAGCAGGGAAGGGCCTGTTGGTACTTGGACGGGAGACCGTTTGGGAACACCAGGGAGCCTGGGTGAATGTAGTGAGTGAGAGAGTGGTTGGTAGTGGCGGAGGGGCCAAGGGTGCAGACTGATAGCCTAGCTTCCATTAGTCTAGCTTAGGGCAGCTGTGGCGACGATAGTAGCTTACCACCACCAAGTATGGAAGGAATGAATAATGCAATGTAAAGCGTCTTTGAGTGTCCAGAAAAGCGCTATATAAAACCAATTTATTATTATTATTATTATTATTGTGTGTGTGAGTGAGGGGGGTCTAACTTGTCATGCACTTTAACATTTTGTTTTGAATATTTTTTCTGGTGATATACAGTCAGAGGCAATGTGTGCGTTTCCTTGTCTAATTCACTTCACTTAATTTAATAAAGACATCTTGTTAATCCTTTGGACTCATCTCACCTAAATATTTCATGTTTATTATTAAAACTTGTGTCAACTTATAACTTCCCTTACTAATGTTACTCATTCATCTTCATTTGCTACTTCCTGTTGGTCTTTGTTAAAGCCTAATCCATTACTGAGCTGGAGGGCAGGCTAAAGTGTTATGGCAGAATGTCACCTCTTCAAACAAAATGCAGGGTTTTTTGGCCAATTTCTGGTTATAAAAAAGCTTTGACAATTTTTTTTCCATTATTTTTACGGTTAAGATAATGCCTCCGTATTAATCATAGTTTTGCATCAGTGGCAATCATATAAAGTAAAGTAAAAAATTGTTAATATGTTTAATTCAATGGGAAATTCAAGGATATAACTGAGACTATTATAGGGTCGAAGTATCCACATCTTGTAACTTTCAATGCAAGTTGATGAAATAATAACTACAAAAAGGTGTAATGAAATAATAAAAAGCTTTATTTCCAGCAGTTTATAAGGTCCTGCATGAAGAGGCCACATGGACATTTGATCAGCAACTGGCAGCAGCAAGGCTCGAGAGTTTCATCTTAGCGTCAGGGGGCGCAAGCACTGGGGTCAAAAAGGCAAACGTGTCAACATTGGTAAAGATTATTATCATAAAACTTCACCAAGACCAAAGCCTTGTGGTGTCATTTTGAATGAAGCCCTTCCCTTAGCAGTACCTTTCCTTTCTTCCATTCAACATTACACATCTGAAGTGTGCATATCTATTAGTCACCACTGCGCTGAGCCTTGCCTTCGGGTCACGCTTGGCTCTGACAGGTTAAGGCCATAGTTTTGAACAGTGTGTTTGTGTCAAGAAGTGTATTAGGCACTCGGCTAATCGGTTACAGCAACATCAAAAGCTCTACTGGCCTTCATCAAATAACTAGAAAAGAAATCAGAGTGAACAGAAATCAAATCATGACAAGGAAAACACAAAATAAACATCATATATAGAATAAATATATAATATTTACACATTGCTTTGTGTGCTTTTCAAAAATAAATAGACATTGCATGACTTGCCCCATAGAAGTATTAACAACTATCGAACAAAGAGGCGTAACGCTGGCACCAGGTCAGTTTGAGAGTGAAGAGGATTCTAGTGTCACAGCAGCGCCCTCTGGTGTCCATATGAAATAGTACAGTACATTCTGTTTCTGTATGATGTTTCTGAGCAGTGGGTTTTTCATAAAATCTTTACAGAAGAAATAGTCATTACAATTAGCAACATTAGACAAAAAGGAAAGAATAAAGATACGGAATAAAAAGTAATTATCTAAAATAATTCATTTTTTTACATATTTGATTTCGATGAAAAATATTCAAGTTTTTCACATTCACACTTTGTGCCCTGCACATGCATTCAGCTGGCCCCAGTAAAACAGCACAGTGTGACTGGCTTTAATAAGCATGCATCACAGGCGGAACTCAAATAAGACTTTGCCTTTGGGCCGACGCCTGTACAGTCTGTTAAACGGCTGTAACATCCGCTCACTGTCACTGTATGTATTGCCTTGAAACTCACATTCACTCTCATAGTCTGGTGGCCCATTCTGTTGAGGAAGGTCACTTTAATTTTAACCAGACACTGATGACATTTAAATATGTTTTACCTAACACTTTACGAAACTTTACAAAAAGAAACTTTTCCATTTTTACTTTATCTGTAAAATAATATAACCTATCACTATCACAGGCTCAGCTAATTTTGCATAGATTTAGGTGTTTCCGGCTTTGACATCGAACAGTTTGAATGTGAAGTGTTATGTATAGCCTGAACACAGATTTATGCTCTAAACACATGTACTCTCTAGGGGCGACTGGGGACAACAGCTGTCATCAGGTGGGACAGCCTGTTACATGCTTAAGTACACTACCCTCTTGGCATTCTCAGTAACAAGTAACAAGCTTGTGCCTATGAAGTACACTATCTTCCCAGCCAGTGTCCTTCATGCTGCACATGTTTTAGTTTATGTTGTAACTTCATAAGAAAGTGTATTACACCTGTGGGCGGATGAAGCTGCTGGGAGCACGTTCTGAAATGAACAATCTTCTCACCAGGCGTTATTCCTGCCCTGCAAAATTACTTTTGTTCAATGTCCAATTAGAAAATGGTTGGTGTAGCAGTCCCCTAGTACAAGACTGTAATCAAGTGAGTGTTCTACTGTAAAATCCTCCATCACGAGAATCTACAGCAAAAATATAGCACTTGGTGATTAAGCATTCCCTGCCTATGTTATGTTTAAAAAAAAATTAGGCAACTGTCCCCATTGAAAAATAATGAAGACAAGCCTCAATCACATTACATGTCATACTTTTGTACAATGAAAGGCCATTAACGGAAGTAGTCTGTGGGCTGGATTCAGAAAGCCTTCTGCAAAGAATGATGCAGTCAAATGCCCTGATATCATTGAAAGCCAAAAAAGAAGCATCATGTGAGATCCTCCACATGAGGCCTGCTGAAGAATAGCCCTTTCTGAGGACATTCAGGTAAAAAAGGAACGCTTTGTTGCTTCCCATAAAAGCACAGTCATTTGTGCGTGTGTGTGTGTTCAGTTGCCCAAATTGGTCTCCTGGTCTCCAAAAAAGAAGCGCATGTGGAAGCAAAGGGCCAAGAAGCCGGTCCCAAGTAGGTCACCCAGAGCAGTGAGGTACGGTATAGAGAAGTTATCAGGATCCATGCCTCGGCCCCACATCCAGTGTACCATCCAGTCAGCCAAGTAAAGCAGGATCACCACCTGAAACACAAGTGCTCATGAGCACTCACACACCCACATAACAGAGAGCTGGGACACACGCCGCCTTTACCTGTAACAGGGCTGCAGCCAGATAAAAGCCGATGAAGAGCGGTGTGAGTGTGGTGTGTCCCCCCCTCAGTGAGTTGATGGTATACAGGAAGACCAGGTGTCCTGGAGCGACCAGCAGGAAGAGCACCCGGGCTGAACGTGAGTTCACAGCTGAGGATAAACAGAAGAGCCTCTCAGCAACTTATTTCATGTACAGTAATCTGTTCCACAGCTCATGTGTAAACTTAGACAGAAAAACCTATCGAAACTCACAAGAGCTTAAGAAAGTAACGCAGGGTGTAGGGCACTTCCTGGGGGTGGGATTTGGGTCCCCGATGGGTAAAGCATTCATGTGTAGATAGGTGGAGATCCGACTGGCCTGGACCGCCACAAGGTTTCCTCCCACACCTGGGACAAACCAAACACACAGTCAACACCTGTAGAACTGTTTCTGAAATATACATGGTTACTGTGTGTTTTTAAAATGGTTTCTCTTGCATTATATATAATGAAGCTAAGGTTCATTAGGAACAGGAGCAGGTAAATACCAAGATGGGAATCACATGTGGGAATATCATGTGCTGAAAGCTTGGATCAGCAGTGGCTCAGAGGCCGAGTGTTCGGCCACCATTGATCCCAGAGTCTGTTAGTGATTACTGTCTCTGTGTCTTTAGTCAAGACACTTCTTGACTGTTTGTAATGTGAATGAATGAGAATGTCTCAAAAACAAATAATAATAATAAAAAAATAACATACCATTGATGACGGGTGTGAAGACCGCCATGCCAGCAAAATTTGGATTCGTAACCGTTTTGTCAAGTATCAGACCCCCAACACTGAAGATAAACAAAAGCAATTACTATCTATAAAAGTATGGCTTAACATTTGAGCCCAACGCTCTGACAAGATCTACCTGCTGATGGCCATGGCGATGATGACAGGCTCCCAGCCGCAGTAGAGCACTTCCCTGGTGGAGGGGATCTTCCTGGCTATCAAGACCCACAGGGGGCACATGGCCACAAACGCCGCACACACCAGAGGATTGGCGTAGTCATTGTACTCTGTGAGGGACAGACAGGTCTCTGATTATAGTATAGTATATAGTATAGTTATATGTAAAAGATTATATACAAGATAGGTTTAGTTATATGTTTTTATATGACCCTTATATGTAAATCTGGCCTGTTGGAGGCGGTGTAGCTGCAACACTTTGGTTGACTGTGCGTCATACCTCTGAAGTAGACAGACCACAGTGGGAATGTGCGAAGCTCCAGACACCAGCTGTGTTTTTGTGCATCTGAACCCAAAATAAGCCAAATGAGCTCAGTATAGAGCTCGGTGTGGCATGAGCACAGTTCCAAGATTTAGGTCAGGATGTTTTAAAGACACAAGTGTCTATGGTTTCAGGGGGGGGAAAGTACAGTTTAGTGGCCGTTGTGCTGATAATGATATGCAACCTCTCTAACCCCACATTCTAGATGTATGCAATCTGTAGTTCAATCTAGGGACTGGCGCATCATTTGCAACATTTCTTGGATGTATAAACATGTGGTCATTAGTCCTCCTGTAAATAGAGTAAGTGCTAAAGTGGATGTCTTTTACTTTTAATTTTCAAGTTTATGTCCGTACCTAGCTCTTTGTAGAGCCCAGTGGAGATACCAGAGAGGAGCGACAGTGTGATCAGGTCTCCCAGACTGGCTGCGATGGGCGTGGCTACATTATCCGGGTTAATGCCAACTTTTCTTGATGCAATGATGACTCCGATCATGATGAGACCTGAGGGTCAGCAGAGACATAGGACATGTTATTCACATCTACATCAAATTGTCCTTGAGTATATTATTGTTCCTGCTAAACGATGGCCTTGGACATGGGTCTTAAAGGGCATGGGGGACTTACATTGTGAATTGTAGGTGCGTAAGTAGTGGACATACCTAGCAGCAGAGAAGCAATGAAAGCTGTGGCCACACTGGAGGCACACAGCAGCACTGCATGGCCCAGTCTGAAGTGCCCCTCCGGGATCCAGCCAAAGATCACTGCAGCAATGGATGCCAGAAAGCCCACCACGGTGGCCTGAACCTGAACAGATCATCATGCACTCAGTAATGTGACATATTCTAAATACTGGATATGTTACAGGTGCTGCACAACTGACTATGACTTATGGGATTCACATGCACAAAATGAATGCCTGCGTTACACATCGAGTGAAGGCGAGGCAATATGAGCCCATGAGAGAGCGTGCTAATCCTAAATAGCTTCCTGTCATTGGTTTAAAGTGCAATAATACATAACCAAAACCAGATCACTTACCAGGGATGACCATACGATTTATGAAATATTGCATCACAAAATAAATGAGTCTGATTTGGGGAGTACAGACAAATAGACTAGTGCAGTAGAGTTCTTCTAAACTAAAGAGGTGTTTGAAAACCTCTGTAGAAAATGATTGTGTAAAATTATTCAGAGAGATTTGCCCCAGATCATAGTGTAAAATCAATTTTTTGATAGACTGCAGGTTTGATAGACTGGTCGGGACAGTACATGGGACTCATGCACGTAAACACGCTGTTTTTAGTGGTAGAGGAAACCAAAGTACCCGGAGGAAACCTACGCAGTACTTGAGCGGACGGACAACTTCTGCTCTTCATTTGGGACTGTGACTAGGTTTGTGCAGAGGCCGAAAACTTGACTTGACTGAAGAGCTCCTTTACCTGAATCAGGGCTAGGTTTCCCATGATCATCTTCCACATGTCCTTGGTCGTATCCATCTGGCCAATGTTCGCCTGGAAGAGAGCAGCACATGGGTCACATACTGCAGTGTGCACACGTCCATGTGCGTGCGTGTCAGTGGCCGGCTTGTTGCTTGTTGTCTTTTCAGCTGTCGGAACAATAACATGCCAGTTCTCTGGACAAAGGTGCTTTGATGGCTGAGTCAGAGCGGCACTTATCTCATCTGTCCTCTCGCACACTCGCGCACGCTCTCGTCTCATGCTCAAGTGGCAGTGCCTACAGTGACCCACTGTTTATCCAGAGCACTGATCCTCCGGCTCGTCCACAGCCACAAACAGACTAGTTCCTCTGTCTGTCTCAGTTACATTTGCAGCACTATGACATCTGGGCACATACTGCCTTTGTGTTGAAATAGACAGCGGTATAAACTTTTTTTCTTAAAGCATCAACACACAGTAACAATCCAAAAAATAAGCACTTTGAGTGAAAGTCACAAATAAACGTCTGTGGTTGTTTTCAACAAACAAAATGTCTAAATGAATAGATTTAGTTTCCAAACAGAATGCAATATTGTGTGGGGATTTCAGTGAGTGGTCATGAAGTGCAGACTGGTGGGAGGAGCAGTTTATTTCAGTGATGCAAGTGAGAAAAAACAGGAAAATAATGTAAAAAGAGGATAACAGTCGAAAAGAAAAGACAAGTCAAATCTCCCACAACCCCCAGTGAGAGCGATTATATATATTTTGTTATTTTTCCATTAATAAGCACATTTGGAAATGTGCTTGTTACAGTGATCTTAATCTGCTGGTAATTAGTGCTGATGTGGAAATAAAGGAGGTTGTGAGCTTTGGAGCCAGTTTCGACCGGCCGATTTTACTGTGATGTCATGTTTGATAAAGTATGTGCATCAATATGTAAAATGCAGAAATGGTCAAAAGGGTTTGTATTGATTACAAGCTGGTATTGCTATTGAGAACGTTGATAAAAGTGTAAAGTGTAAACTGGATAATGTGGCGGTGTTTCATGCTGCAGGGTCATGGCTAGAAATGCTAATCAGCTTTGTCAGTTGTTTTCCATCGGCCAGTGGAAAGAATGTGAGGATTGCTGTGCTTTATATGAACACCTGACTAATTCTGTAATCTCTATTTACCTGTGGTAGTGTGGACCCGGAGTTAACAGAGCTGTTTCGCAAACCAAGTACAAAGGATCATCCATATGTAAAATCTTGTTTATAAAATGTGTTATAGAAATAAAGTTGGTTTGGAGCATGAGAACATCTGTCTAATCTGTATTTTTATTAGTGATATATATATTTGGTAGTCACATCAAACTATATTAAAGTTTTGAACCTATGTGAATATCCATCTGGAGACAGTGGTTGATGCAATTGAGGCAGGAATGTTACTATCAGGTGTGTCCAAAAGCCAGTTAACCTTGGGCAATATGACCTCAGGTAAAGAGAACAAACAGACGGGGTAATGTTCAGACAAGCAGGTGATTGTGTGTGTGCCCTCACCGCCGTGGACAGTCGAGACGCCAGAGTCATCTCCAGGTTTCCTTTGAGACCGAGCAGTGCCGGGACCAGGATGAAGACCTCAGACACCTCCGTGAACACTGTCCAGTGCTGCACAAAGAAAAGCCCAGGACATTAAAGACGGCGTTCTTCGCAGAGCTCACAGAGTGTGGAGCCGTATGTAGGAACTGGACAACAAACTATAAAAAAAAAAATGTGACTTGACATAATAAATATAATAATAACACTAAAATAATAACACTATAATAAAACATTAAAAGGTGTGTTCTAATGTTACGAGCTGTGTGTCTTGTGGTTTGCCGGCTCTTGGACAGAATGTATAGCTCTCAGTCAGTGCAGTGCATCTGTGCTGTGCCTTTCCTGAGAGCTCATGTGCTGATAGCAGGTTTGTGGCTGCTGTGGCCAGATACAAAGCTATTCCAGATACGTAGGTCATTGATTTCTGTCCAGTAAAAGTGCTTATCTTTGGAACAGTTCCCAAAGGCCCACAGCACTTACTGTCCGGCACGGCCCGAGATGAATCAATATTCACATGACAAAGACAGATTCTCTTTTTCTGCGTGTGCAGAAAAAGTGAATCTGACGTCTAGCACATATTCACACATTTGACTGTAATGTACCCCTCTGGCTCCACTCTACACACTGTTTGTGTTTATAGTTTTGTCCCAAAGGCTGCATTGTGTTAACTCCTGACACACCAATAGATTACACACAGTTCATTCAAATGTTGAGCCAACCAAGAAGTCTTGTGAGCAGTTCTCCTCTCTTCAGTGTTGCATGTTTTCAGCCTTCCTCTGTGCCTCTCCAGCGGCCTCGGCACCATCTCCCTCTCTGCTCCCTGTGGTGATATATGTTGTTGTCTCCATGGACCGCTGGCTAAAGGCCAATCCAGCCCTCCTTCCCATGGCCACCTCCTCAGTTCTAGGAACTTGAGTGGTCAACCCCAGCCCCTCTGTGTACAGCTCTATAGGAGCTCTGGTATGTATGTCCCACAAGGGTCAGGTTGCCCAGTTGAGTAACATGTCCCTGTTTTACATGTAGTGAGTATACTTCATTCAGAGGGGGAAACTGGACCTGATGGCATGCAAAATCTATGCGACTGTGGAAGCATCACAGATGGTTCAGTTGTCACAAGAGACACAGTGGTGTCAACTACATGTTGAGTTTGTAAAATTATCAGTGGAATTTAAATTTGGGTTAACTGTGGGCTAATACCACAACAACAACAAAACATTTTAAATACAAATAAAACGGAGCATGTATACATCTGTCATGCTAAATCAGACGTTTTATTTTGAAAGTACTCTGTAATATATTCATAACAGTTGACAGTATGTCCAATAAAACTACAACCACGCAGATTCCAGTCAAACTTCTGACAGTGAAAGTCCAGCAAGGGCCTCGTGCACACAAAACATGTCACTCATATCTTCAGCAAGACACCTGCATTTCACATACACATACAATAATCATATATTATTGAATACATGGTTGTTCAATAATATATGATTTTCAATTGTGAATTAAATTTCTCCAGGGAGGCCCAGCTGGTGAAAGTCTGTCCTTTTCTTAACCTGAGGTCAGCAGGTCCTTTGCAGTAGACATGATGACTAACTTTGAGGGAACAAGCCCAGGCTTAACTGTGGCTCTTGAGTGAAGCCACCAAGTGGATGTGGTCAGACATAAACGCTGTGCAGTGGGCAGTAGAGGCCGGGCTGGTGTCAAAGCTTTGTGTCTACTGTGATTTCCTGTTTACTAGTGCTCTTATTGTTTACTGCTTACTGTTTATTGTGGTTGAAGCGTTGTCCAACTTTTTCCAGTTAATTTTCTTATTATGTCTAGACACAGCACCACATAGACAAACACATGCACATAGAGGTGGTTGTTTCCAAAGGTTTTCAATTCTTATTATTGGTCTTATTTCTTATGGTACATCTGATGAGAAGAATTCCCAAAAAAGATCTTAAAACTATGTGTAACCTTTAGCTGAAGTAACCTCAGAGGCCCAAAGTCCTGAGTTACTGGCATTTGGTGTTGGGCGAGATGGGGTGGGGGGTGAGGGCTTAGGGCAGTCTGCTGCCAAGTCACTGAGCACAACTATGCAGACACCTTAACCCTCCATACCACTCTGAATCATCCATTCTGGGCCAGGCTCTCGTGGAAATGAGGCCAAATGCAGTGTATGTGGATTGTCAAGTGACTTATGTTAAAGTGGTCACTTTTTAGTCCAAAATAAAAAGGACAAAAACATCTAACTTGAGCAGCCTCTTCAGCCACACTGTGAATGATTAGAGACACTCACTTATGTCCTGAGTTTTCATGCTGATGCTTAAAAGAACTGAAATTGTTTGACCAACTAATGAGAAGCAAGGTCAGGAAGATAAGCTTTGTTAGCCTTTCAGAGTCATTAAAGGGTACAATCTGTTTTAGCATGACCATGGCTCATTTAATCAATTGTTACTCGCAGTGGGCTGAAGGATAAAGGGTGGGCACTTGGAGTTTTAAAACAAAATGGTTCAGTGTTTTGGAAACTGAGAGACCAGAGCAGCGGGGTGTCCAAGTGGAGACCTCAAACCTCTGCATTCCTGGATTAGCGAGCATACCTAACCACAGTGATGCAGTAATAGATTATTGTTTGTTTTTGGCCTGACCCAGAGGCTGCCTTATCAGGTGTTCAAAAACACTCTTATTTCTTTGTCTGAGCCGAGTCCAGTATGTCTTTGCATGTTCCCAGAGTGCCTGTACTGCCTCCGGGCAGTCTGACACCTCCAGCTTTATCTTCATCACACTTTGCCTCTCAGTTCTGTTAGCAACAGCAGTTGCTAACAGAACTGAGTTATATGAAGCATTATGAGTATAAAACTCAGTCCATAACACAATATAATCAGTCAAACAAATCCTGTACTGATAGATTTTAATTAAAGAAAAATATACAAACATTGTCTCCCAATTCATTTTATTATTTGGTAGAATGAATCTGGAGACAGTTTTGAGGAGAGAAGGCCTATGTTAAAATGTGTGTCAGTGGCAATACCAAGTCTCAACAATAACATCCAAATTACCTCAAGAAGGCAAACAAAAAATCTCAGAATTTTTTGTAATCTCTATTATGTCCCAAACCATTCGTTATAGTTATTGTTAAGTAACCACTGATACTTAACTATAACAATATATATAATTACAACATTACAAACACGTTACTGTGTACTATGGTGCCATATATTTTATTGTGTGAATTTATTTAATGCATTACTCACCTGTACAATGTCCAGGACCATCCCAGCAGCCACTGTCCCGAAGCCAGCCAGCAGGAAAGGGAAGACCACCTGCAGACCGATGGAGAAGGACGTTTCCTTAAGGGGGACTGGGGGCTCGGGGCTCTGGTCCATGCTGGTGTCATCACTCTCATTGCTCTGGCTGGCATTCTCCAACAAGGCGTCTTCTTCACGCTGGCCCTTGGCATTGGCCAGGCACTCAATGGCCACCACCATGTCGGGCCTCTCTTCAGCCTCCCCATTCTCGTTGGCTCTCTCTGGAAACGACGTGACTTCTTTGAGCTCAAACTCACCCCCTGTTTCAGGGGCCAGCTCCTCAGGGTCCTTGGTGAGGATGACTGGGTGGACTGAGCAGTTGGAGTTGAGGTAAGCTGGTGTCAGCGCACCTCCCTCCTTCTTCACGTCAATGGCCCCAGAAGACATGTCCATGTCGGGGAGTTTGTCCTGATCTTTTGACCAAAGTACCATGCGGAAGCCTTTGGAAAGCTGTTGTTTTAGTCCAAAAGGTATGCTCACCTGGTCAGCCCTTGGACAGTTATGGCCCTTTGATCTGGTTTTTAACCTGGCCAATTCAACTTATTTATCCCATTAAAAAGGCTTACTGGTAGAGGTGGTCACTTTTGTCTGAGAAAAGTGCTGTGTTGAACAAAAACTGCAGCAAGGCACATGCAGTTGAGCATCTGCCGTGTTCCTGGCGGTGCTTTGGGAGTAGAATCAGTATGTTCTCCATTCACTGCAAGGTCTCTTGGTTCAGCAGGTCACAAATACAAAGAGGAGACTTTCAAGTCCGAAATGACAGCAGAAGGTCACTCTCCGAGTCTGAGTGCTCAGAGAGCAGAGTGGATTGGTCCTCTCTTAGCCCAGTGATATGGACTGGAAGTGTCTCACCTTACAACACGTGGCTGCAGGGAGGTCTCCAGAGGAGATATTTAAAGGCCAGAAGAAGGATTGAATTACCAAGATGCGGTAAAGTACTTCTCCAACCACATGGAGCAGTCACCTGGAAAACAGGGGCCTGAGTTTAGTCTGGTGAATAATTGTATAAAAAGCTATGTAGGAGACAACCGTTGCCATGGCAAATCTGGTGTCCATCTTGTGATGGTCTGATTAGCCAAATTGTAATTAAACAGTAGTATTTTTGTTGACCTCATCTGTCTTTGGCAGTACATCCTTTCAATAGGAATATGAATATTAACCCCTCCCTCACTGCACTGGTCTGTTGTTGTTGTTTTTTTACATTTATTATGGTATCTGTGCAGAACTGCACATCCATTCACTGTATGGATACAATCCCCCTTTTCAAACAAAGGCATGTCTTTGTTCTGCATTACATGCATTAAAAAAAATCATTATTATTTTTTATTAAGCTGTTCGAAATAAACAAAACTAAGAAAATAAATTATTTTACAGGAACTTTGAAAGTAGTAGTTTTAGTAGAGAGAGAGAGAAGAGAGAAAGAAAAGAGAGAGAGAGGAGAGAGAGAGAAGAGAAAGTGAGAAGAGAGAGAGAGAGGAGAGAGAGAGAGAAGAGAGAGAGAGAAGAGAGAAAGAAAAGAGAGAGGAGAGAGAGAGAAGAGAGAGAGGAGAGAGCAGATCTCTTCCTTTTCTATTTATTTACTTAGAGAAGAGCGAGAGAAGAGAGAGAGAAAGAGAGAGAGAGAGAGAACGAGAGAGAGAGAGAGAGAGAGAGAGAGAGAGAGAGAGAGAGAGCGCAGATCTCTTGATCTCCTGATTTTTCTGATATAATTCGTTATGTATGTATTGTTTTTATTTATTTAATGGAAATGACTGAACAGATTGCGTGGAGTCAAACATGCCAAGAGTGAAGCATAAAAATATTCATTATATTAAAAGTTAAAACGAATAAACACCCAGCATCATCATTTTACGGAAGTACATGGCTAGTTCTTTCAAAATAAGACTAGGACCGTCAACGTGACCGTCACACTTCAACAAACTATGAGATGCATTCTTTACCTGCCTTTACTGAAAATAAAAACCGATACAGACTACGGGATACAGAAGGTTCGTGTAGGCTAACTCATTTTGGAAATATTTATGGAAATGAATCACGCGGAATTAATGTTCTGCTGCATTAGATGAAATGTTATGCACGTGGCCTACCTGAGAAATGGCCTGACCACACAAGAGGCGACGCGCTAATAGGTAGGCCTATGTTGAAATAATAGTTGGTGCTTCCGTCTAAACTGTGCGTCTTGACACAGCTCACTGCCCGCATGTTGCGACATCCGCAGGCAGCCTCTGCTTTTACCCGCTGAAACAATCCTCTGCTTAGTAGTCAAGACCAATACTGGCCGAACTCAACATAGCAAAGGCGTAAATTAGTGCTCCCTTGGTCAGCACTGAATAGGCAAGCCCTCCTTTCTTTTCTACTGCTCATTTAAGCAAGGCCAGAGGGCTCTGTGTCCCAGCACCCGGCTAGAGCCCGTGTCACTGCTTTAAGTCCACGATGAGGGGAACACATGAGAATGAAGGCTGAGTAAAAGCCTGTCATCCGGAACTCTTTATGTGTGCATTATCGCTTTTACGCATAGTGGATCCGATGCCGAATTCCGTTAGATGCCTGGACTAACGCGTGGCTGCCTCATTGTAAAGAACCCCCTCTGTAATTACCTGAAGAGCTCAGCGCTGATCGGGAAATGTCAAGACTCCGCGACTGTATCCACGCTTCTTGGTACGGCGTTCAGGATGAAGGTGTGGGCGCTGGTGCGCACACGCGCTCTAAGTACCGGCTCTGCACAGCGGCCTTAATAATGCTCCACTGTTAATGGTTAACCCTCTCTCTTCGACCGTCCCAGAGTCGTTACATTGCACCGTCCAGTGGCCCCCTCCGCCTGGCTGCTTCTTGCGCATCTACAGTATCGCCGTCCGGTGCAGGGGGCCACCAAGCTACAAGGCGGGCCCTCCCTCCCTCCACACTCCGCTGACGTACACCCCTCCCCTCCGCTTCTCCACATTGCTCAGCCTCTCATCTCATCTTCTGCCCTGTGCGTGGAAACTTATGCCCGTGCCGCGCCAGTCTCCACTAGCTGCTAATTTACCACCACGACCCCAGATCAGAGTTTAAATCTAACACTAGCCCCAGATTTCTCAATGAATGCACATACAGGCTGACCGAGTAACACGCTCGAGGAGGACGGAGGGTCACACATTGACCAAAATATGTTATGTTACTAGTGTCCATTCTGGCCTTCAGAATGGACACTAGTAGCATAACATATTTTAGAATGGACACTAGTAGCATAACATATTTTGGTCTTGGCTCTTGCAACACATGTAACTGTGCCGCTTATTCTGTTCTACTCTTTATGTGTCAATTTAAATAATAATTCCATCATTTTGGCAGAACTTTGCATGTCGAATATGATAATGAATGTTCTGTCTATTCTGGAGACTAAAACAAATATCTGTAGAGTAATACAAGTTTAATAACACACTCTCACACAAATCGTAGAAAAGTTAAATCATCGACTGGACTGGGTTTTGGTAAAGTTGAGGACGTTTCGCTTCTAGTAGCAGAAGGTTCTTTTTAGCTTTAATAAAGCTACAAAGTTAAAGGTGCATTATGGCATTATGGAACTTTCTGTAAAAACACCTTTGTATTAAAGTAATTGTTTGAGCTTTTCATGACCCAGCGGCTGTGGTCAGCATGGTACCTTTAATCCCCATCACAGTGGCCTCTATGATGCTCCACGATCCATTGTTTTTAGAGTTTCTTGAAGGTTTTCATTGCTGACAACCCCCTTCTCCAGAGAACCTACAAAACAATTGATCCTGGAGTGTTGTAGAGGCCATCGTGGTGAACGGTAAAGGCGCCATAACCATTCGCACAAATATGAAAGGCTTTTTTCCCCCATAAAAAATGACACAATGCACCTTAAAGCGCACTTTTGCTCAGCTTATCAGTTTAGAGTTCTGCTGCTGCTTAGAGACCAACAGTGCTAACAATGTCCCAGAGGATATCCTTTTGTCTGTTGCTACACAGCAGCAGCAGTGAATGGTGGAGTGTGGAGGGAGTTTGGAAGTCCCACAGTAATGAAGGCGCTGGAATTAGTCATCATGAACACGTGATGTCCAGTAATGAGGGAGCGTGAATCAATCTGTGTGTGTGTGTCACGAGTGTTTGTGTTTTTCAGCTTCTATAACGCATGACAGAGGCTGAAAACCACGGTGGTCAGGACATGATCTTTTATTCTCGCCATCGGTTCAACTATAGGATGAAACGTACTCGTGCAATATAGTTATTATATCGGTTAAATTATTATTATTTTTTTGTTTAATGTGTAATTTAATCAGTTTAACTTTCTTATTAACTTCCGCTGCAGGTTTTTTTTTTTTTTACCGCATATGAGTTAATATTAACAACTATTGCATAAGCTAGGACAGTGTGCTTCTTCTTCAGGTGATATTCAAGGTCATCTGTCATTTTAGACGATCATTATCTAAGACATTATTTCCTTTTGCATTTATGACAGATGCCTTTCTGGTTTAGACAAGGTTTATACTCAAGATATAATTTAGATCAGTTTAAGACCCCCCTTTTTTTTTTTTTTTTTGCTTATTCGAGCTTGACCTGGAACTTGGAAAGTGAAATATTGTGTAAAAATTCATTACATTGTGATTAAAGTCAACGCTCTCATAGAAAGGTTGCAGCTGTGCGTCCAACCAATTTTGTGTAGATATCTAGTTGATAATCAGGATGATTCCAATTCACCAATGCTACAAAAAAATATATATTTTAAGTAAGGACATTGCATTTGGAGAATGCATTTGTGCATTTGATCATGGCCCAAAGCCCCTTGTGTTCATGTTTATGGTTTTATGAGCTTGTGCTGGGAAAACATTTTATTTTTTGTATTTTTTCACACAAAAAAATACACTTTGCAAATATAATAAACCTAAAATCATTTCAAAATTGGAGTTTATAGTTAATTAATGACTGGAGATTAGAGTTTACAATGTGATGACTTTGTGAACACAATGACAGATCTCTCACTGGCAAAAAGGTCAATGGAAAATCTTTCTTATACTGATTCATTCTATCGGCAATTAAAGTTGTGAATGTATCTCATCTCACTTATGCTCTCTCTTACGTCGATGGCCTCATTTTCGTGTTTATGCAAATGTCTTCTTTCATTCATAAACTATTCACTCAAATTCATTTGCTTCTAATAATCAGCAAATAATCAACATCCTAAAAATCTTTTCAAAAATAAATGTGTTTAATGTTATGAGGCTGCTGGAATTCTGTAGGGAGAATGGAAACTCACGGGTTGTCCTTAAGAGGATTCGAGGCTAAGAGGATTAATTGCCTTGAGAATTAGCACGCATGATATTGAGCTGACATTGTACATTCACTATAATGACCTGATTAAAATATCAACCCTTGGTGGATATAGTTGAAGTAAAGTTGCTCATTCTCAACTCATGCTGTATGCGCCACTGAGGTGACGATCAGCTGCTCACTTGTTATTAGATTCTGAGTCTTGACGTAACGTGTGACATACAAGGAAGTCTTTTCAGAAGCTGAAAATCTTTGGGCACCTCTCCTGAACCAGGAAGTGAGGTGAGGGGTAAAGACAAAACCACAAGGGCCCCAGCAGTGCCTGGGTTGAGCTGCAGTCCCTGGCAACCATCAAGCGCTCTGTGCCAGGTTTGGGCCACTTGTGTCTCAGGGCTTCTTTGAGCCCAGGGGAATGTTGGGAGAGTTGGACGTTTTCCCCTAACTCAGGATGAATGGCTGTCCACACACTCTCCTACAGCCCCTCAGCTCCAGTCTCCTGTTGTACACACCTCTGCGCCGGGACACCGTTTGCACCACTTTGTAATCATGTTTTGTCTGTTAATTTAGAGATCTTTGATCACTCTGAACTGAATTTACTCAATTCAAAGTCATATTTGCCGAAGGTATCGTTACCACATACACTCAACAATCATTTAAACACACTTTTTTTTTGGCTCTCATTTTTTCATGGGGTGAACTTAACATAAAACCTCTTCTATGTACACAATAGAGCCAATTCCCCCGAATATTGTTCACAAATGTGTCTAAATTTGTTCTGACTTCTTTGTCAGAAAATTCATCCCTCTTTACAGCTGTGGTAAATCCAGATGCGGATTGGCTTTATCTGGTCTGACCACCATTTGCCTCACGCAGTGTGGCACGCAGAGTCAATCAAGTTGTGGATATGGCGCATTTTATGGATGGCATTTTGAATGACATGTCGTCCCCCATTGAGCATGTTTGGCATGCTCTGGAACGGCGTTTACGGTACGACAACGGGATGTGTGCACTGCGTGAGGGAAATGGTGCTCACACCAGACCTCCCGAATTCTATTCATTTCAATTGAATACTTTCTTCGATCCCTGAGGGGCCACTTGTATGCAGCCAACAGAAACACAACCTTCCAATAAAGCGAAACTGAACATTGTCCTTTTATTGTAAATAGGTGGGAGGGTTGGGCAAGGTTAAGGTGCACTTTATTGTCCCGTTCTCTGCATTTGACCCATCCTTCAATGCCGCTGGGCAACCTGTAAGGAGCTGTGGGCGACGGGCAGGCTGATGGTCAGAATCACCTGCTGGAGGATTCACCTATTGTACATGTTTTTAGGGTTCTCTGACAAAGGAGGTCAATAACACAGATTCAGACAGACCTGTGAATAGCGTTTGAGAGAAATGGGTCTATTGTGTTTATACAAAATGACTTATGTCTTTGAGTTGAGCTGAGTGTAATTATAGTGTACACTGCATGTACTACTACAAATACTTCCATGGCCATGTCCTTGTGTTTGGAAGCCACCAATGATAAGCATTAGCTATCAACGCTGACTGTTCCCTCTAATCACAACACCACATGCAAGAATCATGTGTCTGGAAATATGTGCCTGGCATAGTTTTATCTCATCTGTGTGTTGGTGAGCAGAGAGGATGACAATGACTGGACGTACTATTAATATTCCCTGACAGACGGGAGTGAGCGGCTGCATTTTCCTACGGCCAAAATTCAGCTTCATTCCGTTATACTCAGGGGCGTTTCCAGATTTGTGCACATGAACTCGGAGGGAGTGAATGGAAAGTGTCCTCGATGGCAAAAGGCCTCGAATTACATACCACTCTCCGACCTCGAATGGCCACTCAAAGCCTTTCCATCAAGGAAGCACTCACCCATTCACCGTCACATTGTGCACCAGTGTATGCTGACACTGGAGGCAAGACAGGTCAAGTGTGTTACAAGGACACAATGACAAGCACTGACGGGAGCTGGGATCCGAACGTGACCTTCAGATCCGATTTGGGCGTTGGGCGTACTGAAATTGAATCACCGAATACAGATCATTAAGTTAAGTGTTAGTTGCAGCATGTCTGGAAAATGTACAATTTACTCAGATGAAGGAGCGGGTCATCTCATGGTCAGAAGATCGGTGGTTCAGGGGCAGATTGTAGATATTTGCTCGGGAAAGACATTTCACCCCTCTCACCTGTGAATGAATGAATGAATGAAGGTGGTCGAATGGCCCTTACTGAGAGCCTTGCTTCCATCTGTCTACCCCAGGGCAGATGTGGCTATAGCTTGCCACCACTAAGTATGGAGTGAATGAATAATGAGAACAGTGTTGCGCGGGAGGAGGCACCTTCCAGGGGCCAAAATCTGGTCCTCCAGCGCAGAAACTCTGGCCACCAAGATGATTTTGAGACATATTATTACACAAATCAGAGATCAAATACCCGCAAGTACATTTCCTAGCAAAACACGCCATTAAGTAATATATGATGTCCTACACTGGCATTTGTAGAAGCCCCTGGTGTTCTGGCATTGTAGAAAATCGGCCCTCCATGACTTGCCTACCTTAGAGAGAAAATTGTCAATGCAACCAACCTTGTAAAAAGCAGTACAACTGTAAGCCATTATTTTTTATTATGGTTCAAGTTCAAGTTTATTTATATAGCACTTTTCATGCCATGGACAGCGTGTCTTCACTTCTTGGCTGAGGTGCAGGAACTGAAAGACGCTTTGCTCAGTTTGGAATGAACTCGCGGGGACCACAAGCCGACCAGTGCCAGCTGATCTCAGAGTCCTTTGCACGTCATAAGGTGTCAGCAGGTCAAGCAAATAGTTTTGGACTGGGCCGTTGAGAGACTTGTGAGCCAGCAGGGGTATTTTTAAACTGAATTTGCTGCGTAACTGGGAGCAAGTGCAAGAACTTGAGCATGAGAGTGATGGGGTCTCTCTTTTGAGATGTTATCGTTACTCTAGCAGCAGCATCTTGTAAACTCTTTTAACGACATTGTGAATAAAATGAATGGAAATGGAAAGTGCTTTGGCCTCTGACCCACGGTTCATGTAATGAGTGAGTTTCACCTTTTGCAAGACTGCACCGGCCGGACAGGAAGATGTGTCTGTAAATGGAGCAAACATCAACCCGCGGGACGTGTTGTTATAACAGAAGCTTTGTGTGTGTTTCCATGGGTAGGTGAAGAGTAACCTCCTGCTGCTCTGCATGGCTCACCCATTACATCGCAGACAAGGCAGGTTTCCCATCTTGACTCCCTTCCACATACCTTTATGGTAAAAATCTGTTAATAGAAGTCTAAATGAATTTTCACGCATCAAAACTCAATACAGAACTGACCTTAAAGTTATTAGCCTCTAGTGCAGCAGACTGTACAAATACACTTATGTCAAATATATGATAAGAATACACAGAAAAAGTAAATGCACCAGGACGTTGGGGACATTTGTTTTCCGACTAGTATTTCTCTCTGTTTGCTCATTGCGTTATAGACTAAATTGTCACGTGCAAGGACGAGATTGAATGATCCTTGCAATTATTGATGAGGCACAACAAATAAGATACAATTCAGTTTACAATTTCTTGTTTTATTTTCGCTTTATTACTGTTTATTTGTTGGTTAAGGTCTCAATTCTTGTCAAAGTTGTCTCTCATCTTACAGTCGCACAACCCGGTGCCAACCAAGTCTCATAAATATAATGAAACTTTAAACCGCTTTTGCTGTATCAAAAAAACAATGATCGTTTGCCTGATTCTGTTGATGTTTTTAAGAGCATACTGAAAACCAACAGTGGGAGGAAAATGCTTTTCTGTAGTTGCAGATTAGACTCTCACAACGATCAGGATGAATCTTGGACCATTCCACTTTACAAAACTGCTGGAGTTCAGTGAGACTCCTGGGTTCACTTACTTATTCCACGCTGTCCTGTGAATGTTTACATGTTATGTTATGGGTGGTATTAGTTTAAGCAGACACTCTTTACTCATTCTTATGATTTTGATGAAGATCAGAACGATTTAGGCAGAAATGTGAGAAATTCCAACGCGTTCACATACATTTTCCTCACTGCACTTGTTTCGGAAAGTGTTTTAAGTCCAGTGGATTAAGGGTTGTTTAATGACCATAATGTGTTGTGATTGTAACCGTACTTTGTTTGTATTTCTATTGCAATTTTGTGAAGCACAAGGTGTGACTTCTCTGTCTGTGAAAGGTGCTATATATACATTTTTTTTACTATAATTGGTAACATTATCTTTGTTTCTGGCCAAACACTGTCCACCAGAAGACAGGTGGTCCATCGAAGCAACAACACAAATGTCAAAACGGAGCACACAGCAATCAGAGTCCGGAGACTCATTTAGGGACAGATACAGAAGGAAAGGAACAGGTTTTGAACCACATCTCAACCAGGTGTCTGAACCAATTTTAGTCCAGGCCTGATCCTGATCAAACGCCTGTCACTCAAAACTAGCAAACAACAAAAACAAATAAATAAGATAGGCTACAGCATTAGTTTTATGTAGGCCTAATTGTGAAATTAATCCGGGTAATAACACTTTCGTTGTACTGTCCCTTTCCCCTCACAACCCACATCTAAAAGCAAGGCCGTGGGAACCCAGGGTGCTGTCTAAAAGTGCGTTGGATGTGTGTTTCGACAATGTTAGATACATTTAATTATAGCTACATGTTTTGTGGCTTGAGCGATCAGTGTTGCAAATGAGGGACAAATTGTTCCACATCGAAGCAACAAGGACCAGTCCAGACCGGACATCTCTGACTGCAAAAAGATGTGGAAAAGAATCTGGACTTAGAACTTGACACCTATCCTGTTTAGACCAGAACAAGAATAATGCTAATGCAGAGGTGGGTGAAAAGTTTACTGTTCACTGTAACCAACAGGTTCAATTACTCAACAGCAAAGAGAGAGAGAGACAGAGAAAGACTGTTACAAAACTTTATCAACTGCTGCCAGCGTTCTCCTGACTGACTCGCTTTTCCCGCAGAACCACTGTAATCAGTTCACCCTGAGGAAAAGAGCCTTAATATTCATTATGTAACATGTGGGAACATTGTGCTCAAGGACTCTGAACTCCCACTGTGCAGCGTTAAGTAACATTATCCAAATGTTAGTCAGTCAGTGTAGCTTCTTAAATATACAGCATCTACATAAGAAAGAATGACTAAGAGCCTTTTGTATCATTTCCACTGACCGCTGCAAGGCCCCGGGTTTTATTCTCCCCACTCCATCGCGAGCATCAGTGTGTGAGTGATTATTATTGTGTTGTCTATTTCAGGCACATTTTAGTCTTAACTGCACATATATTCTGCTGTTTTTTTTTTCTTCTGTTTTTTCTTGCTTGCAATAAAAATGAAATGAATGAATGAATGAAGTACATGTGATCACTGCCACCTACAGGAGATGGCCGTAAACTTGCCTTTGTTTGGAATCACTCAGTATATTCTTTCACTCCGTGGTTTATGTACAGTACGCGTCACAAAGAGAACAAAACAAAACAAAAAGGTTGAAATCCTTTCTTCAAAATAGCCGCCCTTTGCTTTGGTGGCAAGAGTGACACGTATTTCTTGATTTGTTTACTAATTCTTGGAACAGAAAAATGTAAATAACAAGATTAGCTTAAATGTCTCAATTTGAGCATAATTATTTCAATTTGAGTTGTTTGGACAAGTTTAGATTTAGTTAAGATTCCACTTCATTTGTTCTGTGAAGTTTCTGACTCGTTTCAATACATGTCTTTATTTGAGATCAGTGTCGGGGGTAACGTTACACAAATATATTACTTTTTGGGTATAAGGAATATAACATATTACTTACACAAAATACAGGAATATATTAGCCATTACAATTCAAGAGCATGTATGCAGCACCAAATCAAGTTGGGCACTGGCGTATACGATCTTCAGTTGTGTAATGTGTGATGGGTAATGTCGTTTCATGGTATAGCACCAAAGTCCATCTCTGACATGTTAGAGCCGTATGAACCATCTCGGGCCCTGAGAACTTCCGGGAGGGGTCTCCTGGTGGTTCCCAGAGTCAATAATAAACACGGTGAGGCTGCGTTTCAGTTTCATGCAGCTAAAATCTGGAACAGTCTTCATGAGGATGTGAGACAGGCCTCAACTCTGACAATGTTCAAATCCAGGTGGAAAACAGCTCTTTTTACCTGAGCATATGAAAACTGAAGAGAATGGGGAAAGCGAAAGAAAAGGAAATCTCTGACTGCACTTTTGCTAGTAACTCAAAAGTAACTCAAAGTAGTGTAACCCAGCTATATTTTTGAAACAGTATGAATACAAACATATACAATTTTTAGAGCTGTAATCACTAATATAGAATATATTACAATTTTTAAGTAACTTGCCCAACACGGTTTCAGATTGATTTCTTTGCCAAGGATGTAAGAAAATAGTTGTGGTCCCATTGACAGTTTTACTTTCATATTTCAAGCGAGATCACCTTTTTATTTTATTTATTTATTTGAACAGGGACAATGTCCAATATACATTAACCTCAAGTCCAAATGAGTTAGAACCGCTCAAAACAAGATCAATATTCTCAGTTCAAATCATCTAAATTACTTTTTGTAGTGCATAATGATTTCTATATATTATCTATGGTATTTCTTGATACAGTTTTCACATTATTTCATGTTTTGTTTCTCACATTTTATGTCACGACTGAGACATGAATCAGACTTTTACGCTCAGTTTCTCAAGGAACATTTTCTCCAAGTACTGGAAGAAGGTACTGTACTTTATGTTGTATACTAGGGCTGCACAATATATTGAAAAAAATAAAATACAATCGGATCGCGATATTAGGTGACGCAATATCCGTATCGCAATGCAGCAACATCACTAAAGTCTTCATCTGACTGAGATCCAAACTTTTCTTTGCAAACTCAGCCAAAAACAAACAATGCATTGAACTCATAAATCTGTAAAAGTTCAGTTTTAGTTAAACATTTCCTAATTTAGCTCAACTTTAGTTTTGTTTTGGTCCTGATGTAGTGTGTGTTTTTTTTTTTACTTTGACTCAATTTGCTGAAAAACTTGTTGCTTGTGATTTGTGTTTAATTAGAATAGACCATATTAAAATGGTTTAGTGAGATATCGCAATATCGTTATCGCGGTATAGCACAGCCATATCACATATCGCAAGTTACTTCTAGCATTTCAACTCCTCTACGTCTGTAAACAAGCCCCATTATGGCCATTTCAACTCCTTTGGCTACCATTTATTGCCACTGCAATAAATGCAGCATTTTATTGCAAATCTCACAACATTTTTGCACAATGTAACACACAGGAGATATGTATACAACCATCTACTTATCCCCTTACCCCACGCCTTAACCAAGGGCATTTTCTACAGTTAGGCTTTACCCAAATCTAAAAGGTAACACAATATAGGCTAGAATAACACCTCATTTGAAATCTAAGACCAACAAAACTGATGGAAACAAATCTTTTTAAATGCGTTTTCAACCTTTTTTGCCACTTTTTGTGGTGTTTTTTGTCACATTTTTGTAAATGTTTTAATTGCATTATTGCCACTTTTTCATATTTTTCTGTCGCTTTTTGTCGCAATTTTGACGCTTTTTTCAAAAAGCTCTTAGATTTGGTGAAAGTTGAACTGGAGAAAATGTGCTCGGTTCAGGTGGGGGTTAAGAGGTTAAAACGAATACATACACAGCAGTTCCATAGAAGACTGTATTACCACTTGGATGACTGAGAATCAACACTATGTACAGCAACTATAATGTGGAGAGGAATTCACTTAACATAAAGGGGATACATGATTGTTGTTAACTTTAAGCCGTACTGTTGATTAAAAAGTATTATCTCTGTTGTGTCCGAGCAGCTAAAACACTGGAAGGAAATCGTCTTTGTTTTTGGTCCAGGAGTAAAAATAGTGGGTCTATGGCAGGTGCTTCCTGGTAACAATGTTTTTACACGATTCCTCAACTGTGAACTACAGAAAGGCTATGACTGAGGCTTACTGCATTGAAAAGAGGAGATAAACACAAGGGATACAAAACTGACGTTGCATTTATTACACAGAATATGACTTATATTCTTGAGATGGCATGGAGTTTTCACAAGAAAGCTGGGACAATAGACCCTTATCATTTCTGTATAGCATATTATTGGTCAGTGTATGCCACAATATTACGCTAACAATGTAGTCATGTATTAATCATGTTATCTGTATTATTATTTTTTCTTTAGTACCGCACGTCACAATTCACAGCACTGGAGTGTGTATTGCTGCAGAATAATCAAGAAAAACAGACCTGTGCCCACACGTGTTCTTCATTTTTACAATTACAGATCACATTATCTTGCACAGTGATAGTCAAAGATTATGACAGATAATAAAAATGGAACAGCCTTCAACAAGCAGCGCCACAGAATGCAAAAAAAAAAAAAAAAACTGTGCACCACTTGTGTCTTTTTCCTTCTTTCTAGTACAATCACAAACATCTCTCTTCGAGGTCTGTACTAAGGTATTAAAATACTATACAGGTCTTGAAAAAGCGACAAACTCACATTTAGATCCATGCATATCTAGGAAGCTCGGCTCAAATTGACGTTTCCAATTTGTTCTCAAAAATCAGATGCACATTTGAAATAGGTTCACATTGATAACTTGATCAACTCTCCTGGCGACAAAAAATAGATAGGGCGACCGCCTGCTCTTTTGGTTGCACTGCACAGCCATTTCGACCTTTGTCCTCCGTCCCGCCTACTAAGATAATGTCCGACTTTGTCAATAAAGATTTACACAGAGAATGACAAATTATCCACCAGTGTTTCCCAGTTGTTTTTGAGTCATTAACCTGTTATCTGCCATTTTAGGGTTAGGTTTCGCCATTAAGCGTATCCAAATCCCAAAGCGTATTGACCAGAGAGCTTACAGCCTGTATGCCAGTGTGATGCCTCATTTGAAAGCCCAGACCCTCTAGTTTCTAAGACTATGTGTGAGATCTGTGTGAGTGAAACGCAATTTATGTCACATTTGCCTGCCCTAATCCTAATCCTAATCATAACCCTAAACCTAACTCTCTAAATGTCACTGAAAAGCATCACAGCTGTTTCAAGTAGGCAATAAATCTGAATTTGCTTGATCTTCTGTGCAATACAAAAAGTATGGTCGAAAGCATGACATTTTCAGTATTTATTTTGTCCGTTTTACACAATTATTTTGCCCAATTTGGCCAATATCCAAATGTTCCTCCAGTCCTCGGCTTAATCTAATCTATCCGCCCTTTTAAAGATGATAAATGCATAGATTTGTTCCATTTAATGGGCCTGAGTTACTAATGACTACTGTAACTACCCAAGAACTACCACTTTCATTGGTATTGATTACTAGAAATTACTACTGTTAGTACATAGGAATTTCCTGGAAGTTACTGGGCCTTAGTTACTATTAACAACTACTGTAATTACCAAAGAACTACCACTTTCTTTGGCCTTTATTACTACTGTAAGCACATAACCGTTACCGGGCCATCATGTAAAGTGTTACAGAATATTTTGTGACCTGTTTCTATCTGTATGTGTGATTTTGGACCAAAATAGCAAAGGAAACGCTTCAGTTCTGATCTTCATGCAATGTCCCACCTATTACTTGACTTGCCCCACTTTCACAACTGTCACCCTACTGCTTTAGCCATTTTCCGACTGCATTTCTTTCGTGCCATCGCGCTGTGACTCCACCTTATATTTGATCTGGAAAACTGTGTGCTTAGAGACAATCATGAGTTATCAACAGATGTCTTCCTAATCAGGTAAGGCCCTTTAACGACAGCTTATCTCGCTAAGCATGATCTGTTTGCTCCAAAACAGCACGTAGTTAATCCAAAAATACACATAAAACAGATTAGGGAGAGCTGCATGTGTGCTATTCAGTCGAGGCCAGTATGCTCAGCGATATATCGGCTACAAAATAGTCTACATCATATTGTTCGGGAAAGTTATACAACATTTTACAACCATTTAGAAAGAGCCAGCTCCTCCTTTGTGCATGAGTGGGTGTGCTTCTCCCAGATCCCCAGCAGGGGGCACTGTTGCCTATTTCACGACACCTCCGTCCTCTCGGTAGTATTATGCTTGGACTTTATTTTGCGGGAAAGGTGGGTTTGGAGGGGGGAATGTACAGACAAGAGGAAGTGGAGCCGCTGGTTGGATGTATTCAGGCTGTCAGAGTGTCCATGTTACAGCACCTCTTCCTCTTTGACAAACAGGATCTCGTGGGCCGAGCTGGGAACCTACCGAGACACGAGCAAGAAGTCGAGAAAACTTGTTACAGTATCACAGAGCCTTGTTTATACTTTGATAGCTTGAGGATTATGTTTGCAGTATTATCTGGAGAGTGCCAGGGGTGCGTTACTCCTGAGTTTCATCACTATACAGTACAGTTTTATCTCAACCCTACATACACTAGTATTTAGGGCAGTTGTTCTATGATCTGTATGTGCAGCACTGGGGATATTTGGGCTTTGAGGTGGTGGTTAAAGATCTGAGAAGTATACTATAAGTTTTTAATAAACAATTTAGAACCTCGGGCAGGATGATATGGCTAAATATGGCTTGTCTTGTATTGATCAATCTCGATTTTCGATTAGATTTTATTACTTCATACTAAAAATTAAGAAATGTAGCATCTAAACTACCACTAACCAAAACTATTAGCTGTTTGTACCAAAGCAATGGCTGTAAACCTGTCGATTATAAAGTGCCGTGACGATTCTTGAGATTGACCAAAGTAGAGATTGCGACTGAATTCAGATTAAATTGTGATTAATTGCCAAGCCCTAGCACAAACCTAAGTCTTAAAGTGCATATGACAGGTTTACATGCTTTTGAAATGATGACTTATTGCATAATTATCATTTATATTTCAGTGAAGCAGCAATTTTAATGATGAAATGTTGGGCAGAAAAGTTATTTTTATTTGAATTTTTAAGCGGCTGACAGGAAGTGTTTGACTCACTTCCCATTGATTGATCATGGTTGGCACGGCAACAGTTTAGAATGGTTGTCCTTTTATCTATGTCACTTCCTGTCAGTGTCCAATAAAAAGTGAAACTGTAAACGTCACAAAAATGGCCTGAACTACAGAAAGCCGAGTACAATCTTTAGCAAAAACCTAAATAAAATTGTGTTGACTATGTTTTTGCAAAAAATGTGTGTAATGTGTCATATTCACTTTAAGACAGTTTGGTTCCAATTAGCGGTTCTGTTAAGGGTGTTTTCAGTTTTGTCAAATGTTATGCTTCTGACCATGTTTGTTATTATTCTAATAAATTGAAGATCTAATAATAATCATAATACAGGAAAAATGCAATTAGATAATGTTCTTGCATCTTTCATATTTACAAATAGGTTTATACTCAGTGTAGTGTTTTTTTCATTCACTCATTCTTTCGTTTTCTCTTTCTTTCATTCATTGAAAATTATCCCCTGCTTTTCCTTTTTTCGACCTACAGCATATAATTCAAGTCAAAATGGACATACTTCAAACATTAATCATTAAAATAACACAAAGGACTTGTGTAATGCTTGTTTCATGTTCTATTTTAATATTGATCATAATCGAACCCAGAGTTAAATTGTTGCATCATTTTATGGCTCAAGAGCAGACATAACCCCACACTATATTGCTTTCTCCTCATTGTTCATTTCTGTGTCTCATTGTACGCACAGTCTTGCATCAGTTCTGCTGCAGTGGAGCCAGTGCAAATTAATTTGGTTGTTTGTCTCCTCCTGCTGATGTTGATTAGTGACGAGGAAGCCGAGTGGATTTAATCTAATGTTGAGCACACATCATATCAAATGCATTACTTTGCCTTTATGCTTTGATAAACTGTAATTCAATCTGTCGCCGCTTCTGCCATCAGTGAGTTTCTATAACAGAACGCTTGCTCGCGGAAAACAATCACTCACCTCCCAATAATAAACACCGGTGCAATTACAGGAAGGTTATCAGCAGTAATCGTCGACACACGTCATTTAGGGTTGACACTCATATCGCCGAAATGATCCCTGCTATGATCAGGTTATAACATTACCTGGTTAACCCCTCCCACCACCAGGAGGCGATCTTTAATAACAATGGAGGAAGCCGAGCATCGCGGGAAGGTCATCGGAGCCAACCTCTCCCACTTCTTTTTCTCCGGGTGAAAGGCTTCCACCGTGTCCAGCGCCGACGGTTCATGGCCTGAAAATATTGGAACATCCAAAGTCACAAGTATTACTGTTACTGTCGCAAAGAGAACTGCAATTTAATGGGGAAAAGGGCTATATTTATAAACAGCCCACATTGGGACTCACTGGCACACACATCCTCCTTCACTTAAAGTCTCGATCCGTACCAGGTCCAACTGACTCAAGGACAGTTTCATGTACCAGGCTGTCAGGAAGTTGAACCCTGCTCTTCGCACCCTCCACTGTTCCGGTTGTGTGGAGGTATGTTTTTTGCAATGTTTTTTGACATTGCTCCAAAGGTTTGAGAGAAAGCCATTAAGAATCTCAATATTATTTGGAAATTAAGTAAACTGCGTAGACTTCTTGTATCAATGTAGGGGAGTAGGTATATTAGGCAAGGGTTAATGTATAGAACGCCGGTCATTATTGGGAAAATAAGTACCGACAGGGCGAACTGGACCCCGACGCGTAGTGGAGGTCCCTGAATGCCCTGCTTGGCAACGTTTGTTGATTCCAGGCAGTGTGGCCAGGCTAGTAGCAGCACGGCTATTGCTAGCCTAGCTACTTATTTTAAGGTGCAGTTAGAGAGGAGGAATGGTGGTGAATCTCTGGGTAAGTTAAAAGTCGGACACCCGTTTACTTCACGAGCGATTCCCCCAACTTCTCTCACAGGGACAGGGACAGAGATAGTGTCCGCTACTACTACTTGGGGAGTGATAAGACAGACCTATATTACAAGAACGAACTCCTTTGCCATCGGCAGCGGTCATTATTTTTTTCAGAGGTCTTCTATCAGAAAATAATGACCGGTAGAATGTTGGGAAATCAAATTCAAGTCAATGGAGCGTTCTACCTGCATTGTGAAGGGCCGTATAATAAGTAGGTATAGTCTACTTCAGTGGTTCCCAACCTTTTTTCCTCAAAGCCCCCCCTGCACGTGTTGTAGTCGGGCCACGCTCCCCCAGTCCAAAACTGTGGCCCCCAAAAATGTATTGAAGAGATATAATATTTTTATACGATGTTTTGTTCCTTTGGCTATTTAGCAAACTAACCAAAAGTTGTCATTCAGTGCAGAAAGGTGTGGTTTCCTCAGAATCTTTTGTTTCAAGACACAGCAACCCCCACCCGGTCCACTGGCCATTTGGACAGAAGGGGTCAAATTACGACGGAACTGAATGGACAGCTTTGGGGAGCCAATGGGAAATCTTGTGGACAATGGAATGTGGAGTGCTGTGCTTCCCCAGGAAGAGTCAGTCTGATCATGGGAACGATTGGAGGCAGACTCACGATGGATAGGAAAAACAGAATTCTGTATTGAGATGACATGTTAGAGAAATAAACGTTTAACTTGTTTAACTCCTTGATGTGTCATCAATTCCTGGTATTTAATTATTAGTTTATGTAGAGTAGTTTTTGACGACTCTCAACTCCTCCTCCAGTTTGAATACGCGGTGTTGTCAATTAAAGGTAATGTTAAATAGGGAAAAGTAACCGCCGTCGTAGCGGTACTATTTTATGGTGTACAACGACAACACAGGAAAACGGCTGTTTTTCTTTATGTGGTGACCCCGGGAGAACTGCAGGGGGTGCTGAAGAGCCGTCAAACGGAGACGCGACGAGGTTCGGTCTTCGAGAAAAAAACCCATTTTGCGTTAGAAATACCAGGTTCTTTCTTCCACATCATACAACAACAATTTCATGGACGTCATTCTAGCTTAAGGTAAGACTGCTTTTGACCTCTACTATTGTGTGAGTCTCAAAGTACGTCTAGTTGGCATATTTTTCCAAATTTTAGATTACTTTTTAACGGAGTTGTCTGTTGTGTGGTGTAATCTGTGAATTGATGGTGGAATTAAGGAAAGAAACGTTATAATTTGATATCTTAGATACCACAGAAGACAAAATAAGTGGGATAAACTGAAATTACGAGTAATTAACGGGCTGCGCGTTGGGTTTTACCCCTGTAAAAGCTGAAATGCACGTAGGCAGAATCGCCCAAGGCCGTGGACGCACGGTCTGAAATAAAACGTTGAAATAATCGTAGACAGATTTGGGGTCTGTCTAAAAGACGGGTTGAAGGCCCTTAGAACGGTGATTCTATAAACGGGTTGAAGGCCCTTAGAACGGTGATTCTATAAACAGGTTGAAGGCCTGAGAAACGGGGTTTATTGAATTCTATATATTAGCCTTTGTTAGCTTTCGTTAGCTTCGTTAGCTTAGTGCGCTAGCATACAGCATGGTTAGCTTAGTGCGTTAGCATACAGCGTATTGTTGATAAACGTGTACTAAACCCACACATGTGTTAAACCCAGCTCGGTGTGTGGACACTGAAGGCTGTTCTGTGTAGTAGTGTAGGATTTTATTGAAGTGTGGTGCATGGTTTGTTTTCAATATGATCTGTTTGCTGTTGGTGTGCGAGGTTGCTAAGTTAGCTCTGAGAACAAAGGATTAGCTTTAGCATTTAGTTTTTTCCATGTGGTACTGTTATTTGGCTGTTGTTTTGTAATACCGCAGTTTCTGGCCGCCATCGCTGTAGTGCAACCGTATGGCCTCTAGGTTTTCATTGAAAGGCATCGGACTTTAGGCACATTATACTATTTAACGCGTGTTTTTATTTTTTTACACTTATCTGATTTTGTTGATCGGAGGGGGAGAATACTAAATTGTTTTGGTTGTTCTTGTTAGTCTGTTTGGTTTTTTGTTAACTGTTGTTTTGTTTGTGGAAATTATTGTGTCTTGTTGTCTCTTTGTGTAATGTTCTCTTTATTGTAGAGTGACTGAGTGTGTCCGGAGTGAAACTTAGTGCATTTGCTGTGTCTGCATTTGTGTAGACGCAGCAAAGGACTGATTAAACGGGAAGTGATGGGCGCATTGGGAAAGTGGCCATTTTCCTTTGTGCCCAGACATCCGTGTAGGAGGGTAAGTGGAGAAATTGCTCCGCCCCTCATTGCAAAACAAAAAAGTAGAAAAAAGAACATTTTTTGACCTAATTTCTTGTTTTAAAGGTTATTGTTTTAAAAGTTATTATTTTGTTTTGTTTTTAAAGAGGAACATTTCTGCTGGTGGTAGAGTTATGTCTCCACAGCATACATTTGAAGAACGAGTATCCAAAATCAGTGTGAGAAAAATGCTATTTTTTTAAGCCTGTGATTGACGGAGCATTTAGGGCTCTGAGAGATGTTGCTAAAAAAAATAGAACCTCTCTCCACACGGTGGCGCCGTGGTATGAAAACTGAAGCAGGGAAGACCTGTCGTGAGTTTGAATACATTGATTGAAAGTACAAACCACTATTGATTTAGAGTTTAAGTTGATCTTTATGCGCCATTTTGGACGCATTACCAAAAGTTATGAAGGAGCAATTATGCAAAATTCAAATTATTGTTAAAGACAACCAAATAAATTAATGAATACATTTTGAGAATGCCCTTGACCAGAAGCGAGAGCAAAATTGAACTGAAAGAAATGAGTGCAACTTTTAAAGGTGCAGCTTAAAGGAGCGAGTAATGAAAGTAATAATGAAAAAAGAGTAATAATGAGTTTACTTGAATGTGCAGTGACCTGTGGGTGTGGTGTTGGTAATTGTGGCCAAGGATTGTTTCAGACGAGATGACCAACAACGTTCGAGGAGATCGAGGCGTTTACAACAACGCTGATGGGAACCATGCTACTCTGATCATTGGCAGCTGCTGGGTTCAGTGGCATGGGACGGCAGAACTCTGTTACCTGTGAAGGTGAACGGACAGACTCTTGACGTGCTGGTGGATAAAGGTGAACGACACTCATCTGTGAACTATGAGACTGTGATCATTAATGGACACCATCTACTGGGTGGATACAGGAAGACCACCCAAAACCTTTCACCAAGCCAGTGCCTAGTCAGCTCACAGGACTGAATCTGACACGCCAACTCAGACTCCTGTTTCTCTCCTCGGATGTGATATGCTGATGACAGTGAGAGCAACAGTTTTGTGCTCTCTGAATGGACTAACAGTGACTTTTCCCTGATTGGACAAACACCTTGCTGTCTGACAGTGGTTGCTGAATGCAGATATATCTACTGGGAAGAGCTGAAGGACTGTACAACTGACGTTTGACCTTGGATCAAACATTCACTTTGCCAAAGCCACCCACCCATTGATCACTGTACTTTAATATGATATAGAAAAGCTTTTAAGACTAACCTTAGTGGACATGAATGGTCCTTTTAAAATAACAAAATTAATTAGGCAAACGAGGTGTGACTGTGTACTGTTTACACCCTATAGAACAATAATATGATGTGTTTATAACTCGTTTGCTCTCTCTCCTGGACAATAGGCTAAAGAATTTGTTCCATGACCAAAGCGTGAGTGAAACAAAAGATTGGTAAGAAATTGAAGTTTCTAAAATGTCCTGTACTCTCCATCCATGTATGCCTACTCTATAGACATTAATGCTAGACTTATGTCCGTTTTGGGACATCATTCCACGACACCATGATAGGGAATTATGTGTTTATGAACTGACTGAAAATATCTTAATGCACCAGATAAAGATGGTCTTTAGGACCTACTGATGCTGGTTTATTTACTAAATTGAATCGATAATCTTTAAGTTACAACTAAATGCATTTGTCTGAATGTTTTAATACAAAATTTGAATTTGAAGCCTTAGAGGGCATTGACATGTGATAGAACTGTGAGGAAAAAAAAAAAAAAAAAAAAAAAAAAAAAGCTGAAGTGAATTGGGTTTCGATCCTTTCTCTTGCTCTGCTCCTGGCGTCAATCCGTGAGCAGATCGAGAGGAAACTTTTATGAACTTGATAGGCCATTCTGTTGCCTGAGTTCAGCCTCCTCTTTGATTCCACGGGAATCCAGTGGACACTGATCTTAAGATTGTATGTTATGATCCCTATTGACACCATCTACACTCATTAGTTTGTGTACTCAGGTTGGAGGTGACTGTTATTCTCACTTTGGGAGCCGCTGAGAGCTCCTTCCCAAGCCTGTCTGACGGTCCTCTGCCGCGATTGGACTGCACCAGTGCTGGTGTGATCCCTTTTGGGGACACTCCCTGGACCTCACATGCTGTCCGGGTCGCGAACCTGACGAGTGGTGTCCACCTCTCACTCGCCCTGTCGACCCAATTCTTCCCACTTTCAGCCTCCCTGGCCTGCACCTGACATTTGTTATTTTGCTATTGTTTTCTTTGTGTTATGTAGGTGCCGGAGGTATTTACCTCCAGTGCAATTTGAGTTGGTTTGTTGTGTTTCCTGTACAAGGATTGAGGTCTCACTTGTTTATGCATGTTACGTGACTCTTTTTTGGACTGAGTGTCCTCAGTCCAAGAGGGGGTGTTACTTATGTGGGGAAATTATTATAATTTGGTTTATTTTGGCATGAGAAGGAACTGATACACATATATCTAAATGACAAGACAAACGAAAACATAAAGTGACGAATTGACAAATGTTATGGCCAACTAAGATTTCAGTTTCAGATAGGTAAATCAATTTATAATACTCTGTTTTTTACGTTTGCTGTGATTCTGAAGTGCACACAGAATCTGTGGTAAATGTGGGAAACAGAAGCTAAAAGAGAGTTTTTCTCTGTAGATTAATGAAACCTGAATTTCTGAATTTTCCAGATAAAATTGACCCTAGCATTCCAACAGATAGATTAAGTTAAATAGGTTTTTGAGTCCAGCCATAATTTGCAAGATTAGCTGGCATGGTCGTTCTAACGGTGAGCGGCCCTGATGAGAATTTTTGTTTTTGTAATTTTCGTCTGTTCTTTTGTGTTTCTGTTACAGATCTCTGTTGGTTCCTTGTCTCGGTGGGTGCTTGTGAGTGGTCGTAATTGTGAGTTTTTGACCCAAATTAATCAATCAAGTTTTATTTCTAAAGCGCCTTACAATAATCAAAGTTGACCAAAGCATAGTGATGTAGAAAATATAGCGGACGCGGAGGGAGCATGAACCGAGACAACGACCTGACAGAATCAATACGGGGAAGAATTCGAGAGCCCCTCCCGAGCGGAGGAGCTCCCGCTTTGGCCCCATCGGCCCCTCCTCCATATGTACAGAGCGGGGCGTCCGGCTCCACTTTTTACCCCCAGTTAATAACCCTTAATGGACTGGTGGACGTGGCGGCTGCGAACTTGTTATCAGCGGAAGAGCATAAAAATGGCCATGCCCGGGTGCCCGCCTAAGTCTAACTCAGCGACCTTGCCTGAGCGGACTTACCATCGAGGGTCTACATTAAAAACACCAGGACCTGTTGGACGCTCCCAGATACTTGGGACCTTTTGGAATGACTCTAAGGACTGCCACTGCAGTTGAGGTCGAGGGGCGTGACAACTGGTACCACTGGTCACACTTGAAGCCCTGTTCTGAGAAAACCGGTTTACTGGATTCATACGCATCCCAGACGGTTGACACATCCTGACAAATATGGTAGTGGGTCTAACAGCCCCACTGAAGGGGGTGGGGGACACCAACCCCTACCCACACGGTCACAAAGACATAAAAAAGACTAACAAATATGGACTTAAGGCCTGGGTTTTAAAACCAGGACCTTTTAAGGTGTCCATACGGGGTGTGGGCCCTGACACTTGCTCTTTGCTTGCTCATCATACCAACAGTAATAAAAATAGACGATCCACATAGTTGTGAGGGACGGGTCAGAGGACACCCTATCAAAGAATTGAAATTGGCCCTCTACAAGGTATGCAAAGAAGTAGGTAAAACACCTGGAGAAAATCTGGTCATCTACTGCAACAATGCAGGTACAATGTTGGTGAAAATGAGAGAAGCAGTGTCGGACCAACACACCCTAGACTGGATCACCCATTGTACAGAAAAAATGATAAAAACATGGGAAAACAAAGAAGGAACAAATGATGCTGTATTGAAACCTGTGATTTATGATGTATCTAACATGTCTGTTTCCACAGAGGGAGATGGATCTAGGAAGCGACGGTCTTTCAATATGGGGGGTCATACACCAGGAGAGAATAAATGGGTAAAATTAGCTAAGCACATGGCCATGATTACCAACTCAACCCTGCAGGTGGGAAACCGTACCCTCGGTCAATCATACGTACCTTTCTCTGATGACGGCGGCCGTAAGCCCCTGTTCGGAGATGGGAAAGGATTTATCGCCACGCTGATCCCTATGATCGGTGTGGCGTCCTCCATGCAGCGTATAAATGAGGTATGGTGGATCCTGGAGGACCTAACTGAGGTAATAGGCGACATCTTGGACCAAATGGAACGGAGTCCAGAACTTAAGGCAGTGGCTGTTGTGGCTATGCAAAATAGAGTGGCGTTAGACGCCATGTACGCTGAACAGGGTGGTATGTGCGCAGCAGTTGGCCTTGACCACTGCTGTACATATATTCCCCGACGAAACTGGCGATTGGACAGCCATTAAAAATAAAGTAAAGGAACTCAAAGACTTCCTCGCGTCTCAAGAAGACCAGGGTCCTCAGTGGACCTGGCTAAATTGGTTAAATTCCGGTTCCTGGATCCATATCCTTCAAAAGGTGGGTATTCTTATAGGTGTAATGCTCTTGTTTTGTTGTATTTTGTTTTGTTGTGTTGTGCCTCTCATTCGCAGCATGGTCTCCAGGGCTCTGGGTTCCACTGGGGGCATCTATACGATGGGTGATGCGTCCCAGGGGGACACGGAGCTCGGGACAAGGGAAACGCCAGAAGGGGGTGGTCCCAGCCTGTACTTGGAAAGAGTACGGCAGGCTTTGAGATATGAATGGAACGACCCCCGACAAGGCTGTGATGGAGAATATTGTGGTGGAGATAATATCTAAACAACACTGTTCGGTGTTGTTGCGCTTGCTGTGTTTTGTGTGCAGGAATGTTTATTTTTGTGTCAATCAGAGACGGTCCCAGGGGGACGTAAAAGTTGACATGTACCGTTGACACGGGATAAAAACCAGCTAAGTTCCGCCTGGAAAGATTAGTAAGCGGAAGTTACACATGGGAAGAGAGAGATGATTTTGAAACCACTCAGCGGCTGGTTGAGTATGCCCTACATACAGTGAACATGTTTTTTTGGTGTTATAATATGTGAAATTGTACTGTGATTTTTGATACAGGCTGTACTTTTGTGAACTTGAAAATATTATGGTTTTGTTGTCCTCCTTTGGGAGGTCAAAAAGGGGGTCTGAAGAGATATAATATTTTTATACGATGTTTTGTTCCTTTGGCTATTTAGCAAACTAACCAAAAGTTGTCATTCAGTGCAGAAAGGTGTGGTTTCCTCAGAATCTTTTGTTTCAAGACACAGCAACCCCCACCCGGTCCACTGGCCATTTGGACAGAAGGGGTCAAATTACGACGGAACTGAATGGACAGCTTTGGGGAGCCAATGGGAAATCTTGTGGACAATGGAATGTGGAGTGCTGTGCTTCCCCAGGAAGAGTCAGTCTGATCATGGGAACGATTGGAGGCAGACTCACGATGGATAGGAAAAACAGAATTCTGTATTGAGATGACATGTTAGAGAAATAAACGTTTAACTTGTTTAACTCCTTGATGTGTCATCAATTCCTGGTATTTAATTATTAGTTTATGTAGAGTAGTTTTTGACGACTCTCAACTCCTCCTCCAGTTTGAATACGCGGTGTTGTCAATTAAAGGTAATGTTAAATAGGGAAAAAGTAACCGCCGTCGTAGCGGTACTATTTTATGGTGTACAACGACAACACAGGAAAACGGCTGTTTTTCTTTAGTATCAAAACATGAAAATAATTAATAATAAGTATTTATTTCAAACTAATAAACTGAAATTGGAGTGTTTAATGCACCTATAGTCCTTACTCAGTCATATTGATTTTAGACCATATATTTTGCTCAAATAATATCATTTATGACCTGACCCTCTGACCAGACAAAGCTCTGGGCCCCCCCTACAATCGTGCAAGGTTCCACGACCTTATTTTGGGTCAAATATTTGCCGTGTTTTCTGTTGTACCAGCCACACACTGCAGCACATAACTCACCCAGGCCTCCTGCTACGATCATCCGTCCACGCAGATAAGCAGCGACAAAATCAGCTCTCTTTGTCTTCATGGTCACTGTCTCCTCTGACTTCAGCCATACGCCTAAAGACACAGAAGTTAGCAGCGTTAGTGTGCAGATGTGTAACCATCAGATCAAGGCAACTGTGTCAATCATTTGACATTGATGACCACTATAAAACAGAAATACATAATAATTTGGAACAATTCTGACTTTTTTAACAAGTGTAGCAGTTTGTCAGGCGGGCTGTGACTGACAGATCTTTTTTGTTTTCATATCAGATAACATGCATTCTGCGTATTCAGTTTGTCATGTCCTTTCTGTTGTACAGTGGGTCGTCTCTAGGGCAAATTGAAATTTCAATTTGAACGGTCACAAATAGACTTGGACAGAAAGAGAAATTAGACATGGACATGAATAATGTGGGTTATTTGATTAGAACAAACATGAATATGATGGTTTTGTATTTTGAATATTGGTAAATACTGTACATATAATAAAAAGAGTTGGATATAAATGATGAGGAATAGTCTGGAACTTACTCGATGGAAATTGTGCATGGAGTGAAAGAAAAAAATGTCCCTTGTAAAGTGCTTTGTGACAATGTGTTCTGAGGTGAAGATGTATGTCAAAAAACACAACTTCTTGTCAGGGGCAGGTCTACATAAGTTCTCTGAACTTAAACCTACTCCTTTTGAGTTTGCACATCCCTCCGTTTCCTGCAATAAACATACTAAACTAAACTAAATACCAAAGGCAGTCATTTTATTATGTCCTCTGTAAACAACTAAATATGCTGTCTCCATTGAGTCTTGAGTATAAAACCTTCTAACCCTGAAGTTTAGTTCTTGAGATTGCAAAAGTTCCTGAATGTGTTCAAATGCAGTGTGAATCAAATATCCATAGTAAAATCACCATAGCAATAATACCAAATAAATAAAATAAAAATCCCTAAAAATGTATCAACCCAAATTCTTTTTAAGGATTTATTTCTCCAAACCCATGAGTCAGACATGATATCTACATTCTTACAGAAGAATATCTTTGCGTACTTCTAGAAATGAATGTGTGTTTTTGTTGTCGTACAACAACCATCCATATTTTCAGGGGTAGGTGCTAGCCAGCCGAGATAGAAATAATACTCAAAACAAATGGCTTGCTGAAATATACTCAGCTGGTATCGATCGTACACAATACTGTAGCTTTCTCTCCTCCGTGTGAAATATGAGAAGAACCGAATGATCCGTCCTATTTTGAACTTGACAAAACTCCAAACTCCGCAATAACCCGAGCCCCATTCATCACGCGGCCACATCTGTCACCTCCAGTGTGTTTCGCGCATCAGTCTAGACTCCACGGCGTACTCTATCAACCTGGGAAAATGTGTGCCGCTCAAATCACAACACACAGGTTCGCCGCTGTCAGGGCTGTCGTGTTTCGGAAGATGTCTACCGCCACACAACAACGCAGAGACCTGATGTATTGCGAGGCGAGTGTCGTCGGTGACAGAGCAGCAGCTGAAATGAGACCCGGTTGGACGCGGGTCTCGCATGTGATGAGCCGCCGTGGCTTCCCCCCCTGCGCCATCCGGAGATCAGGGAAGGCTTAAAATGACCTGCGGCTGAGGAAAGGATTAAGATAACGCTTTTGCTTATCTTCACAAAGCTGTTTTCTTTCTCTTTTTATTTTCTGTTGATGTTGCTCTCCTGCCCACTCATCGACCCAGTGTCCAATCAACAAGTCATTTCCAACTTGTCTGCTCTCATTCATCACCTCCTTTTTCATCCGGGCGTGAAATCCCGCCATGAAGGTAAAAGTTTAAAGTTTCAATAGCCATCTATACTGGGTGGACATTTCACTTTCAACAGAAAAGCTTTGCGATTAAACATAAATTCCAAATAGCGGGCTAATTTCAGCCTTTGTGGTGAAAGGCGGAGCGTTCTCGACTCTAAATAAAACCCACCAGTACAGATGATGACTTGAAAAACCCTTTACAACCATGGAAAACTCAACTGAGGATCCACAACAACTGTTTAAACTGTTTTTTGCCAATCAGATTTTTTATTGCACTGGGTATATTTCAAGAGACTCACTGTTCTGCGGTGTCAAAAGCTAAACAATTATAACAATAAAGAATCAACACTCATTTGGCTTCTGACATCATGCTGTTGCTATGCTGTGATATCACCTGAACTACTATAGATATATCCAGTGAAATATACTACTTAAGGTGGGTATAAAACACACAGAAAAGCAAAAGTCAGCCCCGTGTATAGGAGATCCCTGGAGGAATGAACTGGACGAACTGGGGCTGCAAAAAGGCAACCCACTGCTGCTTTAATCTTCATAAAAAATGGCAGAGAACGGGGGCACACACTTTGTTTCTGTCTTTGTCAGCACAAATGATACTTGTGGAGGAGGGATAGGCTCCAGCGAGCACCCCTCCAGGTCCCACAGTATGGACCTGTTCGCTCAGCTTTACGAGCTATTGTTGTTTGCCTATCACTTCTTTGCATGCGCTTTTTCTTCTGTGCCTTTCAATTTAAACCGTGAACATTCAAAATAGTGTTCATCAGCACAAACAAAACATTCTTTAAAGTGAAGAAAAAAATGCAACGCAAAGTGTTATTTTGTTGAATGTGCTAAACGGACATCAATAGCTCTATGACGCATTAAGACATGAAAACGTTTTAGGAAATATTACTCTTATACCTTTTAAGTTGGAATCACAAAGCGTCTGTTAGCATCATGTTGCTCATAACTGTACTAGGCATTGGCAAGGGATAATACACATTAAAGGTCCTGAATGTCCTCTCTTTTTTTTGTAAGGCTTGTTATTTGTATTCGAAACTCATTCCAAACTTTCCAAAACACATTAATGGTGTGTTCCAGGCAACTGGTAAATTTCCCACTTCCCATTTGGAAAAATTCCATGGAACGCCGCTCGAACTGGTAATTACAACTTGTAAACTCGGAAACCTCAAGACTGCTACGAGTTCGTATTTGAGATAAAGACAGTAATGGCGGCAGAGGAGGAGCGACGCTAATGTTAAAACTGTAACAAAACCACTGCATCAGTGACATGAACTTTAGTTACAAACTTCAACATAACGCTATGTCGCATGTTTTTAATTAGCTATCTGGTTTGGAGAAACTTTCATAAAACTTTAGCATCTTGAGCTAACTGTTGTAGCATTACCCATTTTGTTTACATGCGTCTTTATTCACCTGGAACGCTCTGCGGTCGTACGTCGTAATTTTTTAAATAAAACCGAATGTATGCAGACAGTTAGCAAGTCGGCTAGTCAGGGAGACATTTCAGAGTTTCATATAGCCGTTAGCATTAGCCATCGCAAATTAGGAACGATACAGATGTTTTCAGCTGTTATTAACCCATTCACCACATTTAGGTCAAAGCCTCGTCAGAACTTCAACAATGAATCAATGTACAGACCTTTGGAGATTTTACTTTAGATACAAATTAGCGTCTAAAGGTGTCCTCTCAGCTAAATGCTAACTCAAATTCAGTTTCTGCTTCTTGCGGGTCTGGATACACATGCATCATCTTATAACATGTCAATGATAAAGAAACCACAGAAATCATATAAATGCCAGGGGAAGGACAAAACATACCTCACCATACCTTTGTATTAACAGGCTTAGATAGCTAAAGGCATTTCTATTAATTATGTGGATGAGATTGTAAGCAGTGTTGCCATAGTTATGGAGCGTTCCACTTATGTCAGAATTTGGAAAATCCGACCAGGATAAAACGTTTTCTCCGAGTTGTTCCAGTTGTCCAGGTCAGAAATTTCGGAGGTTGACGCATTCGTAAAAGTTGCTCGTTTGTTGCTCATGTTCGAACATCATAATCAGTTTACAGAGAAACTTCATTGTAATATTATATAATAGTATAATGTATTTATTATAACTTTTGTAAATACAGTGATATTTCAGCACTAATAGTTTCATATATTACTTTTAACCGTTAATTAAGACGTTAGCAACAGAGCAGTAATGCTTATCCGTTTCGCATTGATTTTTAACAAGTTTATTTGAGAAACATAACGCGGTTTATTTAAGCTTTACATTTGTTACATGTCACGTCAGGCACAGCCATCTTTAAATGCTCCTGCTCGGATTGGCTGATTTTGTCCCGATTCCAGTTGAAATTTCCAAGTCGGAACCCGGAAATTCCGACTTCCGAGATCAAGTGGAACGCACCATAACCGTGACTGATTTTTTCTGGTTACTCCTTTAAAATGTAGCTTAGTTACTTTACTGATTACTTGATTTTAAAAGTAAGCTCGTCAACAACGCTGACAAAACTCTAAAATAGTGACTGTATTTCCAGCAAGAAAACACAAGAAGAAAGCAAATATCTTTTTATTGAGGAAATGCACAGTGACAAGGATTAGTAACTTTAATCTGATTAAAGTTACTTATCCATGTCACTGTGCGTTACACATTTGGTAATGGTTTGCAACGTGCAAGATAATGTGTTACTGAAAAAGTGTTAATTTCACCAATTTCAGAGGATTAGATGCACAGTGTTCTGAGGTCTTTCTTCACGAGTGTCTGCTTGTACAATATACTACTCAAGGACAAAGCTAATTTTATTCCACTACTATAAAAAAAAAAAATCCTACAGGGCCATTAAAGTGCTTATAACAGGACAGACTACAAATTTCACCGGAACGTACTTGAGAAAGATAACAAAGGCTGGTGTTTGGCGGGGGGTAAAATGTAAAAAATGCTAAATCTCTTTCTGTCTACTGCAGAAGTTTTTTCCTTATCACTTTTGGCTTGTTCTTTGTGCCTTGTTTATCTCAGGGAAGCAACAGTGAGGATCGTGACAAAGGATGAGCGATAATTTCAATAGAGAGAGGGGAACACGCAGAGATCCACCCCGAGAAAAAGCACCCCCGTAACATCTTGTTCTTTATCTCCCTTCTGTGACACTGTGTTTCGTTTCAACCAAATTCTCCTCAATCCATTCATTCTGCTACTATGTATTCATCTTTGTTTTCTCCTCCATTCTCTCGCCCTTCTGTTGTATTCCCCTGGCTGTTCCTCCCACTCTGTCTTACTTATTTATTGTTTTGGTCTTAAATAATAGGCAGAGGCAGAGAAGAGGAGCACAACAAACAGAGGTGGGGGGGGGGGGGGGGGGGGAAGGGGGAAGGGGAGGTGATAAGTAGCCAGATTGTGAGCACCGGCTCCGTGTTGCATCAATGCGTAATGGAGAGCTGCGTGTTTACCTTAACACGCAAGAAAACAGAGTCGAGATCACAGCTGGCCTCGTCTCTTCAGGGAAATCCGTCCTGTCACATGTGTTACAGAGGTATAACAGCCACCTGAGGCGCAAAGGCACAGTGCATGGATGCAGTTATTGGTTCTTATGTGTCCACAGGTTTTGGACCTTGTGAATAGCATGAAATATAATTGCATTGTTTTCCTGTATTGCAATTGAGGTTCAATTTGCAATGTATATTTCTGAATGAGGATTCAGTTCAGACAAGGGTAGGGCTGGGCGATATATCGATAATTTTTTTTAATGAGATATGGAATTTGACCATATCGCATATATCGATATAGTCCACATTTGCGCTGTAATACTTGCTTCAGGCAAGCCGCTGATCAGAGTCTCTGCACTGCTCCCAGCGCCCCGGCCCCGCCCCTCCTCAGACACTCTTCAACAAACATGAAGAAAGCATGGAGAGCCCCTTGGTTGGTAAAACAAAAACCAGTGGCTCAATCATTTGGAGATGGTTTGGATAGAAGTGAATGTAGCGGCGAGATATGGTGGCGCCGTGCGCTGCGCCATGTGCTTTTGTTTACTTCTCAGTCTAATTAAGGTTTGCGGTAGATCGTGGATGTACTGTGAAAATATCAGCGTTTGTAATGCTGCCACCGCGAAGGACTATTGCTTTTTCCCCGTTAGCATTGCGTTAGCCGCAACGCTAATCAGTCCAGTCCCTCGCTGATACCCGCTCTGATGCACTGATCATAAACTCCCTCAACTCCGGATTCACACGTCTGTGCCTTCAGTCCACAGAGATAGCGAGCCTGTGCTGCTTGTAAAGACTAAAGAGTCGTTTGTGGCTCAGTTTAGGAGGCTTATGTTTGGGAATGCTTTGGATAAAGATAAGAACTTATCAAAATATCAATAAATTATTTGGGCTATTTATTTATTTATTATATTTCATGATTATTAAGGACTAAAAAGTAAGTCATAGTTTAATAAGTCATATTTCATTGTCTCAGTTTAGGCTTTAGTTTAGTTATATGCAACATAAATATTAAAACACTCCTATTTGGCGGTGACTTTGACTTAACATTTCATTTCACAGCTATCACATTGTGGAAAAAATATCGGGATATATATCGTATATCGATATTCAACCTAAGTATATCGGGATATGACTTTTGGTCCATATCGCCCAGCCCTAGACTAGGGCACATTTTAAACACAGCGAGGAACATCAGCCTAACACGTCAGAAAAGACTGAACTATATGAATCTGATATATTGCAAAGTCTAAACTACTGGGTTGGTGAATTTTATACATCATCATCATCATCAGAAGAAGAAAACATATTAATGCATTCGTTTTATATAGCGCTTTTCTGGACACTCAAAGACGCTTTACATTGCATGGAGCATGAGTATCAAATTTGATAATTGCATTTACTTATAGGCCCTATACCTGATGTTTTTTATTATAGAGATGTTAGTAGGGACGTCAAGATGAACCGGTTTTACTATTACCACAATTATAAAAGGATACAGTAGGTTAACTGTAAGAATTGTATGGTTAATAAAATAGTAGTAATACTTATAACAATCATTAAGTAGTAAAGTTTATTTTATTCAATTTATTTTTTAAATGCAAAAGAGTCTTGTAGCCTTTTTTTTATTTTTGGAAACAGTGCATACAAGTGCGTACAAGTTTAAAAAAAAAGACAAAAACAAAACAATCTCAGTTGTTGCCTTTCATTAGCTCTAATCGATAATCGTGAAGCCACAATATTTTCTCTCACAATAATCGTGACTCAAGCATAATCGTGACATCCCTAGATGTTAGCTGTGACCCTCACGCATTCCTAACTTTCCTAACATATTTGTAGCATCCCGATTCTTCACAGGAAAGAGTTTATAAGCACATTTCACAACTTGCAGGGTCACTTTCACAGAAATGCAAGAAAACTAGCCGGGGTGTTCACGAAACTGATAGGCCTACAAATGTTTTCTAATAAGAAGCAAATGTCTTTCTGAGTTTACAATATACCGCAGAAGGACAAAACCAATTTCGTTCCATTACAACAACAACAAAATCAGGTATAGTGTTTTTGACGCTTAGGAAAACCCTGAAGTCTGTCTTAATGGTGTCCAGGGTTTATTACCTGAGTGACATTGTGAGACTCATGAATGTTGCATGCTGTGTTCCAGGAGGAGAAACTGTGCAGAGCTAGTTATACTTTCCACCACTCCAATGAGGTCTGCAGTGTATTGTGCAGCGCAAATTAAGAGAGCCCATTTCCTTTGAGAGCATGATGCTGCTCAGTGCAAGGCTTCGGATTTAACAAACTTTTGGAATACAGACTCTAATCCTTTTCCTGGTCCAAATTATTACACATGCAGCATAGGCATAGACCAGCCACTTACAGTTTCAAAGCAGGAGTTTTTTAAAGTCTCTTAATTGAAGGTGCAAACTGTTCTTTGGCAAGACACTTCCCGTCTTTTATGTGTGAATGTGTGTGAATGTGTAGTCTGTAATACTATCATTTTTACTGAAGTAAGTAGAGAAAACAATGCGTTTCCACTTGTGTGTTATTCAAAATGTGGTTAGGCACATGTAGAAAACAAAAGTTTATTGTCATTGTTATGCTTTACAGTTACTGTTATGAAAGTATTAAATGGTCCTCAACAATATCGTTTATCGAGATATACATCAAACTTCAAATTGTGTTATTGTGACAGGCCTAGTCAGAGGTTGGTGCAGATTGCTTCAGTCAGTCTACCCCAGGGCAGCTGTGGGCATATAAGCAACTTACTACCAGGGTGAAGGAATACATAATGTCTACAGTGTGAGCCACTATTGCTTTGTAACATACACAATTAAAATGTGTTGATAAAGACGTACCAGAAATTCAGCAGTCGTTTAGGACGTTTCACAGGATATATTGATAATTGTTTTCCTCTTTTATGTCTGTTCTAAATTCTGAATGGTCTAATTTAATTTGAAAGCACTTCAAGCCCAATCCTCAGAGTCTCAGTTGCTATAAAAAGGATTCTCTCATTTAAGTACTCATGCCAAGATTTTCTTTGGTCCGAGAGAAAGGAAAGACGCTTGTTACTGCGGAGGGAAGCGGATAATGAGACAGAGAGAGTGTGGATTGAGTGAAGGGCTGACAATGGAATGAGAGAGATAGTCTTTGTAGTGTGTGCGGGTAATTCCACCCAGCCCCTCTGTGAAGCCGCTCTGTGATTAAAACTATCAAAAGAACACGGATTCCTCTTTTGTCTGAGGCTCTTGCCATGGTCATGTGACAGTGAGTACGCCCACTCAGAGAAATATTGTAAGCCAAACTTATCTCATTAGCTAAACTCAGACAATACATACGAGAACCTTGGTGGTGCACAGGTATTGAAGTATTCATGACATGTCAAACCTCTTGTGTAGCACTTTTGAGGAGCGTGATAGGATAGAAATGTGTCTTTGATTAAAATTTTATCAGCTTTTGCATAATAACGTTGGCATAGAAACGAGATCTGCTCTGTTTCTTGTCAAATACTTTTGGCCCTGCAGAAGCTTGGGCAGCCGGGCCGGCTCTAGCCCACGCGAACCTATAATCAATTTAGTAGTCCTGTTTCATCCAAATATTGTATTGTTTAAGTCCGCCCACACAAAGTGTGCGAGTTGGAACAGTGCCTAATGGGTTGCTGTTGATGTAATGATATAGTAGTGCTGCTAATGGTGCTAGTCGTAGTCGCAGTTGTACTTTGGCACTACTTGAATAATGACTTGAGCGATTTTGTTTTCTTAATTCTTCATATAAAAACAGTAATTTTTCTACACTATTTTGTATGATGTTTTTTGTGATCCCCCAGTCGTCCAGAATGCTTTCATTTTGGCAGAAGTCTTAAACAGTTGAATTGAAAACGTGTGGCATCTCCATTAAGCTTTTTCCTGTGGGTAAAAGGTAAAACGTCTTATTTTGAAGAGCTTTTTGTATGATATTTCGATTGTAATTACATTCGTTTTTTATGCATTCACTCAGTATTTCATCCATCCATTTTCTTCCGATTTATCCTGGGCCGGGTCTATTTCCTCCAGGATCCCGAGGCGACACCAGGCCAGCTCAGAGACATAGGCCCTCCACTCATCGACTGCAAACAGCAAAGATGAGATCCTGAGGTTCCCAAACAGGACACCCTACGGTCCCTGGCTGCACCTAGAAATTCTGTCCATAAAGGTAATGAACAGAATCGGTGAAAAGGACAGGGAACAGGTCTGACTTACTGCCGGCACAGCAAACCAAGCTCCTGCTGCGGTCATACAGAGACCCCTTCGCAGAGGGACATGGACCCCATACTCCCGGAGAACCCCCCCAGGAGGACACCACAAGGGACACGGTCGAACCCTTTCTCCAGATCCACAAAGCACATGTGGACTAGAAGGGCAAACTCCTGTGAACCCTCGAGCACCCGATGAAGGGTACAAAGCCGGTGCAGTGTGCAGCGACCCGGAGGCATTCCGAGGTTCAACTATTCTCAGTAGTGCTACTTAACTTCTGAAGCAGCTTTTCATGTGACACCAACACATTCTGGCAAGATGAGGGAAGAATCTTGCTCAAAGACATGACCGTCTGCAATGCCCACAGAGGGGCTCAAACCAGCAACCTTATTAATCTCCACTGAATTAATGTCTTCTCTGACTGAGCTACTGCCACAGCATCAAGCCACACAATCTACATGTGTGTGGCGCATGTTGTTTGTTAGAACATTTCTTACAAAAAAACAAATCAAAAATAGAAAAGACGCTAGTGTCCAACCCCAGAGGACGGCGTCTCAGCCTCTATCTCAGTGTCCTTGGTGCTCTCTGTAAACGCATGTTGATTTGTCATACACTGTTACAGCAGAACTAAAGGAAAATATGTTTGACCACAGCACAGCAACTTAAACGAGTAAGCGCAACTAGAACAACATGGAGCGCTTGTTTGGTTTGTAAAAAGATGCAGTGGCAGATGGGGAGCACACAGCGTAAAGAGGAAAGCTGTACAAGTTGTGCGCTTGAAAAAAATAAAAACAGGACCACCGTCATAGTGATTTCTCCGGGTGATTTGTCATAAACTAAGCTTTAGTTAAAACTTTATTCAGTAGAGAACCAATTCCTCAATACTCTATCATCATAAAAGAGAGCCTGAATCTCAGTAGATGAGTTATTGACCCAACAATAACACCACGGAAGTGCTTATAATAAAGCATTTGTGTGCATTTATTCATTTATTGACCTGTTAATGTGCGGGTGGCATTAGCCATTCATTTTTAGTTTAGTTCCTCACAATGTACAACCTCATAAAATACTTGACCTTCCAAGTACCACAAGCTCAAGATCAAATCAGGACTAAACCACATCTGAACCAGAATAGGAATTTGATTGAGATTTCCAAACTGCTATTTTGTACAAAGAACAAAACATACAAAACACACACTGACATATATGATAGGATTCAATAACAAAACACAGATGGATGCAGAGATCCCACTCTATACTAGGACTGGGCGATATGGACCAAAAGTCATATCCCGAAATGTTTAGGTTGAATATTGATATACGATATATATACCAATATTTTGTCCACAAAGTGAGAGCTGTGAAATGTTAAGTCAAAGTCAAAGCCAAAGACGAGTAGTTTTAGTGAAAACTCACTATAAAATGTAAACATAAACACTGTATAACAAAGCTCCGTAAGGTGCACATTTAAATAAAATAAAATATCTTTAAATTAGGTCAATATTTTTCTGAAGGCAGCGTTTGTATAGATATAACAAAATAAAGTGCTGAACCTTTTTAAGCATCAGCTTGAGATCACCTGTTTCCTCTGAATTTGAACTATATCGATATACGCGATATGGTCTAATTCCATATCACATTTAAAAATACATCGATATATCTTAAATATCGATATATTGCATTCATTTGAAATGGACACAATCTTCATTATTACATTATTAGACAATACTACCTCAGCTATATGAATTAGCCTCATTCTCATCAGTAGGCCTTTCCACTTCATCAGCAGGTTTCAAACTGTGGGACGTGTGCCACTGGTTGGGCTTGTTCAAGAGATCATTTCATTTATACTTTAGTAATGCATTTTTTTTTTCCTCTCATTTAGCACGTTTACGATAAAGTTACTTACAGTGCAATCTACTGTACACTAGAAATCTTTTTGTATTAGAGCTTCTACTTTTGTAACTTTTCAATGCCAGGCTGTTTACTGCAGTCGCTACAATTGAAGGATATCACCAAACCGGCCAAACTGATGGTAACAGATATGAGTGAAACTTTTTTCCATTATATGTGTTGTCCACTGTCCAACACACAATACAGCAGAAGTCACGAGCTAACGGGCGTCTTAATACTGGAGATATGGAATGGAACTGTAATAGAAAAGCATTCTGTGTGTGTGTGACAGCTGATTGCGCAAGCGTGTGGCAAGATATTGCTGGAGATGGATAATAAAGCAATCTGTCTCTGGATCTTGTAATTTAAAGCGCTGCTCGTTGGCTGGCCCTCCCTCCGCAGCTCATCTCCCATCTCATCTCCGCCAAATTAGATCCGAGGAATGGGTTTGCGCTCGCAGCCCCCCCCCCCTCAAACCAGCGCCCCACCCCCGTACGCCCGCGCCGAACGCATCTGGTGACTGTGTGTGTGTGTGTGCGGGTATGCGGGGCACCAGCGCGGCGGCTCCGATAGGCAAACTTTCTCGCCATTACCATACATTAACATTATCGCCCTCATGTTCTGCTTTATTTGTCTTCCATCCAAGCGCGCCCAATGTGTGAATGCGTCGGGCCGGCTGTCGAAAATGACTTATCGATTTCTCTCCTCCCCATATCTCCTTCCGGTCCCTCCTCAATTTGTTCACCTGTTACTCGGGGGTGCCTTTGGCGGAGAGAAAGGATAAGTCATTCTATTGTGGAGCGAGGCGCGGGCTCCTGCACAGAATTAAGACAGGAATGAGGCTGTCTGAGCAGAAAGCCATTTTTCACAGTCAAGTCACCGGTACTTTCTGTCATACAAGGTTTTCTTCTCTTAAATGAAGAAGCATGCATTTATCATGCAAACCGACGATGGAAAACAGAGGTCGGTTTTCTGCGCGACATTGTACCCATTGGAATATACGTGATTCAATAGGTTGTGCTCACAGTGTTCAAGAAATTGCCGTTGAAGTTTCAGATAATGGGAATAGAATAATTCTGTTGGCAATTCACTCTTTTTTTTAAAGAAAGCAGACATTTGAGGGGGCGAGGAAGCATTATTTGTATCCGTCGTAAACTAGTTAACATTTTTTTTCACTACTTTGCTCACGGAAATATGGGGAAAACATGCCTTTAAAACTTATCCCCTTGAAAAGAAATGCAGGACCACAACTAACAACTAAACTGATCATGCTTCTGTATTGATATTACTAAACAAACAAAAATTGGCCCACAAACTTGCCATGTTACTTTTCTGGCTCTGTCAAGTGTCAACACAAGATGAGCTGAGCATTTTTTTTTTTCACTGTTTTTCTCTTGTTTTATATATTGTTTTTGTTTATTTTTTTTTTATGTTTTCATTCATGAAAGCCAGTGTTTATTGTACTGTGCACTTTGGGGCAGTGATGACTGTTTTGTAAATGTGCTTGACCTTGACCTTAACACTGTCACTTGCCGACAGGCTGAATAGGCGTACGGTCTGCTAACGTAACACATCGATGATTAGCTACATGAAGCGTAAACAACGAACTAAATACGTGTCTGGTATGTTAACGTCACACAAACAGTTCAGATAACTATAGTATAAAGAACATACCAAACTCTCCATCTCACTCCAAATCACTAAATCCATTGAAATCTTCATCCTCGGTGTCACTTCTGAACAATCGTCTTGGCAACTACCTACGCACGGAGGCATAACTGCACCGTTGACAAGCCTCTCCCGGCAGCACGTTTTTCAAGCTCTCATTTGCGAACTCGTTCCTCTAGCTGTGGCTTTTAGCCCGTGATTAGCTTTGTTTGTTTTCTTCATTGCAGTAAGAGTAACCTCCACTCACTCCAAACTCTCTTTCTGCTGCTCAATTAGCCTGCAGTGGCATGTGAAATTACATATTTGAATTTTAAAAAAGAAAAAAAATCACACGTTAGTCGTTCCGGCGTATAAGACGCCAAACTATGAAAAAAGTGTGACTTATAGTCTGGAAAATACGATAGTTAAGACTGTAACTACAGTCTTGGGCATTTTCACCAGATAATTTTGTTCTGAGAAGTTTCTAGCTCGTATCAATAGATTTTGTCTTTATTTGAGATTCATTTCTTTGCCAATGTGGGAGGAAAACTGCTTTTGTCCAATTGGGAGTTTTACTTTCTTATTTCAAGCTAAATTTCTTAGAATCAGTGAGAGATGTCCTCAAACAAGCAAAGTAAAGTAAAGAAAAAAGTCTAAATGAGTTAAAACCACTCAAAACAAGATACATCTTCTCAATTCGAGTCATTAAACCCATTACAGAAAAAATACAATTTGCATTTTGAATTCTGGGATTCCTGCCGCATGCCATAACAATAAACTATTTATGTAAAGTAGCGCAGAAAACTTTGTTATACTTTCTTTGTTTTAGCTAATTTTAAGTCTATAGACAATGCTTGCAAGTAGTACCCCCAATTTATTGCATTTCATCACAATCTCTATATTGGTTGTCTGTCTCTATATTGTTACTTTAATTTATTGTGATGCCATGTGAACACAACCTTTTTTTGGTCTTTACTAAGAATACCGGTTTTTGTGATTTTTAGAAACTAGATGTAATTGATGGCGAAGCTATCCATTCATGAGCACGGTAGGTTTACTGTGGGGAGTTTACAAACAATTACAATTTAGGGGGGCAATTGTGAGAATGCAAATAGGGAGAACATATCGACTCACAGATTGCGAACAATTGCAAAAATGAGTATCATGTACCTTGGTTTGTGTTGAAAATGTTGACGTTCTTGGTGAATTTGGAGCTCTGGTGTCCTACCCCCTGCCTCAGTCCACCCAGCAGACAGAGCCGCCCCACAGGGTCCCATATGACTCCGGCGTAGGAGCGTTTACACGGCTGCGCGGGCAGCGCGCTCCAGCTGCGCGTCTCCGTGTCGTACACCTCCAAGTTCTTTACCGACCTTTTGCACTGACGGCCGCCTGCGAAATCATGATATAATGCGATGTCAAAATCTGAATCAAATCAACTGCTACATTTAACGGATCAAGCTGACCTCCATGACTTTAATTCCCAAACATCTAATGAGCTGCCCTTTGGTATATTTTGTCACTGCATGCACAATTACTCTGGACAATCTCCCTCTTTTCCCTCTTTTTTATCAGTTTTATCAAAGAGTTTGCAAAGCCACTCTTTTTCACTCTTTCTATATTTGTTCTTATCAAGTATAACAGTATTTCCAATGACAGATGTCTTTATGGTTCTGTTTGGTTTATCAGCAAATTCCTTGTAGATATCGCACCGATAGGAGGGGAAAGAGTGCAAACTACCTGACAAAAAAGAAAAAAGGTCAATAACTGTTATGATCTGGGGTGGCTGCAGTTGGTCAGGTCTCGGTTCATCAACAGTACTGTATGTGTAAGAATTAGATCAGCTGAACCTGAACATCCTGAATGACCTGGTTATGGGTTTATTCTTCCCTGATGGCACGGGCATATTCCAAGATGACAATGCCAGGATTCATCGGGCTCACATTGTGAAAGAGTGGAGACATAGATTTGCCACCACAGTGTCCTGATCTTAACCCCATGGGGAATCTTTGCGATGTGCTGGAGAAGGCTTTGCACAGTCCCATCATCAATACAAGATCTTGGTGAAAAATGAATGTGATACAGGATTTTTTGTCATTGCAGAAGCTTATTGAAACAAATGCCACAGTGAATGCATGTAGTAATCAAAAGCTAAAGGCAATCCAACGAAATATCAGAGCGTGTGACCTTTTTTTTGTGATGACATTTGTTTTGGTCAGAGCCAGGCTCAGAATTATTTCACTTTCATCAAATGTCTCCTGATGGTCCTGTTGAAGTAAATGTGACCAGTAATGAGTTGAAGTATTTTCCAAACAGCAGCTTTTGTGGGGTGTTACTCTCCTGCATGATCTGTCTCTATCAAAAGTGCAACACCATGGACCAATACTGCACTAAGGCTATAGCAATACTAGGAAAGAAGTACTTTCAGTTATTTTGTATAACTCGTTGGTGTGCTCGTACCTGCTACATAGAGCTTGTTTCCCAGCAGATTGGCGTTAGCGTCATAGCGTGGCGTCGGCATGGGAGGCAGCAGAGCCCACACATCTTTCCGAAGGTCGTACTGCTGCAAGATGCTACGAGGCAGCAGGTCTGCACCCATCCCCCCCACGGCCAGGGCACGGTTCTCTGCAAAACAAAATAATTGAGTCAAGATTGTTTTGTTTTGTTTATCCAACAAAGAACAGCAATTGTTATTTCAGTATAATGGCCAAAAACAACAATAGATTTTCTCATTGGGAGTGATAGGGATGAACTGCGAAAGCCAGCTTGTGTTCAGTGTTTTAGAGACGCAGTCAAGTCTGAATTATATGCACACAGTGAGGAGGCCTATTAGACGACGCCGGTGTGAGGGAATTGAATGCAGAGGATAGGATTAAGCCTGAGAATCCCAGGATGCCTCATGATTCAATAATGTTACATAATGCATGATTTACAATAGCGGCATTAGTAATAAAGAGCCATTGTGATAACTGATGCATTCACACTAGTCCATCCGTGAGATGCAAAGCTCTGTTGAGTTTTGGACTAAGCCGGAGGAACTGCGAGGGCAAAGGATAAGAGAGGCTTCATACTCCGCCACAGCGTGCTCTTGTCATTCATTAGGCGGTAAGCACTGCAGTGACATTGACACAGGTTTTAAAGGTAGCCTTTTGTCACTTTCTCCGCGACCAATAAAGCAGCTCACATGACAGATCTGAGCATGTGTGCACACCTGAGCAACAGTGACACGCTGTGGCCCACCTGACCTCACCGGGCCAAACTCTGGAAACAAACCGTGCTTGGCCACGTTCAGATGTGAGTGCACCGGTATATGTCACAATTTTTGAAGAAACCACTTTAGTTCATTTTAGGAAATGAAGTAATTCTAATAATTAAAACAGGGAATGCTTGAACTGCATTACGTAATTACTCTTTCTTTCCTCTTTCTTTTGGACGGGGCCTTTCTGTGTGGAGTTTGTGTGTTCTCCCCGTGTCTGCGTAGGTTTCTCCTAAGAATATCTACAATATGTTCACCTCTGGGGCCAGGACTCTGGGCAGCAAACAAATGTAATGTTACATTTAAATTGTATACATAGACCTATCGATTCTGGAGTCTGCAATATATTGACAGTTTTACCAAATAAATCACAATATTTCAGAATATCAAATATTTTTGTCACACCGATAGAGTTAAATTGAAGCTGAGGATTTACCGCAGTGGCTCATGGAGGAAACAAAAGTGACCACAGTTCTAATACATTTACAATAGTCTGTGGAGTTCTATATATAGTGTGAAGAATTTAAAGTGCAGGAGAGGTGCAGGGCTGGTGCAGGATGTGAGGAACGCTGGTGATGAGGCATGAGACTGTGACAGACATGAACAGGACACTGAGTACTTCTGCAGAATGCACAAGTCTGAGTCTGGCACTTTGCTTTGACACCTCCGGCATAAGAATGGATGTGGGTGAGAAAGTCGAAACTCCAAAAAACACTTCAGAAATTGGTCTGAACGGTGGAAAGACGCTTCTATTATAGAATGCGATTTCATTTTCGTGACCCACTCGTAACCGCTATAGTAGAGACATGTCTCATTACCTGTTGTTCATTATTTTATATCCAAAACAATGATCCCACAAAATGTCAATACAAATTGCATCATTTAGCTGGCTGCATGACTGACTGTCCATTTAAAAATATCACATTCGTTTAATTTGGCACGATCGATCATTCTGTCAGACGATTTGTCTCAGTTTTGGCGGGTAGGGAGAGGGCAGCAGGCAGAGGGCCAAGTATCGAAGATGAGTCAGGGAGATGGAGGGAGCAGTATGACACAACATACAACACATCCAATAACTGTGTGTACAACATCTAGCAGTCTGACAGATGAGCTACTTCGCTGAGCACAAACTAAGCACCAGATAATGAACACAGCAGAATAATGGTCTGGTCTTTTTAACACACACTTAATATCACTGCATAACCTGCACCTGTGATTATGTAATCATTAAAACAGTGGTTCACAAAGTGGGGTCCAAGGCCCTCGGGGACCCCAAAGGTTATCTATATCACATACTGGTAAAATACATTTATTTTTAATTTAGGTTTAAAAGTATTGTGTGTTAACATGTTTCTAGTATCTACTGTTTGCTCATTTTAAATAGTCTAAATCTATTTCTACCTCCATAGCACTGTCAGGACATGTCTTCACTACTTTCTGCAAAACGCTTCTCATTTATATAAATGATTAACCTTCTAAAGCTAAGAAAAAAGTATTGACCTGAAGAGGAGAAAACATCTGTTTAGAATCCCCTCAAAGTAGAATATGAAAGAACAGTGTGTCTGTTTAGTCCATGTCCACTATCTTGAAGGAGATAAAACTCACAGCACATTAATAACAAGGTAAAGGCTGCAAACTTTTAAAGCTCTGTACTTCATACATCACAGGAGTGTAAGTGTAAACACCTGTACCTTTGACAGTGATGGAGAGCCCCATAAGAGGCTCTCGCAGTGCACTTCTCTTCCTCCACCTGCCTTCATCTGTGTGGTACATCTCCACCACCTTCATGGGGCTCTGGTCCTCCCCCACACCCCCGACCACCAGGATCTGCTTCCCCATTACAGCCACAGCTGCACCTGCCCGAGGTGTCGGCATCTGGGGTAGAGTGATCCACTTATCGCCCTGGTAAGAATGATGGCCAGAATCATTTGGGTTGTATAAGATATTAAAAAGAAATAGTCTTTGTGTAGATTGAAGAAGAAAATCTGCAAGAAAAGATAAAATTGCACAAAAAGTTTCAAAAACTATGTTATTTAAGGCATGTTGATTATCAAAGACACATTTAATCAATTATCCCGTCTCTTCTTGGATGAAAGACATTGCCTAAATCAGACTACTACATCTTTTAGCTGATATTTACCTCCCTGGATGTCTGAGAGACTAACTGCTGAGACTGAGTTATAATTTGGGCTAAAAAGTCATTGCATCAAGCAACGCTGCCTCATCGTGATACTGCATTTGTACAGTTCATGACCTTTATATATTTGTGGTCTGTCGTAAATGTAACAAAGATTTATCAGCTTTTTACATGATACCAAAGTAAACAATAAACAACTTAACACTCTGAAGGTGGGATAAATGTTTCAGTCGTTTACCTCAGGGGAGTAGAGCTCTAGTGCACCACAGGGTCTTCCCGCGGCATCACAGCCGCCCAGCAGGTACATCTGCCCCCCCACTTCGGTCAAGGTGTGGTAAACCCGCCCACTGGATAGACGGGCCAGACTTTGCCAGTGGAATTCCTGCGCTGAGGGCACTGCCATGGCCTCTAGCACTTCAGGGAGTCACTGAGGCGAGCAGGCAGGAGAAAACCCAAAGTAAGGGATTTTTCTTTTTTTTGATTAAGGCACACAGGAAGCTGGAGGTGGTGAGTGTGGACCCAGAGGGCAGCCCGGGAGAAGGAGAGGGTTAGTTTACATCAGACTGGACTGGCCTGGTCTCTGGAGAGGCTGCTCCACCGCTGCACACAGGCCCTGCAGGAAGTTAGAGGTAAATATAGATTCCACTACATTAATTAAATTATAACTTTGCCTGTGAACCGTGCACAGCTGAGTATATGCATACAGGTGCACACACATCAAGCAACTTTCTGTGTCTGAGTGGGATTCCTGTCAGAGGCCTGGTCGTTCTCCTGACCTTTTGGTATATCTGAACTCAAGACGGCTCAAAGTACGGTCCAGCCACAGACTGCTCGACGGGAGGATGGGTTAAGGGTAAAACATAACAGGCAGAGCTCTCGGAATATTGTTTTGACCTAGATTCAATAAAGCACATCGCCGTATTGTTTACTCTTGGAGAGCAGTGATTTGAAATAAAGCACACTCTGAATTCCCCTTCTGACGAACCATCTCCGTTTGTTTTTATCCCTCTCCAGTTTCGACATCGGCAAAAAGACCTCGCAGTCGATCCTAAATCCAGTCGTACCAGCCGAGCGATTGCAGCCGGAACAGAAAAAAACTAACTAAACAACGCGTTCACCTACCATGCTCAGTCCAAACCTGGTCGTCCTCTCCTCTGCCCCGTCTCCGATTGGCAGAAAGTGAAGTGACACAGCAGCTGTAGTGTTTAGTTTTCTGCCTTGTTGTTGTGCTGTGGTTGTTCCTGTGCCGGTCCCTCTGGAGATGGCGGCTTCCTGAATCTAGCCCACTTCTCCTGCCCATGTGCGCGTTCAGAGAGACGGGGGAGGAAGTCTGTCACTGATGTGGGGGCAGTATCAAGAAGGAGAAAAGAGAAAGCCACGAGGCGCTGCGCTAATCCGATTCTAACACAGCCACCTTAAGTGCACCCAAGGTCTCCTCCTTAAGGTGTCGTGCCGGGGATTATTATTATTTACTGGCGTAGCTCTTTCGTGTAAAATGAGCACTATACATAAGCCATGTTGTGTATACTGGTATATTGATTATTTAACCTTTATTTATGTGAGCTCTCAGTTTTCCTTTGTTGTCTCTGTGGTTCTTGGATGCGTTTCAGGGTTGTTTGGGGAAGTAGTAAATTAGCATGACCATGGCTATTTTGTTTTGGTTTGGGTTAGATTAGGCTGTTCTAAGTTTAATCCATAATAGGAGTGCTGCGCCCGGAGGTGTATTAACCTCTTAACCCCCACCTGAACTGAGCACCATTTCTCCAGTTTGGCTTTACCCAAATCTAAAACCTTCTTTGGTAAAAAAAAAAAAAGGGCGACAAAAATTGGACAAAAACGTGACAAAAAGGCGATGAATAAAAACGCATAAAAAAAAGCTATGGAAAAAAAAAAAGTCAAAAAATTAGGACAATGCTGCAACAACGCAAGGAAAGTGATCTGTTTAGCTGAGGTTTTGGGAGAATCCACACAGAAAGGTTTGGTCCGAGAATTGAACCACTGTGTCACTGTTCCCCCAAAACGGATATGATTGATCATTTACTGCCGTATCTCTGGGCAAGACACCCAACCCTCCTCGTCTCCATTGTTCACAACGTGGGCAACAGTTTCTGCATTGGTTTAATGCCTTTCCTTCACAAGTGGCTGAACATGTTATCCAGGACAAGGGCGTAAAGTACCTGGAGTTATGCAGTAAAAAAAATATATTAAAAACTAACTCAAACTAACCTCATTTTCTCAGTGAGTTTCATAAAGTCAACACCTGAAATGGTCTATGTCAGGAGTGGCCAACCCGCGGCTCTCGGGCCGCATGCGGCCCTTGGCCAATCAGAGTGCGGCTCTTTGCATGATTAGATATTTTTAACACAATGCGGCTCTTTGCAAAAGAATTGGTACATGTTGCCCATAAACTGTAACAGTCTTTAAGAATCTTGACCAAAAATCCAACCATAGTCCTACAGACCCTGTTTTCCATCTCTACGCATGAACGAGAGTCTGTCTCTCTTCTTTCCGAGGCGGCGTGTAAAAGGTGCTCGTGCAGCAGCCTCGCTCAAAGCGGGATGTAGGGGAGGTTAAACAACAGTCAGGCAGATCGTGGCACTGGGATCAGCTTCCGTGCTTTTCAAGTTTCTGATTAGCCTACTCTTTATTTGATGAAAGTTGGCCTCATATTCACAGAAAAAGATCATAATTAGTAAATGGAAAAAAGCGGAGCTCTAATGAAGCATATGATGCGAAGCGCGACATCGTAACGCGGAAATACGCAAAGTCATTGACTTTTCTTTCACGTGTGCTGTAACTGTAACAAATGCAACATAAAACAGAACTGCAGACGTCCTCCAGAGGCTCCTGATTAAAGCTTATGAACTTTGTGCAGCCTAAAGTTCGTTCTCTGCACAGTCCCGTCAGGACCAGGCTGCATGCACTGAGCGCACAGGCCAGGGGCGAACCAGAGGAGGGGGCTCAGTGGGCAGGGCCCCACACACAAATATACACCAGCATTGAAAAAAACAAAACAAGCAACAACAAAAACTATTCGAAATAATAATATTGTTAATAAATAGATCAAATGTTGTCCCAGTCAGAACAGAATAGCAGAAAATGTCAGTTTATTTAATATACATTTATTTCAATCTAGGTGAGGAGTAAAACTACCACAATTATTGAAAAGAAAAAGGCCAGGCATAAAGTTATTGTTTATTATGATTAAATATAACAGTTTCATTACATTTAATCATATTAAACTACCACACTCGGATTTCGCGAATGGTCGGTGCCTTTGTGGCTCTTCACAGGATCAAGGTTGAACATTTCGGCCCTTGGCCTCTGACCGGTTGGCCACCCCTGGTCTATGTAGTCAAAACCATTTCTGGTGACTACAACAAGAAAAAGTGCAAAGCAGTAATCAAAGCAAAAGGCTATTTTGAAGAATCTATTTCTCCTGTTTAAAACACAATTCCATGTGTGTTCATTCATAAATGGGCAAGGTCAGTGAGAATCTACAATGTTAATAATTTTGTGTTGAAATAACAGAAAACCGATGCATAAAAAGCGTTTCCAAACATTGGGCCGGTACTGTATATTGCAGCTAAACGTTTTGGAGAGGTATGCCCTGAAGAAGACCAATATCTGCGGGCGAAACGCATTGGCATGTCCCAATAACTAAATAAAAGACTTTTGTAAGGCCAGCGTGCCTCGGCTCATCTTCTCCATTCTGCATTCCCATATGGAAAGTTGAACCTTCAGTCTGCCACAACGTCCCAGGGGAAAATAACCACTTAACAAACAGAAAAGTAGAAGACCTTTAGTGGAATAGTGTGGGTAATGCAGTTGAGTTGTGATACTTCTTCACAGAAAAAACATTTGAGAAAACAAAACCGTGCCATGTATACAAGTACAAATATAGACAGACAAAGTCCCTGTTTGAAGTCTCCCTCCCTTTTTACAAATCAGTGGGAATCCCAAGGCTACTGCAACAAAAGGCACGATATTAGCCTCCCAAGAGGAAGTGGCTTATGTTGTGAGATCTGTTTCCCAATTTCAAACTAAAGAGGACTTTGTTCTTTTAGTCTACAACACACTTTTTCGTCCCCACAATGTGCACATACACAAGATTAAAAAAACCCAGAGTGAAGCTTTAAGCCCTTCCTGTGGCAGTCTCCCAGGTGTGTAGAGCGTGCCCCCCCCCCCCCAGTCTGCATACGCTCCCCTGTAACCGCCAGCCTTTATCTACCAGTCACACACCTTTGATTGTCTCCCACACAGAGGAATAAAGGACGACGAGATAAAGAGAGGAACGTCCTTCAGAAGAAACTCCCGGATCCGTCGCCATGGCAACAGCCGGGCTTTCCCACGAGGTGCCGCTCGGTTCATTTGCACATCACTGCTTATTGCTCGCTTTGCCGCGACTCATCATAGCTTGCTAAAAACGGAAGGAAAAACAAACTGGCGATGAAAAAAAAAAAAAAAAAAAAAAAAGGAAAAATGCGCCTCGTGCTGTAGCTCAAAGGGGGAAAAGGCGGCGCTAACGAGACGGCCCACCACTCACGCACACAGACGATGCGTTAATTGGAAACGGTAACAATTTGGTTTGGGAATCGACATTAATCATCTGAGGCAGTTTACGATCAGCGGGACTCCGACTTGAAACTTTTAATTAAGTTGCGTGGCGCGATGTGGGACTGCATCCGCCGAAACCCTGCGGCAAAGCAAGAACAAATCATCCAGTCACCTCTGTCAAGTGCTTGCTCATTCCCCGTCAGATTTCCCCGTTGATATGACAGCCCCTGCAAAGGCTTCGTTCGGGAGTGAAGATAGATACTTGTGTTGTTCTCTGAAGAGCACACGTCGCTTCTCAGCTATGCAAGTGCTTTTGTAAGGTGTTGTGGGGCTGAAAGACGTTACTGTATTGATATCGAGATATGAACATTCAAGGTGTTAATATCCAAAAAGCGAGATATAAATGATGTATATTCTCATCAATAAAACTGCACTCTTTTGTATTATGATGTTATGATATCTGGCATGACCTATTGCATTTGCCACAGGGGGAATCTGTGAGGAGCCGTGGACTCATCTCGAGCTGGGTGTGGTCAAGAGTCAAGAGCTTATTGGAGGTGTGCATGAGTTAGCTTGAAGAGGTTTAAGCCAATTTACCCTAAGGAAACCCATTCAGACACAGGGAGAACATGTCAACTCTCAGGGTTAAGTTTGCATGACTGGGAGGAAGGTTTCTAGATTAGTTGCTTGGATGCATTTCATATAGGCAGCCACATGAATGGGAGGCGAGGGCGGGGGAGACAAGAGGCAGAGCTGAGTAACAAGGATGGTTAGAGACAGACCCTCATAAAAATGGCAGCCGTATATTGTGGATACGAATCAGGAAGGCCAGATTGATGGATTTAGACAACTTCCAGAAGACTGTGAGTCCTTATTTTGAGGTTTGAGTAAGCAGACGGATGCAGATCAAAGAGGAGATGTATGGAAGTTATTGGTGGGAATGCACACAATAGGGTTAAACTGAGACACTTTATACCTGGTTGCGAGGGCAGGTCGACCAACGCGGTCTTTGTTGGCGCCGTCTACAGGATGTAACGGCTGGGAATGTCAGCTCCTGAAAAAAATCACACCATCAGTTATTCCAATATACAGAAATCTAGGCCGTTACCACAGCTACCGAGGCAGCGAGTGTCTCGATGTCAGTACAAACACATTTAATGCTTTATCAATACTGCAATCTGTGGATGATTCAGGCCCATATGAGAACCAGAGCTCTCATCTGTCAGCACACAAAGGATCTGCGTGTACCGCGTAAAACGTAAGTGGCCCGAAGAGTAGTTTTTGTATTTAAAGCCACACAGCGAAGCATAACAATAATATAATACAAGCATTTATTTTATTACAGATATTTGTATTGTTGAAAAATCCCTAAATGTAGGGATGAACCGATCTGATATTGGTATCGGATATCGGAGCCGATACCCAAAAAATACAAATACCAGTTTTGGCTCTCACCGCTTTTATTCTTAATCTGTATCAATGATTTAAGAGATGTTTGTAAAAATGTTATGCCGCTCATGTTTGCAGATGATACTTGTCTCCTATTATCTCACTCTAACTTTGACACTTTGATAAGAGAAGCAAATGAAGAATTACAAAATATTTCTAAATGTTTTAAAGTAAAACAATTCTCTCTTAATATACAAAAAACTAACTTTATGATTTTTAGCTAAAACAAAAAAAGGAGATTATCAAAAGGACGTAGAGGTATCAATTGATGGCTTTAAAATTAGCCAAGTGAATCAAACCACATTTTTAGGCGTCATTGTCGACCAAAAGCTAACCTAGAAATATCATATTCAACATGTTTGTAGAAAAATAGTGAAATCTGTTGGCACACCGAGTAGAGTTCCTCCTTTAATTGATACTTCATGAATGATAACATTATATTATTGTTTAATTTATCCACACATTATATACTGTAATATGGTTTGGGGTGCAACATGCCAAACATATCTAAATAAGATGTTATTAATACAAAATAAATTCTTAAGAATTATGAATAATGTAAATAGATTCTCTTCATCTGCTCCTCTTTTCATAAAATGTAACATTTTGACAATAATTAATGTTAACATCTATTGCATAAATATTTGTATGTATAAATATTATGTAAATATGCCAAATCTTATGCCTAGAGCTTTTACAACTTTTTAATGTATTCTTCAGATGTTCATACCTACTCCACTATGCCCTGCAAAGACTTGTATCTTCCCTTTTGTAGAACTACGGCCAATCAAACTACACTCAAATACAGAGGGCCTTCCCTCTGGAATCATTTAGCCCTAAAGACTATACCTACTATGGACTCTTTCAAAAGAGAGCTGAAAATAATCATCTGTAAATAAGTTTACACTGTTCAATCGATACATTTTAAAGCTTGATGTGTCATTGTAACTATTGTCTTGCTTGTTCATGTTATTATGCCTGTTTAATGGGATTTTGCGGAGGTGGTTTTATAAGACCATATGGTCTTCTCACTCTCTCCCGCACATTTTCATATTCTTTTATGGATTTGTGGACTGGATGTTGTGTGTGTAAATAAAAAATCTAATCTAATCTAATCTAATCTAATCTAAAAACACAACTTTCACCAGCTAAATCTGAGGGAATATGGACATGCTGTACCTCAGTTTAAAGGGAAGAACCTGGAGAATTCAATCGTTGAGTTAGTTTTAACATTCGCAAACATATTTTTTATCAAAATTAGTATTAGCATGCTAAAGCTAGCGGCAGTATGCTAATGCTAACATCAACTAATCAAGGCTTGGACAGAAACTATGTTTGGATCACCTAAAGTAGCCAAATAAAATAGAATCGGCCACGGTGACCAAGTGTTTGTATTTTAGTTTATGAAATGCTGTTGAAGAATAACATATTTGAGTTATGCACAAGTTGTAATGATCAGATCAATTTTATGTGAGTTGTTCATATTAATGTAACCTACATAGCAGGTCATATATTTAGTGTAGAAAGTCCAGTTATTCTTGTTTAATGTTTTTCCAATACAGTTTATTAATAAATAGCCACAATTTATGATTGATTACAAAAAAAGGCGACCAATTTTTTTACTCACAGCACCTGCTTTTAAGACAGTCTCTTGGTATCGGTTGACATCGGATATTAGCAGATTTTCAAGATCTCAATATCGGTATTGGAAGCAAAAAAGCCATGGAGATGTTAACTAAAGGCACTCAAATTCAGATTCACAATGTGTAGGTCTACACAGTGTGCCTTTAAGAACGTATTCTATTAATCCTGTCACCTCATAAAATGTTTGACCTTCCCAGTGCCATTGACCCGGGATCAAGATTAAATCAGGGACTAAAACAGGTTTAAAATAGGCCTATTGAACTAAATTAATTCAAAACTATAAAACATGTCTGCCCCAGAAAGAAATGGCTAACTTAAATGCATAACTGAAGCTAGAATGAAATGTTCTCTAATTAAATTGAAGTTTGACCTTGTGTCCCTCCTGAAAAAAACCCAAGTACTTCAAGTTTAACACGTATCACAGTTTGAGAAGCACTTCACCAGTTCATTACTATAATGCGGGGAAAATGGGAAAGCAACGGTGATAATATTGTTATAAACGAATACACAGTTGGGTGTAGAGCTCCCGCCACAGCACACGGAGGACTTTTATTTTTCTTAAGGTTTAGCAAAAACTCATTAAATATTTGTTTAACCAGATGGCAACATTTAAATGCAAATGCACACAGCTCTGCCAAAATTGCTCAAACTTATTTGGTCAGTGTCTGTTGAGCACACTGTTTTTGAAGTAAAAAGGAGAAAGAAATGTTTTATCAACTTTCCCCGACATTTCAATACTCAAATTGCTCCGTGCGTGGCTTTTCCTTCTTCTTCAATCTGATATGCTTCTGTCTGGCTAGCACACGCCTTATCTGGGTAAGTTCAGCATAGGCCAGCTTTTTATTTGTGGCAGCTCCTTTCTATTGATAATGCCCATCAATTTAACGCGGGCAGAGAGTGAACAAAGAGGGGAAGTTGTTTGGCAGAAAACTGTTAAGTGTTTTGGTGCACCATTGCAGTCATCATTTTTGTTGGATTGCTGAGGAGATGTGCAGAGTAATCAAGATTTGTTATTGATTTGTCTTTGGAAGTTCATCTAAGTGCTTTACGAGACACGGTGATTCTGCTCCGAGATGAACAAATGGAGTTTAACCATAGATTAAATTACAATTAGAATAAAAAAAAAATGCATTAACTGCGCAGAGAAATGAAAGATACAACCACCTTTTTGTCCATTTTGTCCACGCCCGTTGTGGTTGGCATATTTTGATGCTGGACAACATGTTCCCCTCCAGCTCAGCAGTGTTGAGCTTAACCCCAGGTCCCTGGGCGTCCCTGTGTTCCTGCCATGTGTCCACTCTGATTGGGCCTCTTCTCTGGCAGCTTCCTGTGTGCCTGAAGAAGCCTGGAGCTCCGGCTGACAGGGCCCAGACAGGATTATATGGATGTGCTGGCTAAAACAGAGCTCTGCACACAAAGCTAAAAAAAAATCTGATGGTCTTGCAGCGACGGACTCACTACACTAGTTTTCCCTTTCGAGTGTCTAAGCTGCCCCGTGGATCGATACACTCTGGCCTGCCTCAGCCTCCGGAGAGCCCGCAGCCAATGGCGCCTCTTCCTGCTAATCTTATCTCTCCGCACTGTGCCAACATAAACGGACTGTAAGCCATCGCTAATAAATGACCCACAAAGACAAAAGGGCTGTAAAGAACAACAGTGCAGCAGAATAAACAATCGAGACTAGCCAGTGCTTTCCTTAAATGTCATAGATGGCGTTACGTACAGTAGTTGGAAAGATTGTTATGTTGTAATTCAGAGTGTTTTGCTTTTGCAGTTCTATGCTCAAAAAAAGAAACCTGCCTACCCCCTTCCCCACTACTCCTATGAAGACAGTTAACTGTGCATCCAAACCTTTCTACAGTGAGCAACGTTCAGGAAACAAACATGGCAGAGAGCTGCTTATACTGCGAAGTTACTTGTGTAACTCTGCGATATGAGGATGTTCACCCTGAAGAGATAGCAGCCGAGATGAAATTCCAACACAAATTACTTGAGTTTTGCGCATTAATCTTGGCCAAATCAAAACTAACAATTGTCTTCGGGCATAATCCCATTAAACTGTGGCACGTGTACTTCAGGTGGACCTCAAAAGACATCTCAAATTTTAGACTTCATTCACTTTAATTAGAGATAATTCCATTTATGCTCTAGTAATGCATTTAACTGTTGTATGCACACAGTTCTACATTGTTTCATACAGTTTAGTCCTATTTAGGTCTATAGATATAGATATATCCTAATGTCAAAAAATGTACACTCCAAAAAAGAGCCTTAAAATTACCATACATTCATATGTATGGTAATACAAGTCAAAATGACCCGAAAGCCACACAAGGGTTAAGTCCTGATTTGATCCTGATCTTGGTGTGATGGCAGTGGGAAGGTCAAATATTTCATGAGGTGGTATTTAGAGCTAAAAGTCTGAGAATCACTGTCTTCTAATGTAGCCTGGTCCCAGAACATTGGAGTGAGGCAAACGCAGATTATTCACGATTTGCATGCGGTGCCATGTTGTTCTTTCCTGCAATATTTCTAGTCCCTAGTTACATTATTACTTTGACATGAATATTATTTTGACTTCTAAGTTTATCCTAAAGCTGTTGGCACTTTCTATCGTCTGAACTGTCCCCGTGCGCGCTGAAATAGAATTCCACAGATTGCTTTTGACAAATGCTCATGGCCAGCTGTTCCTGAGTCTATGTGATGCCTGCAAACTGAATTAGCAGCTAATTGCGCCATGACGGCTTCCAGCGACTTTAATGACAGAGCTACAGGCTAATCAGTTGTGGCTGGTCGTTGGCTGCGGATGCTGCAGAGCAGTTGGCGTTTTTAAACGGAGCTCACGTGGTTGTCCCTGGATGTTTGGCTGGCTCTTACTTAAACGTTTGTGTGCGTGGCACTGACAGATGCTGTGGAAGTGAACACGCCGTCACCGTGGCAACTGGAGTGTGCCATCAGTGTGTGGCGCGAACAGCAGCGAGCATATGGAGTTCTCACACTACTTTTCCATTTAGTCCATCAGAAGTCTCCTAAACTGAATAATATATAAAAGGGCATTCGCTGAGAGCCTAGCACTCTGCCCTCACATTTAAAAGGACCTCTCTGTGAAGTGTGCATGTTCTCCTCGTGCCTGTGTGGTTTGGAAACTGCCATTTGCCCCCATCAACCCAAAACATGCACAGTTGAGCTACACAATAAATCATCATTATAAATCATACTATATATGATGCAAAATCACTGAGGTTTTCCATCTGACTGACATTTACACAGTTTCTTGCTAACACATTCTAAAACAAAACCATTTAGCTCCATCTAAGCCATGTTTTACTCCTGATTTAGTGTTTTATTTAATGAAACATTGTGCTTCCAATAGTAGACCAGACCAACATCAGGTCGCTCAAGATCTAGAGATGGGCCTCAGATCAGTGGGTCGACCCCAATACGACGCTAACTGCTCCTGATATAGTGATTTTAAGAACAGGTCAAAGGCTGGGGACATATTTCCCTATTGGGACAAATGAATTACAAAAATACAAAAAAAAACACTCTTCCCTAACTACAGTACATACCCATCTAGTATATATACTCTGAGTAGGATAATATGGACAAACAATTAAATGCTACGATGGAAAACTTGCGAGTGCTTTTACAAACAAAACTATAAATCAGGGTTCAGTAGCTCTCCAGCCCCTTCTAGGTCGCTCGCCAAACACTGTACATTCCAGCATATGCTTGATAACTCACATTTTATTTTTGTTCTGAACATGCTGAACCCAATTTGTAAACATTTGGGTCAATATAGTAAAAAAAAAACCCTCTTGGCTACTAATTCTCCTGGTTGAACTCCCCCAAAGTCGCATATTACGCAAGTGTCTTTGAATCATACTGTACTTAGCTCTCTCTGAAATTTTCGTTGCATAAAAGTAGCTCGCCGGGTTTAAAAGGCTGGAGTCCCCTGCTATAGATGATACTGTTTTTACTCCACTATTGTTCCAGTTCACTGTCAGCACTTTTCGAAAAGATTTGGACATTTGCAGACTTGCACTGACGTTAAAAAGACAGCTCTAAAGAGTCCCAGCATGGTGCACCCAATGGGCTCAATCTCACTGGCTTCAGGAAGCGGCGCTACACTGAGGTCGCACAGAATCAAAAATAAAATGACCTACAATGATGACATTATCCAACATCTTTCACTGGGACCTATCAACACTGTATATCAGTGAAACTAAACTATATCTGTATTCTTGTGTGTTTTTAATGATGCAACCTTTCCCCCCCCCCGAATGTTTAGTTACAATGAAGACGGTTGTTGCGGGCCGATTTGTTGATTTCCATTGTTCTGTGCTGCCTGCGAGCCATCTCCCGGTAAACAGTGGCTTGACGTCACACCTCTGTGAACTCTGAGTAAGTCCCTCAAGGAAGCTGCAGAGAAATGCTGATTTATGTGCATAAAGGGTTTAAAGGGTCTATGGAGACTCCCCGTGCGTTTGATGAATTCAGTACGGGACGGGACAAGCCCTTAAGGACGGAGCGTGACCGTGTTACATTTGCCTCGGTGGTAATTGCATGCGCGCAGTTTATTGCAGATGCACACATTACTTTCCACGTGAGAGTTTGGAAGCAGGTTGATGCCCAAGTGGAACTAATCAGTAAACATGGCTGCAGTTACAGGCTGCTGAGCCAGGAGCCACGGAGAGGGTCTTGACGGGAATAGTTACAGACATTTAGGAGGATGCAAACGTTACCAGAGCTGAGAAACGCCGCCTTCATGTGCAGACGGACTTGGCGTGCCTGCAACAAAGGGCGCACAGGTTACGTAAGAATATACATATTTCATTTGCGCTACTGTACTATATATATATACACTCGCACTCTGTTGTCTCTTTTATCTCCGGCTGTGTGGGAGTCACATTAGACCAGTGTGGCAGTTCAGTGCAGGAGGCAGGAAGAGAACTGAGAAGTGTGAAGGAGGATATTACAGGAGCGTATATTAAGAGGGGGCTACCTAATGAGGAGCTGATAGCGCATGGCTTGCACAGCAAAAGCCCTAGAAGAAGCACTGGCTCTATTACTAAGGGGACTTGGGGACATTATAATCCCTGTGGCCTTATAAGTAATTACTATGTGATAGAGAGAGAATGGGGAACCTATCTACTGTCAGCAAAATTGGAATTAACTCCCTCATGGTGCGTGGCTGTGCGCAGAACGAAATGCTATTTTGTTCAAACTTGACTGCTTGGCTTTTGTACCCCTGACCTACTTAATATCAAAGGACTCATCAGGTAGTTATGAAATAATATGCATTCATGTGGGTGTAGATTCTGTAAGAGAATTATATTTGTCTGAGTTACTTCAAACGGGTTTAGTTGGTCCACAAACGACCGCAATGCAAAAATGTTTTGTTTTACGTATGGAATTTATATTTGCATTTCCCATTTTGACACACGTTTAGGCAAGTGTATGTTTACTTTGCCCCAAAGCTAATGGAGCAGACCTAACATGTATCTGCTGAGGAGCACACCCACATTAAACCCAATATGATGGCAGTAACTTTTATGCTTCAGCCAGTTTGATTTTTGCAACATTGCGCTGCTTTTATCATTCCAGAGTGGAGTGAGGAGTGAGAGCCCCTTGGGGACCAGAGAGGAAAAAGAAATGTCACTCTCCTATCTGAACACGTCTGCAGAGGCAGCAGCCGACAGTCCAGACAGACAGGCGCACTGAATATTGAATAAATGACCTTTCAAAATCAGGAATGGACCCTCTTTACAGTCACATGTTGTCATGAGAACTGTAACAATAGATCCATCATCATCAATCATTCTATAGCAAGGCATTGGTGAACCTGCAAAAGTGCAAGAACTTTCTTCTTCTTCTGGTATTTTGGCCAAGATTCAAAATGTCCGTAACTGCAAAAGCATGTTGGATCCAAGTTAGATATTACACCAATGATTTCCGAATAGCCCATAGCCTACACATAGAACAAATATGAGCCCAAGCCAAATGGATTGATCAACTAGTGAGCTAGTGTGCTCTCTCGAGCATGTTCCGTGACGTTACCTTCTCTGGCTCAGTGCTCACTCAAAAGTTACAATATTGGTTAACCTCAGTAATGCCGAGACGCACGTCTGTTCTGCGTTTACCAGTCTACGTGCTGCAGCCAACTGAAATACTGATCCAGATCCAACATGCGCAGGTGGTTCGCTACATTCGGACATGCAAGCTTATAGTTACTTACTTGAATTGTTGTTTTTGGGGGTTTCTCTCTCCGCGAGTGTCGTGTCCTTTTCCTGTCCTCCTTTTAAACGCAGACGGAGGCGATGGTTCGGGCGGATAGATGCGAGGAAACGAGGCAAGTGCGAGCTGCAGAGAGCTTTCTCTTCCCGCGACAGCCGCACGGCACAGCTGCCTTTACCGAGCCCCATATAACGCCATTATGTGGGTCACAGATGAAGTATTCATCTCCGACTTTCCCCGCTTTACTTCCGAACCACCGTTCATCCTCCGTGGAACAAGTGGCGGAGAGGGAGTGAGCTGTTCCGCGTGTAATAACCTACATGCAGGAGCACACTGACAGTTTCATTTATAAAGCAACATTATTCAGACTGCTCCGGACTTTGCTGTCTCCAAAATGAATAATTAGTCTTGCACATAAAAGTTACTTTTGGGGACTTTTTGTTGTTGTTTTCTTAAACTCTTGGCCCAATAACAGCTGCTGATTAGACAATGCCTTTTCTTCTCAAATGCAAAGTGTCTGTTTTATTGACTATACACAATTCTATTGATGTTGTATGTCTATGTTTTACATATTGAGGCTATGGTAGTTGGCCTAGAAGTAAAGGCCTATGTCTAGTCATTTCTCCCATGTGACACTCCCCTAACCAAACACTATTTCATAATGATGAAATTGTTATTATGGAAAAGGTCACTGCAGATCTGCAACACCACTGACTATCGGCACATCAGCACTTATTTTTAGCCTGATGGGCAGTTCTGCTGGGATGGTAGTTATTATAGAAACCTTCAAACAACAAAACTCACCCACATCCCATCAGAGTCTATTGTTGGGACAGACAGTAGGAGCAGGGCCTCAGTCAGCAGTGTGAGCCCTGCGGGAGCAGCTGATTACAGCGGCATCATTCTCTCTCATTCACTGGACATACTCACTGTCCCAGTGCTCTCCTCACATCTGTTCTTTGCTGCTCATTGAATATGCCTTTTCATCTATATGAATATTGTGAGAGTAGCCTCCATGTGCTCCTCTGTCAGTGCTCCTTCAGAGCCGGAGAGCCTGTGGCTGACAGCTGGCCGCGCACATAATTGGATTGTGGACTTGTCATTCTCTGTCACTGATGTTTCCATTGGAGCAGAACTGGTTTGGGAATGGAACCCAGTGCTGTATCTATAATTCAGCTGAAACCCATGTGTGGGCAGCCAGCACTCTTTACTTGGCAAACTCACTATTTGAACATGGCAATCCAAGTTTACAGGTTCTGCAGCAGCGGCACATCTCAGACAACAGCTCCACTAAATGGAACACGGTGTTTTTTGTTTCATCCAACAAAAAAGCAAAGCTTCACTCAAAGCAATGTTAGCGTAAACATTCAGATGAAGAGTGATAAAAGGCATTTGTATTTCTTACATGTTGCCAATGGCATTTATGTTAGCAAAATGTTGGTCATCAATTTGTAAATGAAGCTGTTGCTGATTCTGTTGCTAATATCCCTGTTATTTTCATCTTGTCCTAATGAACCCCACAATAACGATATCTGAACCATTTGTAATATAGTCACCCTTAGTCACTGCTCAGTCGCTACTTTGGGTACCAGATTAAATACCAGATACATTCTGTAAGAACACAGTCAATTATTCTACATCAAACCATTATGTGTTAGTGTAGCTCTAAGTCTTATCCACTTTATTCTGATAAAAATGTTAAAAGCTCCAAATATTTACAGCAGCATATTGATTAAAATCTGATTTCTTTTCTCTGGATCAACACTTAAATCATTTATTCTTTACTTTTATTGTTATTTGACCTTTATATTTAACCAGGAATGTCCCACTGTGATTAAGAATCTCTTTTTCAGGGGAGTCCTGGCCCCAGAGGGGAACAAATGCTTTAGGCCAGTATGGAAACATAACAAGCTTGACCTGTCTTTATTCATTATTTCCAAACCTGTAGTGTGATTTTGGAGAATTACAGCAGTTACTTAGCTGCAGCTCAGAGTGGGACATGTTTGAGAATGAGCTGGTGCTAATGCACCCAGATCTATTCCGACAGCTCCTTCCATTTGCTGCTGGACCGCTTGAATAATAGTGTGGCTCCTCACGGTTTGGGACTGACCCACTTTACTTCTACAGTGCCAACTCATTCCTTTGAATAGTCAATGTTGTTCATTTACATTATATTAGATTAAGGTGCCAGTTGAGCGAGTGCTAAGCATAGGTAGATGAGTTAAACATTTTTTTTTTTTTACCCCACAAACCCGAAAGTCATTGGTTCAGTTCTCACATTGCATACTGTCATTGTGTCCTTGTGCAGGACACTTCTAAACTTTGCTCGTGTTGTGAGTGCTTGTTCAGGGCGGAGGTGCCATACGCTCAGATTGGTAGCTACACTATAATGAATTTGCCCCTAGATTTAAAGGCCCGATACCTGATTTTATTTTATTTTTTGCACAAAAAAATATGTTTTCCTTGTCTAATTAGTCTAAGCTGACATTTGTGAACAAAGACCTTGTGTGCCGTGCAGCTACTTGTAAAGCCTTATTAGCAGCTGGTTGTTGTTGTTGACATTACCATGACAGTATTGCTCCCTCTCAACCGCAGCTGTTTCCATAGTAACGATAAACATTTGAGCTGGAACTAGTTTCAGGTAAAGGAGCTTAAAACATAAAACAAACTCCTGCCCTGGACTTAAAAAGAAAGAAAGGAAACAGTTTCAGTTTGAGTGACCATGGTATAAGCGGATGCAGCGGAGCCGTGCATTAGACAGTTTTAATGCACTTCGCGTTGTGCATTAAAACTGTCTAATGGCTCCTCGTTGTTTAATCCTTCCTTAAATTATTGATCGTACATCATACAGGGGTCAAAATTATCGTACAAATTCGATAGTTATCGTACATCTGGCAACCCTGTTCAAAACATAGCTAAGCCACAGAGCACTGAACGACTTAGCTGTTTTGTTATTTGTGTTTGTAAATCTGTATTAGCAGTCCTCATGTTTTCCCAGTGTCGCTGAGTTGTTAATCTGTAACGATAAAAGCCCTTGTCCTATAGGTAAGTCAAATGTTTTTGGTTTGTCACGTAGCGATATTGTTTCTTCGCGAGCCATGATTTTGCATCACAACCTTTAACTTTCCACAATTCTCACTTAACCATTTAGCTATGCTACCCACGACTAATGAGGCTGGAAATGTTTTGAAACACCACTGTCAGATTTCAAAAGGTAGATGAGCAGCGAGATGTGACGGGGGAAGCCTTTTCATGCCTCCGCGAATTCCAAGTGAATCAGATAGCGTATTCTCTTCATGCCTTTATCACTGCAGCCTTCTCCATAAAAAAGTGGCCACCGTCAAAACGCTAATTAACGCTTATATCGCGCGCTCACTCAAAGGCGCCGTATATATATGTATAGAAATAGATGTCACCCCACAGCACGGAGGATGAGGGGCGTTTGGTATAGGGGGCTTTCATTTCTGAGGGACCCTGTCTTGCTAACTGCCTGCCTTCAGCCACTTTGATCAGACTGGAAATTCAGAGAGGAGCGACACTTCAATCACGGCGTCTGTGAAGAGATCCAGCGCGCGGTGAGGCGCCCTGTGCTGGGGGGACCGCTGTATGGAGATTTGTTACAGAGGTGGAGGTGAGATACAAGGCTTGTTTTGCTCACAGAACGCTTTGAAGTCGGTTCGAAAGGGGCCCGCGGATTCACCGTGAGATTAGAAATACAGTGGTAATTGTTCGGTCCCTGGCCCAGATGAAATAACAAGTGAATCCTTGCCGTTTTGACCTTCATGCAGAGACCAAACAGCTTCACCGGATCTGTTTTTTCTTTTTTCTTTTTTTTTTTTTTTTTTGTCCTCTGACGCCTCGTACTCCTCCGCTGTCTTGTGGGATGTGAACCTTTTAAAGATGTTGCAGGAGGTTTCAGCTAATTTGAAAGACGAGTGAAATTTTCTTGGTGACCACATCGGTCGGAGCATGTTACATCACGCTCAACAGAGAACCATTTATTCATTTTCGATTCATCTTCCACTTAGTACGGAGCTTGTAACGACAACTACGCGCCTTAAGCAGGGCACGCCACAAGCCGGTGATCAGTTAGTAAAGTGCACAACCTTGTAGTGTTTTATATGTATTTATTTTGTGGAATTGATAGGTACAGACACAAAAAGCAGTGCCAAAGCATGTAGTGATAATAGCTGAAACTAATCTGCAACAAACAGAATAAAAACTAGACATTGGACAGAGGAATGCATGCATCAATTAACTAAATCATCACACATACAGTACGAAAATCCAGGATGAATGAATGAAAATGACTAAACAGAAAGTCTTAAGGTAAACACACCATTTTTTTACTGACTATTAGCACCCCCTGAGTGAGAGCTGTTGTAACAGGTGAATTAATTCCTCCATTGTGAAATCAATAAAGTTATCTTAACAGAAAAAGCTGCTCTGACCTCTCCACCTGACTTCAAAGATTAGATTGAGAGCTGAAGAAATCCTTGAGGATAGGCCTGCCACGATATTTTTTTTTTTGAGGACCATATCGTCTCAGAAAATATCGCGATAAACAATAATGAGTAAACTGCAAATACCGTATGCAATAAAAAGAAAACTGTAAGCAACTATTTTACTTGAAATGTATTGAACTTTTGGCATTCAATATTAACACCTTATACAGTATATAAGTGCAAACTAGAAGGGTCGAAATATTCTCTGATAGAATAAAATGTATATTAAATGTATGGATTCAGATAATACTGTATTACTGCAAAAGTAGAGTAGCCATATGTTTTGTTTTTTCCTTTTCTTTTCAAATATAACCTCCTGTTTTTTGGGAAACTTGTTGACTCTTTGTCAAACCGCTGCAGCATTTCTCTGGCTTTTGAACAGTAACATGTAGACCTAAGCACTGAGTAATGTTCTCAGGACTATCGCCCTTGTATTTGGATAGTGGCTAAAGCGGTCGGGTTCCTCTCAACAGTAGCTCTGATTACAGTGGGACAAGGTCACGGCAAAAACAGGGCAATGTTTGGGCTTTAGCGAGACTACATCCAAATCGGGCGTTACTTCAGGAAAACATGAGAGACTCGATCAGCTCAGCACCGCACCTCCTCGCAGCTGGGTGGACATATAGAAGAAGAAGATCTTTATTTATATAGCGCCTTTCACAGACATGGTCACAAAGCGCTTTTACATGAGAGCATTTTACATTCACTCCTCACTCGGTGATGATAAACTACGTTAGTAGCTTCAGTTTCCCCTGGGGGAGACTGACAGAAGCGCTGTCACGACTGCACACATCGCGCCTACGGTCCCTCTGATCACCACCATACATTCACACACACATCATCCATCCAGGCCTATTGTACATGTTTTTGGTGGTAGGGGAAACCGGAGTACCCGGAGGAAACCTACGCTATATAGGGATAACCAAACACTTGTGGAGCTGCTGTTCTCCTGTCCAGCCCTGGCTTCATGACGCTTTGTGAAAAAACTCAGAGAATTAAGCACTCTTTTGGCGCGCTCGTGTTTGCATCCACAATTCAGATTCAGCCACACCCGTTAACTCCTGCCATCGCAAAGAAACATCTCAACGCTTGTATCTTCACATTTCCCACAAACGCAGATAAAATTGATTCAAGGGGTAAAGGATATTCAGATATTATTTGGTTAAGTTAGACTCCAGACAGCGAGGTTTAATAAGCGTATTGACCGGTTGAACACTCGTGCTAGCCCGGTGCAGTTTGATACACTGACTGGGCGGTGGTTTCGTTTCGTTCTCACGTTTGACATACCTTCAGTGAGTGACATTAATGTTGTTACTCTCTCTGTGATGCGTGCCATGCTAGTAGCACGGCACTTTGTTTACACCCATTGACAGTAAATATACTGTCAATGTTTACACCCCACCTCTCTCCAAAAGCAGCGCTGATCTATAAATGATCTGGATACATGCGGGGATATGGCTGATGTGCTCAATGCTGTTTTTACGCACAGGGGGACAGGTTGGATGGACGCTCCGCTCACTCAGCGCTGTGAAAGTGTTCATTCTTCTGTATTTATTTTAAGCATGTGCATTTATTGTGCATTTACCGAGACTAAACATGTTATCGTCCTTCATTTTACTTATCGAGCAATAAGTCGATATAGTAATTATCGCGGCAGGCCTACTTGAGAAGAGACGAAATGTCCTCAATTCTTAACAATCCAGCCCAGTTGACAACACTGGAAAGTCCTACTACGATGGTGAACCCCTGGACAACTGAGGGGCAACACAAACGTCGCAGAAATGATATGACTGGCTTCTAACTACCACTACAAAGTCATTTTCCATTGACCATCACAAACACACTCTCATGTCTGCCTACTTACACGCTGGTGTTTAAAGGTGCATTATGGAACTTTTTATGTGGAGAAGAAACTTTTCTATTAGTGCGTACTTTTGACCCGGCGGCTGTGTGAGTGGTTAGCATGGTGCCTTTACTTTCCATCACAGTGGCCTATGATGCTCCAGGATCAATTACTTTTACTACTGTTTGTTTTCACTACTGACAGACCCTCCCCATGGTTACGCATACATTCAATTGATCCTGGAGCGTTGTATAGGCCATCATAGGGGCCAAAGTAAGGTGTCATGCTAACCACCTATACACGCCATTTGGTCATAAAAAAGTCAACTACACACACATATCTTTTCGCATAAAAGGTTTCATTATGCACCTTTAAGGCAGGTGAAGTGTCTTACCCAAGAACACAGTGACATTATGTACTGGCTGCGACTTCAGGCGGGGGGAATGGAAGATTAATATTAAACTGTAAACAAACATTGCATCAATATAATGTTCACATAACTCATTGCCTTGACTGAAATCTGTTGTTGTTGTTTTGCAGAACTTTCCGAAAGAAACAAATGTTATACAATTGTAAAACATATTCTATAACCATAATAAGCCTAAGTTTAGGCAGAGAAAAGCATGCTGACGAGGGTTTGGCGCGCACAAGCTAAAGTGATCACATTACTGTTTTGATGCAGCGGCCTCACTGGTGGCCCCGCTGAGTACAAAGCAGAAAACAAGTTCAATGCAACGACTGTTATAAAAAGTAATTCGAGTTTTACTTGTGAGAAAAGATTGCCAATTCTTCAAAAGCGCTCCAGCTGTGACCAAAGTCCAAATGCTTTCCTTTTTTCCGAGACCATGGCAGCGAGATTCAGTCGCTTTTGGAAAAAAACGGAATTGTTTAGCTGTAACTTGGTATGCCTCCATTGCACGGTGCCTTGCTGTTCATTGTGCTGGAGAGAGCATGCACTGTAAACCCTGACTAGCTATGATAACTCAAATAAAGTGGGGAAACTCGCTGCACCATATGGTTGTGGTACATAAGCCTAAACCAATTGAGTTCACTTGGACTCAAGTCATTTAGTCAGCGATAGCTCAAATCATTTAGTCAACGGTAGCTCAAATAATTTAGTCAGCGATAGCTCAAATAATTTAGTCAGCGATAGCTCAAATAATTTAGTCAGCGATAGCTCAAATAATTTAGTCAGCAATAGCTCAAATAATTTAGTCAACGGTAGCTCAAATCATTTAATCAACAATAGCATTAAAAGTATAGGTTAATGAACCCAAATGATTCGATTATTATACTCAAATGCTACATTCACTTAAACCCATTTTAAAAGGTTTACAACATTAAACCATGTGAGAAATAACACATACAGGAAGAAAATTTTTTATGACAACTTTATTTAAGGCCAACTTTCCACCAACAAAAAGGGAACTGTAAATGATGCAGACAGCAAAACATTGTTTTGACCACTATAAAAACGATGTAAAATTATATATTTTTTTAAAATCATATACAAAATGTACATGTTTGAGTCCAAAATCTTTTGTTTCCTGGTCAAACAAACTTGGAGTCATTATATTCACCTTGGTTGTTAAGTTTTCTACTGTTGGAGCTCCAATTGAAAACAAAAAACACTCTCCTCCATATTTTTAAAACCCATAATCCAACATCCGATTGAAGCGTAGGACAGCTCGGTACCAAAGTTTGTTTGTTAGTTACCGTTATTGTTGAAACAGTAATTCAATGTTGTCTGTAGAAGGAGCTCCAGACAGTAATTTAAAACCCTTGTGCTTGAGTTTCAAACTGATAAAATGTAACGGTCCTGATCAAGTCCTGACCAGTTGAAAGATGGCAAAAGGAAATCACTTTTTGCATGGTTGGATCTTAACGAGGTTCCAAGTAGAACTTTATTATGAAGAAGAAATGGGAGCGAGACAAAACATTTTCGCTGCTGATGTGGGACGCAATAACAGTAATTTTGAATTTCCTGAAAGATCACGAGGGTTATGGAACATGACGGTGTGAAAACCTGACAGAAAATGACACTGAATCCACACATGTGCACAGATTTGACCTGTTAAACATTTCAGTTTAATAGCCGTTTTCAATAAAAGGTATATTTTTGTTGTCTCGCTTTCATTGTAGAATATTGAAGTTCTACTTGAAACTTTGTTAAGATCCAACCACACCAAACCTTTGATCGGGATTTTATCACTACTGGGGTACCAAACATATTGTAGTTCTGTTTCAAAGTCCATGTGCATGATATGTCAACGTTAAACCAGTGCATCAGTCCATTTGTTGAGAGACGTCACAACCTGATCCTTAAGTGCCATGAACACTTGCTGGGATGAGAAAGGATCCTTATCCTGGACACCAGAGCAACAGTTCCCTCCTCAAACGCCATTTCTTCCTGAAATTGACACACACAAATACATATTTAGATTTTTCATCCTGCTATAAATATTGTAAACTCTAGATAAAAGGAAAAGAAGCAAATAACAGTGCATTGTTTAGTTATGACTAAGCTTAGATGTTTTAGGCTACATTAGTGCAAATTACACAAATGTAAGTGTGTTAGAGAACAGTGATCAGGATTTCAGCAGGACTAAACCTTGACAAAACAAAAAAAGAAACCAAATTAAACCAGGACTAAAGCTGGTAGCCATACCAGGGTAGGAGTAAAATGTGTCTAAACCTGGATCAGGAATCAAAAGACTAACCAAGGACTTAACCAGGCCAAAGCAAAGGCGTGGCTCAGTCAGTATCAGGATGAAACTATGGCTGAACAAAATTATTTTTCTTATTGAGTAAGAACAAGTCAAAACAACACTGAAGGAATTCCTAAAGCCGTACACCATATCTCCTTCATACAACTGTCCTCTGCATTTGAACATTGTTCAATGCCACTGGAGCAACACAGCTTAAGGTTTGTGACTCACTTTTGTCCAGAGTCTTGACCCACCAGTTGAGAACCACCAACATAGTGTGGAATGATGAAGACATTTACCTGCAATCCTGCACGTGGAGAGTCCAGCCTCGCTGTAGGGAGCCTCGTGTGCTTTCTGCGGAGGGATCTTGTGCTTCTACCTGGAGAAAGTTATAAATAATTAAAAGATATAACATTTTATGAAACTATCACTTTTAGAAATGAGTGTCTAAAACAAAAAGCATTTTTGTCTTAAAGACTAAAACTAAAAAGGCTGCCAAAAACACTGAGTTACAGCATCGAGACCCACCAACACGCTGAGGACAAGCAACGATCCAAAGTACATGTTTATGATACTCGTATCTCCCACAAATCATTTTGACAAAAAGAAAAAATATAAATTGTGATAATAACACTGAATAAAGTTGAAATAATGATCAAGGCAGCTCTCAAAAAGTGACATTAATAAAAGGTAGAAAGGTTTACGACTCACTTTTGGGTCCTGAGTGTCGATCCACCAGTTGAGAACCACTGATCGAGTGCAGAGGCTTCAGTCTCGCTGTGGGGAGCCTCACGTCCTTCTTGCGGAGGGACCTTTTGTTATCAAACAAAACAAGTAATTCATAAGTCAAAAGCATAATTTTTTTTTGAAGAATTAAAAAGATCTAATCCTAAGGGCATGGCTATACGACATAAAAATGATATCACAACATAAATAAGAAATAGTATAATAACGGTAGAAATTACGATATCATTTACACAATTAAAATGCACAACTGCAGCATTTCAGACAAGCAATCACATGGTGAAGACAGTTTGCAGGGCCTCAGGGGTTGTACAGAATATTGCACATGCATTTTCCTGAACTCAAGCAAGTCACTTTTTGTGTGCGCCCAAACGCCCCACACCTGGAGGAGGAGCAGGAGCCCTCTCCCCAACACTCCCCACACCTGGAGGAGGAGCAGGAGCCCTCTCCCCTTGCCTGGCCTGCCTTTCTGGTCAAAAGAAGAACCGTCTGGGCGGCTGCTCGCAGCTAATCATTTCACCACATGGTCCAATCACGCCCAAGACCTGTCACCACCTCTTTTTTTTTTCCTGCTCTTTCTCGGTTTTAAACGTATAGATCCATGGTTTAAAATCATTTGGAAAATATGAAATCCCTAAAACCGGAGAAAGAAACAACGTCCGAAGCGTTTGTTTTGCAACGACTCTTGCGTTGGTTGATGCCGTTTGTCAAACACGCCAATGGGAAATTGTTGAGATCATGCTCCCAGACTATGTCTTTGAAATATCTATGAAACGGCAGGTCGTTAGGCAGGCCAGGCAACCTCTCCACTCGCTGACCGTTTTCAGGAGAACAGAGCGCGCACTGAGCCACGGTTCATTTCAGCCACAGTAAAGTCTGGCTGTCTGTTAGCTTATAGCTTAGCTTGTTTCACGCGGTATTGTCCAACATCAAGGCTTCAATCATCGCCTTATAACCCGGTGAACTTTATCAGGCTCCTGTGTCAGCCTGACTTTGTCGTGATTCGTTAGCGCACGGTTGACTTTATGAATCTTAGCTTAGCTTCGTTTTCAGAGTGTTGTAATGTACGACAAGACCTTACCTCACTGATGTGGCTGCCCTCTCCGCGGTGTCTGGAGCGGATCACCGGCGTACAGCGGGCTGTTCTTCGGCGCAGGCTGAGAGCGAGTGCGGGACACAGCCTGGAGCAGAGACGGGCTAGTCAGCATAGAAATAAAAAGAGCGGCGCTGCGGCTGCAACTCAACTTAATATGGCGCCGACAGCGTTTTTTCTCCACTGTGTTTGAAAAATTAAAAGTTCAAGGCGCCAATTGTTTTCTTGCCAAGTATCATTTAACAACCATTACGTGTAGCCTACCGTATAAATAAAAGATGAAAAGCTGAGCACAAACCGGTGGTAGGCTAATTAGCTTACAGGAGCAGTGCTTCAAACTCGTTTCGTCTTAAAGTTAGCTTCAGGGAATTTTGAACATGCACTATCAGTACATAATAATGATAATATCTTTACCGTCCAGTCATATCCAATGAAGTCCTTGTCTTAGCAAAGCAGCGAGTCTGAGATGGTAGAGAAGTGTCATGGCTGCCGCTCCAGCTCAAACCGAAATTTTCAAAAAGTCCAGGGGCGGGGCGTGGGAGGAGCTCCGGTGAACTCGGCCTTGATTGGACTTCCAGTGGTGCAGTCTGCATACGCTTTTTGCGCAACACAATTCCATTTACTACTTTATTCATTTGTTTAATCATAACTATAGAACAAGTCATGCGACAATAGTGCATATATATCACTGAACAGACATCGATGTCCGAACACACTTGGTATAAACATCATTATATTCTATAACTTGTCATAATAACTCATGTTAATCGGTAGTCGAGTGGTTACGGGTGTGGGCAATAACCCCTGGTACGAAGGTTGCTGGTTCGATCCCCACTTAGTCTTTTTTTTTTTCTCTCAACAACGTTGGACCAAAATGCGATGCTTGTTATATTACTCATGTTTTTATGATGTATTTAAAGAAGGCTATAATTATGAACTCAAATAATTCAACAACTACTATAATATCATATTGAACTAGATTGAATTTTATAATTTCATAAACTGACTGCAGGATTGGGAATTATTTATGCCTCTGAAAACATTGTATCACCATCCTGAATTTCTGTCATAATAATCACTAAAAGGATTTTACTTTGCAAGATAAGACTGTAGTTGAGTGAATAGACATTTAGACTTGAGTGCAGTAGATGGTGGGTTCAAGACTGATCAGAGTAGTTTTTATTTTTTCCTTTATTCCTTTTTTATTCTACTCACTTTGGACAACAGAGAATTAAAGTGATATTATCAATAATAAAATGATAAATGTTGTCTATTTTGAGTATTTTCCCTAATGGTGCCCAAAAATAATACTTTACAATAATACTGATATCATGATATCTAACAAAACAAGTTTGATGTTTTCTTTAAAAAAATAACACAAAATTCAAAAAACAATAACATTTCTGATTGGTTAATAAAGCGATTTTAAGAAAAAAGTAAGCATAGCTTAAACGGTTTTGGTCAATATAACTTGAAGTGTAACAAGATACATCAGAATTCAAAGCAATTGAGCTATCACGCCACATTTTTAGATTTGGGTCTCCGTGACCCAATTAAAAAGGGTTACTATAACTCTGGAGCACATTTGAGCCAAGATAGCTTAGTAGGTTTTAAAAGATGGGTGGTTGGGATTTACAGTGTGGTAATGGGTTAGAATCTGATCATCCCCAAACCATGCATACAGCGCTCTCCAGGACCTCGAGACTGGGTTCACTCAGAGACAGCCACGCATGTTCACAGCATGCAGACTCATCATGTAAATGTCTAAGGCGGCTGATCACACGGCCTAATCAGGGACGCAAAACAGCTCTCAAGTCCTGCTGCTGTGCGCTTTGCAGCTGTTATCTCCTCTCACTATTGACTCTGGACCAAGAAGAGTCTCATAGCTTCCAGCAAGTGACACACACAGGCTAATAGTAAAAGAATGAACTGCAATGTAACCTGAGGGGTCGATACTTGGCTCAGGCGAATGACAAATAGACAAATAGTGATACTACAATGACATGCCAAATGTGTTCTGGTGAGAACAATTTGAAGTGGGTTATTAAATGACAACTCAAGGCCAACAGGATGAACGACTCCATGGGCCCGATCTTCCGCCTATAGTTGTTCAAGACGAAGTTAAGCCAGTGCTTTCGCCAGTGGCCTGAGGAAGTCACTCAGAGAAAAGAGGGGTCAGGGTTGAGGCATGGTGTGTTAGAAACAGCGCTGACTACAACAACCGCTTTCCCTTTGTTCTACTCTTCTCTACCATAGTGCGCAGCCTCGTGTCGCCGGACAAACTACGAACTATTTCTCCCACTGTGAGTTAAACACGGTCCAGTTCCCGAATATATCAATGGTCCCGCTCTGACGCTAGTATCAATACTAAGTTACTTGTTTACCTTAATAAATCCTTTTTGTAATCCCTCTGGGGGTAATACAAGTGTTAATGGGATGATTGGGGGGTCTTTCATCTCCCCCTGGTGGCCAGAAAACCACATTTTTAACAAGACTGCAACCGGACCGGAGCAACCAATCCACACTAATGGAATCACGAAGAAGAAGCTAACAGGCTAACGGGCAAGGCTAACTATGGGCTAGTGCCACTTTAAACAGTATTTACAGCCAAGATTGAGTGAAAAAAATAATTTCCATTGTGTAATTGGACGTACAATATCCCTCTCTCCCTTCGCCTTTTCTGTCAGCGTAGTATTTACTCTCACGGACAATTAATAAGTTAAAAAATCACAACTACTTGCTACGACACCTGCAGTTGGGCTTATGGCCTCTAGGGGCAAGAGTTACTTAGTACTGCTTTAAAGAGCGGACTCCACGTGATCAGAGCACATTCCACCACCCATAGTAGTGGAAAACAATCCAGTCTGGTACGGTCTGTAGGAGGTAAAGCTTGAGGAGGGATGTCCAAAACATTGCCATGGGAGTCTGTCCAGCCACTCATCTGCATTACAGTCTAGTCTACAATCAGGCCCCATACGTTCATTAATACTTCTCTTGATAATACTTAAAGGTAAGAGCTCTGTTTGAAATTTATGATCACTGGTTTATTTTTTCAAAGCAGGTGACAGGGAATCTCTTTCACATGGCAGTGCAGTGTTTGGTTCAAAAGTCAGGTATGTTGTCACAGGTTATTAAACAGCAGCACGTGATTAGAGGGCAAATGGGTGACCAATGAGGACTGGAAGAGTTTGGAAGTGGGAGAACAAACCCTGCACTGATAGCCATCTATGTGGTATGTCCACACTTAAATTAGATCCGCTGCTATCACTTAATGTACCTACACATCTGTGAATACAATACCGCTGTTGTTCTATGTCAGATTGTTGTCGTCTTTATCATATCCTACTTTTTCTTGTTTTATTTATTTATTTTAATCTTCTTTATGCATGCCCTTATAGCCTTACAGTTTTAAAGTTTTTATAGCTTATTTTTTTCTCAATTCTGTGTTATTGCACGATTGTACGGAGAAATATTCCTCGTTTGTGAACGTGTTCTGGCAATGGCAATAAATACTCTTCTGATTCTGATCTCTGATAGTATCTGCTCTAGCTGTATCATCTCAACTAATGTCCGTGAATGTCATTGGCTTTCGTGATCATTTCATGCTTCGCCAAATGCACAAACATACCTGAATACTGAACCAACAAGACTTTCGCTGTCACCGGAAGGATTCTCTTAATGTATTTAATCAGTTGCTCTTTTTATCAGAACAATGTTATCAAGTAACTGATGACCACTGGCCTCATGTTACTGTATGAGCAATCCTCATGCTTGGACTGGGTTGTTTAAAATCTCAACATTAAACAGTCTGGGTCAAAATGATAAACTTTTGAAAACCTATGCTCGGATCCAAAAAGTTTTTAAAAGCATTGATAAACACCTCCCTTTGATTGTAACTATGTTGGTATATTTTTTTGGTATATATTTTTTTGCATTTGCATTTGCCATTGTCTGCATGATAAGAAGCATGCTAGATCGCTGTAAGGTTTACAAGTCCAATACCTAAGTCATTTTTCTTGTTGTCAAGGTAGTAATTTAAAAATAAGCCTGAAGTTTGCATTTGTATGCATTTTGATCTGTTAATGGTATGTGTGTGGTCAACCCAAATAGTCAATATGTGACAAAAAGGGGTTTGCCTTTTTTTTTTTTTTTTATCACATTTTTACAAAATGGGTAATAAAAATAGGTATAGTGTCTTTAGGTTTCAGGTTTGTATTTACTATAGTTCTTAGCAATATATAACCTGCAATATTCCTTAGCGTGGCTTTAGCTACAGACATATTATACACTTGTGCATGGGGGGCACTTTATAGTTTTCATTTTCAGCCTGCAATTTTATACTTTTCGACTGAAATATTAGAACTACCTCCTCCTTCCTATCAGCCCTGTGCTATCTCCTCTCTCCCCCCGACTGGATATTCCATTTGGAGGGGCGCTGGGCTGTTCCTGGGGGAGGCTCTTTCTGCTGCACCGCTGGACATGGATGTGCTGTAATCCTCCCGACGCTGAGCACACGGCGTCATGTGATTTCACGCCTCTGACTTTCATTTCCTCATCCCCACAGCCCCCTGCAGCCCCCGCCTCGGCCCCGAAGTCTCTCCTCTTGTCGTCGCTTCCATCATAAAGGTTGCTGAAGGAAAGTTGTTTTGAACATTTCACAGCTTGCACGTGCGCATTTTGGACACGCATTTGGCTGCTTTGTCAATGGAGAGAGAACTGATCACTGATATTCGGCAGGTTATTCAGCCGGATGCGCTTCTCTAACCCTAATCCCGTGTTCCTTACCAGAACACATTGTCTCGTTTTAGCTGGAACCATCATGAGCCTAAAGAAAAAGAAAGTAATAACATGTTTCTATTTTTTTCAGTTTGTGTCACCTGCACTTTACGGTTTGCTCCCTTGAGGCGCGTCTCCACCGAGTAGCTTCGATGATGAGTTGCGTCGCACTGGGGGCAGGCTAATCGCTACAAACAAGTAAACAAAGTGAGAAGGTGAGCCGAGAGCAACGCAATCAATAAACGTGCCGAAGCTGATTAGTGCAGAAGTAACAGGGGCATGCACGCTAACACGAGCCGGGGCGAAAGTGGGGTCGACCAGAATGAAGTGATGAGGAGAAGGGCCCGAGCTAAATGCAGGTTATAGCTGACACTTACAGACACACAGGCATCTGTACCACACAGGCAACACTTCCGTTCACACTCACATGAATTAGCATGCAGCACTTAGAGTTATTACTGATTTCCGTGATTGAGAACTACAGCTGCCTTACTGGTGTAGTTAATGGCACTAAATTGCTCGACTCCTCTTGGATCCATCCCACTCCATCGGTGATTAACTGCCGCAACCTTCACTTAAGTTTAAAGTAACTCTTCTCCCCTTGGCCTCATTTTGTCACAGCACTCGTGGTTGTTATTTTTTTTCCTACCTTTTATATAACCACAAAGGTGCCCCTGAGATTCAGAATAACTTTTTCTTCTGGAGCAGTTATTCCCGTCTTGTCCCCGGAGGAGACATGATTATACATGTTTTGAGTGCTGAAGGAAACACGGAAAGGATTGGGACAGCATTGAGATTGGTACACTGTGAGGCAAGAGCGCTAAGCGTATGACAGTAGTATATGTTGGCCTTTTTGGAACCACACATCACCAAAGCACATGAGCAAGTTGATGGTTATTGTCATTGCACAGCGAAGAAAATCACATGTTCAACTTTGGACATATAATTCTGTGTCATGTCTGTTTGGGGATGGGTACTCTGTTTCCCCCACATTAATCTAAGCATGGACAAGCTAGTCCTGCCTCTGCAGCTCTGGTTGAAGGCTGTTGATGAGAAGTAAATAACTATTCTGTTCTGTTTGAAGGACGTTAGTTTGACAGTGATTTTGTCGTCATCTTCCAAGATTTTATTTGTCGATTAATTTCACAATGAATCAAAATAGTTCATTCTATCGTCCTTGCTGTGGAGCAGGGGGTGGGGAGTAAGGGGTGGAAGCACAGGGAGTTCAGCTTCCTGGTGTATGAAACTGTTCTTCGGTCGACTGGAACATACCTGTGGATTCCGCAGTCTCCTCCCTCAGGTCATTACTTGAAGAGACTGTGTGATGGGCGCCATGAAAGGTCAGACCCATAAAGCGCTGTCTCATTTGGCACTGGAAACGACCATTTCGATTCATATGAATTGACAAATAAAGTCGTTGAATCAGACACATGACTCAAAGGCCACATTCATCACGTTGGTTTCCTGTGAGGAGCGTTTTGGTTTTGCAACGACCTGTACCTTTTCCAAATGGGCCTGTTCCTCTGTTGCCGTCATCTCACCTACAGACAAGGCAGTTCAGGATTTTTCCAAGGTCACCCCGGAACAATCAAGAGCATCTTCATTACTCGCTTTGGCCCTCCGTCGTTCCCATAGCAACCCCGCTGAGCTGACAGATGAGGGGCGCGTGAGTCGGCCTCCTACATAGTTGGAAAAACGCGCTCATGAGCACATCCATGCACGCACGCTGAAACAAAGGCTCACGGGTGCATCATTATGTCTGGGGAAGCATACGCTGCATTGTTTAAACTAAATCAGACTTCGGAGACCGCTGCATGCTGCGGAGAGATTGTGGCGCTACACAAATAGGCCATTATGGCACAGTGGAACACATGAAGTCTCCAATGGAAACACAGCATTCCTCCTCTCTCCTCCTTCTGTGTTTTGCTGCTTGTCTCTCTCTGGATGTCTCTGTGGGCAGCCCCTGTGTGCCTCGCCGCTTGTTATCAGAGCAAACAGAGATGAGGGTGCAAGAATGGGCTACACACATTCACCAAACAGCCGATAAAAAGAATGGGAGAATGAAGCATCTGGGAATAGTCCTATAACTACGCACCTACTTCCACAGGGAGCAGCAACGTTTTTACCACATTAAAGAAACGGCGCAGCACGACGCACAATACAAACTTGGTATGAAATCAAAAAGTAATTTCAATTTCCACTCATATTGGATACTTTTCCCCTTAAGCGGTGGTGGAAAGAAAGAGGATCTCCAATGGGTGCAATAGGCTGGAAATGAACATTGCATCAGAATTGGGAAGACACATAAATCTTCTTCCGTCAGACACGCCATGTATCATTAGTAGCTCTGTCTCTCCTTTTGTTGGGGTGTGAGCGCACGAGTCATGATGATCAAAAATCATTTATACAAAGATTCACACTTGGTCCAGCTTATTATTTACAGTGTCTCTTCTTTGTTATCCATTTAAACTCTTTAACGATACTACAGCCATAGTAATAATAAGACTCTTTCATGATAACTCCTCCTCAGTTTGCAGTGACTGAACAAACTGGTGGTATTTTGTTAGTCTTGCATAAATATATTTGCATCTACCGTGTCCACCTGTAGGGGGAGTCATGAGCTGCTTGACCAATGAAGACAGCTGTATTGAGTTCCAATCAAATTTTGAATGGCTGCAGAGGAAACAACATTGAATTCTAGCATTTTGTGACCATCTATTATACACATATATTATTTAACACCTTAAACATTGCAAGAGATCATATATTGACCTAAAAGAAAATGAAACATTTAAACAAGTTACTCTGCGGAATTGATTGCCATTAAGCAAACGTCACTAATAGTCGGCAGCAAACCAAACCAACAAAACACTATTGCACAACCAGTCACCATGAGTGTAAAAGATGAAGAAACATATCACAGTGAATAAAGCACTGTTTATGTCTTTGTTTATGAAGCATTCGTCGCTAAAATGCCGAGCACAATGAGAGCATTTTAGTACAACTCACAGACTCCGACTTATCTCACCTTGGAAACTTGACGTCCAAAGAAACATTTTCCTTCCTGGAGACATTTTAATATTCTAGAAAAGAAAACTAGCCAGTAAACGTTTGCACAACTGCAGCGGGAAAAAGTTAGCGGCGTATATTAATAATGAGCAGCTCTGGGCAAGTTTGCTATTTTGAGTGAGCAGCGTGAGAGAAGGTCTGTGCTCTTCCTGGGTACGCATGATGGGGGCGGGTACATAACAGAAATGTCTATAATACAGGTGCTCGTCATATAATTAGAATATCATGAAAAAGTACATTCACTTTTGTTATTCAACATAAACTGTGAAACTAATATACAATAGACTCATGACATGCAAAGTGAGATAATGTAGAGCCTTTATTTGTTATAATATTGATGATTATGGCTCAGCTTGTAAAAACCCCAAATTAAATATCTCATAAAATTAGAATATTTTGGACTGTAAGCCATAATCATCAGAATTATAACAAATAAAGGCTTGACATATGCCACTTTGCATGTAATACGTCAATATCATATATTAGTTTCACATTTTAAGTTGAATTACAGAAATAAATGTACTTTTTCCATGATATTCTAATTATATAACGAACGCCTGTATGTCACCTTTAAACTTTTATCAGACTGTAGCGACCTCGGGGCGTGGCTGTCCCGGGCAAACCTTGTAAATAGGAAGTAGAGTATTTACCTCATAGGCACCCGTTTCCGCGGGAGTTCAGTAGGTTTTCTGGGCCCACGTGCCTGTTTGTGGCCATGATGAAAAGGTTTATTTATTTATTTTTTTACAATGTTCTCTGTTAAAGTATAATGTTTCCTTCATGTCCCCTGAAAGCTATATTCCCAGTTCAGAACTTATTCCATGATCCAATCGTGTGACTTGTTCTGTAAACATAGTTGTGGTGTTTGTGTGCTGTTCCTTTGAGTCATGAACAAAGTTATCTCTGGTCAGTGCAGTAAAATAGGAATTTTGCCATGATTTATTTGTAAGAATAAATAAGGTAAACTTCGGACTCTGCTTGTTTAGCCAATATCCCAGCAGTGCCAGCGCCATAACACTTTTTAGCATCTGTTTCGTCGACCTTCAACTTATTGATGCAGAAGTATTGCTCTGTATTGATTCATGTTTGTCTAAGTCTTTAAATCTGCCAGTGTTGGCACTTGTCACGTTAGTCACGTCACAGAAAGCTCTATGTAGGTCCAGACTACTTGACTAGACTTTAGTTTTTTGACCTTCAACTTTACAGATGAGAGGGCTGCAGGCTGTGCTGCTGCCGTGACGCACTCACCCATGGTGCTCTCCTCTGTCCCACGGGAGCTCCCTCAGCTTGATGTGGGATATCTGCGAGAAAACACTGTCTGTCTGTGGACATCCCCAGCGGCTGTCAGCCTGCGGTGAGCAGACAGGCCGAGCTGCAGCAGACTTCTGATAAGACAAAGCTCTAACTCCTATTCGTGCTCACAGTTCTGATGGAGAATCCGATAACAACAGCCCAATCTCATCAGAACCACAGTGATGCTTTGCGTTGTCTTAGTTGAGAATTTTAATCAGCTTGGCTGCATCATTCAGGTCTATACTCTGATGTATGTAAAGCATTGCAGTACTGCCTGATGCCAGCAGGGGTCCCTGCTTCACTAGTAACATGGGCTTGTTCCAGGAGAGAGCAGCAGCCATCAGAGATGACTGGAATGTAAGCCTCACGGCCTTCTGCGACTTCTAGTGCGGAGAGCTAAGGTAAGGGACCAGGTTGTGTGCAGGTGCTCCTTTTGCTGAAACAATTCTGTATTTCAACAACTATCAAATATGTTCTATGTTTTCCAGCGCCTTTGCAAACACTGAGGTGTGATTTATTCAAACACACTAACTGACATGGACAAACCTAACATAAACGAATCCTTGTACAGTGATGCTGACTTAGTGCAGTGAAGCTGAATCATAGCACTGCAGTTCTATCAGTAAGTCTAACAAGGAAAGTTTACTGCAGGGACTCCTCTTAATCTGCCCTTTCAGCTCCCAGACTGAAAGTTCATTCTCTCTCGGCAAACACTAATTCGGCCGATCAAATCATTCTGAAGTCCTATTATTCAGTCATTTATTATATGTCTGCATTTTAAATGGGAATCACGGACAACAGAAAGTTGTAGTAGTTTGCCCCAATTCATGTGTATAGTAATTTGTAAAAATAGGAAATATAATATAATAATATAATATAGTTATCTGTGTAAGTTCTCAGTCGTACAGGAGTTGTCCATCTTCAATGAAGGTACTTGATTCATCTTGTACCTTCATTGAAAATATAATATAGTAAATATATAGCTTATTGCAACTTTGTGTTGCTGCTATTTTGAAAGCAAGTTAATAATAATTTAGAATTTCTTTGCATTGCTTATGCTTACCACCTCATGCGATCTTGTTTGAGATGTAAATGTGTAGTCTTAATTGACTTACAAATGTGCAGCCTTTCCCTTGTTTCGTGAGTATTGTGTATCTAGAACACCAATAGTTTTTGTCAGAATCCCAGACTGTGGAGCCCATTTATGCATCTTAAAATAGACACTCAGTGGATTTAAGGAAAGCTTGTTTCACCTGTTGTCTGGGGTTTAAACCAATCCTCTCGCTGCAGTGTGAGCTCAGTGGATCATTAGTTTGTCTGACCTACCTTAGTGTCATTATGATAGGACTACTTCATTTGTTCAATTTCAATGTTTCTTTTAGTTTATTTTTACAAAACTCAAAAACAGACCACAGATGTGTTTGGCCGTTTGTTTGGTTTTATTTTGTATGTTTGCACACTGGTGATCTCCCAGCACCTACCACAGTGGCTGCATGTGTGAATGGTGGATTTCGACATCAGCGAGCAAGAGTGCATTCACCTCTCAAGCATTTATCTGGTTTTGTTCAGTCACAAAGACAAATAAAAATAAGTCTTTATAGTGGTAGCTCAGACAGTCTGGGTTATCTCACAATTGGCGATAGCCGCACAGTTGTCAAGAAGCTTGACTGTGCACTTTGGTGAGATGTAAGAAAGCAGAAAGCCCTCTCTTCATTTGGTGCCAGAAAGGTGTATCTTAGAGACTCTGACACATTGACCATTGACTCTAACCTGCCAAGAGCCTGATAGCTTTTACATTAGCACAATAATATATAACAATCTGGAATGGCTCTCATTGAAATTGTTGCACTTTTGCTGCTGGAGCATTTGCTACTGATTGGATCAAACTGCTTTGATAGCGTTGTTTGTAAGTGTGTAGCAGCAAATCCTGCATTTTCATCACTCTGTTTTGTAAAAAGTAGAAAAGTGCTTGATGTTATCAGCAAATGTTAAACTCACCAACTCATATGAATTCTTAGCCTGGTGAGACCAGAGAGATACCCCTCTGTATGTTTTATATAGAGGGATATCAGTCTGGGACCCACGCCGTTGTTGGCGGCAGTGGGAAACTATCGAGTTTCGATAGTTTCGATAGATGTTGTTCACGAGCAGCGTCACTCACGGGACGTGGAAGTCCCTCAATAACAATCTACGGATGGCGCACGGGAGAGAGAGCTTTTTTTCACCAAAATTACATCGACAGTAGGTGAGTTTTGTGATTCATAATTCTGTGCGAATATTGACGCAAAACCGCTAATAAAAACCGCATCAGCCGCAGACGCCCGCCCTTCGCTGATTGGTTTACTCCGCTTCCTGTTTGCTTGCGTATGTACCTCTGTGCAATAGTTGCCTCGGTCACCACTCAATCGCTGGTAAAGCGGTGAGGCTGGTTTCCAGGCAAATAAAGTCTGCCACGCGATTGGCTCAAACCACTGCCGGGGCAGATTAAAACGAATCAAAGCGAGCGGCACAAGATCAATCCCCACGTTTCTGTGAATTCAAATACTGCACAAATTCAGCCAGCAGGCAAGGTTTCAAAGACTCACCTTTACAGCCCTTATATAGCCATTTTAAATCTGCTCTTGTTTTTGGCACTCGTGAATTACTTTATAGACTTCCTCAAAAGGTATTATTGGTCCTTGTGGTCTGCCTTTCCTGTCTATACTTTTAGAGGAATAAACACTGCAAAGAAGGCAGAAAACAGCCACTGTTGTCATATCTATGATTATGCTCCGGAAAAAGACTGGTTTAGTCCTTTGAAAAGCTAATAGAGTTAGATGTCCAACAGTCGCATGTTGTGACAGCGAGTGAGGCGCTGTAGACAGGTGGAATCGTGACAGCCCCAGCACACCTCAACTGTGTTTGTAACACACTTTCCACCTGTCGTTAGCTCTGCCAGCGCCACTAACTCCCCATTTTCTCCCCCTCAAAAGTCGCTCCAGGTTGGTACTGTTTATTACACAGCGGCGGTGGGAGGAGGAGTGTCATAGTAATTGTAGCTTGAAGTTCCCTGTGTGCAGATTGGAGTTTGCTCAGACTTCAGCGTGCCATGCTCAGAATGTTACTGCTCATTATGAAAAGCCTGAGTAAGAATAGCACAGCGTGTCAGGTGCGCGCACAAATATGCACAAACAGAGGGAGATTTGGTGGAGGGGCTTGGTGACGCTAACGGGACCTGACAGCGCTATCACAGCTACATACATGCCTGTTTTCTCCAGGTTAGTCCTATCTACCTCTCAGACGTCATGCTTTCCCAGTAGACCTCTGTTTTGCCCAAAGTTTCGTGACTCTTTATCGACGGATTCTGTGGTGGTTATCTCGGTGCCAAAATTGACACAAAATGCAGCGATTAAAAGAGCAGCTGGACTGATCAATTTCTATTTGCAAGATGGTGATGCTCAGCAAAAACAGCCATATGGCCACTTTCCGTCTATGAAGATTGAAGTTTATCGTAATTGGGCTTTCAATATCCAAATTAGAATAGAAAAGATTTGTGGGAAAGTAAAATGCTGTGAGGTGTTGCTACAATTGACAGCGGTAGTGTTTGAACGAGTCGGATAGAAGAGAGACACTAGATACGTGATAGCAAATGTAGTAAAGGTTTTCAAAGTTGTCAACTGGACTGTGGGTCATTTGAGTTAAGGATGGTCTGCCTCTCTGGAGGAGTTAGCCCGTCCTTTTTGTTGTTTACACTAAGACAGTTTCACTTGTTGAACTAACCATTGTTCTGATCTCTAATTTTTGATGGGTTTCTGGTAATTGTGAGGAACATCTTGAAGAGGTGGAGCTGGTGTGTATGAGAGCGGCACAATCTCAATCTGCCATTTAAATCAGGCTGGTTGAGTCATGATAGTTGTTGAAGCAGGCAGGAGATGATGCATTCAATGGGTGGCGTATTCTGCTTTGTAACAAGCAGTAATAACTTGCACCCATGTAGTACATACACAACGGAATAGTGTGTATAAATACTTTGGAGGTATATAATGTTCCTCATAAGACCCTTAGGGTTAGGGCTTAAAGAAACAGGCCACCGTTTTTCCATACTGAGTTATGTTCTTTCCTGATCTTAGACGAGTTGATGCGCACCTGTCTGGTCTTTGTGCGTGCGCTCCGTGACGCAAATAGACCAAAGATGTTGTTAGCATTTAGCCTCTCCTCTCCTCTATGGGGCCAAATGGGAGTGAAGTTAGAAGCAACCAACTCATCTAAGCTCAGGTAAGAACAGATCTCAGTATGGAAAAACGGTGGCCTGTTCCTTTAAGGTAAGGGTTTTATGTCTTACATTATGTTATGTACCGCCATACTCCAAATACATTATTACACATTGTTACATAGCACATTACATTGTACTAAATCTGGCAGAAACAACATGTCATGGGTAGTGTAAAATAAAATGTTGCCAAACTTTGTACTGACATGTGGATAAGACAGTCAGTAAGTGGGTGGGGAATGGGATAAATTGAACTTTACTTTAACAGAGAAGAGAGAGAAAGAGTAGTCCAAACAGGCAGAGTCATTTCGAGGCATAATTGGGACATGTATAAACATTTCCATACACAGAGACTTGTGGGGAAAAATACACCAAGAAAAAAAGATAAGACTGTCATGATTTGTCTTTTGTTCCCCTGGTTTTGTATGTTTTCGGGGCGACGGTGGCGCAGATGGTAGAGTGGGTCGTCTCGTGATCGGAAGGTCGGGGGTTCGAATCCCACCTCCTGAAGGTGCATGCTGTCGTTGTGTCCTTGGGCAAGACACTTCACCCACCTTGCCTCCAGTGTCTGCGTACATGGGTGTATGAATGGGTGAGAGGTTCCCTGCTGTAAAGCGCTTTGAGTGCCTAATGTAGGTGGAAAAGCGCTATATAAGTTGAGACCATTTACCATTTCGGTCTAGTCTTGAGTTTTATTTTGAAATGTGTGTTCTTGTGATTTTTGCTTTGCTTCCCTTGTGTTTATTGCCTGCCCCGCCCTGATGTGTTTCACCTGTTCACCATTTCCTCATGTATTTATACCCCTGTGTTTCCTTTGTCGTGTCATTGTCTATGTCAGCCCGGGTTTGTTTTCTCTGAATTTAGTTATTTTGGTTTTCGTCATTTATTAAACCTCACCAGCTTTGTTGCAGTCCTGCATTTTGGGTTTTATTTTTCCTCACTCCACCACCCAACCATGACAAAGACCTTTTCTTTCTTGTTTGTTTTTCATTTTCTGTTGAAATATGTTGTCCTGTATTTTCTTCTGCTTTACTATGAATCTGTCTTATTTTTCAACATTTCATTTTACTATGCCATTTATGGGAGTGTCCCTCAACAACATGCTAACACTCTTCAAAAACATTGGGCCTAACCTTGGGCCATGCATTTGGGGCATGGTTTTCCATATTTATAGCTGCATACCTGTAGCTCAACATCTCCCTGTCTATCACCGCTCACCCTGAATAATCTCTCTTTTACATCTGCAATGAAGCGATATACGGATGTGCTCCAAGAAAACGAACGTTATGAATCCAATGAAGAGAGTAGACAGCTACACCCATCTCATTATTGTATTTGGTGTTTTTCTTGCTCCGTTCACCTTTACCAGAGCTGGGCACAAGTGCAAAAGTAATGTGATGCAGAGGCGAGTGGAGCGAGACAGAGCTCTCCGGGAACACAGTGCTTCGCACCAGGGAGGCCACTGTGCACACATGCATATTCACTGAGTAAATACAGTACACACACATCCAAAAAGGCTTCGGAGCGCGCCTTGATACCAGCTGCGGTATAGACCATCTGTGAAAAGGTAAATTGAATTTTACAGGCACAAAGCCGACTCCCCTGCGGTCTTTGTGCGGAAAAAAGACCCACTTTGAGTCTAAAGCTCTTCTAAGGCTTTGGTCTCTTCATTGCTTTTCTCTCTGCTTTTCTTCCACAGCCCCCCGTCCCTCGGCCGCTCCCTCTCTCTGTGGGGGAAATGAAGGTGTGAGAAACACTGATCGATATGCTCATTAAACACTTGTGTCTTTGTGCGGCAGCCTGCAGTGGTTTGGCACAATGTTGCACACAAAAGAGAAGGAGTAAAAAGCCCACTGCTCTCCACAGCAAACTCACTTTTCACTTTTGCTCAGAGCCAACAGCACTCACTCCTTCTTCCTTCTCCAAACTTCCCTTTTCCAAAACTGTACACTTGGAAATACTTTTAGACACCTTGGTGTGGATGCTTTATGTTTTTTTTTAAATACTGATGCAAAAATGAAAAGAAAAAAGTACAGGTTCTGCTAGCATAGTGCAGAAAGAAAGAACAATTGTGAGAAAAGCTTTGTAGTGGAGACAATTTGAGCCCAAAATCTGGCGAAGCTGGAGTGAATGTTAAGAACATACAGTATAAGCAGCACCTCATGACATCAGCAGGTGTTTTGAGCCGTGTCGAAGTAGGCAGATTGCTGGATTACTCAAACACACATTGTGTGAACGGAAACAAAATACAATACCTGGACTGTTTTTGATGAGGAAAATAGTATTATTACATATATTAAAAATATTAGTTTGGGACAATATGGATTGATAACAGGATACACTGGAAATGTGTGAAGTGGGTTGAGTTTGTAGAAAATAGACCAAATAAGATTCGGGAGATTGCGGAGATTTTAAAACAAAGAGTCAAACAGCAATCTATGTAACCAGCACTGACATGAAGAATCATGCATTGACACCTGCAAGTTCTGTGGTTTTGTTTGTTTATTTGTTCAGGACATGTTAATGAACATACAAGGTAGTTATGCATGTAAACACGCCCTGCTAAATGATAGCCATGGGCTAATTTTTCGTCCCCACTTGCACCCTCAAACACACTCTCAGTCATCTTGGCCTATTGTACATGTTTCTGATGTTACCTTTATTAGAAGGAAATCTGAGCTCTGGATGGGCTTTTCTCAATAATATTGTAACAAATAATTTAGCAAAGTGCAAAATGCTGCACGTGGATCCTTAGACAGTAGTTTCCTACCCCTGCCCTGATGATAATGATGCATTGGATTTTATTTTTTATGACACTCAAAAACACTTTGCATTGCAACAAAGCTCACACTCTTGGGTGGTAAACTACAACTGCCATCAAAGAGGTGGCTGTCAGTCCATGCTAACAGCCTCTCCAGGAGTTTTAGAAATAAGTGGCTTTTTAGGTGTTTCCGCAGATAAAAATTGTCAAAGTTACATCCACCAGAGCTTCTCTTTCTGTGAGAAACAGGAGTACATTGGAGGAGGAGTGTATAAACTAGCCAAATATCGGAAACTATCATCATGCCATTATGTGAGCGGATTTGTGTTGTTTTTTGAGAGGCTTTTAGCTGCTGACACCTCACAACCCTGTGTCCATCCAGACACTACTGTTATTCCTAAGTATGGTGGGAGAAATGTCTTACCCAAAAGCATTATGCACCAGTTGAAGCTGGACCATCAACTTCATCTGTTTAAGACAACCACTGCACCCACCGTACATTTGTGTTGCAACAAAACAATGCGTAAATCTCACAATAAAGCCCACAATAACACTCTAATATGCATTGATTAGTCTCAGTGTACACGTAGACGCAAACTTGCTTTTCGCTGCTGTAAGGCTTTTCTAATCTGCCACTATTATTAGAATCTCCCATACATCGCTTGTGTTTCTGTATTGAGTTAACACAAACAGCTATGGAGCTCGCCACTCGGCCCACACAATTAACCCCCTGCAAGCCGAGGTGCTTGGAAAAGGCAGTTTGATACATTACGCTCTAATTAAGTTCAGCTATCCGCCTCCACTGTTTCCCATGTGCCCGAGTGCCAGTGTGTGTGTGCGTATGTATAGGAGACACACTGACAGGTGCAATGCCAGTGCAGGCTTTCCATCTGTGCGCAGTCCAACATATGCATTTCAAAAAGTGCTGTGCAAATGATGGAGAGACGCTTTCACTGTTCCATCTGCCGAGCTGCTATACCGTCTATTTGTGGATTGTTTAACATCGTAGATAAGATTCTAACCATCTCCCAAACAATTAGTCATGATATATGTGCTCAATGTTCAGTTCTGTTTGAAAACTGCCATGTGTGCTGCGCAGCCCTATGGTCGCACCAGCTGGCCACTACAGTTAGAAGCGTCCCACTGCCATTGTGACTAACGCTGTGTCTTGGCTGATAGAATCAATATTTGGGCACATGAGTAAGTGGATGATGAAACCGATGCACCAGACTCTTGCCCGTGTTCTCAAATAGATTTTTAATTGCTCTCATTTAGCTTTTAAAAGGCCTCATATCTTGCAAAATAGACTTTATTTGTTAATTCTGAGAGCCCCATTAGCTCCTGACTTGCTGCAGGAGCTATTCTAACATAATGTCTCCAACACTCACTCCTTCAACATCTGGAAACCCCTGGAAACTTTGCAGCAGTTCTTTTTGTAGACTTCAGTTCACGATTCAACGCCATCTGATCATACAAAAACTATACAGCAGCTGAACATCCCGTCTTGGATTATTCACCTTATCCATAGTTTTGTGAGCAGCAGACCACAGGCGGTGAGGATAGGGACTGCCACATAGGACGCCACACTCACCAACACTGAAATCCCTCAGGGTTGTGTCCTCAGTCCCATCCTCTACACACCAATGACTGTATAAGCCCCACAGACATCACAACATACAGATACTCCGATGATACTGCCATTCTGGCTCTCCTTAACAATCAACATTCCATCACTGCTTATCAGAGCTCAGTCACCCCCTTCATACAATGGTGCAAACATCATCATCTTCACATTAACTCACATCATTTCCATTGACAGCAACACAATAGAACAGGTGGCTACATTGAAATATCTCGGACTCCCCTTGGACAATAACTTTACCTCTGAACACCACAACAGACCTCCATAAACGCTCACAAAGACTACATGTTCTCCGTACACTCAATTCTCTCCATGTCGCCCCTCATCTTCTGCTGCTGCTGCTGTACAAGAGCATCATTCAGTCCATCCTGCTGTAATGTTCCCCCTGTTGTTACACCATGCTGTTAGTCTCCCATAAAAACAAGCTCCTCAAAATCACTCGCACTGCATCTAAAATCATCCGCTCCCCCACACCCAACATCTCAGAACTCAACAACTGAGCAATAGCCCGACTCGCCAAATCAACAGTTTCGAACACTGAGCGCCAGCTCCGTAACGTCTTACAGCTCCTCCCCTTCTGGACGCAGATACCGGACACTTAAATACAATAGGGCCCATTTTACCAGGAGTTTTGTCTCATCAACCATTGCCATTCTCAACAAGCGTCCTCACTCATTTATCTGTCATACCTTGTTTAATGTTTTCTTTGTTGTCTTTTGTGCACCCATTTTGTGTTAAATGTTAAATGTGAAGGTGTTGACTCGATAGGCTGTGGAAACAAAGTTCCCGTAAGGGACAATAAAGAATCTAATCAGTTAACATTAAGCTTTCAGTTGAGTTCTTTTGTGTTTATTCTCATAAAAAAAAATAATTACTTGCATTAAAATACAGATAGGCCTACTGGTCAAATACTATTCCAATGTAGTAAGTAACAGTCGTTGAGTCCAGTCATTTCTTAATTCTGATGTATTTGCTGTAAAAAATACTGAAGTATTCAAAATAGACAGTCCAATGTAAAGTTGTACAATGAGTGTTGTGGGTTGTGAGTAATAACTTCATGACTCGAAGTTGGAATAAAGGTAGACTTGTAACTTTCACCGGCCACACAGAAATGAAAGCATCCCTCTGTGTTTTGGAATCCTGTTAGCAGACCACGTTTGACCAGCTGACTGAGAAGTCATTAAAGACAAGGGGTATCCGCCTTGTCCCTTTTCTTTTCTTGCATCCTCAGACATAGTCTTCAGTTGTTTACTTCTCTCGGCAATGACAAACTTTGAATCGAAGAGGAGAAAAGGTGGGAGCACAAAGCACAGCGTTCCTGTTTATAGCAGAGATCAGACTGCCACAAAGCGTCACTTTCCGGGTCACGTGACCCCTTCAGAGGGCCTGTCTGAAAAGTTGCGAGGAGTATTTTGAAGAGAGCAGCCCGCACAGAACAGCATGCATCATGCGCTCTACATTGTCCTCAAAAATCATCTGATATAACTCAAATTAAGCTAATATTTAGGTAGTGGAAAACGTTGTATCTAATTAAATCAATTGCTTTTTATTTAAAGCTTTTTAACGATACATCCCTCACGTCACTTATTGATGATAAAACCTCATGACTGTTTGATTATTTGTATTGATCACTGAAGTTGCCTCAATCACACGTGTCTGTTCTGTAAAGCTCTCAGTAGCGTGTGAATGGCTGGGGTCTGTAAAAAGCAGCTTCTGGCACGGACAGATTGTCTGGAGGATTTGTGAGCCCAGTGTAACATCAAAGCGCATTTGAAGATTGAACAAAACACAGAGCAGTGTAATCCATCTGCGTGGCCAGTAGGGGTGCTGTGATCCCTGTGGCTGTGGTAATGCGTTGATTGAAGTGGCGCCGATAACACTGCGAGGTTAGTCAGGAAACAGGACCGTGTTGACGCCTTTGGACAAAGAATGCAGCTGCAGTCGGATTGACATTTTGGATGTCTGGTACTACATTTATTGTTGTCTATTCATCAGTGTGTTCAGGGGTTGATAATAATGAAAATGACTTATTTTGGTTAAAAGTTGTAATGAAACATCGGTGGTGTTATACTGTAGAGCTATCCAAAACAACAAGTAATAGAGCACAGAGGCTTTATTAGGAGTAGAATAGATTATGTTACCCTTTTTTCTGCTTATAATTGTGTAGCAAGGTTGTGTAGCAGAAACTTTGTTGATTATTCAGATCTTGGTGAAGCTAGTGAGAGTGAAAATCCAAAATAGAAATCTACCGGCATTTTGCTAGTTGGCTGGTGTTATAACCTCAGACCTTTTTGTCTTTGTGTAGTTCCTGTTTCCTCCATTGTGTCTGGCCGCGTGGATGTGCCAGCATTGTCCGAGAGTTTGGTGCTGCAGGAGGCCGGGGGGGCTGGACGGTGAGCTCCCTCTGGTCTCCGCTGTTGGACCGGTCAGGTGCGGTTGCCTGGGTGACGGTCTCCCTTGCCGCTGGTCAGCTCACTGTTGCTATGCTAATAAGGAGAGCCATGAGCGGCGTCGGGCTGTTAATGGCCTGTGTCTCGTGTTTACCGAGTGACACGGCGGGTCAGAGAGGGGCCAGAGCTTTTAACTCCAAATGTCACGCCAATTAAGAATTTGTGAAATTAAGCAGGCAATATCACAATTAGCATTTTATTCATTAGGCGTGAAGGCGCTCTAATGGGATTCCTCCGCCACTCTGTGTCTCCCCTTGGCCTCCCGTCTCCGAGCCCAGTTTGGTATAGTTTATCAGTTTAATCAGTGGTTTGTGGGAGAAGGAGGAGGATGGGATTGGGGGGGGGGGGGGGGGGGGGCGCACGTTCTGCATCACTCTCCCAGAGTCGGAGTAATGCATCTTTATTAAGCTCCGAGCAGCAGCCCAGGAGACGGGCCGCTGCTATCACTGTCAATTAGCGGAGGAGGCGCTCGGGGGAAGAGGCCTGTTTCTCTTTATTAATATGTCCAAACAAACACGCACACACACACAAGCAAGGAGGTATAGAAAGGGGTGCGTTTATTAAAACACTCTCACAGCAGTGCACAGCATACATGGGAATGTCATCAGGCAGTGCCAGGTGGAGGTGCCCGGCTCCATTGAGGAGAGGAAAGAGCGAGGCAGCTTTGCTTTATTCAACACAGGGGCAGATATTACATTATCATTTCATCACGGCTTTCTGGTGATATGGCTTTTTCAATCAGCAGATACAGACATTATTTATTCATACGCATTTTTAAAAGGCACACAGCGATACAGCGGAACCGATCTCCACAGAGTTGACACTATCAAATATACATGAATATAATATTGAAGTGATAGAGGGGGAGGTGCGGATGGAAACGGACTGTATTAATCTGCAGGAGAATGAGAGAGAATGTAAAAATAGATAGCGGTGTGTTGCTTTTATTTTCTACCCCGCGATGTGTTCATTTTTCTCACTTTCCTATTTGTCTGCACACATGCCTTCCCTACTGTCCGCCCCAGTGTGTGTGTGTGTGTGTGTGTTGTGTGTGTGCGCGTGTGTGTGGTCAGCACTATATCCTTGCTCTAAGGCGAGTGTCTCTTTAATGAGGCTTAGCAGCGAAAGGAGCTCCCTAGGACTCTGGGCGTGCTCCGCATCTCAAACACCCTCTCCCCCAGCACACGGCGCTTCTCCTCCCTCCTGCACGCACGCACACACTTCCCCAGGTCGCGCATGTGTTGCGGGGTCCTGCAGCGCCCCGCCATTGATTGCTGGCTTTCCTGAACAGAGTGAGAGCTTGTCAATGGGAGACAACCTTTCTGTAGTCGTATATCTGTCGTTCTCCACCTGTTTTTCACACACCTCTCTGTGCCCCGCCGCGATGCTCTCTAACCTCATGTTTATGGATCCCGCTAAGTCTGGCTGTTCGTCAACCCGCTGCTGTCAAAGGTCCTTCATTCTCCTCTCCCCCCCCCCCCCCCCCCGTTCTTCTACAAATACTATGCATACTGAAAACGGCAGCGAGGACCCGATACCGTGCTCGTAAAGTGGCTGTTTGCGAGCTGTAGTGCAAGCAGAATGCGCAGAGGGATAACGGGCGTGAAAGAAATTGCAAAATGCTACCTGTCAGGCTAACCCGATTCGACGGCTCTGGCGGTGACTGCGCATTAATGCTCATGATGTGGAAAGCGCTGAGTGGTCTGTCACCCTCTCCAGGGCTTTGGGGGGATCGAACATGCTGTTGCTTTACACAATATCAAAAGCTCAGGGAAAGCGATGATCGCCTTAGCACTCAAGTGTCTGTCTGCAGCTGACAGGCAAAAGCATTTACAAAAGCAATTCAGGGCCATGTTAAACCGGCTGAACACGCTGCGAACAAAGTGCAGTTCGCGATCATGCGACGTAAGTTTTGCTCAGACGTGGCTATGAAATGTGTTTTGACTGTAAACAAGACGTGGAGAAAAATGCGAATCACTCCAGCAGCATATTTAGACAAAAGCCTTTTTAATTGAGATTTGTTTGTGTTATTTGGCTCGTTGCACGATGGAGTTGTGGGCGCCAGAACTTCCGGTCTCATTTCCAATAAGATTAGCTTAGACCAATTCAAATAATCATTTCCTATAGATTAAGTGGTGGACAGGGAGTTCCTGGTAGATGATCACTTACTGCATGTTAACTAGTTGCTGTAGGATGTAAATATTTCAGTTAATGTTTATAAAGGTCAGAGAGTTTGTCCTAAAGTCTCCGCCATTACTCCAAAACTACTATAACAAATTCGGAATATATTATGAATATATTATACCAAATAAAAATACAAACAGCCCATAAATACAGAAGAAACGGACATGAAGCTAACGTTAGCTTCCTGCCACATGCTAATGCTAGCTACACTTGCGTTGTTTGTTTGTTTTTTGCTTCCACTGAACAATCTGCTGTGAAAAACAGCTTAATGAACCCAACTTTGACTTGAATTTATTTTGTGTGATGAATATGTGTATAGTCCGGCACAACATGGCTAAAAAAAAAGTGAACATTTTAAAAACATACTTCCTTGCCCCGTTGTCTGTATCTATAGCCACATCGTGCAACAAGCCAACTGGAAATGTAGAAGTTTAAACCTGCCCGATAACGGATGTGATCATTGTTTATCCAGATCTGTTAGCGATTGTCGAACTCGTGGGAAAAAAAGGAAAAGGTCAAACCTCTGTCCTAATGTATAGGGTAGGCCAAAAGATAAAAAACTAACTAACATAGACATATAGCGTTGCAGACCTCAGTGCACTAATGCCACAGGTGCCTCAAGGACCTCATCAGACCCGAGCTGCCTCTCTCTCTCGAGTGTCGCGCCGGCTTGTTTTTCCAAGGAGAGCGTTCGAGAGCAGTTCTGCTCATTAGTGGCCCGCCTGAACTCTTCTTAATGAATGCTATCAGCCCCTAATGAAAATGATTGTTCTTGAGCTCAACTAAATCAAAAGGTGTTTAAAGCGTGCGCTCCCGCCACGCACGCCTGCACTTCATCAATGCGCGGCGGTCCGAGAGGCCTCAGACGGCGGCGACACCATGGTTACAGAGGCCGACACCCCCGAGAAATCAAACACTCATTTAGGTTACGGCCACGGCTCGATACAACTGCACCGTATCGACCCGCGCCACTAAAAACACTGTGTCCGTGAGTGTGAAAGAGCACGAGGCGGGGGCACACCGAAGAAGAACGGCCCCGGAAAACTGCACCCATTGATTTATCCGTTATTGATGACGCTTATTTGGCACGAGATATATGTGGACAACTGACCTGTTTACAAGCTTCTATTATAAAAGTTTTCTGGGCACGACGCAACTCGATACACAGCTCTTGTTTCTCGCAGTGCGTTGAAAACACAATTACAGGAGCGTGCAAAGTGGAGGACGGCCTCGAGCACTTTCTATGGAGTTATGAAGAATGCCGGAGAAGCCGATGAGAAAGTACAGTCCCACACTTTAACCTCAGCCAACGAAATCTGGACATGCGCCAGGATCCCGAACAACATAGGAATTACATATCGCTGCTGCTGAAAAAAAACGGAAAACTGAAATCCAACTCCAAATCCGCACATCATGAATCTGCCGCCGAACATCGATCCAGCAAATTCGCAAGTCAAAAAAAGGAATCTCGTTTTGGTTGAGAAGAAACAAATGTGTAGCGCTATTTAAGACACTTTTTTGTGAAGGACGGACCTTGCTTTTGAATCGAAGTTCAGCCTGGCCCGGCAACGTTCTTGTGTTTGACTTGCAAAGCATATTCAGAAAACCTTCAGCTTTTTACAAATTCTGTTTAATGCATGGGGAAGGCGCTTGCATGAAGAATGAGAGAAAGGAACACTCTGCTGGCAGCGGAAAGCCTTATTTGGGAAATTTGGCCCGTTTTATGCAAGAAAACAGGAAATGTTCATATTTAGTTTTGCTGGCAGATATAATTGCATATCTGCTATTGAGTCAGCGGCAGAACTCAAACACCCACTACAATGTATTCTATGTAGTTTCTGAAAACAATTCAATGTCTTCCCTTAGTATAAATTCAACCGTGAGTCCTCCTTGTTCCTACTTCGACTTGTTTGTCGCCGTCAATCAAACAAAGCCGACAACGCCCCGTCACATCTCCAAAAGCGTTCCCCACAAAACGCACTCTCTCTCAAACTTTCTCTACGGCTGTGTATCGCAGCCTTCCTCCACCCCAACTCCAAAGCAGCAGCGGAGCTATAGAAGCCACATCGCTTTCTCCATCTTTTTTACCCTTCTCGATACCTTCTAGGCCATAAGGGGAGGATATCTTTTTTGCTAGCTCTTATCACCACTCCTCTAATTTACAGCTGTGTGAAACGCTACTCAAAGACTCCCGCGGTGTATCTCGGGATGTGAAGTGGCTCCCAATTTCAATGGTGAAATCAATTAATCCCGGTCGTACGATTCGCCACACTTCTGAGCAAACACACACAAAAAAAAAACACTTGTCCTCGCCTGCTCCCTGCACCCGGACCTCTCCAAGTCAAACCCCCCCCCATTTTCCAAATTCCATACAGAGGCTCTTAAATTCCAATCAGTTATGCCGCAGGGCTGTTCGGAGCTGTCGGCGTGCTAAATTGCCAGGTGCGGCTTTCCCGGCGATTTATAAATAAATTTTACACGACATAATTTCATCACTCCTCAGGCATCGACCCCCCCCCCCCCAGTCTCGAGGGTGTCAGAATTGCTTTTCAATCACAAACGGAGCGTCGGGGGGGCTCGGCAGGTGAACGCGATGCGAGATGGGATCGGTCGGGGTTGGGCGTTCCGAGGGCCGGCGCAGCGGTCGGCAATCTAATCAGCGCGGTGGCTTATTTTTTTTTTCCCTGGGAGACGCGCGGAAGAATTAGATATTTAACACAGGCCGTTTTATCTTCCAATCAGTCTTGGGCCGGAACGGCGGACACCTTGTTAGGAGGCTAGATGTACACAATCAGCCGGCGCGGGAGGCCTGACAGCGGGCCGTGATTGAATGTCTACGGGCTTTTTTTCCCGCAGCTTAGCACAATCAGACGTGTTTGTGTGTCCAAGTGTCGCGCGCGTCGACAGCTGACGTCCAGAGACTGGCACAAATTGGCAATCAGGTGAGGTTGGCACGGCGGCTACTTTTTACGCTCGCCGATCCCGACTCCAATTGGCTTTTCCCCCTATCCTTCTCTCACCCAAACTGATTCAACGTGACCCCGTCGGGCGCCTCCTGACAACAACCATTACCGTCTCAATTACGCCCATACATCTCGTTTGTATCTTCTCTTTTCTCACTCGGACGCTCGGAGACTAAATGGCGCTGTGAGCGTTTGTTGTCGGCGCCCGCCTCCCAAAAAAAATTCCCATTGCCAGTCCATCAGCGTTCTCCATCTTGTTTTTTTCCTTCTTAATTAGCCTGGGTGGGACCATCGCTTTGGCCGTCATTAGGGGAAGTGAACAGATGTGCCGAAGGCAGGAGTTACGAACGGAGGGATGGCGAGTTGATGCACGAGGCCTGACAAGAAATGAGACGTCGTCAACACCTGCAGGTTTCCCATCAGCCGGTCCGCCTACGATATATTACTGACTGGAGTAGAGGAGAAAAAAAATCGAGACATACTACACACACACACACAAGCTATTGTAATTTACATGGATTTAGATTCATGCAGAATTCAGTGGATGACGTTGGCGAGAAAAAAAAATGGGAGTTGCTTCAACAAGCGCTAAGTAATATTATACTGTAGTTCTCGAGTGCTTTCAACATAAGAGTGTATATATGAATACGCAAAGCAATTATCCAAGCAGAAGGAAAAAACGCAAGCCTGGCTTAGTCCAAACTTTTAAGGATTAGCGTGATACCATAGGATGCGGTAATTAGCCGGCTTCAGAGGCGCTAGTGGGCGTTTGTTTGAACTGCGAACACAGTCAGCCACGTCTGCGCTTTCCTTCACCTCTACCTCGAGCTTGGATAATGGCTACCCACCTTTAGCATCATTATTTAGCACGCAGACGTTACCGGCGCGTTAATGTTTAAGCCCGAAAACATGGGAGGCAAATTAACGAAGCCTGCTGTTTTCCTTTTTTTTTTTTTTTAAATGTGCAACTTTTTCCCGCCTTTGAACTGCCACCGACCCTTTTGGGTAAACCCACAAGTTAAACCCAGGCTTTGTCACTACAGTGGGCTCCCTGCTGGGATTATTGTATGAATATGTGTGTGCGCTCATTATGCAGCGTAGAGCCTCTGGTTCAAATGGCCCACATGAATAATACAGAGATATATCCACGCTGGCTATACTTTTCACTATTCACTATGACCTTATTTTATTTTACTTTTCTCCTGGTTAGCTCCTTCCGTGGATCTCCTGACCCTCTTGCCTTGCTGCAGTTATGTGCGGACCTGGGGGGCTGGGGGGAGGGTGTGTGTGGGCCCGCACGGTGGAGCAGATGAAAGCGAGCGAAAAACACTGATGAATCTCCTCACCGCTCTCTCGCACTCTCCGCCTGGTCGACCCTTTCTTTTTCGTTTTCCGACCCAGATCCAATGCGACAGGGCTCGTTTCCTGCCTCCCCTCCGCCTCACTATCGCCAGCCCCGCACACGCCCGTTCTATTTTTAGCCGTTTGTCCTTGAGTTACTACTCCCCGAAAATTGCCGTGATCCATAAAGTACTGGCTCATGGCGCTTGAGGGAAAACACACCGCCCACCTCCTGCCAACACCATCATCCCATCAACCCCCCCAAATTCGATCATCTCCGAGCCGAGTTTGAGCGAGCAACAAATTGTTAGCAATTTAAAGTCTTTGGCCATTACTGGAGCGAATATTCCTCTCATTAAAGAGGTGAAATGGAGGGAGTGCTAAACGACTGTAACGGCAACAGATCAGGCTGTTCTCTTCTCTGCTCCGGCTCAGAAAGTTATCCACTGTAGCCAATTAGCACGCCGTCTAGCATTAGCCGCCGCTCTCATTATCGCCGTTCCCCTCTTTTTCGCGTCCTCCTTCCCCTCCTTTCATTCTCCTCTCCTCATTAGAGCCTAGCCGTAACACCCTGAATCATAATAGGTGCTCTATACTGTGAAATGGCTTTAGCTTTGTCTCATTTCACTGCTTGTAGCGGATTAATGAGTAAACAGACAATCTATTGGGTGCACACACCGAGACGTGCACGCAGACACACTCGCGCGCGGGCGCACACACCCCGCGGATCTGTCGGAAAGCAGCTTTTTGAACGCCTCGAGAAATCCTGCGTATTCAGAATCAGAGCGAGAGTGGAGCTAATCTGCGCTGCCATGCGGATACTATACAATGTGCTGCTATCACGTACAGTGGGGAAAAATGGCATTATTATTTTATGCTGGTGGAATCCCTAATAATAAGATATGTCAATTGTTTATACTGAATTATTTCCAATGCTCCGCTGATACGCTATTGTTAGAAATGAGAGGTTATGCCACATTCCTCAAGGCAGTATTACACATTATTTGTGTGAAATTGAATTGCCAATTTAAAAGTGTAACGTTGGTCCTCCTTAAGCTTTACCGAGTTCTCACATGAATTGGGCACATTTTGTATGTCCCAATCTAATGCTACCCGTCTCAAAGACTTGTGGATTTATTTGTAAGCCAAAAGCTGCTAGAAAAAAGTTTGGTGCATGAGGGTGCGGGAGGTGAAGAAGGCGGCGGAGGTGAGATGGATGTGTGCGTTTGGGGGGCGCGTCGACGCTCCGCCCAGCCGTATCATGAGCCCGGAATGTAAATATGCGCGAGAGGATTATCACAGAGTAGCAGGCGTCGCTTTCCGCCCTTTGTTTTCTGTGACACCGTGACGTCGTCTTTGTCTGTGTGACAGCCGCCGTGTGTGCGGCTGTGTTTGAGAGAAAGACTGAGTGTGTGACACGCAGGCATCTGTTTCCTGCTGGAAAAGGTTAATTACATCTCCACTGGCTGACTGGACGTGCCATGCATAATCACACACACTAATAAGACCTGTGTGTGCGTGTGTGTGTGTGTGTGTGTGTGAGAGAGGGCCTTTGTCTTCTACATGTGCATTCACAACACGCCGCCCTAAAGCTGTTCAAAGCATATCTCAGCCACTTGTTTCACCTTTCAAGGTCCATTATTACGCAAAGAAGAAATGCATGTGTTAGCAGAGGTGGGCACTCAAACAGGTGACAGCTGAGAGTGCTCAGTAGAGGCATCTGTGGCCACCTCTGCAGCAATACTATATAACAGCAAGTTGTCCTCCCTCGCCTAAGGCATATTATGAAATTACAGTGACAAATATCAAGGGTGTCCAAACCCAGGGGGCAGATGCAGGCCCTCAGACTTACTGCTGACTAGGCTCTATGTGCGTGAGTGACACGTGAGAGCGATCTCTGGACGCCGATGTTCTTCCTCTCTCGCTACTTTCCCAATAAGGATGAGCGATGTCTTACACAAATCAATGAATAGTTCAAGAAAACATCACGGAAAGTGAAATACTGACGAGAAGTTGAGGTAGGACTTTTTATGTCAGGGCTAACGGCTAGTATTAAAAGAAAGAAAAATGAAAAACTAAAAAGTTGTTTTCTGAGCGGCTCGTCCAAAATCTTGTTGGCCTTAGGGTTAGCCGTTAGCTTCAAGACACAAAGACTGTCCACCAGTAACACACTGCCTGCCATGTAATCTAGAGCGATTCATTTATGTACAGGACACCGCTACTACCTCATAGGGAAATAATGTGACAGGAAGAGCAGCGCCTTCCAAGGATCGACTCGGACATACTCCCAAAGACAGAACTTTTTAACCACAAAAAAATAATACAAAGTTAAGACTGATTGAGGGTGAGATACCAGTCCATGTAGCACAGGGGTCCCAAATTAAATTTCACCAAGGTCCGAAATGGAAAAAGAATTGTCAAGCAAAGGTCCGGAACATATGGGGTTAATTCACGGTTATATGGGGATTTTTAAGCCTTTATTGAATCTATTGGCCCCTCCTGGAACCGCCACCTTAATGTGGTGAAGGGGTTGGGGAATGATCCTGGAGCTCTGTTGTCAGGGGCTTCGTGCCCCTGGTAGGGTCTCCCAGGGCAAACAGGTCCTAGGTGACGGGTCAGACAAAGAGCGGTTCAGAAGCCCCTTATGAGAGACCAACAGGCCCGGGTAGAACCATGAGGCCGTCCTTCTGTGGACCCACCACCTGCAGGAGGAGCCATAGGGGCTGGTGCAATGTGATTTGGGCAACTCCAACAACTGCCCCCACGACCCGGCAACGGACAAGTGGAGGAAGATGGATGGATGGGTGATGGGATCTATTGCTATGATTTGAAAATAATGAAATTAAGTGAATACTATTATTGTTATTGTTTGGGGATTTTTTGCCCTAAAAATAAGTTTTGGCATCTAAAAAGCAAAATGCATAGCCTCTATTATACACAATGTGCGCATAATATATGACAGCGATGTGTTTCTCCTCTGCTCAGTTCAACACAATGAGCCCTGCTTAGTCCAGGTTTAGTCGCTTAGTCTTGGCTTAGTCCAGGTTTAGTCGCTTAGTCTTGGCTTAGTCCAGGTTTAGTCGCTTAGTGCAGGTTTAGTCCTGGCTTAGTCCAGGTTTAGTCCTGGTTTAGCCCTGGCTTAGTGCAGGTTTAGTCCTGGTTAAATCCAGGTTTAGTCCCGGCTTGGTCCAGGTTTAGTCCTGGTTCAGACCTGCTCGCTGCCGATCGGGAAACAGCCGTGCTATTTGCGCATTACGATCGCGCGTGCATATTTAATGATGGCGCCATCCTCCGTTTAGTGACCTCTGATATAGTAGAACTAAACATTTACTAAGAAAAAAGGAGCCAAGTTACTTTCTGCTACGGTGTGCTGAAACATGACCGTCTGTGGTACTTTCTGTTTGTCATTATACCGCCTAAGGTAAAAGACTCCCGTGAGATAAATAAAAAAAGTATTGTGGTATTGGCAAGATCAAGAAGCCCGTCATTTTATTACTCGTTTCTCCAATAGCACGAAAACTAACTGTAAACACTTTTGATACATGTCTATGAAACGCCATGCAATCTTAAAATGTGCAGCTCACTTACAAATCTCTTACATCATTAAGTTTCCTCAGAGCTGTGGGTATATGACGAGACGGACTACTTACTATGCCATGCAGCTGACGGTCTCTGCCTCTAATTACTTGTCTGCGCATAAATGAGACAAAGATGCTGCGGCGCCTGGGGAGGGAGCGCTCTCCTCAGCCTGTTGCTCATCCTGACCCCCTGACTCCTATCTTCACACTCCAGCTCAGCCGTCGATTGGACAGCTGCTCGGCTTTAGATGGAGCCCAGCGCAGCGTGAAAGCCGAGATGGGCTGCGGCACTCCATGGGTGACTTTGGAAATTACTGCACACTTTCCCACTCGGCTGAAGTTTGCACTAAGTTGATCTGACACCGGCAGGTATAGGGCAAGGAGGAGCCGGTCTCGGCAGCGTTAGTTCCAATTCGGTGTCCATAGAGCCGCGATTGGTGTGTAGGGGCTAAACTGGGCTCCGAGGTGTGACTGGGAGGAATAATGGATTTCTAAAGCAGCGCGGTGCTTCTTCACACATTGTACTGTGCACCAGCTGTGGCCAGAATGAACTCAGTGGATATCAGCAGTATTTCTCATCAGCAATGGCTTGGTTCTCAGTCAGCAGGCGAGGGACAATTAATGGCGAGTAGGAGGATGGGATGGCTCGGGGCTGTGCTGAGCCTTCACATGATAGGGTTTTCAGGACTCCGACTTATCTGCACTAATGTAGCTCACGCTTGCACCAGTTTGAAATTACAATTGAAAAGTTTAGATACATGTTAAACACAAAGCATTTGGTTCAAAGAGAAATTAACTGTGAATGTGTAAAGGCCCCATATCATGCTTTATTCTGACCTTTGTGCTGGTATTTCACGTTTACTAATGTATACTCATGGAAAATATCTTCCTTTGATGGACAGGTTTGATCACTTTTACTGAAAATGCTTCAGTTTCTCCATCTGCCGACAATAATGTAAACTGGAGCATACTGAACATACAGGAATTAGAAACACAACACGCTTTGTAGTCAAACATGTGAATGAAACAATATTGCTATCGAGGAGAGGTTTAAAAATTTACATTTAAAAGTTCAAAACTTTATTCAGCATAATATGGGGACTTTAACAATCAATTTACAGTTGAGCACCGTCGGTAGTTTATTTACGCGTTTTCATGGGAAACTTGTAACGGTTAGTCGTGAGTCCATGAGCGTTTAAAGCTAAGGCGCACCCAGAGGCACACTGACATCTTCATACTTGGGTCTCCTGGTCCCTCAGTCGCCCTGGCTCCTCTGCCTCCTCCTCTTCCTCCTCAAGAGCATCCTTCCTCTTCTTTCTCGGTCCACAGCAGAAGCCATTAAGGCCACAGAAGCAGGCCCAGGTGAAAGGCATGGCTTATGGAAGGTGGATCATCCAGCGGACCTGAGGGACAGACACAAGGCAACAGGAGGGGAGAGTTAGAGCTGTGTGAGGACGCCGAAAACTAAATACAATCAGATATCATGCCAATTTCTATAGTTGTAATCTTGTCTGCAATACACTTTACAGCAGTTAGTACCCCAAGAAGTCGTAAAGCTGTAAAATGGAGCTGAAGCTCTCGGTCATACAGGGGTTTCCCATTGTTGACAAAGGTTCTTAAGCTGCCAGAAAATACTGAGTTTTTTTTTTGGGGGGGGGACAATACAATACAATAAAAAAAAAATCTTAATATTGATCAAGCTCAGTTTTCGATTGGATTCAATTTTGTTCATAATAAAAACAAATACATGCAGCTGATTCTTGAACTTAGACATATCTTTTATACAAACGTCAGCTCAAACAAAAACACGTGCTTTTTTCCAGTTTCATTTAACACACAAGCATCCAACATTATCTCATCGAAACTCCAAAAACTACAGATGTTTTTTTTTTCCTGAGAAATGGCTGTAAACCTGTCAATTATTAAGTCCCGTGACGATTATTGAGATTGACTAGTTGATTAGTTGCCCAGTCCTAGTGGACAAATTAGACGAGTTAGACCAGGCTTTACAGTAAGAGTAAAGATGGATGGTACCATTACAAGTATAACCCTTCCCACTGGACCGTATATATTCAGCCAGCTGTCATACAAAGATCATCAGTGCTGACGAAGCTTCTTGGATGGGAGGCGACATCTAAACCACCCTTTTTTTGTAGACGAGAACCGTTGTCTATAGATGTTTAATTTGGCATATTCAATTTGAAGTGTGCCTTCCTGATTTCCACAGTTCATCCGATGTGACAGGCTTGTATACGGATCATTTTCTGCCTGTGCTGCATGCCTTCAACTGATTTACATAATTCGCATGTGCGTTGGCTCTCCTCCCGTAAGTCGCCGTCCCCTGCACTCGGTTAAAAGGAATTTGCTTTACTGTACAACCCAATCAGACCAAATTCACTTTGCTATAATGAGTCATCAAACTAACGAGCGCCAAAACGCAAACACATTTTTCAATTTGAGCAAGCTAATGGCGTTACTTCTGAAACGCGATTGGCGCCGCATCCGTGTTCGCAGATTCTAATAATACCCAAGATTTGTTGTTTCTTTAAATAGACAGGAAGTGTGGGCAACTCTCTTTTGGTCAGCTCTCCACACCCACCGTGCAAGCTGCTGGTTTAGTTAGTCTGCAATGGACAGAGCTAATGTTTTACAGAACATGCGAAACGTCCGGGAACAGATCCAGAAACTTTGTGGAATATTAGTCTTGCCGTCACTGTCAGAGCGCGTTCGCCGTAAAGACAGAAACGCATTTTAAAGCTCGCAGCCAATTTACTTTGGATCTCAATGTGTCAGCGTCTGAGATGTCCGGTACAATGTGTGGTCGGCAGCTGTCGATACTCTCCTCGGGGGCCCTGCGTGTGTCTGTGCGAACCTGTCCGTCACATCTCGCATGGCTGTGAGCAAAGTACTCAATGCAGAGAAACTTACCCCCAGATTCCACATTCTCCGTGCTCGCTCCGTTCCACTCCGCCCCGACCGCCGCAGCAAATACGTTGCTATTTTGAACGTTCAGAAACATTCCACATCGTCCACTCCGCTCCGAGGGCCAACGTCGCCGCTCCGCCTCTCCGCCTCGGCACGATAAAAATACGGACCAACTCTATTTTCAGCTACGTCTGCGCCCCGTCAGCTCCGTCCGTATCAAGCTCAACAGTTCAGAACGCACCAGAAGACAGGAAAGAGAACGGAAACAACATCCGGATTTTCGAAAGAAAATGTAGAAATATAAATACAGAACGTTTCGAACATATAAAGTATTTTTATACGTATATTTACATTAAAGCTGTGCTATATATAATATATTTTAAATCGTACACTACTTGTAAATCACAAAATTACATTACAATATATTTTTAAAATACATCAATGACTCACTTTCTTTGATAAATAAATATAATTGCATTGAGCCTGTAATAATACTGAATAAACTATTTACACACTGTTAACTCTGTCCTATGTGCATTTTGTTTTGGTACCGGCTTTATCTGTACACACATTTTATCGCGTGATCTCGTACGTCTCGCGCATGCTCTCCTCAGCTCCGCAGTTGGGCGGAGTGGAGCCCAGACGGAGCAAGACGTGTGCAGTGGGCGTTTGATTTCGGAATCCTTCGGAGGCGGTCCGCGGCGGGCTGGAGCGGGGCGGTGACGCGAGATGTGGAATCCCGGGGTTAGTGTGGCTCCGTCAATGGGTCAATCCATGCGCACACGTGAGCACGCCACGGTGGAGACGGCTATCTATCGAGCGCTGTCACTCAGCAAGGAAAACAAAGTGACAAGCTAGTTTCAGACAGAATTAGCTAGAGGTTTTTTTTTCTTTTTTCCTCATTCCAAGGGAACCAAGTCAATACAGATTTACGGTTCTTATCTAAAAGACCATAGAAGAGTTGGTGGGGAAAACAAACTTCTCAATCCTACCCGCTCCGCTTCTAGAAATATGTTTTGCGTATGGTAATGCTATTTGGGGTCTCGAAAATGAGACCGTTACGGCACGCAGTAGACAACCTAAATGGTCCAAGCGACGCGGAGCAAGTTATCTTTGTCTTCCCGTTGACGTGTTGCTCACTGCCGGTGCAGCTATTGCAGTGTTGTGTCCCTGGCCTCAGCCTTTGTGTCTGCTCCAAAGGAAAGTTTTTGTTTGGATGTTTAGTAAGTCCTTGGGTGCAGGTGCTACTGATACAAACTCACTTATAATCACTGACCGTTTACAGTTCATACAGATTTTCTTCCTGAACCTGACTGATATATTGCTGCCAATAGTGTGAATTGACAACCTTCATTTGGTGTGAATTTGGGGTGACAGTTAATTATTCTCATCGTACATCCATGATGTTTTTTAACCGCACATTCGAGCTTTTCCCTGTAGCCTTGGTTGCGACCGGACGTGAGATTAGAAGAAGTCTGAAGGCTCGACAAACTCCCGGCACTGACACTTTTGGCGGCGCAGTGGCATAGCCCATCGCCGCGGCGCCCGGAGATTAAGATCCACGAGGTGAAAGTGAGAGCTTCATTAAATACCACTCTGAGTCAGCAGCCCCAGCAGCAGCAGAAGGCCTGGCTGGGGACTCCATGCAAATGTGTGCGCCGGTGAGGGAGCCAGCGTGTAAAACCGGTGACAACAACAGAGAGCGAACATTAAGTGTCGTGGGTACTGGTGCGTGCTGTGTGTTTGCCTACTCGTGGGTTTCTTTGGGATGGAAACTGGCTCATGTGGGGGCAATTAGCTACACTCTGCACCAAGCTGCCTCCCAGCACAAACCCACAGTGCCCCGGGGCATGCACCAGACTGCTGTGTGTGTGTGTGTGTGTGTGTGTGTGTGTGTGTGTGCGCGTGTGCTATTAAAATTCCCAGTGGTCCGCTTTCATCCCGTGTCCGCCATCCCTTATATTCATCTAATCCCGCAACAATCTTCGGCGTGCAGATCTCCCACTCCGTACCCAATGGCTTTAGACCCTATGTGACATGGCAGAGAAAATCACATAGGAATAGAAAGCCATAAAACACAGCAGCGAGCTAGTCACGCCGGTGGCAAGAGTCAACTTTTCTCCACAAGGGTTGTTTCTCCCGCGAGTGCGTCTTCTTGCCGTTAACACCCTCGGCCTGTCTTGACAGCTTACAAGGCCCTGCAGGATTTACAGCGGTGGTGATAGCCGCCTCGCTCCTCTCCCCGCGTCTCCCGTGTACCTCCGCAATCCGTCCATCTCTCCACAGTGTGTCTTGTTTTGTTGGGGTGTAATTACAAGAGGTTTTGGTACAGAGATGAGACGGGTGAAAATGCTGCCCGCAGACCCCGCTGAATTATTAACCGGCTTAAAATGGATGAGTCAACTTGAACGAAGGGTAGGCAGAGAGAAGGCAGTGAGGCAGCCCATGTGCATCGGCTTGTACCGACAAAAAAATGAGAAGAACTTGCCCCCCCACGGCATTCAACAAAATCCTCATAAGGCTTGGGAGATTGTTAGGGCAGTTGTTGCAAATTGTTTTGCATCCAGGAACCGGTTGTTGACGTGCTGTTCATATAACCCCAAGTAAAAAAGTTGCAAGGTTGCCGCACAGTTTGGTGCCTTCACTTCGCGTTCGCTTCCCAGTCAGTGATGGTGAGACTGGTGACAGAAGAGAGTCAGAGTCCAATGTGTGGCTGCCATTCTGCACTAGCGCTCTCTTCTAAACGTCAAAAGTCTCGCGGCCATTCTAACACATTCAAGCAAATTGTCTTGCGCGGGGACATGGCAGTAGACATGTTATCCGTGTGTCTGCGTAGGTTTTCCTCCGGGTACTCTGGTTTCCACTAAAACATGTACAATAGGCCTGTATGTATGATGTCTGTCTGTGTGTGTGAATGAAAGATGTTGGTCAGAGGGACCGTTGGGGCAGATGTGCGCAGTCACGACAGCGTCTCTGTCAGTCTACCCCAGGGGAAACTGAAGGTTCAGAGGTAGCTTACCACCATGGAGTATGGAGTGAACGTAAAATTGTCTCATGTAAAGTGCTGTGGAAGGCGCTGTATAAATAAAGCTCTTCTAGATAGTTTTTTGTTGCTAACTGACCTCCTTCTTACCATGGATTGCAGTTGTATGGAACATAACTCTTGATTTCAGGATTGTTAAAGATTGCTTAAAGTTTTGCTGAAGGGTTTACCTGTTTGATAAAGGACCTACCACGATAACATACCACGATAGCAGAATTCAAAGTTCCATATATAGAGCCATTAAAATATAAATGTGACATAAAATGCAAATAAATGTACAGACAATAAATCTGAGCCGAACAATGTATTGTTTACCTGTTGATAATTGAACAATAAGTTGATAGTAATCATTATTAAATCCATTAAAATGACACAGGACAACATTTCAGAGTCGGAATGGACTGATCTAAAAATAGAATTCTGTTCTATATTTTGTTGTACTAATTTTAGGAGAGAGAGACTGCTTGTTGTTACATCATCCGAGTTCTTATACTGGGTCAATTTGGACCTAATGGCTACGATACTTGGAGGGTTAAAGCTATTTTTCATGGAAAACGAGGATGAGTTTTGAAAGTAAAACTTTTGGGGGGAGGAAACTGCTCTGATTTTAGGCAGCTTTGTGCTGTCTTTTTAGATTGTACCAAACGTCTTCAACATCAGCGCGTCAGAACAAGGTGGAGTAAACGGCTTTTTCCCTTTTCAGTCTTATAAAGTGAGCCAAGAACATTCACACTTGGCCGCTTCAGAAGTCAGGTGTTAACTTTGTCCTGCACCTCTATGTCCTAAACTGCAGTACTTGAAAACTTTTTGTGAAACGCTCACCACTTCCTCAGTCAATAAAGTGTTCTCAGACTGTCCCTCGATGCTGTGCTTCTATTTTAGAGCCGCTCTAAAGTTGTTTTTCCCATTGACATTGCTTTGATTTTACACTTTTGACAAGTGCAGTGGGAAATGGCCTTGCCAGGAGCGAATATTACTCAAAATCTAAGAAGTTACACACAAGGTCACTTCTAACTGGCGTCTGCTGTGAATATATTCTGTACCAAGGGAATCCCTCCTTTTCAAGCTGCTGCAAACGCAACAAGCTTCTGAGGACGGAAGTCGAACGGCTGAAAGTAGAATGAGAAATCAAGATCTCGGGAGTGAAAAACGAAAAAGAGTCAAGGAGGAACGAGGAGATTTAGAAGCGCGTTGGATTTGCTGTATGTCAAAGTCATCCATCCATGTTTTAATCCCTGCTTTTGATTCTATATGTTCATGCGTGTGTGTTTGCCCATATTTCGATGTGCATAAGCTGATTTGTGTCTCATCGAGAGCCCTGTGGAAACAATGGGCTTTATTTGTTATCTTTGTGTTTGGATGAGAAAGAGATAAGGCGCTCGATGTTTGTGTGCACCTACGGCCGCGTGGACACTTACTGTATGTGTGTGAGTACGTGCGCGAGTGAGGAGAGAAGCATAAGCTGATGTCGGACTGACAGAATCCTAATGCTGATCCCATTGGTCAACAACACAGAGGCGTTCAACAGAAAGCTTATTAGAGCTGTATCCATTATTTATAGAAAGTCAACATTTGAACAGCCACTGACTTTTGGTACATACAAAACATTACTTATAGGAAGCCAGAGAGAGAGCTGCTGTCTACGTCTAACATTAACTGTTCAATGGCCATGAGCGAAGGTAGACTGGACAGTGGAGTTTACTTTTGCAGAGGGATGGTGCCGTAGTCACTGAGGGGTCTCTCCCAATAATCGTCGCCTCAACTCAAAGTCACGGTTTGAGAGTCTGACAAACGAGGGCAAGCCATTGTTGTAAAAATAAATCAATTTGTTTTTGTAAAGCCCAATATCTCAACAGCAGTCGCCACACGAGGCTTTCCAGATATACATACAGAAGAACAGTGTGAAAAACAACAATGAGACAAATGTCAAACAAACCACAGTGAAGCAGCAGGTGGATAACTGTCCCTAAAAAAAAAAACTACAAAAAGAAACCACACTGATCCACTCTCATGGACAGACAGGTTATAGAGGGACCGATAGGTGTTCATCTGAAGACCGTAGAGCTAACGTCCAGTCCTTGCTGGAGCTTCGAGACGGTGGAGGGCCACACATAACTCCTTTCGCACCGATTATACTGCTTATACTCTTGGTGTTTTCTCACCTTACAAGAAGCTACACATTGTAATTGTGATTTGGCAAACACTGGACGCCTTACCAGACAAAACTCACTGCATTTGTGTGCAGCCGATAGCCTGCGGTTAAGGCTATAATGCATATGGCCCGGCATATGGCGTTGAGAGTTCGAGTCTCCCAGCTCCGAGAATGTGCTGAATGTTTATCCCCGCTCTACACCCCCTTTCACCTTGTGTTCTTCAATCAATTAAGCCTGTGAGTCAACAAGGAAAGAATAACCAATACTAATGCCACTGATGTTATTGTCCACAGCTACAATATTAAATATTAACTGCAAAGTTAACTATCTCAGTGGCACGTCATACCAAAATACCCCTCTCTGTTTATCAAACCCAATTATAAAAGAACAAAGTCCTGTTTTGCATTATGTTTCCTGCGTATTAGTAATTTCAAATTCAGTGTTGTACCACAGGATATTTGTTTTTGCCTTCTCATAATGGGTCTCTGAACTGGATAATTGGAGATAGATTACTCGGTCACGAAACAAAATGAAAATTAAAACAGCTGACGAGTCTAATACTGTGTGTAGCACTCAGCAAAAACAAATCTAATTGAACCTTCAGTATTCAGCTACTACAAACTGTAGGACTTCACTTCATATCAAGCCATCATCTACTCACATCTACTGTACATACAACACTCCCCAGAGACCTGTGGGCCCCGTTCTTTCAAAAAGACTACACAAACGGTCTTACCTACATGACGCTTGCCCAGTTTCAAATACCGGATCATGTATGACCAGCTAGTCTCCGGTCCCACGGCCATTTGAATCCATCCTGGCTCCAAGCACTTGTTCCCCGGGAGCACAAAGCTTTCACCTGTATCTGTTGCATTCCTGTCCCCTCCCCGAAACGCCTCCTCTTTCTTCCCTCCGTCTTGCTCTGTTCCCGTGCTCTCTTTCTCGCAGACAAAATGCCCTCTGTGTTTGCTTCGCAGGTAATGTCCCACAATCCCACCCCTTTCACCTGAGATAACGGGGGGGGGGGAAATTACAATACAAAGACGCGGTCAAACACACGGGGATGGACATTGATGGAAACAGATGCATTGATATGTTTGAGGAGATGAAATAGCGGGGTGACGTGTGTGCTCGGGGGTTTTCAGGTGTACAGTGCGCTCCCGAAGCGTCCTCATGGCTAACTGTCTCCCAGGCCGCGCAAACAAAGAACCCTTTGACTCGGGAACACACTGGAGCTTTCTCTCCTCGCCACAGACCACTGCTTTGTGCTCACTCACACACACGGATACACATGCACCGGGCAGTCATTCCACCTGCGCCCAGTTATATATGCAACATCATTCTTACCCATGTCTAGGTTCAAACAAGCGCAGCGTAATAGTTTTATGAGTAGTCTTAAGCCTAACTAATGTAACTAATAAGAGGGATTGCCTCTCGACCCCCCAGGAAGGAACCAGTAGATTTGAAACAGTTGAGATTCCCAACCTTTTTTGTCCCACCTACCCATTCCTACTCCGAGCACCCCCTAACTCAAGGATCCTGCCAAGATTTTAACAAAAGTGAGCAAAAACAGATTATTCAGTATTTAGTATATGTGTTATGTATAAAATATAGCTAAAATACTCTACTTCTACTGAAAAACATGGTCCCCGTAACCCCTTTAAACAGGTCAAAAACGTCAAATCGTTTTAAGCAGCAAAATATGACTGCGCAATTTACTGCCATAAAACCTTTTCTGATAAGTCTACTACGGGACAGATATGTACCTGACGTTTGGGGCAGTGTGCTTCTGGTTGCCACTCGGTTCGCGTTTTAGGGCAGCACAATTGTTTTCTTTATTTGCTCAGGGACAAATCGCAAAAGACATTTGTGATGTCTGGAGCCAGGTTATAGCAAAAAATTCTGATCTCCGCCGGTCGTCCCTGGACAGGTCGTTATACTTACTTAAGTTCGTGAAGTTATGCAGAATACAGGTGAAACTCGGAAAATTAGAATAAAGTGCATTCATTTCTGTTATTCAACTTAAACTGTTGATGATAGACTCATTACATGCAAAGTGAGATATGTATAGCCTTTATTTGTTATAATTTTGATTATTATGACTCGGCTTGTAAAAACCCCAAATTAAAAATCTCATAAAATTGGAATATTTTGAAAATGGACTGTAAGACATAATCATGAAAATTAAAACAAAGGCTTGACATGTCACTTTGCATGTGATGAGTCTATATCATATATTAATTTCACATTTTAAGTTGAATTACAGAAAAACATGAACTTGTTTACCTTAATAAATCCTTTTCGTAGTCCCTCTGGGGGTAATAAAAGTGTTGATTGGGGGGGGGGGGGGGGGGGGTATTTAATCTCCCCCTGGTGTCTCTGTCCAGAAAACCACAATTGCAACTTGACTGCCACCGGACCGGAGCAACCAATACACACTAATAGAATCATGAAGAAGAAGCTAACAGGCTAACAGGCAAAGCTAACTGCGGGCTAGCTCCACTTTAAACAGTTTTTACAGCCTTCGCCTTTTCTGTCAGCGTAGTATTTACTCTCACGAACAATTAATAAGTTTTAAAAAAAACGCAACTTGCTACGACACCTTTTGGCTTCTAGGGTCAAGAGTTACTTAGTACTGCTTTAATTATTTCGCATCATAAAAACACTTTCCACTTCAGGAGACTATCCCTCAGTCACTATGCCGTTCATATCGCAGTCATTTGCTTTGATAACAGCCACTGTTTGGTCCGGGGAAGCAGCAATGTTATGGATTACTTTAAACAGAACCGAAATTTGATTAATAGTAAGGTAATAATAAGGTTTTCGAAACTCAAAAGGTCAGCTTTTTATCATAATGTTTAAGGCTCTTTTATACAATGATTCAAGTCATCACAATAATATCCATATTGCAAGAAACCAGTCTTTTGAACTACTGAGGTCATCCAACTAACTGAGATGTACATATTTTTTTGTTAACACAACCTAAAAGAAAATGCATAGTAGTCGTAGTAACTTAATATTGTTACTCATTACTCATTTTGTTCCATTTTAAGTCTTTTTTGATGCAATTACATGAAAATATAGAACGTGTTTCCTCATTTTGTATCTTGACATTGTGCACCCGCATCTCTTACTGAATGTTTGTATCGCTGCGTAGCGATGACATGAGCCTTAAGCCCATTGCCGTCAATACGTGGTAATTTAGGGTAAATCCAAATGACAGACCTTATTTTCCCATCGAGCCTCATGCTATTGTGACAAACCTGCTCCAGCACCTGCCAAACCTCCCTAATGCAACCACAAGAACTCTCCATATATAACATGAATCCAATGTCGCGGCGGCATATTTCCAATAAGACAGGCTTCCAAACCTAGTTCTGCGGTAACTTGTCAGCCTGTCTGAACCAATACCTCTAACCCCCCACCCCCCTCCCCTCCCCCGTATCCTGCCTCTTCTGCTACATCCCACAGCTTCCCTCTCGCCGTCCCCAGCGCCAGAGTCATCTTACTAATTTGTCTGGAGTCGAAATACATAGGCGTCCTAGCACTTAGGGGACAATTAAATACCCGTCTCATTAGCGTCGCTCCTTGCCCTCTAGTGGTCAGACGAGTCATGTGTTTTGAGAAAACTTTATGCTAATTCTCACCCCTGGTGTAGTGCGGCAGGGTGTGCGGGGATTACAAGGTCTCGGCAGCGCTGTCTGGCCAACCGTATGAACGCTCCAACATGAATATTAATGCGTATGCCAGTGGCAGAGGAGTCTTAAAAGATCTGCCAGTGTGAGAGCGTGCCTGTAAGGACACAAGTTCCCCTGCATAGAGCACGCTGAGGACGCGGCGCTAGTTGGGGAATATACACGGTATGAACAGGGCAAAATGCATGTGTCTGCTTTCCAGTCCAGATATGGAATTTATTTCTTTGCAGGTGTTTGGATAACCTCCTGCAGGCAAATCTAAAGGATAACCTCAGAATAATTTAAGGTTAGGTGTTTTGTCTTGACCCATCAGAGTCAACCTGCAACCGTAGTGCAAGGATCTAGATCTCGAGTGAGGAGGTCCAATGCATAGATCAGGTGCTGGTGCTAAACATTATGCCACATGGGGCAGTGACAGGAGAATCTAGAGAAAAGTTGTGTCCGTAATGGCCTGCTGAGCTTTGTGGCGATGAGTTCTAATGCCTATGTACCTATGTTTATCTTCACCTCAATCTCTGACGGGTAAAGTATTACCTGCAAAATACTTATGAAAAATTTCCACAAGAAAGTAAAGAGAAGACTTCCTTTTTCCAGGGTCAACGTGACCAGAGGCCACTTTATAATTGGTTTGTTCATTAAAATGTGGTGTAAAGAGGGGTAACCCTGTCCACAGCAAGATTTTTAGATTGTGTCATCTTGTGAAAATGATACAAAGTTTTTTTTTTTCAATGGAACTAAAAAGTGGAGGTTTATTCGAATAATAAAATATGCACAAGCGAGAGGGCATATTTTGGTGTATTTCATTAATACTTTCCGAGCGTTTTTGTTGCTTTTGTTCCTGGACACAGGAGAACCACCAGAGAGCATTTTCTTCAGATTTATTCCATCATTTGGATGATTTACCTGCTGTGCAGGGAACTAGTAACATAACTGGAATACTAAAATTTGATATGGATTATTAAAACAGTAAAAGCTCAGGGATGTAGAAGGGCAAGAACAAAAGGGGGGATTGCAGAGCCAAGACAAGTGTGTGGGGGCTCTGTGCCGGCAAATGACACCGTACAAGCTGCATCTGTTTCTTTGTCACACTTTGGTATCATGCTTTTTGCAGGTTTTTGGTAATAATCTCACACACAACAAATCTTTATCACAATCTTACACTTTGTTGATTAGAAAACGCAACAGTGATCTATAACTGAAATAAAATAAAGTTTCACTTCCTGATTTTTCACATGAAATCCCCATAAGCCTATCCCTCCTCTTGCTCCATTTCTCTGCACAGCTATTTTAATAAAGTCTTCAGTTGTGAAGCGATGGCAAGTGTTTTCACTTTGCAAGGTGAGCGTTAAGCTTAGCAAGAGATCGAGAGGTGAGGGAAGCATTTCCTGGATATGTAGGACCTCGGGAGGAACATTTTGGGAGCGTGCTGCTCAGAATAGCCTCTGGGGAAGATCCAAAGATCACTAAAAGATGCGCGAACAGCTTGAAACACAACTCCAGCTCTATTTTTGATGAGAGAACAACATTGTAACACGGTTAAAACATAAAGTCATGGATCATGTGTGTAAGAAGTGCCCATTTATACCCTTGATGGCAGGATCCTTTTGTGTAGGATAATCTGGATGGAGATCCCAACCAAATGTTTGCTTGGGACCCCAAGAGACCCTTGCATCGCCACTGCTGAAGAAAGAGGTCACGCGTCCTGGATGTGTGTTGTAAGCCGCTCACAATGCAGAGATGGCTTTGGGCCACGAGCCGAGCAGAGATGAGTGCAGTGCCGAGATGGGCAGAGGAAGAAAAAAAAGGACGAGGGACCGAAAGTCAGGCCAGTGAAAGGATTAGTGATCAAAGAAAGCCAGCGGCCAATCTGAAAGCCCCTGCCCGAACACACACACACACACACACACACACACACACACACACACACACAGCACAACAGGCCGGGGAGAATGGCCGAGAATCGAGTTTCTGCACCAGGTTAATCATTTACCTTTTTCTTTCCCAGCAGCACCTTGGCTCAGAGATCGGGCCCTTTCTACATAAATCCATTACCAGAGGAACCAGCGTGAATGTTACCAGGGCAGGCACACATGAAATCTCCTGCACACACACACACACACACACACTGATTGATTATACTGCATACAGGGGGGAAGAATAAATGCCAGTCCACAGTTCTTTTTAATTGGTTTCATGGCTGTACACTGAAAAGAGCCTTCAGGAGCTCAACAGAGTAAAATAACTTCACATGACATCTCTGCCTGCTGCAGAATTTCCCATTTGAAAGGAGACATGTAAAAAGCTCATAATTCCTGCTCGCCCCTGACTCTTCCTGACAATGAAGACATAAACAACCGGCCGGAGATACCAATTAGAGTGTCAAGCCTCTTCTGTAGGACTGCGCTCCCCAGAGCAGAGCTGCGGGGAGAGCAGGAGGAGGAAGTGAACGGGAGGAGAAAACTACAGTAACGTTCAATCAGAGAATCCTCCATCTCCCGAAGCCGCAGCAACACACACGGACAACAAAGCACACTTTATCTACACGGAGCTGTCTTGACCTCCACCAGCCCATCTACTCCGTGCTGTTCCATCGCCCTCCCAGCGGCTGACCTGATTGGCTAATGACGGCTCATTTATCTTGATACAGCACCTGCAGTGTACAAGGCCTGTGTGCGTGTGTGTGTGTGTGTGTGTGTGTGTGCGTGCGCGTGTGCGTGTCCATGTGGGAATCTGCGGACACACAAACAATATATCGGATGGGAGCTACTGTGGCTCTGTCAGAGATAGCGCTGCCCTTGCCAGCAACAGCTTGCACACATGGGTTCACCTCTGGGGGCTGATGGAGAGCGCAGAGGAGCGGGGCGTGGGGGGAGGGGGCTTGAAGAGTAAGGGAAACAGATAGAAAAGAAGTACGTGAGTGAAGCAAATGAGCAGAGACGGGGGGGGGGGGGTGCGGAAGATAAAACGAATGGGAGCAGGGGAGGAGTTCATGCGGAGGGAAGAGAGGGATTGATACATGTTTTATGCACTTACTGCTAACACTTCTTTAATTAACAGCTGAGATCAGCGGCCGAGAGTGAGCTGCATGGGCCGACGTGTGCGCGCGCGGCCGTCGTTAATTAAAAGGCGAGCTACGCATGAGATGGGGGACCGAAGGTGCAGCGTGAGCCCGTAGCTCAACGCTGCACCCACGTGTGACCACGCCGCTCTGATCAGCCGCTCCAGCGCATCAATGATTCAAGTGCGGGACAGTACCGCGTCATGACACTAGGGGGGATGAGGAAACCATGTGGAAAAACGAGCAACCTATTGCGTTTGAAATAGGGATAAATATTAATAGTCTGCCCTCTTTCCGTAAACTGATAGCGCTGATACGGCATTTCAGATTGATTGAAGCACAGGGGAGGGTTGATTTGCGCTTCGGTTGCCAGGTTTACAAAGAAGAATGAGCGCGTCTCGGAGTTTAAAGATTTGAATGTAGAAAGTAATGGTATTTCCTGTATTTGCCGACTTGACTGAGTCACACAGGCCTCACCTGTAATTGCCAACTAATGGACGACTGCGCGACGCACTTTTCCTCCGTCCTCCCGCTGCGCAAGTTTCCTGTTATTTTCGATAAGGGCTTCACTCATCCCTTTCTCGCTCCAATTTCCTCCTCTGCTTCCTGACGCCCAGAGGGAAGAGCTTGCATGCATTAAGTCTCCTTTTGTTCTTTTTTTTTTTGCCCGCGCGCTGGATGAGAGAGCGAGGTGGGCAGGTCATGACGTCTGCTGCTGCTCGTGGGCAGATACCGGTGGCTTGGCACCCGGAATCTCTCCTCACATCTCACAATCCTTATCTTTTTTTCTTTTTCCTCCCCCCCCCCCCATCCAAAGCCAGGTGCTGCAGCTGCTGCTTATCCCTCTGCCCAGCCACCTCACGTCTATCTGCCAGTCACAAACTCACACTTCAACATATGAACACACACATATCTCCAGATTGGGCTCTTTTTCTGTCTCTCTCCCTCTCTCCGGGAGGGCCTGAGGCAGCTGGTGGGCCGTGACCTATCCCACAGCTTATAGAGTCGGACGGACAGACAGACAGTCCTACAGACAGGTGAGGCTCAGAGACGGGCGGCAAGAACCTCATCAAGTCCAGATCTGTATCTTAACTCCAGTCTTAGGCGCTTAATCCGGCTGCTTTCACCAGCTACTGTAGCAGCTAAGAGGCGGAACCGACAAATCCATGTGACTTAAACTCTCCGCAAAGCTGACATAAAGAAGGAGCAAACCTAATCACCTTACGGGCTTCATTTTATTATTTTCCTCCCAATCCAATCGCTCCTAAGTCTCCCAAATCTCCCGAGTCTTTTGTCGGGACGCCTCCTGTATCGAGCACCCATGGCAAAAGTGTGCGGGTTCGGCCAGCGTTTTTTTTTCTTTTTTTCGAGATTTCAAACGATGGCATCATATGCGCTTCGTCATAATTGAAAATGCCACAAATCTTTTTTAACTTTTTTTTTTTTTCTTTTCCGGAGGGGGTGTGCGGAAGTGATGCTGTTTGGCAGTGGAGGAAGCGGAGTGTAGCCACGGCACAGCGCTCTCCGTCCTGATTTAGAATGAGATCTATTTCTGTTCGCCCTCCAACCCGTCGGGAGATATTTAAATCTGTCTCACTGTGGGTGCATGAGAAATGGAGCGGGGGGGACGCACGAGGGAACTTGTTACTATGCGTTTGGCGCACTGTGCAGGCTGCAGATGACTTCAGTGGAGGCATATAGAAAGCACCGCAGCTCGTCGGCTCTGGCTTGGCAGGGAATTGGCGAGGTGCAAGACTTCCAGCCACGGCCAGGGGATTGACACGCAGAGCACGTACGGAGAGAGGCGAGCTCACCCTGTGGGCGCACACACACGCGCACATCCACGCTTTTTTCTCACACACAGCGGCGTGGAACCACATCCGTTCAAACTCTCATCCCTCGCAACTTCACGGCGAAAAAAAAAAATATGCACTAAAGAAACGACACCTTAGGAAACGAGCCCCCGGAAAGAATGAAAGAAAGTTGACAAGTACTCACCTCACTGTGGTCCCTGGCTGGCTCGCCGGGTTTCGGTGCGCTGGAGCACTGGCCGGCTTCACGCCTCCCTCCCTCATGAACGCACACACACACACACGCGCCGCTAAGTCCCGCCCGCCTGCCTGCTCCAACGCCGAGGACAATGCGAGGCGACTGGACGGTGGGAGGAGGCAGAGGAGGGGGGAGGATTAGGAGGTGACTGGGCGGGAAGGTGAAGAAGAGGGATGGGAGAGGAGAGAGTGAATAGAGGAAGTGTGACAGATGTGAAGGAAATGTGTCAAATATCGCCAAATGATCGATATCGCGATGTCCGATGAGGCGCAGGAAGCCACAGTACGTGATCAAAGTCTTCCGTGTGAGATTTACTTTGTTTTTTTCCCCGCTAAAGTTTATGGTCATGGTTTTCCTAATTCAGTTCAATGTTAGCCTAGTTGAAATTCAAAACCCGTCATCCCTCGTCCATATGGGCCCGCCTCGTATCGAGAGAACGCCCTGTCTCGCCTGATCGTGGACATATCCTTTATAGCTATGAAGCATTAGGACACTTATCATGTCTGGGGCACTTAGGAGCTCCTCTACTCCTCTCTTCTTCATCCGCCTCCCTCTGGGGAAATACCGCCGACACTAATCTCCTCAAAGGTCACTCTCACACTCTCCTGGTGCCTTAAGCTTAAGTTCAGGACTACAGCAGGTTTTTTTTTTCATTATCAAGGATGGGAGGGCGGCATGGGGGCTGAGGGATGTTTTGGAAAGGCATGGAGTTTCTGGGTAGTTGAGGTTTCCCGCCTTTTTTTATTTATTTTTTTGTGGTAAGTAAACGACTGCAGTTCTCATGAAGACGGCAATTCATGAAACACCCATTGATGTTTGCCACGTTGCATTCTATACAGCCAGATCTGCTTTCATTTGTCAGAATCGACGATGAGCTGCGAAAAAAGTCAACAGCCACCTCAGACTTCTTGTGAAGTGGACTTTTCAGAACACAGTCGACCGAGGCAAGCCGCACGAACGCCGTCTCAAAGCAGTGGCTGATTTTGCACGATAAGCAAAGTTCTAAGCGATGTCGGATTTCGCCTTGTCGCTGGATCTGCTCCAGTTGAAATGCAAACTAAAGCCGGCACAATTCTGTGAAACTGACTTCATAAAGTGCAGATTTTCCCTCCAGAGTGTCCACGTCCTCTCTCTCTCCCCCCTCTCTCTCTCTCTCTCTCTCTCTCTCTCTCTCTCTCTCTCTCTCTCCCTCTGTCTCTCCCTCTCTCTCTCTCTCTGTCTCTCTCTCTTTCTCGCAGCTCCAGGTGTGTATTTTTCCGCGCGCTGCCTTTTGTGTGTTCGGTTCCAGCCTCAATCCTCCGGCTCAGCCACAGAAAAGCCAATCTCCACATCCAATTATTTGCTTCTCAAAGGCAGACAGATGGAGAGAGAGAGAGAGACAGAGAGAGAGACTGAGGGGGGGGAAACAGAGGAGACGGTACAGAGGCAGTGGCGACGCAACGCGAGAGAGTCTCTTTGAGGGTCCGCGCAGGGGGGGATTAATTAGAACGGAAACGAAATGGGGATAGAAACCCTCTTCGCTGCCAGAGTCCGGAGAATACTTTTACAATTAGTCAAAGTCCCTAACGCGGCCCGTGTGGACGCGAGTGAAGTCACTGCCACGCTGGGACGAGATCAAATATGTAGCCCAAAGCGACTGAGTTAGAAAAATGTGCATGTTTTTGGAGATGTTGTGAGAGCTTTATCTTGCGCGAGTGTGCGTCTGTGTGTGCATACCCTCGTGATGCGCGCGCTGGCTGTCCCGTCTCTACTTCTTGCTCAGCCTGTCCGGTCCGGCATAGTCCATCACAGAGGAGTTGTGCGTCTGTTCCCCGCGAAATAATGGGTCTGTCTCGGACGCTCGCGTTTCTTTGCTCCTCCGCGTTCTCCCGTCCGTCTCTCTCGCGGCTGCATTTTTCTTCCTTCGCCAATAAAGCGGTGACACAGAGCGTAGGGGGTTAGAGAGGGAGCACATGGTGGTGGAGGGGGGGGGGGGGGGGGGGGGAATATATGTTTTGTGGAAAGAGTGTTTGAGAAAGTGTGGGTAGATGGAAGAGTGATGGCGGAATGACGAGAAGCAGAGGCAGGTGGAGAGGCTAGTGACACATCGTGGAGGTGTGTGTGGCTGCCTGCGTGGCGCGCGAGTGAGGGAGTGAGTAAGTCGACACGCCGCCAACCAGCGAGGGGTGGAGGAGGAGGAGGAGGAGACGGAGTTAGAGAGAGCAAGGTGGATGGAGGGATGGGGTTAGAGGAAGTGAATCAGCCAGCACGCGCGGCGCACACACACAGTTCATTATGAGTCCCAGGATTTGGCCATGACACGCATGGCTAACCTACTCACGGAGACAGAGCCCCAAACTGAATACTTTATGGAGGGAGAGGAGGCGGGTGAAGCCGGCGAGCAGGTGTCCCTCCTCAGCTATTGTTGCCTGTCGAGACGTTGTAAGTCCATGTAAGGTTTTTATGGCAGAGCTAGTAAATTACTGTAGTAAATGGCTTTAACAGATACCAGGAGGAGAAGAGCGTGCGAATGCCATTTGAAGATTATCCACAGTCAATTGAGCTTTACTCGATTGTTGATAAATATCATATCATACCCTCCTCAATATAACACTGAAAGACATAAGATATGCGTCTTGTCAGAATGAGAATAGGATCGACAAACGTTTTATTGCCTTGTTTTTTTTTTTTTGTCCAATTGAGCAACATGTAAGATAAACTAATATAACATGTTTATAAGTGAATGCAGAAAGATCAAATTAAATAAACAAGATGCAGCTAAACTCTGAAAATACAACATTTTCTGACAAACAGCGGCATGAATAGTGGATTTACACAATGTACAAAGAGCAGCAGAAGTTTGTTCATCATCAGTGCAATGTTCCACTGCTGAAGAAAAGACAAACTAATATTTATGTCTACAATATCAGCGTAAAGGACTTATACCAGATTCATTTTTTTCCTCTTGTAGAGAGACATTCTTTTTGCCCCGTGAAAGTATGTTGTAAAAGTATGTCTGTGTAAGTTCTCAGTCGTACAGGAGTTGTCCATCTTCAATGAAGGTACTTGAGTCATCTTCTGTACTCAGTACTCATTGAAGATGTAAAAGTATTCATGTCTGAACAAATCAGCCCGATGCATGAAGTTCACATGGTGTTATGATTTGTCAAAATGAATCAGAATCAGAATCAGAATAGGTTTATTGCCATGGTTTGAGAACAGGGTTTACAAACTAGGAATTTGTCTCGGTGCAAACGTGCGACATAGAACATATAACACAGAATTAAGATAAAAAATAAGCTAAGAACGTTAAACTATAAGGCTATAAGGGCATGCATAAAAAATATTAAATAAATAAGATAAAATGTATGGTCAACCCAAATAGTGACGAAAGGGGTTTACCCTTTTCATCACATATTGACTCCAAAGGACGGCCATAACAGTAAAGATGCCTGTTTCGTCCCATTTTGACCAAAAAGGTTGAAAAATATAGTAAAAGTTGAAAGAAGTCATTTTGTTTAATGTGAGACGTGTTCTGAATTCAAGAATGGCGACTTGACGACATTTGAACTTCTCCTTCTTTATTATGTGACAATACAACAGTTATCGACAAATACTGAGGATGACAGGGCGGTCATTTGTCATATTGCAATTGCAGTCTCAGTCTCAGCAGCAACTTGAATGTGTTCAGTGTCCCATATCTGACATCAACCGTGAGTCCATAGCGCTGTGACGCCACGCTGCAACACACCCAGACGTGCTCCTTAATTAACACCGAAGTTAAGAATATCCGATAGTTCAAAAGTTTTCTTATACCGTGTTGACTTTCTTCCCATCCCAAAAAAAAGGACAAATCTGGGTGACATTTTGGAAATACTTACCCTTTCAGCCGAGCAGTGGTTTTGCATATGGTAACAAACCTACAAGGATGAGCACCAGGAAGAAGGACAAAAAATGCGCCACACTTTCATAATGCGTGCGTTCTGCACCATATCTCCAGAGTGACATTCAAAAAGGTCAGAATATGTCACGGTAAAAGTTTCACATTAGCGTGTGCGGTAGTTTTCACAACACAGACGTGTGCTCATCCAGGTTTAAGTGTGGGAGTGAGAGCCAGCCCTAGACGAAGCCCTCGACAATAGCCTCCTCCTTTAGGTCCCCGCTCCTCATACGTATGCGCGCTGTGGAATAGACTTGGCGGGTGAATACATATGAGTTTGTGTGTCTAAAGGAGTCGACATCAAACACACCTGTGAAAACACGGCTCTGTCCGGGCGTCGAATGTTTGAGGAGTCATCCCAGCAGACGCCATTAATATTCTCCACCACCACCACAGCAATGAAAGAAAACAGTCTCACCTCCGGTCCTCGCATGCTGGGTTGTTTATCTGTTTGTTAGAAACAAAATATGATCAAAGGAAGAGGCCGAAATATTAATCAGATGGTTTGTGTCAATTTTTCAACCTCAATTACTACACTTTTAATTGGTGTTTTATTCCCTTTACTTGGTGGTATTAGCAGAGGGGACAGGGCTGGTTGTTCCACAAGTCTACACTCATTTACTCTATTTACTCATTTACCTACAACGACCTGGCCGTCTCTGACCATTACTGTGTGTTTTTCAATGTCACCGGTTTTATCCAGCGAGAATCCTCTGCAAAAACTGTGAAGCGGCTGCAAAATTAATAGAGACTTCACAACAAATTCCTCCTGTGATTTTACCTGCTAACTGCGATTTTATTGTCGACAATTTTTACAGTAAACTACTCATCGCCCTCGATGCAGTTGCACCATTCAAACTTAAAAAGATTCATCCCAAACCCCTTCCCCCCGGGAGAAACGAGGCGCTAAAGCAACTCAAGAGAAATTGCAGGAAGGCCGAGAGGAGATGGAGGAAATTCAAAATAAAAATAACAAAAGACCTACAATACAGCAATAAGAAATGCAAGAAATACATTATTTTCCACAATAATCACCAACCACAAAAATAACCCAAAAGTCCTATTCTCAACAATAGAAAATGTTTTAAATCCTGATTTTAACAGACCTCCTTTAAACCCCACAGACGCTCTCTGTGAGGCGTTTGCAGACCACTTCAGGGGAAAGATAGACACTATCAGATGTAATATTTTATCTAACCAAAGTAACACGGTTTTAAATACATCTGGTTGTCTAATTGTTCCAGAGGAAACACTGCACAGTTTTGTCCAGGTTAATGCTGAGATGCTTGATAAAGTTTTCTCTTCAGTGAGGCCCACCACATGTCTTTTAGACCCGGTCCCAACCCCGTTTTTTAAAACATTCTATAGATCTTTTAGAGACGAACTTTTACACATGCTGAATTGCTCTCTTCAGACGGGGGTCTTCCCTGCTGCCTTTAAGGGAGCGGTGGTGAGGCCTCTGCTGAAGAAGACCAATTTGGACTGTAATAATTTTAACAATTTTAGACCGGTATCCAACTTACCATTTTTAAGCAGGACCGCAGAGAACGTTCATGTATTTAAGAGCAGGCTCAAGACCCACCTTTTTAGTTTAGCTTTTAACTGACATCTATTTATTTAGTCCTAATGATATATGTTGTGTGCCTGTGTGTGTGTGCTCATGCACCTGTTTGTCTGTTTGTTATCTGGTAAGCACTTTGTGTTACCTTTCGGTGTGAAAAGCACTTTATAAATAAAGTTTGATTTGATTTGATTTACAACAGGAGGGGCTTTTCTACCCCAAAGGTAAATGAAAAGTACATACATTTAAACAAAGGCAACAAAAAGTGTTAAAGCAATTGGACGAAGGCAGCAGTGTACACATTTAGTTTAGTTGAAAGTTAAGAGATCAGTTCATTCAATAGGCAGCACAGGATGAACACTATATACTGTAGATGCTGGAAGAGCAGCCCACACAAAGTTCATTCATCCCCACGACATTGATCTGTACACATAGCAACATCCGATCAGAACAGTCAGATGGACGGGGCAGATGGGTGACACCGTCAGGCGGGGCTGGACTGGAAATCTGGACTTTTAGGTCAAGACCGGCCCTCTGAAGAATCAGTCATTTTCATTGCAATAGTCGAGGCCATTAGTGAGACAATGAGCCTTTGTACAAAAACAGTATAAGCTACAAAACAGAGGACAATAGCTGAATGGTTTTTTTTTTGGTGCTGAATTCAAGCTAACCTCCCAGAGCACTCGATCTTATCATTTACAAGTTGCTGCAACATTTGTAAAATGACAAAACCGTCTTATAATGTGAGTCAATGGAAAACGTAAGCTTTTCCAAACTGGGCGCACTAAAGGCGAGGGAGGAGCAAGTCACGCGACAACTCCCAACATGCACTGCATAAATCTGCCAAAAATGTATACAAATATAGGTCTGACATTCTGTGGGTCCTGGAGGGTGTTATAACAAACAATGCTCACTTATATTGGCAAATGTGATGTGAGGGGCATGAGTAATGTTTATCCGGGTGGCCCATAGCCTTGCATCACATACGAGATTATCTGGGAGTAGCCCGGCCTTTGCCATCCGTAAACTCTGGTCAATTATCATTTCTCTACATGTTACGTCTGGGTCTGATTTCAGTGGCCACGTTACATCGGTTGAATTTCAACCTACCATTCAGCGAGCGGGGGAGGCGGGTGTTGTAGGTGACGTCAAGCATTCGATAGCTTGTTTCACTCACTCGGGCGCATTACATACTTCACTTATGCACTTTATGCATCTACGTTCAAATACTGGTCGCATCGCTCTTAGATCTATTCGTTTCTATTGTGGGCGGAAAAACTAAAAACTCGCAGTGCTCCCAATGGCCAGTCCAGCCCTGCCGTCTGGACCCTGAGCATATTCCATACATGTTTAGATAAATTATTGAATGAAGGCTTGGGAAGACACCTAAGGAAGCCGTACTCAGATAGCCTGGTGAGACCAGAATGATTCCCATATTTTGTTTTTTATACAGTGGGGAAGCAGTCTGGACTTCCCGTCCCCGTTGGCGGTATCCAAAAAATCCAAACGATCCCGTGCAATCAGATTCGTTCATTTGCGTGTTGCTCATGAGCAGCGTCACTCACGGCACGCGGGAACTCCCCTAAATACCAAACTACAAACGCCACACAAGAGAGAGAGAAAGAGTGTGTCTCCAGTGAGCGGTAAATTACCAAAAACAGCGTGTGTGCCGCTGTGGGAAATGGAATTGACGCTGCGGTGACCAGACTCACTCGCTGGGACTCAGACTCTTTGACACTGGACGTTTGAGCTCGGTCTCGCTGCATGGGAGAGCAGTCAGAGCATGGTCCGTGATGCCGTCCAAAGCTGCAAAGTGGCCACTTCAGTAAGCACCGCTTGTATTGGGACTTGTAGCTCTCGGAGGGGTCCTTGTGTTTACGTTGTGCCGTCTCTTGTACATGTCCAGTGGGTTTTGTATGTCAGTCAAAAGCAAAAGGGACTCGCAATCAGTCTTCCTTCTATTTGAATAGATTTTTTAAAACTGTTTCATTATGTTTACTGCTTGTTGTTTTACAAAGTAGTTTGATTGTTCATCCACAGATCCAGGTTTGTATCCCTCCGACTGTGTCTTTGAGCACCAATGAATGTGTAGAGAGAGTGATGGGGGATAGTCACAGATCAACAACCTTGTTTCTGTCAGTCTTCCCAGGGCAGCTGTGGCTACATGTACAGTAACTCACCGCCACTAAGTATGGAGAGAGAATGAATAATGGTAGAGTGACTTTGAGAGTCAAGAAAAGCGCTACACGCACACTTATTGTGTGTTCAAACTAGCGATGTGACTTCATGAACGACCGGCTCTTTTGAACGGCCCTTTAAGGGGAACGGTTCATGAAAGGTTTCATGAGTGACCGTTCCTGTAGAGGTGCAGCGCTGCCGTTTGACCATTAGGACCTGGGGCTACATCTTGAATATTACAACCCAGGTATGAGAACATATATTTTATTTATGTAGCCTGCAGCGCAACCTGAATATTTTCAATTTGTCATAAATATGTCATGTTTGCTAGTCGCGGTTGGTTATCATGTCACATCTAAATCTGTGCGACAGCTACATTTAATAAATACACATGACTGACCAGCAATTACTTTCTATTGGTTAAATTACATGATTAGCCTTTCTTTCGCTACAGTGTTAAGTCTCACCTGATTTCCTGGCCTTCCGTAGGCGTTTTCCCTGGATTCATCCGTGGGTTTAGGCCTATGGGGGGGCCTTTTTCATTTACCGTTTCATCACGTGGGTGTTGCAAAGCCTCCAGAGATTAGCGCAGTTAGCATAAGCTGTATTCATTCAGTTAATTTGATGGAAATTACTTGCCTGTAGCGCTATCAATAAGTTCAACGGCTAAACTATATTCTTTGTAAATATTAATTTGCACTCCCAACAACTGGCTTATTTGCGTTTGTCTGATAATACACAAAAGCAAGATTGCACTTTGGAAATGTAACGCTCCAAAGTTCAAACTCCCCTTGGTTGAAGTAATAAGCCACTAATGTGCAAATGTACTAATTATGTTAACAGCGCACTAATCGGTTTAGACTGCAAAATACTTACAAACAGCTACAGACTCTGATGACTTTTTGTGTGGGAACTGAAGTAGTTTTGAGATCATTTTGCCCTGGGAGAAAAAAGTTCTCGACAATCTAATTTTTGCTTTTGATGAGTTGTTGAGAGCTTTGCAGCGCCCGGGGACCGCCATTGGAAATTAATCTGGAGAGTACATAGCTGGAGTACGGGGGAATCCTACTCAGAGGAACTCCAAATACAAGGAGAACGTGCTGTGCAATCGACAAAACATTTGGTAAATGAGAGAAGTTAATCCAAGGGAGCGCTTTGTTTGGTATTATCGATTTTATTGTGAAACATTACATATTTTATTCATTAATAGTTAATATCGGAACAGTCAGCAGAGGGCGCCTGCCCCAAAAATAGGAACAAATCCGAATCTGTTTTCGCTCCATAAAATATTCAAGAGATGTTTGACAGTCAGTCATTAAGCCCCATTCATAATAATGAGCCAAAGTAGCCTGTGAAATGAACATAGCCCACTTTGCTCTTCCCACAGAGCATGTTCCTAAAAAGGGCAAAAAGAGTGCAAGCCTGAACCAGCTACAAGCCTCCACAGTGCCCCAGAGCCAGTAAATCAAAGACTTAAGGTTTCACTTGTTTAAAAATATGAGCCTAGTGTTGTCACATGGAGCAGTTTTAGAAAAAAAGAAACTCACTGGAGCCCGGCTTTTAAGCAGTTTTTGGGAGGTGCAAAGTGTCCATTGGAATCCCTTTACAGTGTCTTGTGGAGTCGGCCCTGGCCACCAGGGGGTGGTATTGCAGTAATGTCAGCTCCGAGAGTCCAGGGAGCTGGATCTGGCTGGATTCACCTGGCATTGTGGTTTACCCCTTTTCTAGGAAATACTCCTTCTACACTAATCTAGGTGGACCTAATCGCTGCTGCTGTCTTGCTTCTTGTGTCCTGAATTTATGCTTTGAAACTAGAGCTAATCTGAACAACTGGTGTTACAAACAAAAGCGTCTGTAAACCGAAATGCCTCTTTGTCTAACTAAAGTATGAAATGAGAACTGCAAGCTAAAAGTGCAATAAATGAAACGATGTCAAAGGGACATGCTGCCTCTTTTATTGGTCAATCCTGTGTTCCTTAATGCACTATACTATACTTTTATTTTCCCAGCTATACTAGGTGCCGTTGTCCTGACTTAAATTTAAATTTCTAAATTACCAGCAGCAGTCGTAATGTCTCATTTGCTTTGCCAATTGCTTTTGTCTGCCAAAGTTACAATACAAGAGATTCAAGATACAATATGGTGGGTCAAGTTGTACCTAGCTACCAAATGGACATTTGGGAATGGGACCTGGGGGCTCTCTTGTGGTCATCAACATTAACTAGCCACCTTTTATACCTATCAACGTTGTTGTGGTCTTTATACTGGGTGTTCACAGCTCTTTGATATGGCAAGGGCACTTTGCCTTTTGAATGTGATGCAATAATGTCTAGCATGTTATTGAATTGAGAGAGGGAAATGTTCTATTGCCGAATATTATGTTTGAGGAAATGAATGACAGCACAATCCAAAGCCATTATCAGATGCACATGTTCCCGACCATTACCATTTACAACACAGCGCCATTTGCCCAGCAGCAGAAACGCAGGAATGGAGCCGAGGGATGGGGGGGGGGGCTGTAAAAGTGTGACCTGTGGTATCCTCTCCTGGCTGTTGATTTGTCTTGTTCTTCTCCATGGTTCCCTAAGGCCTCATTTAAGCCTCATCTCATCTGACCTAACCCAATCTGCAGTCCACTCGAGGAACCAGGCAGCCGTGCGCTCTAACTGTTGTCATCTCTCCTCATCTCCTGACACTGCGGTGACACTTCCGAGGGGCCACGACGCGCAACCGCCTTCACCTACGTCCTCCCCTCAATCACACGTTGAATTGCAATAGTCTAATTCTCTGCTGGCACGTCACTCCACATCAGGGATATGAGATTTGTCAAGTGCGAGACTGGGGAGAACCTGCCGTATACGCCGACACGGTGATGTGCTATTTCCTTAGTGGACGGCAAGCAATTCATTTTATAAATGTCAAATGAAGCTCCAAAAGCCATCTGACGCCGCCACCCCCACCACCACCACCACAATGCTTCCCAGCCCATTGCCTGATGGGTAATATTGTTATTGGAGATCATTTTGATTGGCTGCCTTTGCCCTTTTCATTCTGTGAGTGGCAGCGAGGAGAGCCATGATGAGGTGCGTGTACGCATTCACCCTGTGCATGTGTGTGATGGTTTATGTAAACAGAGATTAGAAATGCAATAAACCTGTCACTAGAGGAAGCTGCTGTCATTGCATCAACACACAGCGCACTGACACTCTTATCTACCCATTATAGACCCTCACACAGAGCCATAAATGTGTGTGCGCTCTCCATGCGTACAGGCCATAGAGAATAGTGTAGGTTTTACCTCAGACCAAACATGCTGTGGTACTAACATGAACTAAACCGATTAACAAAAGGGGAGAACAGGTCACTGGCCCCATTAGAGTGCATGGCAGATAATTAAGAAAAAATACATTTACTCTGGTCTCTCAATAAGCCCTAATCACTCTAAAGAAAATTATATAAAAAGTTACACAAGATATCTCTTAAAAAAAACCTTTTAAACTTATTTTTTTGTGTTGGATGAGAAAAGAGACGCTTACAGCTGGTGCAGAGCGGCCTAAGCTTCCCGGCTGCATGTCCTGGTGTGGACTCTGCACTGCGTGTGGGGGCTATTGAACAGGAGCCTGCTCCCCTATTTCTTGGTGCCACAGCTTATTTCACGGACTTTCGTCTGCTGTTTGTACGTGCCGCTGTGGCGAGGCCTCCCTCTAAGACTCATTTGCCATGCCTCCCAAACATGATAGCGAGTGTAAACTGGGCGAGCGTGAGCGCTCATGTGTCTGCAGAGCGGCCGAGGCTCCGCTGATGGCTCCCCGGACACACAGGAGGGGTTAGCCTCTGCCCTGGTTTCCATGGCAGCTGCTGGCTTTATTAGACTCTCCCTTAGCCCCCCATCACACACACACACACTCATACTTGTACTCTGACAGGGCTACATTGCCACCCCGCCCTGAGGCATTCGCATTTTGGAGCAGTTAAGAAACTTGTCAGGAATGAGAGATGGGCAATGTGTGGCTAAATGAAGCGCAATGGAGAAAGCGTCACACGATTTCACAGTTGAGTAGCCTCCAGCGTTGTGCTGCCGCCCCACACAAACACACCAGCAGGGCGAGATGAGCCTGAAATGAGGGCCATACAGAACATCAATACAGCCCTCCATATCTGCGCTCGCCAAGACCCATTCCAGATCAATATTCTCCAGACCAAACCAATGTCACATTGTGTATGCTACAAGGCAGACAGCATTCGAGTCGCTTCAGCTCGCATCAATCAGCCCGCAGTCATCCATCCGCCATTACAGCGAGCCTCATAACATGCTTCATAAAGGCTGTAACCATATCAACAGTCCAGCATTCAGCACTCAGGCACACCTAAGTTGATCACAGCGGCACTGCTTTTGATGTGAAGCATACTATTTTAGACACATTCAACTATCCAAAAGCAGAACTACAGAGCTGTTGCAACTCTCCTGAAATGTTATGCCCATCCATTTCAACCAAATATAACACTGTAATTGCCACCAAGATTATCTCTCTGTCGATGGCATGGGACTTGTGGTGTTGACCTTTTGCTTTTTGTAACTAATGCTTGTTGCTGTTTGTGTCTCTGTGACCTTTCCTCCTCTGTTCTAGTCGCAAGAATATCGGTGGCAGTTGCCCAACCCGTTCTCTCAATCCAGCAGCCATGGGTGGCTTATTTTTGTTTATGAAGGAAAAAGGCATTGTCTAAGTTTTGTATCGCTATGTTTACTCTGTATATTATTATTTTATTCACAACTGCAGCATACGGACATCCAAAAGGTGACCCAAGAAATGACTTAACACAGACTTGTGGCTTAAATACCTCACCATAAAAAACAGCTCACTGTATGGATGTACAATGAGCCATAGCCTGTGCTTGTGAGTCATCAGGTGTAAGTTTTGAGTATAACAATCTATGTGTCGAAGACAAAAGACACAGTGAATGAATGATCATAATCCTCCTTATGTTGAAAAATACAATAATAAAATGTATTGTGGATATAAAACTGTGATCCTGTTGGAATCTAACGATGAATTGTATCCAATGTGTGCGTTGATCGCCCCACTGTTCTGTTAATGAGGTGTGGTTCATGTGCAAAAAGTACAATGAGAATGTGACACAAGTTTAAAACAACAACAATGTGCAATTTATTTCTGAGTTGGAAATTCGTCTATGTGAATATATTTAAAGTAATGTAAAGTGTAAGGTACAGCGAGTGATTGTGAGACAACTTGTTTTCTCAAGACTTGAGTAAGTGTCCCTCGACACTGCATTGCACACAAGAAAGGTCGTCCCACTGGACTGGCTGAAGGACAGTCAAATGCAGAAGACAATGTTCCTACGAGCAAAGCACCTAAAGTACAAGCATTTAGTGCCTGTTTATACTTTATGGATATTTAGTGCACAGTGACTGTGGTCCTGATTGGTTTGTGTAAACCTTTGTTGAAATGTCAGCTGACACTTAACATTAGCGTTACTCATTTCTACTCAGCAAGAGCTGTAATTGCTCAAATTAGAAAGTCCCCATATTAACATTATTATGATTAGAGTAGAAATGTGTTATTGTAATTGGTGTAATTGTTATAACTGTTTCAAAACATATTGAGTAAGTCCCAAAACAGACCTTCACTCAGTGAAGCAGAGCTGACACAAGTCCCTGTTGGAAAAAAAGGTTTTCAAATCAAAGAGTACAAGACCACAACGGTAAATGATATAATGAAAGTAAAAGCTGTGATGTTAAATACGTGTTTGCAAAACCATGGCCGTATTTGTTTGTCTCTTTTGTATTTGACTCACTTCCATGAGGCTCATCTTTGTTATGATGACCAGCTGCTGCAGTATCACTTTTAAAATATTCAGGTTAGGGTGGGGTCAGGTTGGTAGACTGAGGTCCATTTTTCCATGTCGGGCTGTGCAGGTTTGTGAATCAAGGGGCCAGGTTATATCCGCCCTGCGCATCACCAGATCACAGGGTATTTGTGTGCAAAGGGCCCTGCATGCCCTTCTCTGAGGACGTCCCACATGTTCTGCTCCACTATGACTCGCACACTTGACCATCTGGTGTGGACTCTTTTAAGCTGCAGCAGCCCCACGACGACATTAGTCTGAATTGAGAGTGAACGACTGCTCCCTCCGCTCCGAGCTTACTCTCACTGTTAGGATAATGATAATCACTTGTGATCACCAGCTACACTGTATGCTGTTCCATGTTACATGGAGCGCGGTGTTTGGAGCAGGTGGCAGCACACACTCCTATTGTCTCGGTCACACTCTACAGTCTATAAGCAGCTACATCCTCCTTCCAATTCGCTTTTCTTTAGTCTGGGATTTTGCTGATTTTTCTTTCTTTATTATGTCACTATTGCAACTTCTACACGTGATATTAATATGCGTGACTTCTCCTAAATGCAATTTCTGGTCTACTAAAGATTCCTGAACCTAAAGCCGTTGTATCGTCAATTATCTTTGTGTAAGTTCGGTGGTGAGACCAGAGTACCAAACAGGCTTAGGAAAACACAGAATGCCCCTGGCCTGCACACTCCAGGACGCAGGCCAAATACTTAAACTGCATCACCTGCTTGAGGTTTTGTATTACTATTTGGAGCACACTTATTTGACAGGTTTTTCTCTACACTCTCCTCTGGCTCCAATTGAAGAGCATGATCACCTCAAGGTTGCATCACTCGGGCTGTATAAACTTTAGTCACCTGTCGTCAGCTGTTGGTATTCTCATCCCAGAGCAGAGGGAGTGAATAAGCATGGGGATGCAAGGACACACGGCGCAGAGAATACTAAGCACCGGTGGCTGTTAAACACAAAGCCCTGAGCAGCACCAGCTTTAGAGAGGGACCATAACCATGCGCGCACACATTATACAAGCACTCACACAGTCGGGTATTAGCACAGCCCTCGGCGCGGCTTCAATGGAACGTATTTGTACCTCGGGCTTAAACAGGGAGGATTACTGGGGATACGAGGGGAATGCTAACTTCACCAAGGAGGCCCGCGACCTTGCTTCAGGAGCCCGGAAGAGGGAGGGAGGCGGGGGCATTTGGAGTACGTGATTCAGGATTGTTGTAACGTAAAATGATGTCTGAATGGTTTGAACCCTTTGAGATTCAATGGAAAGCGAGTGAGAGTTCAGCGTTGAGGAACTGAATATTAAGAAACTTGTGACATAGGCTAATGCTCTGACTCAGGGGTTCCCGAACTTTTTTCGGGCAGCTATCCGCAAAATCACCAGAACAACGGCCCGGGACCCAAGATTATTAATGTTTGTTTTGATATTTACCTCGATTTCCTTCAAACATGCTGTTTTCAATCAAAATATATAGAATTCATTGTTATAAATGAAAAAAATATATAAACGATTGTCTTGAAATCATCTTGCAACCTCAGTGTCTCACGTTCCTGAGCCCCGCTTTGGGAAAACCTGCCCTGCCTCACCGCTTGGCTAAAATGAGCTGACCGGGGGGGTCGGCGGTTCAACTCCCGCAGGTGCACACTGTCGTCGTGTCCCTGGGCAAGACACTTCTTCACCCACCTTGCCCAGTGTCTGCGTACACTGGTGTATGAATGAGAGTGTGAATGGGTGAGTGATTCCTTGATGTAAAGCGCTATTAGTGCCTAAAACAAGAAGAAGGCCTAAATGTGAAATTATTATTATCATTATGTGATCGGTTCAATGTTCCTAAAATCTGAGGTGCATGGAACGGTGAGGGAATTTTGTGACAACCAAGAAAGTCCCTGGTACCATCGTCCCCTATCAAAAAAAAACAAAAAAACATCAGTCCCAGGGAATGTAGGTACTTACCCCATAGTTGCTATATATATATATATATATATATATATATATATATATATATATATATATATATATTTTTTTTTTTTTTTCGGGCACCTCACCATTTTTTTGTTAATGTGAAACAACCCCGTGAACTGCCACCTTAACGTGGTGGGGTTGTTTGAGTGCCCGAATATAGGAGCTATGTTGTGGGGCTTTATGCCCCTGGTAGGGTCTCCCATGGCAAACAGGTCTTAGGTGACGGGTCAGACGAAGAGCAGTTCGAAGATTTCTATGGACAGTAATAGATCAAGGACCGTGACGTCGCCCGGTATGGCGCAACCGGGGCCCCACCCTGGAGCCAAGGGGGGGTGCAAAGCTCTCGATTTACCGATCGATCTACGTTCCCACCCTCTCCTATGGTCATGAGATTTGGGTAATGACCGAAAGGACAAGATCGCGAATACAAGCGGCTGAAATGAGTTTCCTTCGCAGGGTGGCTGGGCGCACCCTCTGAGATCGGGTGAGGAGCTCAGTTACCCGGGAGGAGCTCGGATTCGAGTCGCTACTCCTCCACGTCGAAAGGAGCCAGCTGAGGTGGCTAGGGCATCTGTTCCGGATGCCTCCTGGTCGCCTCCCTCGGGAGGTGCTCCAGGCATGTCCTATTTAAAGGAGGCCTCATGCAAGGCCCAGGACACGCTGGTGGGACTATGTCTCCGAGCTGGCCTGGTGTCGTCTCGGGGTCCCCCCAGAACAGCTGGAGGAGGTGTGCGTGGATCGGGAAGTCTGGGCATCTCTGCTGAGACTGCTGCCCCCGCGACCCGGCCCCGGATAAAGCGGAAGAAAATGGATGGATGGAACAATGTCTATATAAAGAAAAGAATGCAAGGCCTGAGAGACTGGGATAAGCAGGATTTTTTTATTTGGAATTGAGCTCCATCTGTAGACAGTAGTGGAAATGACATGTTAACAGTCTTAACTTATATAGCGCTTTTCCACCTACATTAGGTACTCAAAGCGCTTTACAGCAAGGATCCACTCACCGATTCACACTCTCGTTCATACACCAATGTACGCAGACACTGGAGGCAAGGTGGGTGAAGTGTCTTGCCCAAGGACACAACGACAGCATGCACCTTCAGGAAGCGGGAATCGAACCCCCAACCTTCCGATCATGAGACGACCCGCTCCACCATCTGCGCCACCTCTTACTGAACCGCATTTTCTCCCGTTTGGCTTTACCCCAAAAAAACGCAAAAACACAAAAAAATAATGAAAAAGTAAAACGAACACGATTAAAAACGCTTCAAAAATGTGACAAAAAAAGTTACGATCCCTTTTGTAAGTCTTGGCTTTCAAATGAGGCATTACACTGTTGCTCTCCTGTCGAGAAGCTTTTAGATTTGGGTAAAGTCGAACTAGAGAAAATGTGCTCGGTTCAGGTGGAGGTTAAGCGGTTAACAAGCTTCCACTATTTGCTAAGGACATGCTTGCAAATTAGTGTCGCCGGAACTCATTGGATTATGCGTTTTTAAAATGAATATGTTATGTCTCCTCTTCGATGCGATAACATCCAGGAAATACAATTTGGAGTATTTTTAAAGAAGGGGGGGGGGGGACAAAACGACCAAAGTGAACAGGATTATTCAAAACTGTGTGAATGAAGCAAAGTGCTACTCCAGGTGCTCATGTGCAAAACGAGTAGCACGTGCAAAAGTGGATCAGCAGCAGTCCTTCTTCACCATTCATCATTCTCTCATTTACATATTCTGTGAAACTAAATGAACATTAAATTAGGGGCCACAAGCTATTTCCCCCCTTGCACTTGCAATTTAGCACCTGTGTTTATAAATGAGCCCCCTAGTGCCGCCAATCCGTACACACAAAAAATCCTCCCATTAATACAGATAACTGCTACCAAACAGCAAACACTGCACCAATGCTGTGTCTGGTTTAGCGATTTTCCTGATATTATGTGCGGTGTCAGCGACGGATGGGGCACGGCGTGTTCGTAAATAACATCGGTAATACATCCCAGCCTTTGTATGTCACACTCTGTCCATATTCATGTTCGTACAAGAGGCTGTGAAGAGTCCAGCACTGTGTTCTCATTTTGCGCGCGTTTCTCTGTGCCCAACTGTGTGGAAACAGGGGATGTATCATATACTTGTTGCGAGTGGCAGGACAAAATGCATAATTCATTTTCATTTGGGGCGACTGTAATGGGGTTTCTATGTGTGTCCGCCGCAGCGCCGCCGGGAGCGTGCCTCTTCTGGCTACGAGTGTTTGCGCCGTGAGCGGGGGGCGAGAAGTTGGCACATCTGTGTAATAACCTGGGATTGGATGTGTCAGGTCATTTCTACAAGTGTTAAAGAAGGCAGGCCGGGAAACAGACAGGCAATCTGATGAGGGGGGCCCCGGCTCATCAGGGGAACGTGTGTGTGTGTGTGTGTGTGTGTGTGTGTGTGTGTGTGTGTGTGTGTGTGTGTGGGGAGGGGCAGGTGGAGTGGGGTACAATGAAGATATGGGCAAATGCAGAGAGAGAAAATAACGATGTGATGGCAGGAGAGGTGAATATTTGGGTAACAAGGAAAGGTTGGCAGGAAGGACAAATCAGCAATTAGGCCGGGAAGGATGTTAGATGCAGGAGCACACTGAGCATACAAAACGGAGCAAGGAAAAATAAATAATGTAGACCATTGTGTTATTGTAGAGTTAATATCGATGTAATGTTTTGTTTTTTTATGGCAAGTGCAAATACTGGTTGTCTTTTGAAGAATGATGTGAGGTTATTCTCTCAACTGCAATTGCCTTTAGCATGATCGAGAATTGTAGCCACGATATGTTAAAAGGGGGGGGGCTATATTTAAAGTATGACTTTTTATAGCTTTTTATCGTGTTACTATGTTGTTCTCTCATCAAAAACAGACCTGCAGCTGTGTTTAAACCCACTCGCGCCCCTTTGAGTAATTTATGAATCGTCTTCAGTGGCTATCACCGCAGTGGCAGCTCCCAAAAAAGCTCCTCCTGAGGTCCTGCGTATCGGCGAAGTGCTCTCCTCGCCCCTCCATGTGTTGCTGAGCCTAATCCTTTCAGCGTGAAGTTTAAACACTCGCTATTGCTTCACTACGGCCGCATAGACTTTTGTTTTCTCTCTCTCAGCTGCGCAGGGAAGGGGAGCAGGAGGATGGGAGTGAGAGGGTGAAAATCAAGAAGTGAAGCTTTCAGCTGTTAGATCATTATTGCAATTTCTAACCAACAAATATAGTGTAGCTAGTGATAAGGAGATTATTACCAAATACCTGCAAAAAGCCTAATACCCCCTCCTTAGCATGGATGACACATTTTGTTTATTGGATTTTGATAAACCAGCCAACTCTGTCCAATCACCACTTGTGTCCTTGGGCCTCCTGTGTCTATAGGGCTGGGTAACGTTCGTTTTCCTTTTTGCAGATACCACTAGTTTAACGATACCTGCTTTTCGGTACCAGTGCCTTAACAGTACTTTTTTTCCCGATACCTATGTTATTTTAATTGAATAAAAATAATGTGTGTAAAAAAAGTACCGTTCAGGAGAAAAACGGCACAACAGAAAGAACACAGGCCACAGCAGCGTCACATGCACCTCCTCCGGTGCAGCCATTTGGTGCAGCATGGAGTTTAGTAAACAACAGCCTGTAACTTCAGGCTCTGCGGGTCTTTTGCTAAAGGTAAATAGCCGATCTGTTTTTTATTGTCACTGCCGTATTGTCACTGCTTTTCTCTTTGTCTAGAGAAATCCAGTTTCTTACTCAGCCCTGGTTTGGTCCTGGTTTTTAACCAGTTCAGCCTACGTCCTGGTTTAGTCCCGTCTCAGACTGCGGCTCTGCCACCTCTAATAATGACTAAAGTGTTCGTGAGTTATAGCTTGCTTCGCTTTAAGAAAACATCTGCATTTGAGCTGAAGCGGCTCATGAGTTGCCTTTTTAGACTCACTTTGGATCATTTATTGATATCTGGAGACAAGAAGTACCGAAACTTAAAAAAAAGGTTTTTTTACCGGAGCTTTTTGGTCGGTACCAAGTGTTTACATGCATGTGTCTTCATGTCTGTTCATTCGTTCACTGTCACAACAAATGAAGAAGAATTCACATTGCATTCTTTACGCAAACAGTGGCTATGATTGTTGACATTGACATTTTGGCAGACATAGTGTTCCATCTTGTCAGCATATGAAAAAGATTAGTGGGGCTCCCCTCGTGAGCGCACATCAGTCAGCAGGGGAGAAGCACCTGTGACGGCACCATCTGACACCCTAAATGCGCGTGACTTTGACAGATTTTGATGGCCCAAACATTGCTGTTTTCATAAATGACTAAGACACAAAACAGTCATACTAGATAACAAGCAAACATACAGAGGACAGACCACAAAAGTACATTTTATACGGACGTGTCTTTCCCCTTTGGGCCGATTCTACCCGGGTGAGTAAAACGAGTGGCATACACAGTATTGTGCACTGGGGACAAAACTGAAGTCCAGCCGCCTGTGAAGTGTCTGGTTAGGACCCATCTCGTGTGTCTGATGTTGAGGTGAGCTGACCAGTCACCGGAAGCTCCCACGTACCGCCCTCACTGCTGCCTGTTTAAGGTCACGTCATCCCCGTAGCAACATGGACGTCAGCGAGCGCCTCGGCCCACCCCGTATACCCCCCCCTCCCCGCCAACACCCCCGCGCCACTCCGACCAAATGCCACCCTTCTGCATGTGCATGTCTCCTGAAGTTCCATAAATGCCACTGACCACTGACACCATCAAACCAAACAACAGGGTCCCGCCCGGGGCTTCGGATCATGGCGGAGCGCTGAGGCCACGTACATGAACTCACCTTTGATGTTAAGTTGTGGAAAGTTCATTTGAGGGCTTTGGGCGGTCGCGCAATGGGGCTTTATATTGCAGCTAAACACGGCAGGGGAGTGGTGAGGTGATCCACTCTCGACAAATGACTTTCCCGGTCATCAAGCTTTAAAGCTACACTATCTCAATACTTCTTTTTCTTGTATTGAGATAGATTTGATTTGCTCCCCAGAAAAGCTGTGTGACTGATAATTGTATCTGTGTGGTAAATTTACTACAGCTCATTCTGTCTATTGTCTTTCTCTGAATGTCCTTTTATTTTAACTTTTCAAGTTCAAATTGACTTGAACTTGAATTCGGCAAGCAATTTGAGGAGTAGAAAATTATCTTGTCATAAAAGATTCTCTATTGATTGTGACCTCAATAAGTAATAGAAACTGGTAAAATCCTCTAAAAAAAAAGTAAGTATTTGCCCTTGTTTTAAATATAGTACCCCTCCTGGAACCGCCACCTTAACGTGGTGGAAGGGTTTGAGCACCCAAATGATCCTGGGAGCTCTGTTGTCGGGGGCTTCGTGCCCCTGGTAGGGTCTCCCATGGCAAACAGGTCCTAGGTGACGGGTCAGACAAAGAGCGGTTCAGAAGCCCCTTATGAGAGACCAACAGGCCCGGGTAGAACCATGAGGCCGTCCTTCTGTGGACCCCCCACCTGCAGGAAGAGCCATAGGGGCTGGTGCAATGTGATTTGGGGCAGCTCCAACAGCTGCTCCCACGACCCGGCAACGGAAAAGTGGAAGAAAATGGATGGATGGATGGATTAAATATAGGAAGGCTGAAGTTAAATTACCTGCCAGTGCAACAAGTTTTTAAGCACAAAAATAAAAACTCTATTTCTCTTAATATTTTATGATAAATCTCATTTTACTTTAAGTATATGTTTTACTAAATCAATCATGTGCAAAAATTGTTTTACTGGCAGATTTATTTACGATTGATTACCCTCTTATGTCTTTAATTATTGATGTCACAATTATATACATATTTTTAATTCCAGTCATTTTTAACATAATGATATCACTGTTGCAGTGCCAGTTTCAGCGCGGTCTTTCCTGCTCCGCTGTCTGATGAAGCACGTACCTGAGTGTCAGGCACATGTACGAGCGGAATATGTGGGAGAGTTTGTGAGGGCCGCGCCTGACCTTTTAAACTCAAGCGCTTCCTACTTTCCACGATTTGAAAACGAGACAAATCCCGTACTGCATCTTTCAACCGGTGATCTTAAGTGTTATAAAAGAAGCTCATGCCTTAAGCTGAGCACACACTGCACCATTTTTTTTGCAACATTTTGCTCTAATTCTCAGTTGCAGTGAGTCTTACCGAGTCGTGACTATAGTTGAAGATAATTGCAGAGAATCGTGTCTCGTATAGTGTGCCGGGTCAAAGACTGGACTGCCGTTCAAATCTTGTCATGTGGGTGATTTACCAATCCAAAGTAACACTGAAAAACAGTGGCCAGTAAGAAAGTGGAATATGAAAATACCATAGCTACTTCCCTTTTCCAAACAGCAAATGAATGGCCACAGTGAGCCTCACGCAGACTATATCACCAAAAGTTCACAAGAACAACTTCTTCAGCTACATTTCAACCACAAACAGAGTTTAGGCACTTACTCAGTTCACACACTGCAGATACTCCTCAATTTCTTAATAAATCCACTGGAAACGCCTCCCACTTCTTTGTGTCGCCTACTTTAAATAACCACTTGAGAGAAATTGTACCACTCAGCTGAACCGTGTTTTGCCTACAATGATCACATGACATCAGGGTTGCCAGATTCTCAAAACCAATATATCGTACCAAGCTTCCAAAACTATCGTATTTCAGCACAAACTATCGTACACTATAAATATGTCAATAGCGCTATACCATTTATTACACTACGCACACGCATGACATGACAACACAGGCACTCACCAAAGAGATGAACTCCACCTCCTCGTCGGAGTCATTCACTTCTGATGCAGACGTTCTTGTACAAGTTTGCTAAAGTTATTGAGCGCAACAACATAGCTTTTGTAGGTTTGAAATCCGGACATCCGCCTCCATTCTCCAGACACTGATGCCTGAATAAGCTCGTTAAGGGTTGCAGACATCAGTCGATTGCTGGATTTGGTTTTATCAGGTCAGAGAACACACACACTCACATGAGGCGTTAGAATGAGCCGTAATAAAGAAGCGGGCAAATTACCAACTCGCGAGAGGTGAGACGGGGTTACGTCTTGCTGACCAATCAACTGCCATGGCAGGAGGATAATGCCATAGTGGAACTGTAAAACTGATCCAGGGACAGTCTCTCCTTCTGGCAGCAGATATTACACCTACGTGAATACGGAGGCTAAGTCTGACTCCAGATCAGAGCGAAAGCAAAGCGTTGTTGAGAGGGGACGGTGCATTTAACCAGACTTTATCTGGCGCTGGGAAATTATCGTACATTTAGGGCTTTTTTGAATTATTGATCGTACATCGTACAGGGGTTAAAATGATCGTACAAATACGATAGTTATCGTATGTCTGGCAACCCTGCATGACATTGTTTACCTGATCTTTGCTGATCCTGGGTCAGTTTTCCTCCTCCAAAAAAAGATATCAAGCAGGAGAGATGACAGACGCACCGCTGTGTACAGCAGCATCAGCTGTTTGACAGACTCGTGTAGTGCAGCCGCTCTCACGATTTTTACTCTTTATGTGTGAACCCCCAGTCCTTCTATAATGGACGGACTAAAGTCAGTCAGTCCGCATTCTTCAAGACTGAAAAAATGCCCGTGCTCAGCTTTGTAATGAATCAAAATCTACTGCAGATATTGTGAAGTTTCCAGTAAAAATGTATCTTGAGCATGATATGCACAATGCCATTTCAAATGAAACAAAGAATATATATTGGCAAGTATATAAATCCAAGCACACTGTTAATTGCTCGCTGCTCTAGTTGCTGCTTTCGCGCAGAAATCTCAAAATGTGTCAAGTGCAAGAAAAAGTAATTATGAGAAAACAATAGCTAGACATGCAGCCGCAAACAGTAAACACTGTCAAAATTATAAGTATTTTATTGCGAAACCAGATCTTGGGGAAACGCAGCCAAACATTCCCCAAAGTAAAAAGTAGTGTTTTGTGTGGCCTTAATTGGAGTTCAGGCCGTAGCTCATATGCATGTAAATCTGGGCTTCTCTGTCTCATCCATGCCCCTTCTCATTTGCCCGCCGTGACAGGCTCGCCTCCTCGCGCTAACGCTAACACGCCGCTGCTTAGCTTCTAATTAAGATGTATGAGTCAGTGTGCTGTGTGTATGTGTGTGTTGCCATTATAGTCTGCCACACATGAATACGCCTGTCGTACTTTGGCAGCGCTGTGCGATTTAGTGTCCAGAAACATTGTCTAATTTAAGATGTCACACACACGCCGGGGTGGCTCTAAACGCGAGCCTTACTCATGCATTTACAATGAGGCTGGTAAAGAGCACATCGCACTATAGGGACATTGTATATTTGCTGCATCATAAATTAGATATTTGCATGTTCGGTTGGATTTTTTTTGTGTTCGGTTTATTTAAGTCAAACAAGTGGTTTCTAACGGGCAGTGTTGCGTTTTTCTTTTGCTAAAAAGATCAAACCTTTTTGTCCTGTTTAACATTTAACATTTCTTGTATGACATTAAAAAGCCCTAAGATTGACCGAAGAGATTGTGATTTCAATTAAATGTGTTACTTTTGTGTGTGTGTGTGTGATGTTTGTAATGCCCCTCCATATGCTGCCCCAAGTATTCAATAGTTTGCGTTCACGTTTTACAATGTGATGAAGATGCCATAATGTCAGGTGGAGGGCAGGGGCCAATACAACTCTATGGGAGAAATAGGTTTTTTTGAAAGAAATCTTCAAAACAAAAATTGAGAAATGTTTTTCCTCATCAGTATTTGGTAGTGTTTGGATTCAGAATCTGGACATATTATTTTTATGTCTGAAAGTCCTTTCTACTGGCCAACATCACGCTCATGTTTTCGAATTTTGTCATCACTTTTGGACGCCTTTCAGAGACAATAATTGGACATTCGTTCACATGCGCTGTCAGAGAAGACAATGAACTTTGAGACAGTTTTTGTTCCATGTGGATTCCTCCAGTAATAACTGAGATATAAACCAAAAACTAAGACAAAGAAATCTGCAGTTCGTCAGTTACCACAGTTACCATAGTTATCGCCATGGCTTTTTTAGTGTCCCTCCACCTCAGTTTTAAACTATGGGCTCTTTACAATGTTGTAATGTCACGTGAACGCATGGGCGTCGGAACCATTCATTTTTGAAAAGTGGTTGTTTGGTCCCCTCCACTTTCACAACGTGATTTTTAATTAATTTCAATAGGCTCCCCGAGGGCAAACAATTAAATCTGACCCGCGTCTTATTTTCCATAGAAAAGTATATTTTTTGGCATTATCCGCGCATCCGCACCTCTTTGTGTAGCTGTGTTTATGCAGCTCCGCCACCATCACCTCAGAATCAATTGTATCTGCGTTTGGGGGAAATGTGAAGATACAAGCGTTGAGATGTTTCTTTGCGATGGCCGGAGTTAATGGTTGTGGCTGAATCTGAATTGTGGATGCAAAAACGAGCGCACCATAAGAGTGCTTAATTCTCTGAGTTTTTTCACAAAGCGTCATGAAGCCAGGGCGGGACAGGAGAACAGCGGCTCCACAGGTGTTTGGTTGGCCCTATATGTCCACCCAGCTGCGAGGAGGTGCGGTGCTGAGCTGATCGAGTCTCTCATGTTTTCCTGAAGTAACGCCCGATTTGGATGTAGTCCCGCTAAAGCCCTAACATTGCCCTGTTTTTGCCCTGACCTTGTCCCACTGTAGTTCTTAATTTTATGAAGTCGACCTCTGAGACCCCCCACCCTCCATTTTTCAAATGTTGGACACCACTCGAATGCACAAATGTACTAAATGAAAAGGATTGAATTGATTAAGCGAGTTATCGCATGGTCGGAAGGTCAGCGTTTCGAATCCCAGCTCCCGAAAGTGCCCACTGTCGTTGTGTCCTTGGGCAAGATGCTTCACCCACCTTGCCTCCAGTGTCTGTGTACATTGGTGTATGAATGAGACTGGGTGACTGGTTCCTTGCTGTAAAGCGCTTTAGGCCTAATTAAAGTTGAGACCATTTATCATTTACAGTTGCAGGATTCTTGAAGGGGCTGAATCACTAGTAGCCCTGAGTTTTGAGAGCGGAGTGCTCTGGTTGGCCGATATGGAACGATAGCGTCTTGGAGATAGAGCGGAGCCAAACCCTTTATGGTTTTAAATGTGAGGAGCAGGATTTTAAATTTGAATTTAAACTCAACAGGAAGCCAATGGAGAGACTTTAGCACAGGTGTAATGTGTTCTCTTCTCTTTGTACGCGTTAACAATCTTGCAGTTCCATTTTGAACTAATTGAAAACTTCTCAGGGAACTTTTAGGACATTCTGCATCACTCTTAGGTAGGATGTTTCGTATTTTAGCAATGTTGCGCAGGTGAAAGAACGCAATTTTACAAGCCTGGTTTATATGTGTTTTAAAAGAGAGGTCTTGGTCAAACAGAACTCCAAGGTTTTTTACTGTAGAGCTCGTCGATACGCTAACATTATCCATAACTGCCCTTAATATGAACCAAACCGAAAAATACACGGAGTTTGCTGAGTTTGCTTGATTTTGCGTTAGTTTTACGATCACGAAATCCTGTCCTTTCTCTAACCCCTACACCACTCGCGATCGACTTGGGATCAGTCTGCGGTCGACCAGTAGACCGCGATCGACTGGTTGAGCACCACCGAGTTACACGATCCAAGTATAGGGCTCTATGGTGTTACGTCACAAATCAAGCGGAGGTTTGAGGTCATTGAAAACAGTGGGAGATCGCTGATATTGGGTGGTTGTTTGAGAGGATTTATGAAGGTGAATAATTGTCGGATTGTGACGAAATGTGATTTGATTACCATGATAACCTGCCTATTGAGGCAAAAGTCTGATATAAACAGAAATTGGTCTTAATTGGTCTCGATTAATGTGTGTACAAACTGCCAAGAGGTCGCCTAGCACGCGACGCTAATCCATCGTAACTTTGTGTAGAATTTCACGCATTTATGTTTCGCCTTACGGGAAATAATCATGATCTAAGTTAAACGTAATGCTGACGAGAAAATGTTTTAGAAGCTTTTAGGTGATGTTCTGTCTAGTTTATTCAGCTTTAGATTTAGCCTTAAGCATGACTTAGCTAACACATGTCATGACATTAAACATTTGATTAACAATTTATGTTATGTTTAAAGCAAAGTAAATGGTAGAATTTAGAGCCTGATGTTACATTACGTACAGTTACGTTAAACTTTAAAACATAATTCACACAATGTGTTTAGATCTGCAGACGTCGATTCTAATCATAAAACGTACTCAGTTTACAAGATTGAAGCTGTTCCGACAAAATGGAACATCCGACCGCACAGCAGCTTTTAGGCCGGATTTACTGAGAAAAACAACATTTATCGAACACAATCTGTCACTCACAGGCAAAAACGCTGTTTAATACCGCCATTGTTTTTCACTTCCACATCTGCAGCGCACTCATACAAAATTAAACATGTTGATTTTCTAAGCAGATAAAAAGGGGTAAGGCGTAATAACACCTTAGGAGCACTTCGACGTCCGCGCAGTAATTTCTTCACTTTACTGCACGCATGTCAAAGTGCTCCTACGGTGTTATTACGCCTTACAATAGAGTAAAATACTGTATTGGAAGGCAGGGGTAGGCAACGTCAGGCCTGTGGGCCAAATCCAACCCTCTGGCCCCAAGATGATTTTGATGAATATTATTACGCAAATAAGAGATCAAATAGCTGCTTAAGTCGGGGGGGGGGAGAAGATAAGCCTCTTTTTGCTTTTGTGCTACTGTATAAAAACAGTATATTATAAATACAAAATGTTACTATATACATTTTGGATGTTTGCATGTTTTTTTTAAACCTCTTAACCCCTGCCTGAACCGATCAATTTTTTTTCAGTTTGGCTTTACCCAAAGCTAAAAGCTTTGGGTAAAGCAAAAAAAGCGACAAAAGAGCAACTAAAACATGCCAGAAAAGTGACAATAATACAACAAAAAAGTGACGAAAAAACACAACAAAAATTACCACAAAAAAACCTACGAAAAACCTACAAAAAACCTTAAAAAAAACTAAAAAAGGTGGCAAAGATGCTGCGACAATGCAACAAAGAAGTTACAATCAGTTTTATAGGCCTTAGCTTTCAAATGCTCTCTGTTAAGGCAGGAGGTTAAAAAGAACATCCCATTACATCATATACATATATGTTTAGTGACCAATACACTCTGAGGCCCTCACAGAACAGCTGTAATTATACTGAGTAGAGTAGATTACACACAGGTGGCCTCTATTTAATGGTTAGGGCAAGGTGTGTTCTGCAGTCATTAGGAATGTTATAAAGGCAATTTAATGCACTCAGAAAATGCTGTATGAATACTTTTGCATGCCCCACTTTTCACTTTTCTAAAATAACACAATCATGTATCCTTTTGCTTTCACTTCACAGTTGCTTGTGTGTGAACTTTCAGTAAAAAATTCAAAATAAAATCTTTACGTTTAGGGTTCTAAACATGACAAAATGTGCAAAAGTTCAAGGTGTATTAGTACTTTCGCGAGGCACTGTATAATGTAAAACATTGGCATTTGCAGAAAACGGTTCTTTACTTTGGGCTTCAATGGTTCGGCCCTCGGTGATTTGGCGATAATAAAAATCCACTACACAAACTTGCCCACCCTTGTTGTAAGGCGTAATAACAATAGAACAATACAACAATAAAATACACTATATCTAATGTCTGACATTATTTTCAAGTTAAAAAGACTTGATAATGTGCAATAGAGAACCATACAATTGTTAGTTAATTCTGGAACAGGTTTAAATGACATAATTGAAAGCTGTTGTACACAAAGGCAGAAAAGCAATACACATTCTGTTACTTTGAACTAAATAATGACTTGTTGTGATGTGAATAAATGAATAACCACAGACATAAACCTAGCCGTTAACCCTCAAGTGCATCTCCTCTAATGCCGGCCCACTGAGGGTTCCTGATTGGTCGACAGCTTTGTTTTAAGCATTCTCCCACACAAACACATTTCCATTACTTTTAGCACAAAAGCCTACACGGTCTCAGTGATCCTCTGCTTTTCCCAGGCACGCTACACTTCAGCAGTTATTGTATGCAAATCACCTCTTCCAACTCTGTGTTTTTCACTCCCCATTGTTCTCCGTTACAATGGCTAATCAAAGGCTCTGCTGCTCTTAGTTGTTGACTAAGAACCTGCATCTGTTGTAAACAAAGTCAGTGACGGAAGCTTCTGTTCGGAGCATCTGTGTTTGCTAAACAGCCTTAATTCATAACTTTTTCGAACACTGTAGAAGTCAAGTCCGTCTGGTGTAGTTGATGGTGTGGGTATATTCAGTTGCTCGGCCTTGAGGGTAGGCTTTGTCCAAAACAAAGTACCTCACGATAAAAGGATAGCAGTCTCTGGAAAAAAACAAAACACAGTAACTGTTAGGTTGGATATTGCACCTTTAAGTATAAGTACATTTGATACTGACTTAAGCCGAAGTATATGTTTTTGTTCTGTTGTGCCTTATTTTCTTGAGAAACCATGAAATCAATCCAATAAAAATGACAGTATGCCCCATCCTGTCTCTTATTATGTGTGTATTCCACAATATGAATCATCTGCAGTAAATGTAGTGAATGGCGGTTGCCAGAGCTGTCGTTGGAAAGAAACTGTCTCTTAAGGCCCACCTGCCAAGCTGTCAATCAAACGTCTGTGCATCGACAAACCCTGCCAAACTATCAATGGCGTGTGCGCTATGAGTAATGCGTTATTGATGTGGCGAACGTCGACAGGGCAGAGGCAGAAAGTGACGCCGAGGTCCCAGCGCTCAAGGTGCGGCGAGATAAACACGATCCGCTCAAAGTCAGGACCCGCGAGATGTGCGCCATGAAGACTTTGACAGAGCTGCAATTATCTCTGATTACTCCGCTAATCATCATCAGACAGACTCCACGTTGTCCGTGCGGCGGGGTTCGGCGAAGGCGCTGTCCTCGCGGCTGTCTCGCGGTGATTGCGGTTCTCCGTGCCTCAGGTGGAGGGGGACGTGTTTGTCAGAGGAGCCGATCACAAATCAAATTATCAACTTGTTTTCCCGTCTAAGATGATAAGCGCCCCCGGTGGCACCCATTTGTGGGAGTCACCCGTGAGTTAATTGCCTCTGGATCGCCTCACACACGTGTACATTTGGTTTGGTGCTTCGTTTACAATCATTTACAGCCATTTAGCATTTTGCCCAGCCACCCACCATAACCAAATGGATGTTAGCTACGAGTGTGTGTTTTTAGACATGACTGGCACACAACCACAATGACGACTGGGAGCCACCTCATCAGCCTCACCAGTTAACTCGCAGTAACAAACCGGCTCTGCAAAATAATGAAAGCCGTTAAATGCAATATTAACACAACAGTTCTTGTGCACATTTATGGAGGCGGCTGGGACACACTCTCATCTAATTAATCTAATTTTAGTACTTTGATTTCCTTCACATTAACATATTTTATTTGCCACTGCATTGGACTCAAATCATTTACTTCTCAGACGATGCTTTCCATTAACACATTTCAAAACTCAAAGGCCACTGAAAAGCACGTGCATAACGTTCTTAAGCCATCTAGTTAAAGTAGTATTTAAAGCATTGATGTAAAGCATAATGCAAGAGCTTTTACATTATGTTCCTCGCATAGATACTACTGTATTTATTTAGAGCTTGATAAATGACCTGTTTCTGTATCGACCATAAACATGAGACACAATGTACCAAATGCACCATGTTACATTATGACCTACGAAAACCTGTTTATGGGGAGTGAACAAATACGTCAAATCTAACCACTTTGTGACTGGGGGCTATGAGTAAATCAGTGCTCCTCACACAGAGACAGCAGGTGGTGGGAGCTGTGGCAGAGAGCTGTCACCACAGCTAAACAAACCAGCATGTTGTTGTCATGAGCTGTTGATTGAATCTAACCATCCTCCCAAATTGACATATTTCACTGTTATCTTGGTATTAGAGCTGAGTCTCGAGGATTCGTCATGTTGGAGCCAACATAGTTGGCAGCAGCGATCCTGTAAGTGTGTTACAACTCCTGGTGACACCAGATACAGTCTCACAATGGTCTGCCGGCTGTTATTTGGCTGAGAAATGTCCCCGAAAACACTTTACTGTGCACTTTGCGCTCACACCAAACATATTACATTTCCATCCCAAAAACAGTTGATCTAAGATTGGAAACACAAATGCAATGGGGCACATTACTGTGTCTCACTAAAACTTTTCCCTCGAGCTGTTGGGGGTGGAATAAACTTTCTGAATAAAGCACCGGTTTGAGTTCTCAGTGACTGTGAAGAAAATATAGTTGGTCCAGAAAAATGGTTAATGCACTGCCTTTATTGCTGGGACATGTAACATTTTGGAAATTCAGCCTAAATGACATGGCAAAGCATACTGAACATTATCAGTGACATCGCCCCAACTTTACAAACTGAAATGCATCACATTATAAAACATTGATGCCACAAATACTTTTGCCTAATTGCACAAGACAATTCAACTCTAGAAGTACAAAGTGTCACTGCCTGTCTTTACACACTGGACTAATAATCCAATTGTAAAACAGAGATTATTTGAATGCCTCTCCCAGCACTTTGCACTTACACATTTATAGTTTCATCCCCCTAAAATTAGCTTTGACATTAGTATATCACAACATTATCAGAACAACTTTAGGATTACTAAATGAAACTGCTTGTGGTCGCTTTAACCGCTCAATTCATCACTCACATTTTTGTTTTTGTCTGGTCTTGGTGAACATCATTGCATTTTTTTAATTTTTTTATCTCAATTATGTGGACAGATATATTTTTATATTCTCCATAAAACCTTCATCAATTATTGATTTCATTAAAGAACAGGGCAAAGATGGATGGCTCTGCGTTCATTCACTGAAAAACTATTTAGTTATACTCTATAAACTAATTAGCCTCAAAGTGCATAATAAAAATACTTTGACGTGATTGTAAAAGTGTTTGGGCCAACCTTCCTTGCACTATAATAGACACAGACCTCCTGGTGCTTTGGTTAATGGCGTGTGTCTGTCTGATATACCCCAGTCTGTGCCGTAAATTGGGAAATAAATGATAATCTTCTTAACAAGGCTAAATCATACAACTGTGATTTTATAATTAGTTTTGTGACCGTATTGTTTTTGAAAGAGAGAGAGATGGAATTACATTCCTAAGGCGGTGAATGGAAGTGTTGTTCGTGGGCTATATGAAGCCAATAAATGGATAATGATTTCGAGAATTTGGGCTCCGCAGAGTTTTTGTGATAAAGCCCTGTTCAGTGTAAAGGGGAGAACTCTGAGTAAAAGTCAGTACAAGACTTCTTACCTATTACAGTAACCTCGGGCGAGGGCAGATTGTCGCAAGACTGAATAATCAGTCTCTCGGAAAGCCATCTTGAAAGAACGTAAACGGATTCTCAAATCCACTGTTGGTTCGAACCAATTGTGTGGCTGTAAATGGTCATGGTAAATGGACTCAACTTATATAGCGCTTTTCTACCCTTATCAGGCCCAAAGCGCTTTACAGTGAGGAACCGCTCACCCATTCACTCTCTCATTCATACACCAATGTGCGCAAACACTGGAAGCAAGTAGGGTGTTGCCCAAGGACACAACGACAGTGTGCATTTGCGGGAGCTGGGATTCAAACCCACGACCTTCCGATCACGAGATGACCCGCTCTACCACTGTCGCCCCCTGTATTCTCGCTAGTTTGCAGGTTTTACTTTTGCTGACAACAACAAGCACTTTTTTTTTTAATCACAACACAGCAAAAACAGAAAAACAGAAATGCTAAATCTTCTACACCAGGGGTTTCCAAACTTTTCAGTCTGGGACTCCCAAAATGACCATGCAAATAATCCACTCTAAAACATTAATAAATGGGGGGGTCATGGGGGGACAATAAATATATTTTTAGGCTGAAATGGACTATTTTTGTCCATTTAGACATGCCATAATAAAAAGGCCTTTCAACTTCCCCGGAGAGTGCCTTGGTTTCTCTATTTGTTTAATGACTTTCCTTGCTCCAAAAAACACCTGATATTCATACTGCGTGGAGGTCCAGGAAGCACTTTATCTTTTTAACATTAACATTTAGTATAGATCAGTGGTTCTCAACTGGTGTGGCATCAGGACCCACAATCAACATTGGATGACAAGCCATGACCCACATACGACTATATAATGTGAACATTTCAAGTGGTGATACTTTTTCTGTACATAAATATTACAAGAAACGTTTACTGGGAAATGCCCACTGAAAATTGTTCTGCAGCCCACTTTTATGTTCCACCACACCATTTGAGAACTGGTATAGATAATACCATAGCAAAAACACATTTGAAGAAGAACTAAGTAACTTGTTTACATCTTTTTCGTAGTCCCTCTGGGGGTAATACAAGTGGTAATGAGATGATTGGGGGGTCTTTCATCTCCCACTGTGTCTCTGGCCAGAAAACCACAATTTAAATTTTCCCTGCTCCGGGTCGGATGCGCAATACACACTAATGGAATCACGAAGAAGAAGCTAACAGGCTATTGGGCGAAGCTAACTGCAGGCTAGTGCCACTTAAACAGTATTTACAGCCAAATTTGAGTGAAAAAAATGATCTCCATTGTGTAATTGGATGTACAATATCCCTCTCTCCCTTTGTCTTTTCTGTCAGTGTAGTATTTACTCTTACGAACAATAAATGAGTAAAAAGCTCAACATGCTACGACACCAGCGGTGGAGCTTATGGACTCTAGGGGTATGAGTTACTTAGTTCTGCTTTAAAATATGAATTTGTAATATGTGTTTCAATTGAGTTGCCTTGTGTACGAAATGCGCGGTATAAATAAAGTTGCCTTGCCTTGTTTACTTTGTTATCTGGCCTCAGTTTACACATATAAGGGGGTTGAATTAAGCATTATATTAAATCAACTATACTTTCTTTTTAATATCTTCAATTAATCTTGGGAGCCCCAGCTCAGTGCTCGCGAACCACTGCTCTACTCCAACCAGGTTAGCATATTTATTTCCACTGTTGTGCATAACAGTGTGGAATTGGAGTCCATTATCCTCGCTGAATTGTCACAACGAAATGTCCTCTATTTTCTTTACAAAAATCTTACCAGGTTGTGACGCGTTCACTATTGTCAAAATTTGTTTAAATGGTGCCAAAACACTGCCAGAGTGATGAGTGCTGAGCTAAATCTACATTAATGGAGACCCTGGGGAAGAAGTGCCATCTGTATGTCCATCATACACACTCACACACATGTAGCTGTTTCAAAACTTCTGATAGAGCGACATAACTAACTTCCCTTCTAAGCCCAAAATCAATCCCAATCACTCAATTAATATCAAGTACTGCCAACATGACCGAAAGACTCTACACCAGCAAGGTCTAGCTCATCAATAATCTGACTGATAAACATCAAGTGCAGGATAATAAACAGGAACGGTGGACATCAGCACATCTCTGAGGTCATCGCAAATCAAATGCACAGCAGTTTCAGTTTTGCACAGTTCAGTCACAGTTCAGGACACTGGACGCAGCGTTACTCTCTTCTACTGTTTCCATTACTGTAGTACTCTGTAGTTGTGGGTGGTTCCAAGAGCTGCATGGGGGAAAAGCTTGACACGCACCTCTACGACAAAGATAAAGCCAGGGAAGCCTGCAGGACCCTGGACAAATCCGCTTTTTGATGGAGTTCAAGAAGTTCTTCTGAAGTGCAAAGCCAAAAATCTGAAGAAAGGAGCAGTGAAAAAGAAATTGAATATGAAGGTAAGCTAACATGGCTTATGCTAACGGAAGCTAATGTCTTTTGTGAAAAATCGCTTCTTACAACCACATTATGCTGTAAAATATTAAATTGTGTGTATGGTATGCTGTTTCATAGGGAACTCTCCTCCTCCTCTCATCCGTTCAACAGTTTACATTTGTACTGCTCTCACAACCCTGCACTACACAGTATTCTTTCACTCCGCACTCCTCTTACTGATGAGGATTGACTGTATTGTAGCCACAGCTGCCTTGGGGTAGGCGGACAGAAGCGCCATCAAACCCTCCGACCACAAACAACCGCTCACTCACTCACTCACTACATTCACCCATAGACTGTAAAATTAAGATTGGACTAATTGTGGCCTAGTTCTTCCTGGAACCGCTGGCTCCGGAAGTTCCTGTCTCCTATGGACTCTCCATGAAAAATGTTTTTGCTTGTGATTCTGACCTTCACGTGTTTGTCTTAACATGCAAAACATCGTCCTAATTTTATCCTGTCTAGGGTGACCAGATGTCCCAGTTTACCCGGGACAGTCCCAGTTTTTAGTCCTTTGTCCCACGTCCCATTAGATGTTTCCTAAACCATTGATTTGTTCCAGTTTTACTCGTAATCTGTCCCAATTGTCCCGGTTTTGGCCAGTGTAGTCCCCAAAATAGCATACTTCACTTGAAAATGAATGTCTTTGGCCCATGGGAGTATCAATTACCAAGTGTGAACCAATTCAAAATCTCAATTCAGGACGTGGATTGGTGCATGTCGTTGACAGTTTAACCATTCATCGTGGGTAAAGACAGTTTGGATTTGGAACCCCCTGCGGCCTATTCCCGAATATTGTCCCAGTTTTTTTTTGTTGGAAAATCTGGTCACCCTAATCCTGTCACTACTTCTATTTTTGTGTTTGCCTTATTCCAGTTAACAAATTTGAATCCAAAAACTGAAATTGCTAGCATGAGCGAGCTTCAGCTAGCCTGCCTATGCATTCACACAGGCGGTGGATGAAGTGTCTTGCCCAAGGACGCCAGGACTATCTGCACCTGCCCGCGGGATTCGAACCGCTATCTTCTCGGTTATTGGACGATACCCTCGCCTGAGCCAGTGTTTCCCCAATCACTGAAACGTGCAGAGAATGGCTATGTGAATTTAAAAGATCTGCTCACCTCAGAAATCACCGACAGTAGTTGCACAGAGATTTCATAAAATAACTCAAAGAATGGTTCAGTTTCATCTTAATGCATACTGCTTTGTGTCCTTGTTTCCTTCACTCGCCTTGTGTCAAGTGTAAGATTGAGAATGGGGGTGAATGATTCCTTGATTGCAAAGCGCTTACCGGAAAGAACAACCTGTGCTTTGAAATGTAAATGTACTTGAAATGTAAATAATTGATGTCAGTATTATACAACAGAGGTGTAACATTGATCTCTAAATATTTGTTCACCTGCAGTGTCGGGGGGAAGTATAACGCCTGAGCCCCGGGACAATCATCTAAATATGTATAAGCCATGAAAGCTTACAGAATCATCTTCACAAGAAAATAAGAGCTTTCGATATCTGTGAGCTGTCATCACTCAAGGACTGGAATACTGCAGTCCAGACACCACAGGGTCATCGCAAAGGACAAAAGAATCAAACAGTGAGGCTGGCTGTAAATCCGATCCACTGACACTGAGAAAGAAAGAAACTGGGTACAGACAGAAGGTATTTCATTAATTGTTTTATACTGAAATATTTCCATTGGTAAAAAATCTCAATATGTTGACAGGTGCTGTATGTGGAATAAAAATATATAAGAAATATTAAAATTGCACATTGATTGCCGGTTCAATGGCTGTAAACCTATGTCTGGATGCACCATCTTCTGCCTCTGGGTCAAAGCGAGCTGCCCTGACACTAACCTGACGCGAACAGACTGCTGGCCCCTGATTTGCCAGAGAAGAGTGAGGACAGCACTCCCTAAAACAGGCATGTCGTCCTTTCTTTCACATCCGATGGATAGCACTAGTATAGCCGCTCTTAGCAAAAACAAGATTTTCTTGATGATTGCAACAAATTGCCCAAACAACAATTAACACCATTTAGTGGCAACAAGAGAACGCTTTGACACACTGACATCACTACTCACTGTAAACGAAAGCACAGTGCAATTTGCTTTTAAAATATTCATGGTTGTAAATGTATTGGCAGCCTGTGTTTGCTGTGGGATATTGAGGTGGAGAAGGAGCAGCGTCTTAGCGTCACGAGAGGGGAATTCAACTGAAGGATTAGGAGTCAATCCTTAGGTGAGCTGTGCGCGCCGCCAGCAAATACACAGTCCCCTGTCCCACTCTGCAGCCACGGTACTGTGACGACTAAAAAGATGAGGGGCGGAGAATTAGATAGAATTTTTCTTTCCAAAGTGTTCTAGCACTAGGGAAACTCAGAAGTTTATAAATTGTTATAATACACATTGAATAAACTTTCCATTGCTTTTGCTAGCAATATTTTTATTTACGTGCGGCGCAAATTAGATTTGAGTTGAACTATTGCACTGAAGGTTACTCTTAACTCAGCAGATTATACTACATCTGATCAAAATGCTGAAATCTAAGTTCATTTATCAATCTTAAAGGGGAGAAGCTTGCATAATTGTGATTTATAAACCTTATAACATGCAGGTCTGAAACTCCATGCAATGGTAAATGTACAGAGGTCACCCAGGCGGTCCTGGGTGTGCTGCCGTCACAGATTCTCTGTAAGCTCTTGTAAGTCAATGTCTCCTATTTGAGTGGAGTCTGTTATCCTCATGTCGAGAGGAATTTCATCATTATAGGCTAAACCTCCAGCTCGGTACTCTGATACTTACGGTATGACAAGTTGCCATAGGATCAAATGCAATAATTGTATGTCTGTCACTAGGTGGGTTCAACACCTTTTGCAACAGTTTGCTAATCGTCAGACTCCGTCCCTGCCGTCCTATCACATAATGAGGTCTAATATCTAAAACAAACACACAAATGTCCAGATTATTTTGTGTACACTGATGGTACACTGAAGCCTCCTACGTCTTACCAATGCATGAGCTATAATCAATATATCAACAGCTTCACCACCCAATACTTACCCAACATAGATGCTACTTTGTCATTGATTATTTAGGTAATTATAATAATCAATCCATCAATACTAATTTGTAAAACACTTTCGCTAAAATATGTGTTATGATTAAATGAATTAATTAAATTAAGATGCAATACAATAAAAGCAATGTGAATCCAGTAATGTCAACCAGATGTCATAAAAGAAGTATCAGCTTTCCCAACGTGAATGGGAAGGGCTTTCCAGAGAATTGGGGCTTAATGGCTGAATGGTATTTACAGTGCCTCTCGAAAGTACTAATACACCTTGAACTTTTGCACATTTTGTCATGTTTTCAACCATAAACATGAAGATTTTATTTTTTACTGAAAGTTCACACACAAATAACAGACAACTGTGAAGTGAGAGCAAAATGATACATGATTCTGTTATTTTTCAAAAAATAGAAAACTGAAAAGTGGGGCGTGCATAAGTATTCATACAGCATGATCAATACTTTGTGGAACCCCCTTTTGCTGCAATAACAGCAGAAAGTCTTCTGGGGTTTGACTCTACAAGATTTGCACATGTAGAGACTGACATTTTAGCCCATTCCTCTTTACAAAACAACTCAAGCTTTGTCAAATCAGAAGGAGAGTGTTTATGAACAGCAGTTTTCAGGTCTTTCCACAGATTTTCAATAGGATTTAGGTCAGGACTTTGACTGGGCCATTCTAACACATTAATATGTTTGTTTTTAAACCATTCCATTGTAGATTTAGCTTTGTGTTTAGGGTCATTGTACTGCTGGAAGGTGAACCTCCGCGGGATTTCTTATGGCCTCCTTTCAATAATGGCTTTCTTCTTGCCACTCGTCCATGAAGGCCAGATTTGTGTAGAGTACGACTTATAGTTGTCCCATGTACAGATTCCCCCAGCTCAGCGGCAGTACGTCGCAGCTCCTCCAGAGTTATCTTGGGGCACTTGGTTGCATTTCTGTTGCTCTCCTTGTTCGGTCTGTTAGTTTAGGTGGACGGCCGTGTCTTGGTAAGTTCGCAGTGGTGCTATACTCTTTCCATTTCCAAATGATGGATTGAACAGTGCTCCGTGAGATGTTAAAATCTTGGGAAATCTTTGTATAACTTAAAGCTGCTTTAAACTTCTCCACAGCTTTATCCCTGACCTCTCTGGTGAGCTCCTTGGCCTTCATGATGTTGTTTAGTGACCAATACACTCCGACCATAGCTCTGAGGCCCTCACAGAACAGCTAGGATTATACTGAGAGTAGATTACACACAGGGGGCCTCTATTTAATGGTTAGGGCAAGGTGTGAAAAATAACAGAATCCTGTATCACTTTTCAGTAAAAAATTCAAAATAAAATCTTCATGTTTATGGTTGTAAACATGACAAAATGTGCAAAAGTTCATGGTGTATTTGTACTTTCGAGAGGCACTGTATATATGCATCCTATTGGAACCACCAGCAAATCTGTGTTTGGGAGCATAGGATCCGGTCTGGACAGTACGGCACCAACAGGTCTCCAATACCATTTAAGGCTTGTGGTTATGTGGCTTTTTTTTTTCATTGAGGCACATTTGATATTTAATTTCTCATGTTCTATCATAAATAAAGTAATAGTACTTTTAATTTACAACGTGCTGAATGACTGCATGAAACAATCTCATATCAACATCAAAGGAGATATCCATTGTTGTGTTATCCAATTATAGTAAATCCTTCGATGATTCAGTCATGGGGCAGCAGGGCCAAACCCTGTGCACTAATGAAATAAAACAAATCCCCAGTGGAGAAGGAGGAATCCGGACCTGTAAAAAAAAACAGCTTCCCTGAAGGTACAAGCAGCGCAGTGGCAGCATACTGAGGAGCACTGTCAGAGGGAGAGAAGAGCCAGCCACACTGTGCTCAGAATCACAGGCTGTGACAAAAGTTTACACTTCAGCAAGACAGCCGAGAGCAGCACACAGCAGCAGTGATGCCCAGGGATATCTGTAATCCAGCAGAGGCTCTGGAGGCTGCTGCTCAACCAGCATGAGCCCAATACTTCTGTGAAGACACAGAGGGATGTGAGCGGCTTCTGGCCACGAGGAACACTACAGTGTATTCATTCACTCACATTAAGCACGCAGGCCGTTTGTCTTGTAAACAATTTCATCATGTTGTTGTCAGCAGGCCGTTTCCACAATGACCTCACAGCACGTGGGTCCCCTCTGCTCCTGAAAGCTTTCACTTTGAGCATTAAGGCATCTATTAAAGACAGATGTTTAGGTGCAAAATCAAGTGCATCATAAAGTCCTTGTAGACTGATATACACCGTTTCTGAGGTTTAAGTTGTGTCAGTTTGTTTTCTGCTTTTCATTTAAAATGATCAATGGCTCGCCCTAAATCGCTGCAGGACTGCCAAAGTGACTTGTGTTCAGACTGCCCCCTAGAGGCGGCACAACATCATTGCACTCAGCGTCCCGGTATTTGAAGGTGCACCATGAATAAGCGGTGATGTGATAGGGCAGAAGTTTGTTTTGTGAAATTAGCTGTTAACTGTGAGCCATCTGACTTCCATCATGCAGAGACTGACTGTTCCTGTCACTGCTGACCTGCTCCACTGATAAACTCCTCTGTTCATCTGCTGAGCCCTGCGGCATATAATACCTGTTACTGTTATGAGCTGAGCTGTAGATTTCAGTTTGACCGAGCGCTGCATTTATGAAGTGACAGCAAATTAAACACTTCAGCGTGGATCTAATCTATATGGAAGCTACAGAAAAACTTCAATAAAATATCCAGGCCTTTCACAGAGCGAGGAAAATATAACACAGCATCACCAACCTGTTAAAAGAGTTTAATAAAACTCATAATTGTCCGAAACATATCATCGCATTATCGGCCCATGTTTCTGTTGCTTTGTCATATTTGTTTGGTGCCAGAGGGGTCGTCAACAGCACGTTCATAAAACTTTTCTCATTTTCTAATAAGGCACAGGTGAATTTGTCCTGAGGCTCGCCTCTGAAGCCCTCTAAAGCCAGTGTGAAGCCGGTCTGCTGTGCGCATTAGCACCTGTATTATCTGAATATTAATGCATAATATATTTCATGATAGCAGCGGCTATGAATAGCAAAACGAATCAAGCAATTCCACAGTAATGCCAGTGCAATTTCAATAAGTTATAGCCCTTCGTAGATATTAGTGCTGCCTTTTGCAGATTGCACTTGTGTGTATTGTGTATTGTGAGTCCACTCTGCATTTAAATGACCTCCATTTATTATAGAGCTGACATAAAAAAGTCAACTCAATTACCCACAACCAACTGGGCTGCACATATTAATTGCTTATGCTTAAGGTTTGTTATAGCAAATGGGCAATTGTATCTATGAAAGTTTTAGGGGGGAAAGAGCAGCGCTGGCTCTCCTGCGATACTGTAGCATATTCTATAATTAGCACTGAAGCTGCAGCAGGTTTTACAGCAGGAGCCATTACTGTGAACGTACTTCACACATATCTCTGCTTTGACAAGAACGTTTAGGGCATGTAAGTCATGTGACATCAACAATCCTTCAACGGTGTCTGTTTCAATAACAAATGAATGACATTAAGAAAGCTACAAAGTGGAAGAAGAATCGAGCACTTAATACACATTTTTACACAGCCTAAGAAGCACAAGAATCCATTTTCAGATTACACGCTCAGGGCACGTGGGAAAGAGGAGCCTTTCTGAATTTGTATTTTTCAGAGAGCCACTTGTTCATCAGCTATTGTTGGGTAAACAGTGCCATCTGGTGGATAAGAAAAGCATTGACTTCAACCGGTTGAAAGTTCAAAAGAATGAGACACAGAACATACCGAGGGTTGTTCGGGGGAAGGCGGGGGTTTGACAATATTGCAGAAACAAACATCTCCGTTCCACGAGACATGGTATGGTGTCACGGGGTCACAAGTAAAGAAATGTATAACATAGATGAACAATATAGCGGGACAACAGCAGGTGTGTGTTGTGCTGGGTGAAGAGGATGACGCGTGGGGAACAAGATGGCTATTGTTACTTTGTACTTCAGACCGTAAACTTGTGACAAAGGAACAGCCCCTGAAGCTCGTGTTTCCCTCCAGTGGGTCATAGCGTCACCTCGGATAACTTATAAGGCAAAGCGCCTCAAACACAGTTCGTACATGAGTGCAATTCAACGTGCGTCACAGACAGAACACGAATGAGGAATTAGTTATAAAAAAAAAAAAAAAAACACTTATAATGACTAAATGACTACATGAAAATGTTTGTTGTGGTCCAAGCTCATTCCTAACTTTTCTAACATAATCTGAAGCGTCCCAATCTTCAAAGGGACGAGTTTATAGGCACATTTCACAACTGTCACAGAAATGCCAAAAAAAACTAAAGCCCGTAAATTCATGAAATTGACAATGCAATTAGGTGCACAGTGTTTTTACCACAAATATCTGAGTTTACAATACACTAAAGGAGAACAAAAACAAGTCTGTTCCATACAGGAAAAAAAAAAAAATCCTGTATAGTGCCTAATAGTGCATTCATTAGTTTAGTCTTCAGCCAACAATTAAAAACAGTGATACTTCTATGTCTTTTATGTCCTGTAAGATTTGGAAGATTCAACTAATGTTTTAAAACAGTTTGATTCTAAGGCTATGTGGCTACAACCATGTTTTGTGATTTCGTAGGTGTCGTTAGTCTGTGCCAGTGATTTACAAACGTGGATGGTGCCCCCTGGTGGCTCACTTTTTTATTTTATTTTTTTATTTTTTTTAATCGTTTTCTACGAGTACAAATTATTTACCCAACAGCAAGACTCTAATTTACAAAAACACTTTATGAAGTAGATGCTGTTTTTGATCTAGTGAACCAGACACAGTGGATATAATGCGTGGTGGTAAACAAGTGTTGCTGTTATGTTGAGTGGTGTTTTATGAACTGAATGCCCAGCCCAGAAGTCATGACCTAAATTAAAAATCTGGCCTCCGTCTGTGAATATCAAATAAGCCTGCCCTACAGCAATCTCAATCCAAGTTGTAGGTCTGTAATAATTCCCATTTAATGCCCCTGATGCAAAAAGGTAAGATTTTCCAGATTTCATAAAAGAGAACAGCATAACTAGAGGAGTATAAAGTATAGTTAAACTTTTGAACAGGCTGTATGTTCTGACCGCAGGCAAATGTTCTCATCCCCGGTGTCTGTTTCACCGCAGAACAGAGGCACCTGACTCTGAAAGCTTAGAGGTGCAGCTCCGCTCTCTCCTCTGCTGACAGGGGGATACTGCTAATTACTGCCAGGGCGCCTAATTAACGTCAAACCTGCTGCCCAGAGGAAACAAGTCTGTTAGCTCAGCACGGGGTAAAAGCACAGAATGGACTCAAAGAATTACAAGTTTCACCTAAGAAAGTTCAATCGTTCGTTATGTGAGCCATCGGGAGAAACTATAGACAGGGAGAGTCATTTATTCACTTCGTTTGTTCTGTTTGTACATCGGTGTGATTGTACCTTTTCCAAAGTGCATGTGCACATTAAAAGATCGACATATCTAGTCGTTAGAAGGAAATCCGGTGAAACCAAATAGGAAAAGTAGACTCAAAACAAAACAAGTAAAAACAGTAGATACAAATAAAATGCAATACAAATGTAAATGCAATTGAATTAAAACATGGGTGCCCCTTCACAACAAGTCAGCAATACTGAGGGGCTTCAACATGCAACGCCCAGAAAGCAAGTATAAAATGTTAAAATCAATGTGAACTTTTACTGGAAACTAATGAAGACTAAAATGAGGGCGATGTGGACTGTTGTGGCTGCACCTGTAGTAAGCGTGGCAGCATTTATTTCAACCGTTTGAAGTCGATAGAGAGCAGTGTGAAAATTAGATTACTTTTTAAGTTAACAGTGCATTGTATCAGAATTACAATTGCAATAGATGAGATTAGATTAGAATGACTTTATCAAGGAACTTTTTGTAATATTTTGACGGCTGAAAATGTGTGATTTGTCATAAAATGCCAGGAATTTAGAAAATAACATTGAAAACCACAAAGTCTGGCTAGAAATACAGCCATTATTTTGAGTTTATCTCGTCTAAAGCAAAGAATATTGCGGTTTATTGTCCGTGCTGTTGGAAACAAAACGTCCTCGACTTCACAGAATGAAGACTTGATCTTTTTTTTTTTAATGAAAGTAACTAGCAGCAATCAGGTTACTTTTTAAATAAAGTAATCAAAGAAGTAACATTTAGGCTACTCTTAAAAAGGAGTAATAGTTGGATGACTTTATGGAGTTATCAAACAACACTGGTTGAGAGTGGTCTTAAAATAAATAAACAGAGTTACACATTTTCCTATATTTTGATCAGATCAGATGACAAAGCACAGTTTCAGAACAATACAAAAATATAAAAATACAAGTCCATGAGTCCAATGAGCTCCTTTTACAAATCCAAAATGAGAGAGCTGGTCTACACTTGGAGATGCCTGGTGTAAAGAAAGATGTGCATAAATAAACCTACTTTGTTAATGATGTTAGATGCAGCAGGATTCGTGCTTCAGTCTGTTGTTAGTGTTTATGTAAATGATAGTAATGCGTCATTGGTTTTAGCTTAATCACACAAAATAATGTTGTTATACCATGGAGATATCCATTAAAGTAATAGTCTGTGAGATTAAAGTAAACAATCAGGTTCCTCCCTTCGTGATTGAACCAGAAAGCCACTCCAGAGAGAAAAAAGAGAAAAAAGCAAAAGCAAATGACCAAGCTCCCCTCCCTCCTCGCTGGACCTGACCGGCTGATCCTCTGATCGGTCAAAATTATGGCACCGGGGATTCTGATTAGTGCCTGAGTTCAGCAAAGTATAGGCCCAGGCACTTAGTATATTTAAGTGCCTGGGCCTATACTTAAATAGGCTTAAATACATTTCATTTCATTTCATTTGTAAAACATTTAAACTTACGGTCTGACACTTAAAAAAAAATCTGCTGCTCATTTGCTTCTTACAATAGGTGCATAAGAGAAGCTGTGATATAAAACTTGAAATATCTCTGCATACTGTTGAACTTGCAAAAAAAGTGAGAATTTATGTGCAGCATTTCAGCAACCAGGCCTTCCTCAGGCAAATCAGGCAAAACCATTTGCCTAAGCAAGGCTTAGTTACCAAAACATTGCACTTGTAAATAGAAAACGTAACACATTCCTTATGTATTGACAATGTATTAATAAGCATTAGTAATGTACATAAATTGTACATAAATTAATAAGCTGCTCATTACACTATTATACATTACCATAGAAGGCCATTAATAATATTCAAATAAAGATATCAAAAAGCTTCTTATTATATATATATCAACTACCAGGTGATGAATAATATGCTTATTCACGGCCTACCCTTCTTTGCTTCTTGCCTTGTTTACGTGCCAAGTATCTTGCCCAGGGTGGTGGGTTATGGACCCCTGTTGATAAGCTTGTAGCTTTTTGGGTGTCCATTTTCACGATGTAGCATTACTTGATGGTTTATAAGTTGAATGTCCTGATTGTATGCGCGAAATTGTGAAATAAACTAAACTAAACTAAACCCTAATCCCAGCCTTATTCCTAACCTTAAAGGTGCACTACGCAACTTTTTATATAAAAATAAAAATAAAAGAAGCCACCCCACCCAGTGGCTGTATGGATGGTTAGCTTAGCGCCTTTGCTGTCCATTCCGGTGACTCGATGCTTCAGGGTCCATTTTATTTCAGGTCTTTTTTTAGGATTTCTTGTGGGTTTTCAGAATGCAATGTCTACGTAACCATGGATACGGTTCAATCAGCAGTAAAAACCTAAAAAACAATTGATCCGGGAGCGTCCTACAGGCCATCGGGATGCTAAGTAAAGGCGCTATGCTAACCTCTGCAAGGCCAAATATGAGTTGATATCAGCTTTTCTTTTCTTTTTTCTTACATAAAAAGTTGCATTGTGCACCTTTAAATGCATTGTGCATACTTTAAATGAGAAACAACGATCATTTGTTGGCGAGGTCGTGCGACGTATTGTAAAAACATCGCTGCTGGAAGTTATCATGACAGTAAATGAAGTTACCGTGACAACGATGGGTGCTCAATCTCCGTATTGCACTTTTTCTTTTTCCTCGAGACGAACTCATAAACCTCGGCAGAGCGATGTGCACCTGCGTCTGAACATACCATCACTGACCAGCTAACAGGTTATATATTGTTTAACACTCCGGCTTAAATAGACGTACATAGGTCTTTGCTCTGAGGCCCAACATATTGTTTAAAACACGCTCCAGTTTCTTTTTTTCCTGTCCTTCAGACGGAGCACAAATGTTGTTGAAATCACATGTTATGCCATCATCGCACTGCTTCAATGGAGAGAAGGAAATTACCTTTATATAATGACGGGGACAGTCAACATAAGGAAGCTGTTTTAAAATCTTTTGCATGACTCAGTGACCGGCGATTCTTCTGGGTCGTGTCCCACTTCAGAGATTTCCAGAGGGACGCGATTGCACATTTTACAATAGGGTTTCTCAGACCTGTGCACCTGTTGGAACCCGGGGAGAACATGTGAACTCACTCACACACACACACACACACACACGCACACACACACACACACACACACACACACACACACACACACACACACACACACACACACACATCCTTGTAACTCTATCTTAGTGAGGACACTCATAGACATAATGTATTACGCAGACCTTAACCCTGCACCCTAAACTAGTAACCCTAACCTTAATCCTAACCCTAATCTAAACCCAATTCTAACCCTAACCCTAAAACCACATCTTGACCCTCATTAACATGCACTGTCCTGACCAAATAAATCAATACATTAACAAATTAAACAGTCCTTCAAATAAGTGAGGACCACCCAAAATGTCCTCACTTTCCAAAAATGTCCTCACTCTGTTGGTTAAAAACTCAAACTGGTCCTCACAATGTCGTAATTACAAGAACATACACGCACACACACACACCTCCGATATTCAAACTCTGACCTTATTACAGAGAGCTGATAGATTACCCTCAAACTCAAGAACATGATCTAAATATGCACCGATATCAGTGGACAAACTTTGCAAATCAATAATGTAGGGAAGAAAGTGCCCCTTGTTTTGCAGTGTCCCTGTCAGCTGCTGTCTACACGCGTTTTCTCACTGATTTTTGGCAACCAGCTATTTATTTATTTATTTTTTTTGTGAGGAGGGTGTGGAGCCAGTCTATCATATCGACGCCGTCTGCTTTGCCAGCATAGTTTTGTAAAAGACAGAATGTTGGTCAACCCTCAGTCACAAGCTGTCCGTAGCTGCAAAGGGACACAGCCATTTTGTTTTGTCTACTTTGCTGGAATTTGTTTGTTTAGAGCTTTTGAAATGATCGGACGATTGCTTTGGCTGGTAAGGATTTAACACAGGAAAAAAAGGAACCTGCATAATCATAATGAGTGTCACTGCTCTAACTCGTAACACATTTTCACAATCTGTGAGAAACTTCAACAAAGAGGACTTTATGAGTGACATCTTGGCTCTGTCATTTGTATTTGTGGCTCTCATTGGCTCCAAATCTACTCCAACATGAAATAAGTGTCTAATCCCTGACTCTGGGTTGAAACGCGTTGGCTGAATTAACACCTTCTTGAGTGACAGGGCAGGATTTTAGAAGCAGTTGTGGTGAATAGCACTGGGCTCATTCGACACATTAGGACATGGAGGAAAATACTTAATTTTAACATTTTTAATCTCCTTATAGTCCCTTTAAGCCTCCATGTCTCATCTGCTTCCCAGCTGTGCTGCTTCTATCCACAGCTTCATTCTTTGCTGGTCTCTCATTCCATCACCAGGGTCCAGGCTTCGGGGAAGACACCCCTAACTCTAACCTACACATCCATACGAACAATAATCCATATATCGACGTCTACTGCCGGAGTCTCATCGCCAAAAATATTTATGTAGATAAATCTTTCTAATCGCTGCTTTTGTCTCTGTTTGATTCTGTCCAGATTTAAATAGGTTTGTGTTGGTTAAATGGGGCTGAGCATTTCCAATACCCTTAAAGTATATTGTAAACGCATGCATATATAGCTACACACATACGTCTAACAATACTGTACATGAACGTATAGGTTCCCACCCCTGTAAGTGTCATAATTGTGACGAAATTAGATGTTGGGAATGCATTAGGGAAGTTAGAATAGACCACATTAACTATAGGCCTATTGCTGGGTTTCAGGTGGCATCACAGCATTCTAAAGGCCCACATTCATTAATGAGGCGGGGGGGCAGGTAAAATTATTTAGTTTTTGCGGAGATTTGTGGTGTTGTGCAGAGAGATCGTGGACCCAGTCAGTGATATTAAAGGTATATTTTTGTAATTCACACGTTTTCTATTTAGATATTACTCGTGAAAGTGTAATGCAATTTTTTTTTAAACTAGCTCCTGCCCCTCAGCTGGTAGCATGACATCATCACATTCTGAAAACAACCAATTTAATATTTTCCCTTTCCATTATTTACAACAACAGTCTACTTTAAAATTGTTCTGTGAGCGATTGCTGTATTATTGTTGAATTATGACACACATCTGTTCCCCACTTCTATATCAGGCACACATCAGTCACAACATTTGCCTAACGAGCAGCGTGTCCACGCTCCGCTAACGTGACTTTCAACAGTGCGTTTTTTCAGCGTCCCGAGAACAAAGGCCCCGCGATACAAATCTAACCTTTTTCCGAACACGTGCAACAGTTGAGAGAAACAACACTGTCTCGAGCGCACAAACCAGCTGAGCGAGGACGAGGAGGCGCGGGCACAGCGGCGGCCCCCATTGGGTGTTCCCATGACGACGGGGGCGGGAGAAAGCCAGGGATTGGTGCACGAGGAGCTGGTTTGGTTATAAATGGTTTGTCAGCAGCGGCGGCGAGCGTCCTCCGCTTCTGGTCTGCCTCGGCTTTAAAATGCGCCCGTCTTTGTGCGCTGTTTGTTTAGCCTCGCCGGACAGAGACAATATTTGTGTGTGTGTGTGTGTGTGTGTGTGTGATCTGGGTGTGAACTGGGCACCGTCTTCGTTTGTGTGTGTGTGCGTGTTTTTCCGTGTGCATCCCTGCATCATCACCTCTGCTGCTGCATCTCTTGGATTTATCTGATGTGAGTGTGACAGCCCGCAGCCAGTGAGACCTGCTCCAGCGTGGGGGACTTCTGTTCATCTGTAAGTTAATTTCCCGTCTCATTAAAAGACCACTACCCGAGGGGTCAGGTGGCAGTGAAGTAATGGCCAGTTAGGACTAATGGGTTGGATGTGCTGTTTGAGCTGCCCTCACAATATTCTCCATTTGATTTGCATTACATGTTTCATAGACAGTCTCCTGCTCATTCTTTTTTTTTCTTTTTTTTTTATGACAGTCCTTGGATGAACAGGAAAAGTGCATCAGGAAGGGAATCGGCAATACATCAATATGCATGCTATGGCAAGTTTGGAGGTAGATAGTGATTTCTGATGTGTTTTAATTAAGATAAAGTTTGCCGTGCACATATTGCCGAACATATCCAAAAAAATATCCGAGAATCTTGAAATTTGAGAGAAGACCTGCAAAACTTCTCATATCAGAACAGTTTGTACAGGTCTAATGCAGGTGTACCGTTTCACGTGTAATAAGACCTCAATGACACAGGACATGTAGTTCTCTGCTGCTTTTCCCTTTGTGATTTATCCAACACACGCACTATGATTTCGATTTGTTTGTGAATGAGTTCACAGCTCCTCTTTACCCATTCATGTAACAGCCTTGCCTGTTTAAGTGCCTTTGCCTCAGTCCTCGCATGTGCACTGACACCAGGATGTAGTTATGTCACAAATACACACAAATCTATCTGTGGCCACTGTACACAGCGCTGTGTACACACAGTGCTGCTGTGCTGGCGGCTAAACAGGTTCCCCTTTCCATTTGAAGTCATGCATCTAGAGTCATGCAGCTCAAAGTTCAGAGTCACGCAAATACGTTGGGTTGAATGGTGGTTTGATGCATGAAAAACACGGAATGGCACGGAATGGAATGTAGAATAAAGCATTTATTTCATTATTAGTGAAAAATATTTCCTCGTCTCCCCTGAGACCCGACTCTTCACTGGGAGTGGGACAATACCAGCTCTTCTCCATGTCGATGCTGCTTCTTTGTATTTATTAAACATAAGGTCTAAATCCTTGCCTGGCCATCCATCCACTCCGGCTTTTTGTATCTGTTCAAAAGTAGGACCGTGTGGAACTTTCCCATTGAACTTCCCCACTGCCAAATAAATCTTGAAAGGTTTTATATATGGATCCAATTACAGACCGCGTTGTCATGACTGGAAGATGGATTTAACCAAAAGTAAAACATTTTCTTAAATGTATAGGCAAGGCAAGTTTATTTGTAGAGCACAATTAATACACAAGGCAATTCAAAGTGCTTCACAGTTGCAAAACGGATCAAATCAATCAATAAAACATCAACATAAAGTTAATCAATTACAGTAAAAGGCAAGAGTGCAGATAAAATACTTTCAGGTTACATTTGCTCGGGTAAAAAGAGCTGTTTTCAGCCTGGATTTGAACATTGTCAGAGTTGAGGCCTGTCTCACATCCTCATGAAGACTGTTCCAGATTTTAGCTGCATGAAACTGAAACGCAGCCTCACCGTGTTTATTATTGACTCTGGGAACCACCAGGGGACCCCTCCCTGAAGCTCTCAGGGCCCGAGATGGTTCATACGGCTCTAACATGTCAGAGATGTGCTTTGGTGCTAAACCATGAAAAGACTTGTACACAAGCAGAGCTGTTTTAAATTCTATTCTCTGAGTGACAGGAAGCCAGTGCAGAGACCGGAGCACTGGACTAATATGGTCGTATTTCCTGGACTCGAGCAGCAGCGTTCTGGATGTTCTGCAGCTCTAACAGCTCGGTTAGAAAGGCCAGTGAGCAGCCGTTACAGTAGTCTAACCTGCTGGAGACAAATGCATGGATGAGTGTCTCTAAGTCTGGTTTTGACACTATTCCTCTGATCTTAGCATAGTTTTTCTGATGTACTTAACAAGACTGTGCATGTGTAGATGTCGATGCTTCATCTGCTCTAAGAGTATTTTTTTCTTGTTGCCATCTCTTGAAAGTTTTTTTTCGTCCTGTTCCAAACGGAAACAGCCGTTTGTGTTGACTTTTACGTTTAAAATCTGAACCGCGTTGCTAATGACTCGTATCTTTCGTTTTTTGTTGCAAAAACGATGTAGAACGTCGCATTAGGTCGTCTTCAGATACTTTAATGTCAATGTCTAGCTGAGCATTAGGAGCACGTTGTCACTGACATGTTTGTTGTTTTGTGTTTGTTACAGTTCAGGGCTCGTGACGTATGGGACAGTTTGCACACTGTGTATACACCTTGAACGTGTGGTTTTAAAAGAACTCATGATTGGCTGTGGCTGATTTGTCACACTCCTGTTATTACTACATTTCAAAAACTATGCAAATAAAACTAAATAATGTGCCTTTATCAGAATCGTTTTTATTGTCAACAGGTTCAGAAACTAGTGCAGACGTGCAACATAAAACACATAACACAGAATTTAGCTTAAAGGGGCATGCATTAAGAATATTAAAACACATGAGATCAAATATACAAAATTAAATATGGTGAGATGACAACAATTTGACATAGAACAACAGCAGGATTGTATTTACAGATGTGTAGGTGTATAAGTGTTATAAAGTGATATCAGCGGATCTAAGTGTGGACACACCGCACAGTGCAACAGGGCAGAAACATCCATGAGTTCGTAAGTTCGTAACTAAGCTACAGAGACTTGTTATTGTTCATGAGTCTGATGGCGGAGGGGAAAAAACTGTTCAAGTGGCGGGATTTATGGGTCTGGATAGACCGTAGCCTCCTGCCTGAGGGGAGAGGGGTGAATAGTCCGTGTCCAGGGTGAGAAGGGTCAGCTGTGATCCGACCCACACGCCTCCGGGTCCTGGAGGTGAACAGGTCTTGGAGAGATGGGAGCTCAGAGCCAATCACCTTCTCAGCAGGATGTTTTATGCATCCTCTCACCAATCATTCATTTTCATTTCATTTTTTATTTCAAGCAAATGGTGTGCCAAGAACCAAACAGAGAGGATGGGCTACACAGTAATAATCACTTAAAGACTGATATGGAGTGGGGAGTAGGGCTGGGCGATATATCGATATTTAAGATATATCGATATATTTTTTTATGAGATCGCATATATCGATATAGTTCGAATTTGCACTGTAATACTTATTTTATAGGCTATTTTTAAATGTGCACCTTCAGGAGCTTTGTTATACAGTGTTTATGTTTACATTTTATAGTGAGTTTTCAATAAAACGACTCTTATTTGGCTTTGACTTAACATTTCATTTCACAGCTCTCACTTTGCGGAAAAAATAGCGGGATATATATCGTATATATTGATATTCAACCTAAATATATCGGGATATGACTTTTGGTCCATATCGCCCGGCCCTAGTGGGGAGAAGTTTTTTTGAACCCCACCTCGATCTAGAATGAATACAAACAAAATGTGTACTAAAATGAGCCCTAATCACACTTGCGTTCAGACAGGTTGAGCCCCATCTGTCGACGTTTGGGAGTAAAAGGCGCGTGAACTATTTTGGAAGATCTGGGACCTGAGATTATATAATAATATTTCCAGTAAGTGTTTTTGACCCATTCGCCCAATCGATCACATCGGTCCAAAAGTGTTCCCGTAAACCACTGCTTTACAAATCAGGCGGTCCCAGTGGATGGACAGTGCAGATCGTTGGAAGCACGGATAGGACCACCGACCTTCAGATTAGTGGGTGAAGGCTTTAGATCCTGGCAAGTCTAGAGAGATGGGAGAGAAGTGTTTTTGACTTGAGCACCAGTGTCATTTTGTAGCTTCTCCTTTTTCCGCGGCCTCACTCTGACTCTGACTCTGACTCTGCACAAACAAACCTGCTGCACATAATTCACAGGCACGAGGTCAAGAGTAAACACAGCGGCGAATATAATCTTTTTCAGCTTCTCTCACAACTGGGACAAGTGGATCGGTGTCTGTCTAATGTTTCTCTGTGGCAGCCAAACCAAGCAGGATGGGTTTAGATTTGCGAAAGGTCCCATGTTCTGTTTAATCCACGGCTTTTCACACATACATGCGTTTTACTGTTGACAAAAGTAGGTAAAAGATACGGCCTAATGAATGGATGAATGTGCGGTTGAAATTATGTTAGTGGGTCCCGCCTTGTATATGTGCAAATACCTAAATTCATCCTCTGCTGTCCCATGTGGGAAGTAAAGTAGTGTTAAATAAAGCTTGAAAAAAAAAAAAACAGTCCTGACTTTAAAATCCAGTGATGAAACCACTTTGTGACATCAGGACTGGATTTGCAGGATTGCTCCAACAGGCATAGATGAAACAATAAACAAATCCAGGTATGTTTTCGTGTCACTGTTGGTTAAAAGCTTCTCTTTTTTTTTTTAAGAGTTGCTTGGGGTGTTATAAATCTTAGAATCTAATATAATATATTATGGAATAAAGCAATTTCATTGTACAATTGTATAATGACAATAACATTCTTCTTCTTCTCCTCTTCCTCTTTTTCATCCTCCTCCTCCTTCTTCTCCTTCTCCTCCTTGTTCTCCTTATTCTCCTCCTTCTCTTCCTCCTCTTCCTCCTCCTTCTTCTTCTTCTTCTTCTTCTCCTCCTGCTCCTTCTTTTCCTCCTTCTGACTGGAAAAGCATCATTGTGTCAGAATTTCATTTGTTCAATCACAAAAAGGGTTAAAGGGGTAATACTATGCTACATCGACTTCTTGGACCTTTATGTTACAATGTTTTCTTCTCAAAATCATACCCGGAGTCGTATTTCGAGCCACTAAGCGCATCTTTGGGCAATCTTTGGATCTTCCCCAGAGGCTACTCGTAGCATCGTAGCTCCCAAAAAGCTCCTCCTGAGGTCCTACGAGTCCTCACCTCTCGATCTCCTGCTAAACTTTATCCTTTGATCGCGAAGTAAAAACACACTGTTGTTTTTCTTTCTCTTTATTGAAACAGCTGCGCAGCAAAGGGGAGCAAGAGGAGGTGAGGGAGGAGGATTGGTTGGTGAAACTACAGGATATTTTTGTTTTGCTGTTTTAGATCAAGCATTTTCTAACCAACAAAGTGTAGGACAGTGATACAGATGTGTTTTACATTATTACCAAATACCTGCAAAAAGTATAATAGTTCCCGCCTTTTAAAACAAATATTTGGTGTTTAAGTCCTCGTTTTGGGCTTAAATGCATTCAAAAGGAATTATGTTAACAAGAATCTAATATATTGTGTCATCATTATGCTTTTTACCCCCACCGAAACTGAGCACATTTTCTCCATTACATTTTTTTTTTTTTTGTTGCATTGTTGCCACATTTCTGTCAAATAATTTTTTTCTGTTCTCCGGCACGTTTTTGTTGCTTTTTTGTTTCGTTGTTGTTGCTCTTTTGTGGCTTTTTTGTGTATCGATTCTTTGCTTTTTCATCACTTTTTACTCATATTTTTGTCAGTTGTTTATTGTGTTTTTGTCACTTTTTTGTTGTATTTCCATCGTTGTTTTCATCGCTATTTTGACACTTTGTTCAAGGAGCTTTTAGGCAATGTCAAACTGGAGAAAATGTGCTAGTTAACTTCAGTTAACTTTACAACCAATCTAAAATAATTCTTTGGGGGAAAATCATCAATGAAAGTAAACTTTTGTGTGTCTGACTTGAGCTTTTGTCTGAAAGCCCCCGCAGAGACGGTCTCACATCGCGCTGCGACATTACAATCAAGTTTTTCCACCAGTTAGCGCTTGTAGCCTGTGAGAATAGTTATTAGGCTAATTCAGTGTCCATGGTAGCAATCTATTGCTGCAGCTGGCGCTCAATAGTAGTATTTACATAAGAGGCTTATTATTTTGTCTTGATTCAGCACGCAGCTCGAGGCACACTCCTCTTTGATAACATGGAGATAGGCTCTATTTAATAAAAGCACAGCTCTGACCCGCACAGCTCTGACCCGCGGGTCCAAATGAGCAAACACATTGGGAAAGGCCCATATTTGATGTGCAGATTCTCAGTTTCAGATGAGAGCAGGGATCAACACGGAGGTTCTTTGTTTTTGAAAGAAATACCCAGAAAGAAAGAAATCAGATTATAACATTTAAATAATGAAATAAAATAATTAAAACTAATAAAAACAGGTCAAAACATCTTCTTTCTTTTTGCTCCTTTGCAGTGATCTATTGAGCACGAGTTATTGCCATGACCCGAGACTCCCTTCGGCTCCCTCTCCAGGGGATTAGGATAGAAGTGCTGTATTGCTCCTTTATATGAGCAAACAACTTTAATTTGACATTTCTTTGGGCATTTATTGAGTGACGGAGCAATCCAACGCTGTCTTTGGGTAACTCCGTGGCTTTTCATTTGTTTTATGGAGGGAAACCAACTAATGGTGGTTTTCCAAAAGTAGTACTTTTGAAATGGTGGAGTGTGGGGCACACTACTCTGGCGAGGCGAAAACAACAGATTACAAAATTAACAGCATGTACTGCTTATTGAATGTGGTTTGTAAACAGAATAGTCGACTGTGTCTTTAAATGGTTTGTTTACTCCGAAACGAGTCATACTCCAGGCATTGTCTGACGTGCACAAAATCTGTCCAGTTATGGCGGATTTCCGTTGGAGGCACGAAACCAAGACAGAGAGGTTTGGAGGTGTTTCCAAAGCCTAAACTGATTCGATCTTTACATCGGGGCGGGACTGGCCATCGGGCCGACGCACTTTTGAGACGGTCAGACCAGATGCGAGAACTGGCCCGTATTGCACCACAAACGACCCACAATAGAACCATTAATGACCGCTTAGATGTTATTTAGGCTGTAATTACATGCACCCTACACTTGTTCTCTCTGGCGCCTTTTTATATCCCCCTGTTGGCTCCCAAATATTACCTTAGCAGTGGGGCCAGTTACTTGGATATAGGCCTGTGTTAGTCCGGTATAGGGCCAGTATTCACAAAAGAAAACCTAGGCCGATATTTTTTTCCAAGTGGTTTTCTTAAAACCTGGTTTGCTAGGAGCAAAATACAATATGCCTAATGGTGAAATTTGGCATTGCTAACCAAGTGATCACTGAATCGGTTTTAATAATTAGCAGTAATTCTTTATTGGGCTATAAAAACAAAGCTACCTTATTAGCAATGGCCATTTTCAGTTGGGTGCTCACTTTGTGAATTAAAATGACAAATGACTTTAGAAAGCTGCCCCTATAGACAGCTCAACACTTATCACCAGATTATGACTAGAGCAAGAATTAATCCACACTTTTAAAGGCAATAGGCTTTTCTGACATAAAAGCAGTTTTGACACTTGTTCATCGAGTTGAATCACCTCATGAATAGGCATCGGAGACACTGATGAGATTCTGAAAGGTCAGCTTTTTTAGAGCAATATTCAGCTATACAGACAGTTATTTCAGTAATAAAACCCAATGTCAGCTTTTTCCAAAAAATGACTTATTCCTATACCGTATACATATGAGCAACAGCCTCCGCCTCCATATGGCACATCCCCTGCCTGGCACTCAGAAACTCTAAATAAAGACGTAAAAGCTGCACAGTGTTTCAGCGAAATGCCTCCCCCTTTCACACCCGCTAAGCATCACAAGTGCTTCACAGGTGGGTGGGCAGCCACTCACAGCTCAACTATATGGTTAAAATTATCCGGTCAATCTGTGGCGGTGTGTTGTAAGGTGTTGGGGACATGAGTGTTGATGGTCTATCTGTTAGCTGCTTAGAAAACTCTCATGGTGATAATGGCAGAGCCTTGATGTATTGTAGAGCGTATAGTAGCAGCTGTGATGGCCTATCTGAAGCTGAATACTGGTAGGCTTCTTATAAAACATGTGTGCTGCAAACTCTGAGTCACCAAGGCTGCTCATGTCAAGAAAATGTCCATGTATAATGATGGATGTTTTCATTACTATAGGCCTATAGGTCACCGAGAAGGTCATTTCTGCTTTTCGACATTATTATTTGTTCAACTGTGCAATCCCCCTGATCCAATTAATGTGTAGCTCCACGTACTGTAGCTCCTCCTCCTGTATCGAACCTGTCCCAGGCGATATGTCTCGAAATGATATGATCCCAAATTTAGCCCAAACTGCCCAGAAAACGATCCTAGTCCCGGATCAGCAACTGCCTTTGTTATTGTCTGTGAGCAAACCTTTCCTGTAGGTGACAGACACGGCCCAGGGACTGACCGGGACACTGTCGTCTTTTTTGTATGGAAATGCTTGCTTAGACATTGTGTTCTGATGAGGACCTGCCGATTCCTCCTGGACTCAGAGCAATGAAAACAATATATACACATGTATGAGACAGAACATCATAAAGATAAGCTAAAGAGCGTCGGGAAATTGCTTCATAACTGCTGATGTCTTACATAAATTTGAAGTCAATACTTGAATGTTCACTTGCATCTTAAAATCTCCATTGGATTACTTTATAGATGCACAGCCTCCTTCTTTTTTGTGCTCATTAGGATTTGTAAAGTTGCTTCTAGTCCACAAATATAGCCAATTAGCAGCATATGATTTTAACCATAAACTTTGAGTTGTATCTTTGAACAGCTAAATAAGACTTTGGAGGTAAAGCCTTTCATTGGCTACAAGCTCAATGGAACTGCCCTTGGAGACTGAAGTTTTTATGTATTATTTTTTACTATTTGTAAAGGAGTTTCTTTGCCCAAACCTTCCCTCTTTTAATCCAGTTTCATTTTACGCTGATCAGAAATAATACGATCATCTCTATAGGAACTGAAGAGGTTTTGTTTTTGTTTTTAATCACGGTTTCATGTTGGTGAGTTAGATCAGGCTGAGCATTGGGCAAGCATCTTTGTATTGCACTTTTATCACAAAGAATTTATATTTGACCACAAACTTTAAAAAAAAAAAAAAAAGGAGAAGAACACTGTGGTGCCAGCTGCTCCCGCACGTGGTTTGACTTTAGGCTGGCTCCAGACCCTAGCACTATCTTGTAACTTTGTGAGCAGAGAGAAAGGTTTCCATTCAGAAAGCGCTATGATTTTATTGATACTGACAGAGCAGTCTGAAATCTAATTCTGCAGCAGTGTCCCCTTTTTGGCCTGCAGGCTCTCTGTGCTCTCTTGTTATTTATGGCAATGTCAGGTCATTACCTTCTGTTAGCGGTGTCCATATCAATCCATCGTCCAATTAAATCAATCCTCGTAACTGCACTGAACTCCTTAATATGACTGTGGTCGTTATTTTTACTCTTTGTTTTATACTTTTCTAAATAAATAGCCGTTTGGCATGGATCGGTAATCTTTTAGTAAGAGAAAAGAGTAAATGGTTGTTTTAAGAGCTGGAACTATAATAATTGGTGTTGACTGAGTTTTACGGTTTATTCATAAATATGCCATTGAAATAGTCTCTTCTTTCAGTCGTGTCCAGTGCAAAGACCTGTTGCTGTCGGCTGCTCTCCCTGGACTCTCACAATAATATTGACCCTTCAAGTGACCATCGCTGTCCACTACTTTTCATGATGCATTTTGAAGTAAAAAAAAATGAAAAAGTGCACTGCTTTTAAAATGATGGCTCACACTTACCAAGTTTCTCAAAGTGCCACACTGTAGTCATTATTCACTCGCTCACACAAGCAAACTCTCATTCATCCTGGCCTATTGTGGACAATAGACAGAGAGGAAACCTTTTACAGGTGCGGGGAGAACATGCAAACTCCACACAGAAAGACTCGGGACTCTCATGCTGAAGCTGTACCACTGTGGGTACTTTTTTCTCTCTGGTCATAGTCCACTACAGAAGTGTGGACATTTGGGCAACCAAGGCCAAATGTCTAAACCCGACCAAACCATGGGACGAGGCGTGTGGCTTGTGTGGCTGATGTTTGCGATCCTTTTTTGGCTTTGATTACATGGTAAATGAACTGGTCACAGTCAAAAGTGGTGTTGCGTCTCACACAAAACTAGATAAAACAGCTCACACAGGAAGTTACTGATTATTTCTTGGAATCGAATAGACTTCAAGGCTCAGGTTCTTTATATCATGATTTGTGCTGCTGATCCTCCTCAAACACAAACACGTCTGTGTCCTTTTTACTGACTGTAAAATGAAACAGAATGCATGAAGGATGAGCAATTTCACATTTTTCCAAAGAAAGTAAATGCAGACTTGTGGTGTGCTCTGAGCAGAAACGTTTTGCAGTCGTCGCCATTGGCAATGGCAACTACGGTTGTGAGCAACCTTGAGCAAGACACACACTTTGCCTGTGAAGAATTCGCAATTATTGGGAAATCAGCCTTGAAAGGCTCAGAAATCTACATTTAATGAGACAAATTGATCGGGCCATTTTATGGCTCGTTGGAAGTTTTCGAAGGACACCTTATCGCCTAAGACTGTGCTTGCCTGGCTCTGCCATACTATTCTAGTTAGTTTGGTCACGGAGCAATTGGAGCAGTTTGAACGGGTGGGCCTAACGTGACGACGGCTGTAGTCCAACTCCAACAAAATATGAACTGAATATAAACTGACGAGAATGCGGAGGCAAAATCCTTGACTACTTGATTCATGATTAGTTTGACATAGCGGTGCAGCGAGCGACGTAACCTTGTCAATTCTCTGTGACGGTCGTGATTTGTTTGGCCTTAAATCAGCCACTTGTTTACCGTGTATGTCCAGACCCGCCTTCTTTCACGCAGAAAGTGGGTGTGGTTTACCAGGCTATGACTGTGTGGGTTTGCAGCTCATCGTTTGGTTGGAACTCCCTCTGCAGGCAATAGAGGGAATTGTCAGTCTTAAACATTAACCTTAAACACAACTCAAATGTTTTTGATGAGAGAACATATAACTGAATTAACATCGAAAGCTGAACTCTCCCCTCCTCCCTGCTTGATAATGTTTTGATATTCGGTTGTGTCTTTTTGCACCAAGGGCTTCATTTAGATTCTCTGCGCTTTGGCAATTGAGCTGTGGTAAATGAATCAAGCTAAACTAAAAGTCATCTCAGCATAAATCGCCCCGCTGGTGGTCTCATGTGCGCAACAAACAGACTTTATTTCAAATCAACCGTGTAAATTGGTGACATTAACCACTGTCTCGTTATGTAACGCACTGTAGACAGAAGCGGAGTGTACATACATGGTAAACACACACCCAGTGCAGCCATATACAGAGGAGATAAGGCACTAATTGTTCTGAGAGGCCAGGCCCTGAACAAAAGCGGGTCTTTATTAGGACCCGGCTGGAGCGAGGAGACCGAGGAGACAGAGGACGAGAAATGAGACATGTTTATCTCTTACAGCAAGGGTCAGAGCGTAACATGGACAGACTCAGGGTTCACATGTCCTTCATTTCTGTTTTGGTGGTATTCTGTTGACCTGAGGCGGGCAGTACTCATAGTTACATTTACTCAAGTACATGGACATAATTTTATTTATTTGAGCTATTATTTACAGTGCGTTATTATATACAATATTTACATCATTTCATTTACATTATCACAAAAAAATAATAATAATAACTCAAAAGGAGTAGGCAGAAGCAAGAAAGCTTATAAGTGCCTACCACAATTTCAAAATACAATACAATACGATTAGAAAAGTTTGTGATTTCTGAGTATATTTACTTAGTTTTATAATTTCCTCTTGTTTTTTTTATCATTGCTTATATTACCATTCTGGTCACCATTCTATTGATTTACGTATTATTTAAATAGTCATAGTGTTTTAGATATACATATATCTACATACACATACATTACTAGCGCACTTATTTATTATACATATATTATCATCACCATAATAACAATGACAATAATAGCATTCTCAAAAGTATCATTCTCAAAAGTATCATACCTGCTTCAACTGTAATGATGTTGGTTAAGTGTTTTTTAATTGTTTTCCCCATTTGTGAGGTGCGTTAAAAAGCCAGGGTACTACTGAGTGGTGCTTTAAAAAGACAAGATTCATGAGCCTGTTGAGAGGGGGACCCTACAACAGGTCCACATCTCGCCTGCCCCAATTCCCTCCGATCAGCAGCTATTGTAGCCACAGCTGCGGTAGACTGACTGACTGACGCTCGAACACAAGGCGGGGGATTTCACTTTTATTGTGAATTTGCTATGAATTGAAGTTATATTCTTCACTCTAAAGTGCATTATATTACAATTAAGTTGTGCAATTAAACTACGTAAATCTTTCTGCAGAATAGAGGAAAAGCACCTGATCCAGACACCAAGTCTCCATCCAGCTCAGGATTCTTACCCCTGCATTAGGCCTGGCACAATAACAGGATTTCAAATTCGACAAATTGAGGCGGGAAAATAAGTACAATTAATTACAACTTACTTAGAGTGAAAAATAAAGTTTTATATTAGAAAAAATGTGACAAAGAATGCAAATACTGTAAATGAACAGACGGTAAATATTGAACCCAAAATGTTTTGTTTATCTGTCATGTATTGAACGATAAGTCGATAAAGTAATTATCTTGAGATGCCTGCGTGACATGAGTCTTAACCTATTCATTGTTATCGGCTGTTCACAGATGGCCGCTACAATAATGCTGCCGAGCTACATGAGCGTCGGTGCGTCAGACGGTGTGGGTAATGTTCTTGTATCAACACATTGTCTCCTGTGGGGAAAGTGAGTCTGTGTTCTTCAGAGGAGGCACTGGAGCAGGCTGTAATATTACCCTGAGCCTGAGGTCAGCTCCACTGCATATGACCCACTTCCCACGTGCACGCTCACAGATGCACGTGCACGCTCACGGACACAGTTGCACATGGGGCTCTTGTCTTATTACTGACTCTTATATCATCAGCGGCACATGAAATGAAATGAGCCAATTAGACTCAATCATGTTTAAATTTGGCTTCAAATTCGTTTCTCAAACCATGTAAAGGAAACATGGAGTTGTGGGTGACTCCTCCTCACTCTTCCCTGTTTGCTGTAATAACTAAGTTTTGAGGGGGAAATCATGGGGGATTTACAGTCTCCTCCCCAGTTTTGACGTAGCATGGTTCTAAAAAGAGCATAAGGGCGGGATCTTCACTCTGTAGACCTGCTTCGCGTGACGTGTAGTTCGGTCGTAACCCTGTCAATCAAAGTCCGGCCCTCATTAGTATACGAGATTTCTCAAATGTTCCTCACGGAAACCCGGCAGGTCCCTGTAATTGCGCCTAAGCCAGCGTTATCACGGGAGGAATATCTAGCTGTAGAAAGCTTAGGCAAAATAGGCACCAGGCTTTAAAGTTGTTTTAACGCGCCATAAGTGCAATGGTAGCTTATGGAGAACTAGCTTGTTCTGCCGCCCCATATGGAGGTACTGGAGCAATGTCGGCCATTAGCGTCGTTGTCGTAAAGCAGCGCAACCAGCGGCCATTGGTCCTAATTCCTAATTCTTCTTTCAACAGCAAATGAATGTCGAAACGTGTTGGTAGTTGTGAGAGTTCCTCGGATCCTCTCCTTTTTCACTCGGCACATTAATGTGTTTGGGTCCTATTAGGAAATGACTCACTTTCTCCTTCCAGTAAGTGTAGTCTGTAAGCAATGTCTGAAATTGTAAACAGTAAGAGAATGATTAGTCATGGCGCGTAGTAGCGATGAACTATTATTGTAATAATGAAAGCAATTAAATCAGTTAGTTAGTCATTATAACTTTGCTTAATTGCTTTATTTTCCTCATTTGTTTATAGGACACACAAAAGACTTGAGGTTAGATGTATTATTAGAACGGCGCGGTGGAATATATAGCTGCACAGAGACACTTCCCATTGCAATAACGAGTGTGTTCCATCAGTAAGAGCGTGCCCCCCTGTGACTGCCCCCGTGCTCTTGAGCCACACACAGCTTGCGTTGGCAGCCTGTCAGGGGCAGTGCCGTGCCAGGTTCCCCACGCGACAAACGGACAAGTCGTGGTTTCACTGGGTCAGCTATGACGTCGTGCCAGGGTTCATTTTTACGGCCATCCCTCATTTGAACAAACTGCCAAAATGGGGGTTAGGTTGAAGTGTGTGTGGCTCATAGTTTGTAAGTCCGTATGGGCCCTGTAACCTGTATAAAAGCGCACACCGCATTCCCATCAATGGCCAGTATCGAACATATGGCTACGACTCCTCTTCAAAACACGTGTGTTTCTCACGCAAACAAGGAAACAGACTCCAGTTCTCTCCAAATGAAGGGCCGTATACCAAAACCTTTTTCTTCTCCTCTTCGTTATGAGCAATGAAAGTGGAAGCACATCGTTTCATATAGTTACTCATTCCTTACGTTCCTGCATTTCTAACATCTCACTTTCAGCACGTTTCACAGTTTTCAGGGAGCATGTATTGTCTCGCTAATGTAAACTACAGCCTGTTGGTTTGTGATTGATATATAAGGCTTTCTAATCTGTGTGTTTTCCCAATACACTGGAGGATAAAACTAATGTTATTACAATACTAGAAAGAAAATCAGGTGCCAGCCCTTTTAATAACACAATATTAAGCATTTGTAAATCATTAGTAAAGCATTATAAACTTACTTTCTCATTAATACAACGTTCACAAAGTTTTCCAAGTCATTTGCTGAACATTTAAATAGCTGCTGTATGTGTTGATGAAAAATACGCTGGTTGAGGTAGAGGCACAAATCAGGAATGGCTTTGGGAATGTGGTCTACACATATTTATGGTCTGAGCAATAACACTAATCACTACTTTTAGCTTGTAAATGATTAAGAAAGTTTTGTATATGTTCTATAGCCCTAAGTGATGAATTCCGTATTGACTGATGATTCACAAAAGCTTTATTGACTGAGGGTGGACCATATCTTATTGCATATTGTTATACCATTATAATATTGTGATATTGTTGTCATTTTTTATATCGTTTTGGACACAATCTAATTTGCATGTGCACTCCAAATGATTTTGACTGAAGTCACGACCAGCCGCAGGTGAAGATTGCAGCTAATGTTACACTCGGCTCCATCAGAGCAGCTTAAACACTGACTGTGTAGGACATAGAGGCCGGTGCTTGAATGTAAAATGAAATGAAGGATGTAAATTGCTTGAGTAATAATAATGCATCGGTTTTATATAGCGGTTTTCTAGACACGCAAAGACTCTTTACATTGCATTATTCATTCACTCCATACTTGGTGATGGTAAGCTACTATTGTAGCCACAGCTGCCCTGGGGTTAACTGATGGAAGCGAGGCAACCAGTCTGCGCCATTGGCCCCTCCGACCACCACCAACCACTCACTCTCCCATCCAACAGACCAAGTACCAACAGGCCATTCCCTGCTTAGCTTCCCAGGTCTGACGGGATCGGGCAGAGCAAAGGTGGTAGATCATATTTGTGAGGAAATTAGAATGGAGCTAAAAAAAAAAAAAAAAGAATAAAATATATTTTAATTAATCCGAGGCGTAAGTCTTTTGTCCATTGTCAATTATATTGTCAAATATAGTGTTATCGTGATATGCCTTTTTTATATCGTGATATAGATTTTAGGCCATATCGCCCTGCCCTATTATTGACCCAAATTATTGTGGTAATATTGACTAGTAAATATAAATAAACAAAAGCGTAAATCAAACTGCCTCAAGGCCCTAATGCATTGGCTAAAATGGGAGAACAACATCAATATCTTCACCGACATAAAGAAAGGTAATCCATAACTGCTAATGCATTACATTGGGTTTTTTAACTTGTCCGTGCGTTAAAACAATGTCCATACCGGCTTCTTTATAAACTTGTTATGAATCTTTTTTATGAGTGTGAGAAGTTTTCTCTGGCGCTGTGTTATTGAGGTCTTTTCCAACTGTAGAAAGTATTACAAAAGCTGCCATCGAGAGTTCTTTCAAATGTATCATTGTCCCACATGTAGCCAGCTATTTTATATATTTCATTCTTCTGTGTCGTATTATAAAGCTTCTCAACAGGAGCAAAGCGTGACATATTTCCGAACTGCTTCATCTCTCTTACCATCTGTGTGTGGACATGTACACACAGCTGGAGGAGTCACACCAGATTATACCAAATAAGTATAATCTCACTGTCTCCTCCTTGAGTTAGATGACAGTCATCATTTTTAAAGGGCACAATCTAAATCTAAACGTGAACAATGTGTGAAAATTACAGTACAAGGTTACCTTTAGAAAATCTTGTTTTTGTGCTATTTTTACCCGATAATGGTGATGATGACATTTTTGGTCTAAGTCAGATTAAGGAGGGGGGGGGGGGGTTAACCTTGTACTAATGCCGTGCCAATGTCAAGATTAAGCCCCACCACACTAAATATTTATAAATGAGCCTGTCATTTCAAGGTGGAAAAAATGTAATACGATCTTAGACAAAAGTGCTTGAATTTATAATATACTGTATGATGATTTGGAACAAGAACGATTTGTCTTGCCTTTTTTTTCTCATTTCACATGTTTTTCTTCTTATTTTAAGTGTTCAAGTTAATTTATTTTATTTTAAAGGAACAGGCCACCATCTTTGCATACTGAGATATGTTCTTACCTGAGCTTAGACGAGTTGATGCGTACCTGTCTGGTCTTTGTGCGTGCGCGACCAAGCTCTTCCACGTTTTCCCTATTTATATGGTTACGTGAGTAGTTTCTCAATCCAAGTATATTTACACAAAATTGTCCTAAGGTGTTATTACGCCTTACAATATAGTACCCCTTTGTATCCGCTTAGAAAATCGACATGTTTAATTTTGTGTAACAATACTTGGATCCTGTAACTGCTCATGTGACCGTATTTAAATAGGGAAAACGTGGAAGAGCTTGGTTTCTTCCAACTTCACCCCCATAGAGGAGAGGAGGAGAGGCTAAATGCTAACAACATCTTCCGTCTTTTTTCGTGACTGAGCGCACGCACAAAGACCAGACAGGTACGCATCCACTCGTCTAAGCAGCATATCTCAGTATGCAAAAAGGGTGGCCTATTCCTTTAAGTAGAGCTCAGTATCGGACCGATAATATTTTACAATATCAGCTATCGCCCGATATCTCCAGAACCAAAAGTGATAGAGAAACATGGCGGTGAAAATGTTTTAGACTTTGGCTGATAATTGTGGAACCATAAGAGATAGAGACTGTTGTTTGTTTTGGAATCTGCTTATTTTTGTCTTTCAAATGAGCTCTGAAGTATCTAAACATGAGCGTCCTGAATTAATCAGCCGTATGCCCCAATAAAGTGTCTCTCACAGGCAACACTGGCACATTTTACAGTTTAGAGGCAAGATAAGGGATTATAGATAAGACATTTTTTTAAATTGTCCAGAAATATCGGACACAAATATCTGCAGTGTATATGGGTGTCGCCAAATCAAAATCTACACAAATTTGCATGGGCCTGAGAAAAACCCATCTAATTTTAAGGTACTAAATACCCCAAACCTATTACAATTAGCTTACTTTTTCTTAATTCAGGCACTATTTTTTATATTTTTTTTGCCCTCATGTAAACAGCCCAGTAGAGATGAAGACTTGAATAACCCCTTTGCTACAATGAAAAACTCCTGTGAGAGTATGGTAAATGGTAAATGGTCCATCACCCATGGATCCATCACCCATTCACACTCTCATTCATACACCAATGTACGTAGACACTGGAGGCAAGCAGGGTGAAGTGTCTTGCCCGAGGACACATCGACAGTGTGCACCTTCAGGAGGCAGGATTCAAAACCCGACCTTCCGATCATGAGACGACCCGCTCTACCATCTGCATCGCACACCAGTGAATCTCTGACTAAACAAAGCCTTTCTAAGAATTGACAGCAGCAGCAGAAAGTCAATACAGTGTCCCTCCTGCAGGCGACCATTTACAGACTGACAGAGTATTTCGAGCAGGAAACCGAACACCTAGAGTATAGAACAACCTAATAGCTGCTAAAGGGTTGAAATATGTTTCTATAAAAGGCAAAAGGTATTACTTAGTATAACACAAGTGGCAGGAAGTATGAGGTCCATTTTGTATCGGGCAGAAGCAGTGATTCAGTTCAAGCAATGGAGTCAGACGCACTTTTATGCAACGTTTTATTTACCTTCTCTACCAAGGTCACAGCATGGTACATTATGATCCCTATTCACCCGAGAGTAAAGCCTCTGAGCCACACAGCAGCTTTGATGAAGTCATACATTCTCAACTTCATAATCAAACACATGTATTCAAAAGCATGTTGTTACAGCAGGTACTTTCTGTCTGCAGCTATGCAAGCTATCCTACATTTTGTGTTGAGATCCGTAGCCTACTGCTTTACAATCACACAAACTAAAATAGCCTGATCCTTTTCAGGGTGAGAAATCCTCCTTTTCTCCCCCCGGCTCTGCGGATTATTGGCTCCATCGCTTCCTTTTGTGCCGCAATATCTGTTCAATTTATGGCTGCCACACACATGGACTTGATCTTTTCTCATTTTTTTTTCCCCCTCGCGCATGAAAACTCGCATAGGGTTTTGATGGAGTTTTGTCAGAATGTAATAAGGAGAAGCACACGTGGTGAAATTTGGATGCCAGCATTAGCTTCCTATGTGTGGCAAGATGTTTGTGTAAGCCCTCAGTCGTTCAGGGGAGAAGAAGGAAGAGGTTTTCACAGTCATTCATTGGGTTGTCTGGTCTGGCTTTGTCCCCAAGCATTAAATTGAAACTCAATATAGTTGGGTTAGGTTTTCAAGGTCGGCATTCACTCACTGTACGGTAAAGTAGGTTGGTAGGTAGTCTGTCCTTTATTGTCCAACAGGGGAATATTATTAGTGTTAATGTTATACTATATGCTGATATTAATGTAGTGTATTGTATTGTAGAGTATTATAGTGAGAGGAGATCAACAGTTAGGTCCAGCAACAGCTTTATTCCACAGGCCACTATTATTCAGTTTTGCCCACTCTCAATATCCCTTTATCATTTTTAATATGGAGGCACCTCAGCTGGCTCCTTTCGGCGTGAAGGAGCAGCGACTCGACTCCGAGCTCCTCCCGGGTAACCTTTCGGTCATTACCCAGATCTCATGACCATAGGTGAGGCGACCCGCACCTCCAAAGAGAAGCCAGAGTTTAAATACTGAGCGAGCCGAAGAAGAAAGGAGAAAATGTGCCCCCAACTCAAACAACCCAGCCCAGTTGATGAGATTGGATCATTAACCAAGTGCCATCGGTGCAACCTGTCTTCTTAAGAACTCAAACTACTTCTCTGTAGTTCTTTGCAAACTAGTGCGAATGGGAGAAACATCCAGGCGTCGCAGCGGGCGCGACTTCACCCGACGACAAGGCGTTAAAACCGGGACACTCCAGCTGTGAGGCCACATTACTGCCTACTATTTCCACAAAACAGCCACAGCAGAGGTTGATTTAATGATCTGCATTTTGGCTCATCCATGATTTGAGTTGATAACATTTCATGGTGCATAAACGACTTTCAACTTTCATAAAAGTAGTTTCAATCTCCTCCTTTTCACCCCTTGTCCTGCGTCGTGTCGCCCCAGCCTGTTCTCTCTATTCTCAGCCGGTCATAACACGATGCCTTATTGAACTCTAAAAATAGCCACCAGCGATCGTGAAGCCCAGCTTTTAATGGCCTCCACAACTGTCCAGTCTTAGGGCATCATAACGAGCAGCATGGCACACACACATACGCTTCGATCGCTGACAATAAAGCAGTCACGAAGACCCCCTACCCCCCCACCCTGACCCTGGCCTGGGCGAATAGACAGTAGAGAAACTAATAACTCACGGGGCTGCTGGAGTTATGTAAGCGACTGGGAGTGGATTGATCAGCTGCTTTCCCGCTGTTTTGTGCCTCATTATCAGATGACATGTGTCTTTGGTCAAACGGCCCGGAGTAATGGGAGTAACCGGTCTGCCGTCCGGGTCATGTGACCAGTGTACCAGCGTGTACTCGCTCTGGTGGCCCCTTTGATGTGCTGTGCTCTGTTGTAGCAAAATGGAAGCGAATGGACTTGCCGCTGTGCGTATTGTTCTCGGTGTCAAAGGAGGGCTTGACCGACGCATTTTTGTCTGATGTTTCCCCGTCTCCTCTGCCAGACGGCGGACTCAGCAACATGAACAAGATGAAGAACTTCAAGAGGCGCTTCTCCCTGTCCGTCCCTCGCACCGAGACCATCGAGGAGAATGAGTTCACGGAGCAGATCAACCAGCTCAACATCAGGCACACTCAAGGTAGGACCAACGCTCATTCATGTGTAACTTTTCTGTTCCCATTTACCTGCAGTCAGGCTCTTGCGTCATCACATATGACTTGCAGGAAAAAACGCCTTCAATAATGAAAAACATCAAACACGGAAAAATAATGCAATATTGTAGATGGGTATAACAAGAATCTGGACACAATACTCAAAGGATATGACTCTGCTGCGACAGGTGCTTTACACTACACATGTTGTTTAATTATGTTCTTTTTCTACTTGAAGTGCATATGCCAGGTTTTAATCCTTCGTTAGATGGATCGCATCTGCTGTTTGTAATGATCAGATTTATTTTTCCGTGAAGCAGCAATTTAAAGTTGTATTATGCATATCGTTGTAATTTTAAAATCGTTGTGGATACGAGCAGCATAAACACACGGGGACAGGTGCTTAGAAAGTCAAATGAAACGAAGGATGCAACGTAAACCGCTTGAGTAGATCATATTTGCGAGGAAATGAGTATGCCGTTAAAACAAATGACTAAAATATCACTGAATTAATTCCGTCTATAATCTACCCAATAGACGGAATTTTGATGTAATTTGTACATTGTCAATTGTATCGTCAAATATATTATCGTGATATTTCTGCCCTAGTGCGTATTTGACCTTTCAGTGACCCGGCGGCTGTGTGGGTCGTTAGTTTGGCTTCTTTGCTTTGACGCTCCAGGACCAATTTTATTTCAGGTTTTTCAGAGTTTCTGGGGAGAATGTATGCGTAACCGTGGACACAGACCCATCAGCAGTAAAAACCTACCAGCAGCCCTGGTCCTGGGCCTCTAGGGTATTCCTGGACACCTGGAATACCTTTGAGGACACTGGGATGGAAAGTTAAGGCGCCAAGCTAATCACCCACACAGCCTCTAGGTCACTGAGGGTCAAATACGCACTAATAATGAATGATGCACCTCTAATGAAGAAACGTTTGGATGACAGTTATTTCTTTTTACATTTTTGAGTTAACGACTTGGATAGAAGGAAAGTTTCATAGTATTCTGAATATAAAATGGTCGGCACGGCAACAAGTTTACCTGTATATGTATCAGTGTTAATTTCGTCGACTAAAATATTTAGACTTAATTTTAGTCAAAGTGATTTTTTTGACGACTAAAATTGGACTAAAACTAAATTAAACGTTTTTCATGCGACTAAAACTATGACTAAAATGTCCAGATATTTTAGTCGACTAAAATGAGACTAAATAAAAATGGAAAGGAGAGACTAAAATCATCCAAACTTCTATTGACAGTCTGAAAGAGCCTCATATCATGTAAATTCCCTGCCAAAGGAACAGCTCTGAGCTTTGTTCATGAGGGAGCAGCTCCATGAAGCAGAGGACCTCGATTAAATATGATTATAATGAATATTATAAATACAAAGTCGACTAAATGTGTCTTAAATTTTAGTCGACTTCATTAACTTGCAATTTTAGTCGACTAAATCTCGACTAAAATTGAAGATATTTTTTTTACTAAATCTCGACTAAAATTGAATTACATTTTCGTCAAAAGACTAAGACTAAAACTAAATTAAAATATGTTGTCAAAATTAACACTGCTATGTATGTCACTTCCTGTCAGTGTCCAATAAGGAAGTGAAACAATAATTATCACAAAAAATATCAAACTAACGAAAACTGGGTAAAATGTTTAGCGTAGTCTTACGTCCAATAGCATAAATGTGTGTCTAATGTGTCGTATGCACTTTGACCTCTTAACCCCCACCTGACCCGAGCACATTTCCCCCAGTTTGGCGTTACCCAAATCTAAAAGCTTCATGAAAAAGGCGTGAACATAGCAACAAAAATGAGGATGAAAACGCAACATCAAAGGGGCAAAACGGTGACTAAAAAGTGTCGGAAAAGCAACAATAACACACACACAAAAAAGGGAAAAAACACGACTAAATAGTGATGAAGAAGCAAAAAAAAAAGCCAAAGATGAGCGACTAAAACGTGCCGGTGAAGCAACAATAACACAATAAAACAGTGACAAAAACGCGTCAAAAAAGCAAGACGCATAAAAAATGTGGCAATAAAAGTTACAATCAGTTTTCTAGGTCTTAGCTTTCAAATGAGGCGTGACACTGGCTCCAGTCGAGAAGCTTTCAGATTTGGGTGAAGCTGAACTGGAGAAAATGCGCTCGCTTAAGGTGGGGTTAGGGAATAGAGCCACAGCTGCTGCACTGCGGCCCTGGAACAACGACTTCAAAGGGACGCAGGTTACAGGGATGAGAAGAGCACTCGGCGCCGCCATTCAGCCTTTGAGTGCGTCTGCTTTAATATGCAGAATCAGACTGTTACTATAGCACACAGCCTTGGACCACGATCATACCGTGTGCTGCGGCTGCTCTGTGCTGGCTATTATTAGTCAACCAAATAGTACGATTTATTTACACAGAGGCTTTGTGTGTGTGTCCTTCCACACCTGTGTTTTTGTTGTTATGAATTTGAGTGCCGGTTGTGTGAATGAATTAAGAGAGAAAAGCGCTAAATAAATGAGACCAAGGAACGCACAAGCTGTAGCCTATATTATACTAATATGAATAACAACTAAGTACATTTCTGGACAAAACTAACAGATTGATTTGTCATAAAACTGAGGCCGTGTCTACGACGATGCGCGAGGTGAGAAACGCGTTGAGGAAACACCAGCTCTAAGTGCATCACAGAGAACACGCTGTAATCAAGTGGCTCCGTCATTTCTGTCGCTTCTCTGCTTTTGGAAGCACATCTTAAACTAAAGTTATCTGACTCTTACAAAAAAATAATCATGTGGAAGCTGTTTCTACTTTAAAGGTTTTATGGAGGTTATGGATAGCGTTACCAGTACTGTCTACACTGCCTTGCGAAAGCACTAATACACCTTTAACTTTTGCACATTTTGTCATGTTTACAACTAAAATGGCTAAAATGTCAGTCTCTAGATGTGCAAACCTTGTAGAGTCAAACCCCAGAAGACTTGCTGCTGTTGTTGCAGCAAAAGGGGGTTCCACAAAGTATTCGTTCATGCTGTATGAATACTTATGCACGTCCGACTTTTCACTTTTCTATTTTTTGTAAAATAACAGAATCATGTATCATTTTGCACAGTTGTCTGTTACTTGTGTGTGAACTTTCAGTAAAAAATAAAATCTTTATGTTTATGGTTGTAAACATGACAAAATGTGCAAAGGTTCAAAGTGTATTAGTACTTTCACAAGGCACTGTATTTCACACAAATAGAGAATGAAAAACCCAAGTGTGGGTGCACAAACTAGAATAAGTGATTAAAGGTAGATTTGAAAGGTTTCTTTGTGTGGATCCCACTGTCTGACTAAACAGTAGCGTGCAGCTGTGTTTTTGTGCGCATGGCGCACTAAATTACCGACGAGTTGAGTCATCTTAATCTCTCGGTTAATGGTGACAGTATCTGATGAACTGTAAATTTGAATCGTCTGCAACAGTGGTCCCAACTTCTTTGTCTTGTGTACCTTAAGGCCCAGATCACGTAGGTGCTGCGGGGCTAGAGCCCTCACTAAAATCTTTGGGCACCCGGGCGAATTTGCCCTAATTACAAAATAATTAAATAGCCTAACTGCTCTTCAAGGATGGAGCCTAAAAACAGAGAAGAGTGACTTGCTGTGTAATTGTGTTCACGCAGTCAAAGAATAGTATCCGAGGCACTTCCATGTACAAAAATCTAAAAGTCCTTTATTAAATCATCTGGACGGCACTAACATGTCTTTGTCAAGGCAAAAAACTAACACTAACTAACAACAGGCAAAAAAAAAAAAAAACGTGTTAAAGGAATAGGCCACCGTTTTTACATATTGAGATGTGTTCTTACCTTAGCTGTGAAGAGTTCATTTGTAGCTGTCTGGCCTCCACGTGTGCCTTCCATAAGTAAACACAGCACAGATGGCGTTAGCATTTAGCCTCTCCTTTCTCTATAGCTCCAAACGAGGTGAAGATAGAAGCGACCAAACTCTTCCACGTTTTCCCTATTTAAATATGGTTACGTGAAGTGTTACACTATAAAGTATAATTACACAAAATTAAACAATGTGGATTTTCTAAGTGGATAAAAAGGGGAACTATATTGTAAAGCGTAATAATACCAGGAGTAATTCGGCATCCGCGCAGTGATAGCTTCACTTTACTGTCCGGATGCCGAATTACTCCTGGTATTATTACGCCTTACAATATAGTTCCCCTTTTTCGACATCGTTTGTGACCGAGCTGTGTGAAGGGAGCCTGTGGTGCAACATTATTGGATTGTCTTTTCGCTAACACGACTTCCAGCAGGAGTCCATCCAATATCTCACTGCCCTCACATCACACGTGTGCTTGTGTGTTTTTGCCCTCTTGCTGCAGCTGTGAAATTTAAATGGCCACAAACAGGTTGTCACTCACACACACACACATACAACAAACGAACACCCACAGACTCTCCAGTAATAGTTTTCATTCATCTGCACCGTATTTTATTCATTTGGGGTGTAGGAAAGAAAAAGGAGTAATGTCGGGAGTTAAAAGTGTAAGGGAAAAAATTGAGAATGGTTCTTATTTATTTTTTTTTTCAGCAAAATTTGACTAGTGTTGGACGACTTTGCAATTCAACAAGTGTAGTGAGCATTGAAATCCAAATTTAGTGCATGTGTTCAGGGAGCAGTCAACTTTGAGAGAGGATTTAAATGTTGTTGCATGGCTTAAATTATTGCAGTTTTGCGATTTGCTATTGGAAACCACTTAAATTGTGATTTCAATTCATTTTGCAGCATTACATAAACTATACAGACATCAGATCGCATTTTTCTAAATCAATACTATTATGCTCTAAAGTGGTTGACCTCATCAACCTCTATGACATGGAAACTATGAATCAATAAAACCAATTATTGAATTCTTCGTTTTAATTAAACATGTTTTATTATTTTCTTTTTATTGAATTTGTTTTAAATGGTAAATGGTCACATTTATATTGTGCCTTTCTACCTGCTTTAGGCACTCAAAGCGCTTTACATCAAGGAACCACTCACCCATTCACACTGGGCGCCTCCAGAAGATTCAATAATTCATGGATACACAATATAGTTCCCCTTTTAATCCGCTTAGAAAATCGACATGTTTAATTTTGTGTAACTATACTTGGACCGTGTAACTACTCACGTAACCGTATTTAAATGGGGAACACGTGGAAGAGCTTGGTCGCTTCTAACTTCACCCCCGTTCGGCCCCATAGAGGAGAGGCTAAACGGTGGCCTGTTCCTTTTAAAAGCCTGGCTCCAAAGACTGTTATTGTTTCTAAGCATACAGCTGATTCCCTGCCTCCTCCCCATATTATTTTTAACCAAACTGTATGCTATATTCATTTTTAAAGTCCTTGATCAAGCTTTCCAGCCTTTTTGTCCTTTTTTGGAACATGCTCTGTAGGAGGAGATTGAGCTATTACTGATTGTGTTTTTTGTACAAACTGGGCCGGTGTTAATCATTGAGTACGTTTTGTAAAGTGTGTGTCTTAAGTGGGACGACTTAATGAGCTGTTCATTATGAGATCTCATCTATAGGGGACACCCAGCGCTTTTACTTGTTTTCCCCATGGAAACCAACCACTTTCAGCACCTCTCCCCGTGAGGAAACATCTTTCACGTGCACACGCACACCTGCCGCCATTCAGGACCAGAGTGGACAGGAAGCACACGAGCCGCAGGTCGCATTCTCAACACCGGGGCTTCAAACAGTTTGCAAAGCATTCAGCGCACATCTATTGTGGTGGAAGAAGCTTGCGTTGGGAACGGTGGAATTCTTTATTCAAGAGTTTATTCATCTGTTTTCATACTGTACTGTATATATTCTTTCTTTGTTGCCCATTGCCTGCCTGCCTGAAATAAAATCATCAATCAACCAATCAAGAGTATAAATGGAGTCTGAGTTCCTGAAACATTCTCACACATTTGCCTGATAATCTGTGTTCAATACTATCCCAAATGAGATAACGACGGTACGTACTGGATTGAGCCGCTTCAGGGCATGTTGTTTTAAGAAAGGTGCGTGTCTGGTCTCTCAATGAAGATTTATTTTTATTTATTTTTTGTCATTATTGTGCAGGCCTGACACCAGACCGACTGGGTTCAGCGTCGTACGATGCCAGTCCCGTGAGTCCAGAGCCCACCACACCGGGCGCTCACTCCCCGTCCCACCTGCACTACCACAGCAAGGCCCAGCTCAGACGCTTCTCCATGGAGGTAAGGCCACCACAGACCTGACGTAACAGTCCCAGAAGATTCAGGAAAGCGTTTGAAAGGAGTCCAAGGCTTGATTGATACAGGAGAAAAGTCGACACATTTGAATAATGTTTAAGTGTTTTGATTCATAGACTGAAGATCGGCAGCCAAGGGGAGAGTCCAGCTTCATTGCCAGTACATTAGAGGTGGAGTAAAACCCGAACAATTTAGAAAGGCTCCCGTTTTGATTGCTCAGGAATGAAGCGTAGCTCATTTTAATCAGCCAGGTCTCAAGCTAAACAACAAAACATTCGAGCAACCTAATTCGTTTTTTTAAAATGTGTGCCGTCGTCGTTGCCGTGTTGTTAATCAGTAAAGAAAGTGGGGAAATACAAATGAGTTGGCATAATGAAATAACCCCAGTTAAATGACAGGTTTTTGCTCAATTCTTTCTCTTGTAGCTCTTGTATACTTCATGCTTTATTGCGCATTCGAAGCAACCACACTAAAGAACAATACTCAGTTTCATTTTTAATATCCAGTACATTCCCTCAGCTCAATCAGATGAGTCACCTCAGCCCTGTAAACACAAACACATTTTCTAATGGGAAGGGGAAAGCGCACAGTCCCCTCCATGCAGATCTCCCAAAGGCACACGGTGTAGTGGCGCATGTGATGGGGGAAAGGCGGCGCTCGTGAGATAACGCTGAAAGGAGGCTGTGTTTGACAAAACTGTATTCACAATAGTTTACTGAAAATGCATCGGTAAGGACTGACGGCGTGTGCATTTGTCTGCAGGACGTCAGCAAGCGCATGTCGCTGCCAATGGACATCCGTCTCCCGCCAGAGTTTGTCAAAAAGCTGCAGATGGAGAGTGAGAACTTGCCGGAGTCCAAACCGCTCAGTCGAATGTCCCGGCGGGCTTCACTGGTCAGTGCCTCTTCGCAACGCTTCAAGTTCGTCTCAAGACATTTGTGTGAAAAGAAAAGATAATCCTTTTATCGTTTGTTCTTTCTTAATGAGAGCTAAATATGCTGATCCTCTTATGAGTTGTGGTTAGATTTTTGTATCGGTCACACTGCTGTTAGAGTAATTACTATCCACATATACATCTACATCTACTTGGAGTATAAATGGTCTTTGATCATCTGCATCATCTTACCACCCGCCTTAACTGAGTGTATTCTCTCCATTTAACCAAATCTAAAAGCTTCTCGACTCGGGTTTACAGCCTATGCCAGTGTAACACCTAATTTAAAAGCTAAGACCTACAAAACTGATCTAAACTGATATTTTTCCTTGTGTTGTTGTCGTCACTTTTTTATGTTCTTTTTCATTGCATTTGTGTCACTTTTTAGCAATTTTTTGGTCAAATTTTTCATATTTTTTGTTTCATCAAGTTTGTAATTGGTTTTTGGCAGTTTTTCGTCAAATTTTTGTCACATTTTGTCAATTTTTCCGTTTATTTTTTTTAACTGTTTCTTCACTTTTTCATCACATTTGTAATTCTTTCTTTGGCCAATTTTTTGTCAATTTTTTGGCATTTTTTTGTCTAATTTTTGTCTAATTTTTTTTCATTGTTTTTGTCACTGTTTTGTCAATTTTTCATTGTTTTTTTTGGGGGGGGGGTTCGCTGTTTTGTTGCATTTTCATCCATTTTTTTCTTATATTTGTCGCTATTCTGACGCGTTTTGTAAGAAGCTTCTAGATTTGGGTAATACTGGGGAAAATGCAGTTGGTTCGTGTTTATCTTGCACAAAAAACCTTCTTCTAACAAACAAAAATAACTCTTCTGTTCTATTCCCCTCAGTCCGACATTGGTTTTGGGAAGCTGGAGACATACGTGAAGCTCGGAAAACTCGGTGAGGTGAGCACAGCCGGTAACGGGATCGATGGCGTGATTTGAGCCTCGCATTTGGTCGACTCTACATAACTTCGACTGGCATTAAAGTCGGATTAAATTGATTTCCGTCTGGAGTTTTGTGTGCCAAGCTGTCTGTTAATCCTCAAATGAGCATTCGGTGCCAGACGTTGAGTCAGTGTGTCAGACCTCCCCACACATGTGCCTTGGATCTAATGAGAAAGACGATCAGTGAGACTCATCTGTTTGCTCTCCACTGTCACAATAATGAATCAAAGCACATGTGCGACTTTTGTAGACAAGAGCCCTTATCCCTGTACACGGGGCAAGATCAAATATATATATGGATAAGTGGCAGCAGAGTGATGGAGGGAGAGTTCAGCTTCCTGACAGCCTGGTTAATGAAGCTGTCCCTCAGTTAAGTTGGACCTGTCACTGATCTACACTCCCGTCTTCCCCCTGATGAAGGACTGAAGAGGCTGTGAGACGGTGTGGCGCCGGCCTCTGAGACAAAACTGCAACAACAAAAAAGCCGATTGAATACAACACATTCAGTTTTGGGGGCTGATAAATACATGAAAAATAATCTTATAGATGCATTGAGCCCTATTGGTACAGAACTAGAATTAAGTGAGGACCACGGCGTTCGCAGCATTACCCAATAAAGATCAAATTAATTTCAAATTACAGAGATGGCAGATTTGGACAGATTCGCATAGAAACTCTGAGGATGTCAGTGATTTTTGCTTTTTACCTCAGGTCCCTTGATAATTCGAATCCCGTGTGAATAGGACTTTAGTCTTATCCAGTGCTTTTCCAAACACTGCAAAATGCTTTCAAGTTTTATGCACCTCTTAACCTCCGCCTGAATCAACCACATTTTCTCCAGTCTGGCTTCACCCAAATGTAAAAGCTTCTTGAAAAAACAAAATGCAACAAAAGACAAATGAAAACGTGACAAAAAAATCAATGAAAAAAACAAACAAACCTCGCCTCATTAGCATTAATAAATATTAATTCAAATCTAGGGTATAATATACACAGAGGGAAGTACAAACTGCAGTCGTATTAAATCCTGATTTTGGAGATTTTATTTACTAATTCCTATAATTATTTCCATTTTCTTTCAATCATTTATCATGTGTTTTTATTCAAATTGGAGGGAGGGCCTTTATTATCCAGACAGTGTTTTAATTAACTCAATCAGGATGTTATTTTGTCTAAATTTGAAAAGGAACACGAATAAATTCTGTTTCGGATTATTTGGGGAAAAATAATCCACTTGACTAAATTATTTCCACATTTAGTCAAGTGGAAATAATCAGTCACAACAGATTTGTGTTGAGAGGGAGAGTGCACCTGTCTGGCTCAGTGTTTTTGGATGTGCCGCTGTCTAAATGTCCTTTACACTCATGTCTAAATGCCCGTGTCTTCCCGCAGGGCACGTACGCCACAGTGTTTAAAGGCCGCAGCAAACTGACGGAGAACCTGGTGGCTCTGAAGGAGATCCGTCTGGAGCACGAGGAGGGAGCGCCCTGCACCGCCATCCGAGAGGGTAACTGTGGGGCTGCATCTGTGGGGCGCAAACAGTTAAAGCGTCTACCTCGGTTTTTTTGTTTTGATGCTCCCTCATGAAAAACATACCACCTCTAGAGTTTATAACACTCCAGAGTACTCTGAGGTGTTGCTTCTCTGTAGTCGCATCACCCCATCTTTCAGCACTCTAATTGCCTACACCAAAAAGGCATGTCTTGTTTGTAGCTTTTTGCTAATGGTCCATTCGCCCTCTGCTTAGAACAGTGGTGTTTTGTGTGCACACATGTTGTCAGCGGCGGTTCGTGCCCACTTGAGAAGACCTTGGGGAAATGTAAACCCAGGCTTCTGATTGGCTGGAGGGTCCGCTTAAGTAATGTTGTATTTGCCTGGCAATTGCCAATATTTTTCGATCCATATTTCTGGCCAATTTGTTTGGTATATAATCCTGTAAAAACAAAAATACTTGGCATCTCCAGCCACGGCCTTTTTTATTTTATTCCTTTTAGGTGATTCAATCATAGTTTCTGTCCCAGCTTTGATTAGTTACCATTAGCATGCTGCCCTTAGCATTAGCATGCTGCCGTTAGCATTAGCATGCTGTTGGGGTCGGCCTATTAGTCCGACAACCCATAAGTCCGACGTCTCATTTTTCCCAAAATTTCCCATTGAGTAGGAGTTGAAAAATAAAATTAGGTTCAGGCAAGAGTTCACGGATCTATTTTGTGGATCTGGAGAAAGCGTTCGACCGTGTCCCTCGTGGTGCCCTGTGGGGGGTGCTCCGGGAGTATGGGGTCCGGGGCCCTCTACTAAGGGCTGTCCGTTCCCTGTATGATCTCAGCAGGAGCTTGGTTCGCATTGCCGGCAGTAAGTCAGACCTGTTCCCGATGCGTGTTGGTCTCCGCCAGAGCTGCCCTTTGTCACCGGTTCTGTTCATTACTTTTATGGACAGAATTTCTAGGCGCAGCCAGGGGCCGGAGGGTGTCCGGTTTGGGAACCTCAGAATCTCATCTCTGCTGTTTGCAGACAATGTTGTTCTGTTGGCTTCATCAAATCAGGACCTCCAGCGCGCACTGGGGCGGTTTGCAGCCGACTGTGAAGCAGCCGGGATGAGGATCAGCACCTCCAAATCTGAGGCCATGGTTCTCCACCGGAAAAAGGGGGTTTCCCCGCTTCTGGTCGGTGGGGAGTCCTTGCCCCAAGTGGAGGAGTTCAAGTATCTCTGGGTCATGTTCACGAGTGAGGGACGGATGGAGTGTGAGATCAATAGACGGATCGGTGCGGCGTCAGCAGTGATGCGGTCGCTGTATCGGACTGTTGTGGTGAAGAGGGAGCTGAGTCAGGGGGCAAAGCTCTCGATTTACCGATCGATCTACGTTCCCACCCTCACCTATGGTCATGAGATTTGGGTAATGACCGAAAGGACGAGATCGCGAATACAAGCGGCCGAAATGAGTTTCCTTCGCAGGGTGGCTGGGCGCACCCTTCGAGATCGGGTGAGGAGCTCAGTTACCCGGGAGGAGCTCGGATTCGAGTCGCTACTCCTCCACGTCGAAAGGAGCCAGCTGAGGTGGCTAGGGCATCTGTTCCGGATGCCTCCTGGTCGCTTCCCTCGGGAGGTGTTCCAGGCATGTCCTATTGGGAGGAGGCCTCGTGCAAGGCCCAGGACACGCTGGTGGGACTATGTCTCCGAGCTGGCCTGGTGTCGCCTCGGGGTCCCCCCAGAACAGCTGGAGGAGGTGTGCGTGGATCGGGAAGTCTGGGCATCTCTGCTGAGACTGCTGCCCCCGCGACCCGGCCCCGGATAAAGCGGAAGAAAATGGATGGATGGATGGTCCCGGAGATATCTGCCTTTATCGGCGCTAGATCGGCCGATAGCCGATATTGTAAAATCCCCAAATATCGATCGGAAATATTGGCCGGCCGATATATTAGGATTAGGATCTGTTATAAAATACATTGGGGCTTTTGCAAAATTGTTTGGGCCAGCAGAGAAGCACACCACTGTTTGAAGTTATGAAACATTATTCTATGGAATTTCTCTATTGAGATTAAAAAAAAAAAAGTTAACTTTATCCACTACAGTGGATAAATGAACTTGTTACAACAGCTCTCAGGGGGAGCAAATAATCAGAAAAAATTTGCAATCAAAGTAGAACAAGGTCAAGTGCAAACAAGTCATAGTAAATAACAATATCTTATGTGTTAACTCAAAGCATTATTGTAATGACTTAAGCTACTCCGTTTCACTACTGTGGGCAAATTAGAGTAGATTCACATTCTCCAACACGTTAAAAATAATATTACTTTATTGTAGACATTGCAAGCCCATTCATGGCACACCAGTTCATAAAATTAATTCCCAAAACATTTCATTCAGGCCCTCCACACTGGAACACTCATTGATGACTATTTTTCACACGTTGCTTCACACTTTTGTCTGTTTGCTCGTCTTTTGTGTACACAGTGTCGCTGTTGAAAAACCTGAAGCACGCAAACATTGTTACCTTACATGACATCATCCACACAGAACGCTGCCTCACGCTGGTGTTCGAGTACTTGGTGAGAGCATTTGAAACTGTATTTTACTATCTGCGTTGTGTGACGCATACTGATCTGCTGGTGTTACATGTTCCAGGACAGTGATCTAAAACAGTATCTGGACAACTGTGGAAGTCTCATGAGCATGCACAATGTCAAGGTGAGACGTGCGTAAGGAAATGACTCGCCCACTTTAATGTGCAAAACATGTCTCTCCTCTCTCCTCTCCTAAATGTGCCGTTTCTCTTTTGACAGTTTACATATTTTCACATTACAGTAACCGCAACATTGATTCAGATTTTTTATTCAGACATTTACCAGATAAAGACATAAACATAAAGTCTGAAGTGGAATAGGCAGAAGCTAAACTTTATTGCGCCTATCCCAGTGTATTTACAAAACACAAACTGAAAAAAGCTGCCAATGTCTTATGCATGCAGTTATACATTTGTTTTCAGATGGTCACAAAGAAGAAAAGAAAAATCTATCTTAATGTTTAATGTTTGCGTCCTTAGCATCCATTCAACATATTTTTTTTATACTTGATTTCTTCAAAAGAGATTTAAATTGAATTAAGGTTTTGCAGTCTTTTAGCTCTTGGTCCATCTTACTCCTGTCAGGGTTGGGTGGTGGAGTGAGGAAAAATAAAACCCGAAATGCAGGACTGCAACAAAACTGGTGATGTTTAATAAATGACAAAAACCAAAATAACAAATTACAGAGAAGACAAAGCTCAAACAAACCGGGGCTGCCGTAGACAATGACACGACAAAGGACGAGGGAAACACAAGGGTACATGAGGAAACAGGGTACAGGTGAAACACATCAGGGCGGGGCAGGCAATCGACACAAGGGAAGCAAAGCAAAATCAGGACAGAACAGATTATGTCAAAATAAAACACTGGACTAAACCAAAGACTACATACAAAACCAGGGGAACAAAAGACGAATCATGACAACTCCATACATTAATCGCAACAAAAGAAACACAATACTCCTTTGCACCCGTTCTCACATATGTTTTTTTAAACATTTCTTCCTTTCGATGATAATAAATGATAAACACAATAACTTGTTATAGCTTATGTTATAACAAGTTACCTGTGCATTGGTTATCATAATTTGTTATGTATATGATCTTTCTTATTATGGCTTAAAACCTCTTTAGGTTAAAATACTTTGGCTGTATATGGTGATGTTAACTACTTTATAAACATGCACTTTAGTATCATAACATTCTCATTGAGCTCTTTACGTTACACTTTTTTTTTTGATTCACAGAGTAAGTGATGCTCAAACAATTATGTATAGTACGAATAAAAAACAAATATGCAAAAACCGAACACAGAACATATGAACATTATGTGGTTGAAGAAATGCAGATAATGTATATGAAGTATTAAGACACAGAATCTATAAAGGGTTGCCAAATGCTCTGGAAAAAACGTGATAGATTATCCTTTAGCAGATATCTTATTGTTTCCAGATATAGTGTGCTAGTCCGTTCTTGTGATGACATTTTAGCACTAGGTAGGTCCATTCCAGGACATCAAAACAATGTTTTGTAGTGACAAGAGAATAGGCTAAGATACATTTTCTAGATAGATGTGTCCAGGATGATTAGTAAAGATTCTGGTGTTTGTAGGACTGCTCTGACCTCCCCACCTTCAAGAAAGAACTCAAAACTCACCTATTTAAAAAGGCTTTTAATGTCCAGTAATTGCCCTCCAGTTTTTATGTGCTGTTTTTAGTGTTTGATTTGTATTGTAAAAATGTGCTGGCAAACATCTTAATTTACATTTGCTTCGTTGCTCAAAAATATAATTGTCTTACCAGACTACAAAAGGGAAGAAAAAACAACCGTTAACTATTTTCCCCCCCTATTTTTTCCCAATATTTGCCCCATTTTCATACAATGTTTCCCTATTTTTGCCCAATTTTCTTTTCCCAATTTATGTTTTATTTTTTTCCCCCCACTATTTTTGGCCTATTTCCCCCCCAATTTTTTCATTATTTTTCCCCTTTTTTCCCCCACATTTCTTGACATTTGAGATAAACTTAATATTGTACATTTGCAGATCTTCCAAACAGCAATTTCGATATTATCTTGTCGACGATATATTGCCTCTACTGTACTGTGTTAAAAATCACTTTGTATTTTGTTCTTAAATGAAAATAATATGTTCAGCCTTGTTTTACATGCCAATATTTGAATCGGTATAAAGCGTAATAATTTTTTCCTCGATAGTAATAGTCGAGTAAAGCTCTTTGTTGAATTCCTTCACTCTTCAAGTTCCTCTCTTACAGATCTTCATGTTTCAGCTGCTCCGCGGTTTGTCCTACTGCCACAAGAGGAAAATCCTGCACAGGGACCTAAAGCCTCAGAACCTGCTCATTAACGACAGAGGGGAGCTCAAACTAGCCGATTTTGGTAAGAACAATCCACACGACTCCTACATTCACATATCCCCATTTACGCTTTAGTCCTGTGCAGAAGGAGCCAAGATTGTCTCCAAAATTGCCTTCCAATTATGTTTTAGTGCTACGCGGAGATCTCCTGCCCTGATTACTTTCTCACCCGTACTCTGCGTCTCCTAGCAACTGTGGCCGATTATTCTGCAATATTTTAGTGGATACATAGAACTAAATTGTATGGTCTTTCCCTGTAGTTTACACCCCCATAAACATGTTCCAAAAAGCAATTTAGCAGTTCATGTTTCCATCTTCTCTCACATGAATAATAATTTTAATACAATTGCAATTTGACTTTGTCAGACTTGTAACATGTAAATGATCAACTCGAATGATCTTTTTCCAGGTCTAGCCAGAGCACAGTCTGTGCCCACTAAGACCTATTCCAATGAAGTGGTAACTTTGTGGTATCGACCTCCAGATGTGCTACTAGGCTCCACAGAGTACTCAACGCCCATCGACATGTGGTCAGTAAATACTGATGCATTGAGTTGCCTTTTGTACGAAATGCGCAGTATAAATAAACATGCCTTTCCTTGCCTAGTGTTGTTGTACTATAGACATTTCTGTATACAAGTTCCTTAAATCCACACAATGGAGAAGTAAAAAACAATTTTAGGGGAAAAAAAGCAATGGATCTGTAGGTTAAATAGTCTAACCAGTCAGGCGTTCATTGGCAGTTTTTTGGCAAGTGACTCTTAATAATTAAATCTGGTTAAGGTATTGCAGAGAAATAGAAAAGGTGGACAAAACACTCAAGAGGCACTATTGATGGTAAATATTAAAAAGCTTTTTCTTAGTAGATGAATATATGTATAATGTTGCATTTATGTGGGAGGTAGCAGTCCTAATGAGTGTGTCTCCACCATCGACATATTCATTCATTATATGCAGCCAATGATGTAGTTGGTGGATAAAGCTGCTGCACATACAGCTCTGTGCTCAGGTTTTGAGTCCTGGCTCCAAAAATGTCCTTAAGGTCATTCACCCTCTTTCTCCCTGAGCTGTGCTGTCAAATAAAGGATAAAAGTCTATTAAAAAAAAGGGCCCTTTGGGGTCAGGCAGTGTGCGTGGCAGCAAACGTACCTCTAATGTTCTGTCACCGGCTGAACTTTAATCCATTCCCAGCCTCATTAGTAAGCACAAACTATAAAAATGGAACCAGGCTGTTAAGTGCAAAGTCCTCGTAGGACTATGGGGCTCAATCCAAACTCGCGCTTAATCTCTAGGCGGTTAATATTACAGCAATGTCGGCACCTTGTCTGTAAGATGTCTCATCTGAGCAGAAACACGTTTTTAACTATAGCCTTGTACCAATAAAGGCTTTTTAATCTTAACCCGCGTAACGTGTGCCTTGGAGTTTTTTGTTCTCCTTCATCTGGCTGACAATACTTTTACCTGCAGTTATAATACATTTCACAGAAATGGTAGTCCTACAATGCAATAGGCAAATAAGGAGCTCAACATTGTCCCTCGTGAATTAAAGTAAGACTGTTTAGTGTGGGTGTTCCAGCTGAAGCCTCACCTCTGGTCTCACTCTGATCCATTTACAATACACTGTGAACAATAGAACAGTGTGCCCAGGCCGGCATACTGAGTCTTTCTCTAAATAATAAAAGTGCTCCTGAACTTAGTTTTAACTTTTTATGAAGAATATTTGGATTAATAAAACATCTCTATTAATAGATTATATAGATTTTATTTTAACGCCACCATTATCTACTAAGGGGCACCACATGGCTAATAGGTCGCGTTCACGATTTAGAATTCCATTTCAGTTGGAGGGCAGGTGTCAATACAACTCTATGGGAGAGAAACAGTTTTTGAAAGAAATTTCCAAAAAGAAAATGTCCAAATGTTTTCTCTGATCATCAGTTGATAGTGATTGGATTCACAAACCTGACATGTGGATTTTATGGCTGAAAGTCCTTTCTACTGGCCAACATCAAGCACATGTTTTTGAATATTGTCTCCACTTTTGGACGCCTTTGTGAAGAAATAATTAGACATATGTTCATATGTGCTGAAGATATGACCTTGAACTTTGTGTCAGTTTTAGTTTCATATGAATTGGCCCAGTAATTACAGAGATATTAGCAATGATTTAAGACTATAAATCTGCATTTTGAGCGTTACTATGGTTACGGCCGTGGAATTTTCAGTTGCCCTCCACCTCAATGTTAAACTATGGGCTCTTTAGAACGTTGTGATGTCACGTGAACGCTACCTATTGTGATAAGAAGTAAATCTCAGGCTTAATTTAAAAAAGGCTCACTTGTACCGCTATATTTATCAATGACACACTGTATATTAATAGAAAAATAATGAATGTTCTGTTCAAGGAATAATGCATTTGGCATACTATATTATAGTTAGCAGAGCAATGAGTCACTCTTCAAACAGTGAAGGACACTTCATACACGATCACTGGGTACATTAGTCATGATGCACTCGGGATAAGCTGTCTCTCCCACAAAATATCAGCGTGTTGAGTATGTCCTCGACAGGGCGCTTGTACCGTACAGCGCAGAACAAAAGACAGGGCTGCCCACTCTCGCCATGTTTGTTCTTCACTTTTAAAGTGTATGATGGTAATTAACAAAAGCTCTTTAATGAGGAGTGACTATGTGTTTTTGCTCACCTCCCTCATGTGCCTTTCTCATCCATGTTGGTTCACAGGGGAGTGGGATGTATCCTGTATGAGATGGCCACTGGTCGCCCCATGTTTCCTGGCGCCACCGTGAAAGAGGAGCTGCACTTGATATTTAGGCTAATAGGTACGTTTGCATATTACAATTATAATCAATCCCCGCGCTGTTGCAGGAAGTACGAACATTACGGAGCTTACATGGTCTGCTTCGTCTGCAACCCTGGTGTGAATATTCTTGGTGTGATACGCTTTATGTGCTTTTATAGAAAAATGCTTTGTAAGAGCGTCCCCTGCAGCCTCAATACGAAAAGGACTAGTGTCAGGTGTTAGAAGAATAGCCTAAGGAAAATTACTCAAACTCTTAAACGTTCTTCTTGTTTTGACCCCAGTCCTAATTAGTGCTAGTGTAGGTCTCCAAATGCTCAGGTGTAGTTTTCATGTTAGTGGAGTAAGATTAATGTCGAATCTCTCTTGTCATTTTATTTCAGGGACACCGACGGAGGAGAGCTGGCCTGGGATCAGCAGTAATGAGGACTTCAGATCATACCTTTTCCCTCAATACAGACCTCAAGCTCTTATCAACCACGTGCCAAGGTCAATCTCCACTTAGGGCAACCTGAGAAAGTGCATTATGTTCCGCTTTATAAACTAGTGTTCTTCCCTCAGGCTGGATACCGAGGGGATCGACCTGCTGTCTGCTCTGCTGCTGGTATGACGTGCAGTATTGGCAATATATAAATTCTCACATCCAGGGCTTCTGTTCAGCTGCCTTTGTTGTGTCACTGCAGTACGACACGAGGAACAGAATATCAGCAGAGGCCGCGCTGCGACACACATACTTCCTGAGTTTGGGCGAGAATATTCACAACCTGGCTGACAGTAAGACCTCATTACTGCAAAAGTGATGCATTAAGCGACTTCACCCACACCTAGATCGAAATAAAAAGGATTCTGATTCATATGTAAAGTAGGAAGGTTGTCTGGAGCAGGTGTGTGGGGAGCGATTCAATTTAAGTTTATTTGTATAGCACATTTAAAACGACTACAGTTGACCAAAGTGCTTCACAACAACAACATGTCACATAGAAATAAAATACACATAAAAGATAATAGGCCAAGATACGCTCAGCTAGCTCTTATTAAAGGCCAGGGAATGTTTTGTATTGCCTAATATATTATTGTATATGATGATATTGCTGATTGCACCAAACTTTAAAGTTGTTTTGATATCAGCAGTGACATACAGGGGTGAGCTGGCCATATAGGTGCATTATGGAGGAACTCGGATGCTTTTATTGCACTTACAAACATTAATACAAAGATAGACAGCCCAAACAATGCTCTATGGCAGAATGAGAAGAGAAAGAGGCCCAGGGCCCACCTGTTTATAGTCCCCCGTACCAAACTGAAAGCTTTGACCCTGAACGGCCAGCCCAAAGTCCAGGGCTGGTTTTAGTCCCAGCTCGCCCCTGATGACACAGATATCAAACAGTGAAACAAACAAACAAATGTAACGTCCAAATGAAGAGTGAAGCAGCAGATACGTAGTTTCCCTGTGCGTCCTCTGTCCTTAGTCTCTGCTTCAAGACAAGGAAAATTCCAAAACCCATGGGGAGAAAAGAGAAACCTAAAGAGTAAACGGGTTGAAGGAGAGATCCATTCCCATGGGCAGTCAAACTATAGACAGAATGTCCCACATCCATGACAATTATATACTGGCATTACAAGCTTTGTTATTTGACCGGGGAGTTATACTTTGCAGTTTCAGGTTTGGGTCAGTATCTGTATAGCATCATTGAGGGGTAATGGTGAACGGGAAATTGAGTCTAAAAAATTGGCATAAAGATACATCTCCATGGTTTTGATAACAATGGATATTCTGAATGACATTTTAAATATCCTGATTACTAGCACAGTATCAACGTTTGAAATGCTTAGTACAGACTTCTAAGTACATTCTCTGCCCCTGTTTTAATTAACACTTTAACACTGTGTGGTTGCAGCCGCCTCCGTGTTCTCCCTCAGAGAGCTCCAGTTGCAGAAGGACCCAGGGCATCGCACTTCAGTGTTCCAGCCTTTAGGTGGCGTATCATGTTCACGACAGCTCACACTCTGGCATATATTTGTAATGTGATCTTTTCCCATGAGTCACAGTATATGCAGTCATTATTTCCGCTTTTCAAGTGAACTTGTGTGTCTTTAAAAATTGCTAATTGGCTAAGTAGATGATGGCTTATTTTTTAAGAAAATACCACAGCATAGTTTCATGGGAAGAAACTACCTGATTAGTGACTGGTTCCAACTCTAATTATCCCTCTATATCTAACAGAACAAGTGGTTTTATCCGTCATGATTTTGCAGTAATTAGTTCCTGATGTGCTGTCCTCTGCAAACCACTTGTTTCTTTACGCCTAATGAAGGCTGTGAATGTGTATCGCATGCATTTGAACATTGCTACAAATCCCATTGTGTGTTCCTTCAGCGCGAGGGAAAAACAGGCGGCAGAGTATCTTCTAGAAGTCAAAGATTACCACGGAGACGCACAAGCCAACGTCAACGGATGAACTCGCAAGCAAATTAATCATCGTGACACTCTGCATGGGCCCTATATCACCACCACTCATGGACTCACACATGCGGATGTGAATAAACGCCACTGGTTTGTAGAATACCTGAACTTTACTTGAAAAATCTGCTTTCGTGCAAAAAAAAGCACAGCTAAGAAAAAAATATTTGTTCACTGACCGCGCAGGAAAGCTCAGTAATTATCATAACAAGTGATGAAAAATTCTTCAAGACTGATCTTTGTGTTGTTGTACCAAATAATTAAAGAAACATGCCTGTGTGCCACAAAACGCCAAACGCAAGTCGGCAACGCAAAAGGGAGAGTCTCATACAGTAGTTCTTAAAATGTTTGCACAAAGTATCAACTCATAAAATACTTGACTTTCCAAGCACCACCAGACCTAGATCAAGATCAAACCTGTACTAAACCGGGTCTAAAATGTATCTAATTTGGACTAGTCTAAACTGAGTGTACTCATGCAGTTGTACGAATGGTCAGTAAAGACTAGTAGACACATTATGTTACAGTATTCAAATATTGTTATCTCACAAAGAAAGTGAAAGGAACTATTGATTACTCAAATGATTAATGGGAACAACTGTGGCCGGGTCTGTCTGCTCATGATTGATCTCAGTAGCCTATAAATAGAGCAGCATAAATGCACAAAAACACTACAATGCTACAAGTGCGAGGCACAGTGTGACGTGTACAGCAGCCCGCTGTCTCTCGACGGGTGTGTCCATGACAGTGTTACACATTCATTCCAGTTATTGAAGTTGCCTTAGTAAAACTGTGCATGATGTTCGGCCTTGTGGAGGTACTTGATCTAGTGTAGCCAATATTTCTGAGAAATGTGCGTTGTGTTTGTAAATACTAGTACGATTGCGTGGCGTGATATTAGTCTTCTCTTTGCACAAACCAGAAGTGTCCTCTGAGGTTTGCTCTCTTGTCCAACTACCCTCATCTCCAATAACAAACCTAAACCTCCGCCCTCCCCTTTAAAACTATTTTTTCCCAAGTAAAACCAATCCTGACAAGAATGAATGAAGCAGAACATGTTTTCCCCTCCTGTTGGTTTGCTATTTCCTAAAAGTCATTGCTGGTGATGTGCGAGTCTCAGTCACCATGTTACTGCCCAGCGCCATCACAGGTCCAGGCGCGGCGACCGATACACTCTTTTCTTCTGCTCTTTCTTCTGTTTTAAATCATTTGGAAAATATAAAATCCCTAAATCCAGAGCGTTGAAAGCGTTCCTCGTGAAAAAGGACATTTTTTAAAAGGTTGCTCTAATTGGTTGATCCCATCTCTCACCCACCGGGAGATCACGCTCACTCCCAGACTACATGTCTTTGAAATATCTTTGAAAAAGCATGTGGGCCAGGCGAATGCATAAGTGATGCAGTGATCTGTATAAAAGCATGAACTCTGTAGATCAGAGGTGTCCTAACATTTTCATTGAGAGCCGCATATTGAAGTGAATACAGCGGCCACAGATTGGTGCAGCGTTTAGGAGAGGTTGAAATGATTCCCCACACCTTGATTTAGGTTTGTCTCACAATGAAACTTTCACTTTTAAAACTTTTATTTGCTAGAGGTTTTTAATTGTGTGGAATTATTAAACTTGCAGTATAAAGTGCCATCTCTTGTGATGTGTGCCAATTCAGCCAGACGTCTGAGAGCCACCAACAATTGGTCTCAGGGTCGCACTTTTAACACTCTTGCTGTGGATAGTTGTGATGGTTTAGAACAGTAGGCAAGGCATTATTTATACTTTTTATTTCGTACACAGGACAACTCAATGCGCCTAGAACGGTGATTCTTTTTTTATTTAACCTTTATTTAAAATAGATTGAAAAATAAAACAAAAAGAATCACTGATCTCAATTGATCGAGACCTAGAAGTGGCTCGTGGGACCAATTTCAGAAGGAGAGTTGCCAAAGCCTTCACCAAAATACAATGAAATTCAGTTTTTGTTTTTTTTATAGTTGGTCTAGTAAAGTGGTCAAATATAGATTTGATAGTGAGGAAATACTGATTTGATACTGTATAATCTGGTGAAACTGCCAAATGTGTTTAATATTTAATATATATTGATATTTATATTTTATTTAGGGCTTGTCATGAGAGAACCACAGCCCCGAGTACCATTGCGGCTGATTAGAAAGTGAATCTCTGGGGCAGCTCTCTCTGAGTTGAGATGACTTTGTGTCATGTGGATTTGATGACGATGTTGCACTTGTCTGTTGCATCTCCTCCACATCTCTGCAGGAAGTAAATTCTATTTAGATCGCAAAGTAGACACAAAGTGCTCTAGCTCAGTGGTTCCCAAAGTGGGGGGGTCGCAAGATGATATTGAAACTTTTTTTTTTTTTTTTACATTTCTGACACTGATGACATTTGATGTATTTTTGTCTGGAAACGGCAGTATCCAAACTAACAACATTAAAACCAGATTTTTTAAGTTTTGCTCCTTAAATTACTATAAATGCTAGTTACATTTTACAGACAGTGGTCCGAGTTGTTGGTTGAGTGATTTTGGCGATCGCGGCCTGAATAGTTTGGGAACCCCTGCTCTAGACTAGAAATCAAAACAAAGTAACCTGAATGAACCAGGCGGCTGTCTCCCGAGAGTCAGAATATACTTCATTAGCTTGACTGCGCAACTTGACAAAGCCCACACTCAACTGTCACTCACGTCTTAGGCCTAAAAGTTACTGAAATTGTAAAACTATATTTAGACAAAAATAGGCTGTACCTTCATTTTGCATTTAAGTGACCTTAAAATTGAAGCTTGTACTCAACACTGGCCACTACAGGTTTTCTACCTCTCAAAGTAATCCATGGTACACAATTCACTCAAATCTGTGATCGTAGCTTGGGGGGTGTCATGGCTGCGTGTGAAAGCCCCACTCTTCTTCTCTATGTGGCACAAGTATTAGACTACCTAATGTTTAGTTGTGGTAAATGAAGATATTTTCTGTACTGAAATGATATAGTTATGTATTATGTTTTCATCTTCCTCAGTGAGTTTTCCACTGTTCAAACCAATAGAGCGTTGTATTTAAAATATATTTAAAAAGAAATAAAGATGTCTAAATGTTTTATAAAAGATGTTTAGATTTTGAATGATGTGATATTTGAGATTTGTCTACACTGATATAAAGTGAGAAATGAATGTATTGTGACTGCTCGGAGGTTTAAAAGTGAATAACTGAATGGTTTATGATTAAACACTGAAAACTGTAAAACATCTTGTAGAATGTCTTTTTTGCAATTAAAGGGTTAATGTAAAAAGGCGTATCAAGCTGTACCGCACTCTGGACAGTAGAGGGGGCCATCGCGCTTGGTTTTGCTCGTACAAACTGTAAAGATTTAAATATTAAGTCTATGGGATCTGCCTTTTCAATTAATATTGTGGGTCCCCTATTCCTTACAAAGTCTTAATATAGTTATCATATAATTGCAAATATTTCACCAATAGGATAAAATACCAACATCTACTACATGTCCTTATATTGGTAAAATGGATAGGGATATACACCTGGATTGTTCCACAGTGTAGATTTAGAATAAATACTATTCTAAATCTGATTCTGAAAAAAATTTGTTTTTATATATATATATATATATACAGCTTCACAAACTAGGATTCTTCGTACAATCATGCAAAATATAACACCGAATTTAGATCAAAATAAGCTATAAAAACGTTAAGACTATAAGGCTATGGGCATGCACAAGAAGATTAAAATAAATAAAAAGTAAATATGATGGGACGACAACAATTGACATAGAACAACAACATGTAACTTTTATAAAAGCATAGAAATGTCTGACTCTATAAATTCCAGTTGTTTTGGTCATACTTTCTGCTTCATGGGTTCATGGAATGTTTAGTCAACATTAATTTGATATACCGTATTTTACTTGATACATTAAAAATGTTATTCTTATTTGGGTCGAGGCCTGCCATCCTAGGATCATAGTGGTCCAGACCGCCTCCCTGGCCAGAATAATTACGTTAGACTACACATTTACTTTAATGTTTTGCTATTTGTTTATTTAGCATGGCAATGTATTGTGCAACACCCCAATAACGTTTCAGCAAAAGCCTTCAACGAGCACACATCACACTGCCGAAACCCGGGATCGAACCAAGGACCTTCCGATCTTCAGTCCAACGCTCTCCCAACTTATGTTAGTTGTAATTTTACCAAATGCCCAAAAGGGGGTAGTAGAGTTCCTGTATGAGCTCATGTTGCTCTCATTCGCTGGACCAAAAAAAGTAACTACATAGTCTTGCTGTACAAAATTGCTTCTGAACAACTTCACCCTGCAGGCCCATCCCACGTATGTGACCTTTTTTCTGCAGCGGTCCGAGGTATCTCCCTCCCACACAACTGAACGAGCCCACGCATCATCAGCTGCGGCGCGCTGCGCACGCACGTTTGGAGCTTGTTTGTTTCAGAGAGGAAAGGAGCATGTGGCACATGACCACGTCCAGGTAGCACGGGCTTGCACAGAGGCACCTACCTGTACGTTTTCGTTAAATGACCCGGACATTTCAAGATGAAAATTTACCATGGAACATACGTTAGTAGTAGTAGTTAGTGGTTTACTCGATTAGACCTGGTTTGATTCAAATGATTTTTTTTTTTTTTAAAAGCCTGCGCATTAAATTCTTTAATACTTTTACTTCTTACTTACCAAGTTAAGCCATACGCCACGCCCCCTCGAATTCTCATTGGATGTCATTCCAAATGCAGCTTTTTCAGGTGACTTTATTAAGTTAATATTGTCGTTTTACAAATGTTTAAGGTTAGGGTTAGGATAAAGGATTTGGTTAGAGTTAGAACAATGTGAGGGTAACTGGGTTGGAAAGTGGAAAGATGCGGTTTATGAGGTATCCGGGCAAGACTCGCACTAAGCTAAACATACCTTCTATCCCTACTAGTGTTCTGGCTAATGGACGTTCAATGGAGAATAAAACAGATTAACTGCGAAGCTCTTCCCAGAAGATGGTGAAAGACTGTTGTGGAGCAGAGGGAGCTGCACAGGAGGAAGAGGAAGGAGCTGATTAGTGCAGGACACCACGCTTTGAAACAGGGACAAACCCAGAAGCCGCTGCACCGTTTCAGAGGAGCACTGAAAGCAGCCAGCCAGGCTTCCTCCGGGTGCTATGGTTTCCCCTACCTCCATAAACATAATGCTCAAGTTGGCCCACAGTCGCAGCGGCTCAGGACTAACACCTGAACACAATTTAGTTGTGTGGTTGTAAAATGACAAATAAAGCACTTCCTTACTTATTTGTCATTCATGCCTAATTTGATCTTGATTCTTAAGTATATATGATATCACATGATGACCTCAACAAAGGTTTTTTTTAACATGTTAACCACCAAACCAAAATTAAATGTAAGGGGGGACAATGTGTGCAATGTGAAAAATGCTAAAGAAAGAGTTTCGGTTTTGTTTACGAAGTGAATCAAAGAACCCAATCATATTTATGAGGCTCTTTTTGTAACTCGTACTGCTAACAATGGTGGAGTTTTCAGTGTATCATACCAACAGTGAGAAGACTATGCCACAAATAGCACCTCCTACTCACTTTATTATTGGCTGCTTTAATTGTCATGACACAAAAGCTGCATTATAATCAGCTGAATATGGCCAAAGACGAAAGGATACATGGCTACATCCAGGAGGCACGGCGTTCTTTTGTGTTGGCCGGGACCCTATATGTAATCATGTGACCTAAATGCACAGTGGGCTGCTTGTCCGCACGCTGCTTTCCTCTCAGCGGGTCTCCTCTTAACTTGAGTTCTTGATGGAAAATGCAGCAATAACAGTAACAGTATGTGTGACCGGTGGGGCAGAAATAACCCCTGCCCCTGTGTGCCAGGCCTCTACCCGGGCGGAGTGCATATAACAAAGGAAAGTACTATATCTGCACTCGTTCCTTTTATGTTTTACTTATAATTTTTTTCTTCGACGCAGCTGAGCGTACTTCCTGTAGGACAAACTGTGTAATCCCGTTAACAGCCATAACTTTATTGTTGTTTCTACTTTAAAAACTTAAAATCCAAGAACTACTTCTGCTTTGTGATTGATTGTATTATATTTGTTTATTTATTGGCCATTATGCATTATTTGTGTTAGCCCAAAGGGTAGGTCTATAGATTTTCTGCTTGTGCCATAGTTTCCACATGGCATTAAAGGTGAGTTATGCCGAAAGTAAGGCCTTTAGAGTTCATACTAGCATTAAATCTAACATTTCTAGAAAATATAAGCTTTCCTTCGAGACAGAGCCCACTCAATTGCATTGCTCAACTATTTTTTACAACATTAATTTAGTCAAAGACACAAAAACTAAAGTCTAAAACTAATTCAGCTCTAGTGTTTATTACATTTTACACCATCTTTTGCTCAAAAGTTTCCCATTGTGTCCAATTTAGTCTTGAATACCAACTATTTCCCTCATCCCCCTGTTGGACTGAATGTTTAGAAATCTTACGAAATGAAATATCCCGAGATTTTTTGGAATATGTGGTAGAATATTGCATTAAAAAGCATTACATTTGACTTGCTGTGACCTGTAGAAACCCCGTGTGCACTTAACAAAATGTGGTTATCCTATTGAAAATGAATGAAAACATCCCATAAAACTTAGCAAGCCACATCACACCTGCAGTCGAGAGCCACCGCTGTAAAGCACTTTGAAATGCTTACACAAATCGTGCTCTCCAAATAAATCTGCCTTTCATGGCTTTACCCCGGGCGTTTAGAGCTCACATAGACTGTTTATATATATATGACACTTCGGAAAACAAAAGATTGATTTTTGAAGCACTTTAATCTCTATACATTCCTTTAAAACAACAAATAAAGTTACATATGACACCAAATGAGTTCATATTTATATGAGCCAACAATGTGATGAAACGAAGTGCTCTCATGGAAACCTGCAAATCGATGAGTGCTGGACCCGTAGTGATGACCGCTGGACTCAGAGGCTCAACACTCTCTCTCGAGAGTGGATGTGAAAGAACTGTCTCCTGTGTGTGCGGAAATTAGATGAATTAATTATCCCCAGGCATCAATGTCTTAAATATAATTACTTTATAGGCCTCCTACTGTACAGAAACATTGCAACAGAAACATAGCAACAGAATACAATGGAATAGCTTATTTCATGGCGCTTTCTGTGAAAAGGCTTTGTTTACTGTCAGACAGTGTTTGCTTGACACTATTTACAGCATTTTTTTTTTACCTAAAAAACTAGCAAAAACAAAGAACACACTTACACTGGAACACCTTTAGCAGTATCTCAGTATCTTATATGTTGTAGTTTATTGTGCTTAATTATGTTGTCCTCTTCTAAACTTAGCTTAGCTTTACATGTAGCACTTTGAGATTTGGTGTTAAATGTAAAGCGCATTACAAACCAAATGTATTATTATTATTATCATCTCAAGCTGGTGAGTGTGTTGTCAGGTATCACTAAAGCGGCATCAATTACATTTACACTTCTTCAGCAAACATATTAGTGCCATTACCATTTACTGTTCACAAAAGGCTCTACTGATAATTAGACAAATAATCGCCTTCCTCGAGACATTGTGTCTTGTTTTTTCTTTGTTGAAATGTACAACGAATGGTGCAATAAATAATTATTAGTAAATATAAAAGAAGAAAACCATTGAATCAGTGTGTTGGTTCTTTAGCTGCCTCTGAGCATCTGAGAAGAGGTGGTGGATAAGTTCATCTGGGGCAAAAAACGCTGTTTGTAGCAGTTTCACCATGAGAACTCAGTTGGGGCAGCTGTTCCTCTGACAGGGCAGTGGGGTAACCTTTCTGCTGCTGGAGAAACTGCCTCATGCACCACTGACTTTGACACAGTGCACACTTGTGACTTTTGTTTGAATGATATGTCTCTCACAGAGCCTCTGCCAGACAGCGGTCTGTGCCTTCACTCGCCTCCAGGCGCACTTGCCGACTGGTTTTCCTGTTCTCCACCCAGGAGTTGTGTAAGACAGCGCCCCCTGGTGATGGGTCCACTTGGAGCAATGACACAACTCTCTTTTTTACCTTAGATCTCAGCGCTCGCCGCAACTTCTGTCGAGTGAAAGCGTAGAGTAAAGGGTGTGACACTGTGGTGCCATAGGCCAGGGCAAGGAACCACAGACGGAGGTCAATCAGGATGTCACTGGGCCCCATGCCCAGGATTAATACATTTGTCACAGACAGCGGGGCCCAGCAGCACAGGAAGGTAGTGATGATGATGAGGGACATTTTGAACACACGTCTCTGCCGCTCTCTGCGATCTCTGTGCCGCCTCACTGCCCGCCGCAGGGCAATGATTGCTGATACTGAGGCATGGACTCCCATGGTAGGGGCCACAGGGGTGGCCGCTGCTTCAGCAGAGCCCACCAGAGGGGTGGTGGAGGACACTGCGGGGGGAGAGGTAGCGGTGGGTGTGGGTGAAGATGAGGGAATGAGAGGAGGGTGACTGTGCTGTTTTGTTCCATCTGTGGTGCAGTGCTCCTCCCCTGCCTCTTCATTGTCCACCTGTTTCAACCCCAACTTTTTTTTACTCTGTTCACTTTTCTGATGTGCATGGTGCCCCTTACTGTGGGAGCCCCTAATGCGCTGATTCTTCATGTGAGAGCCAATGCGTATGTTCAAAGCTCTCAGTATTCGAGAGTAGGTGAAAAGCATGACTGCCACAGTGGTGAAGAAGATGGGCACCTGTAGGAGGAGGTGATAGTACATACCCCGGCCTGTGTGGTATGGCCCACCACCACACAGTGAAGTCCTATTATCCCAAGCTGACATGTCCAAGCTGGAGTCCTGATAAGATAAAGCCAAGGCAAGGTCCTGATCCTGGTCCCCCTGCGGCTCTTCATTTATCCACTGCATTTCAGAGAAAGGGATAAAAAACACGGCAACAGAGACGATCCAAACCGCGGTCAGCAGGAGCGCTGCTCGCCGAGTGGTGAGCAGTCTGTTGGCGGGCCGGACAGATATATCATAACGGTCCAGACTGATTACCAGGATGTTTATCGCCGTAGCAATGCTGGCAAAGGTAACGCAGGCCTCGTGGAAGCGGCACAGAGTCACCAGGTTGGCGCCTTGTGGCAGTAGAACGATCATGAGAGTGAAGGGCAGGCACAGCACACACACCACCACATCCAGCACATGCAGACTCACAGTCACCATGTTGCTCACTGAGTCCACCAGGTTAGACTGGGAGCAGTAAAGCACCAGCACCGTGAGGTTACTGCTGAAGCCCAGGATCAGCTCCACCATGAGGACTGCAGAGAGAGACACCTGAAAGCTCAGCGAGTGCGGCTCGTACCAGGAAGCAGGCCTCCCGGCCGAGCCTTCTTGCTCCTGCAGGACCTCCACCGTCCCCACCCAGTCTGTGGGGGCCAGGCTGGACACGTAGCTGTCAGTATCCATGACCAGCTCAGAGCTCTATGTCACAGCTGAGGGGATCCTGGGACATACCAGGATGAGCCTCCATGATGCATGCAGAGGAACAGTGCTGTGAAGACAAGAACAGGACAGATCAGATACACAGCTTTATCCCATTTCCAAAGCCTGAACAATAAGCTTCAGTCAAAGAGTCAGTCATTGCAGATAGTCAGGTGTCACGTAATACATTGCCCAGTGTTTACGTATATTGATGTATGAATGAGAGTGTGAATGGGTGAGTGGTGCCTTAATGTAAAGTGGTTGTAAAATGTAAAATGGATAAAAGCGCTTTATAAGTTGAGAGCATTTACCATTGCACAGCACTGCTCTGTATATTGTAGTATTAGCGTTATTGTTTTACGACTTTGGTCTGGAGCCCAGAAGAGCCGTTCAGCACTTACATCTCACGTAACACAAACTCTCTCAAGCTGGGGGAATGCTTAACTGTTGCTAAAATTACTCCACACAATCAACAGGCCTCTCAGGATCAGCAAAAGAACACATTCAGCAACTTGGGCAACATTGCTCGGGATCTCTGTCATTATCTATTCATCATGTCCTCACTGTAAGGCTTTCTGCAATTACTTCTTCTTCTTCTTCTTCTAGATTATGATCTCCTGAAGTAACTATGTGCCAAATGCAATTTGAATTACTTACAAAAAGAAATGGCTCAAAAATAATGTTTTAGCCGTTATTTGATAATGGTCACATTTGGTTTGGGATTGAAAATCAGAGGATGGATGCTAAAGAGACGTGGAGAGTATTGCATCTGTTCTGGACACTGGGGTTTTGTCCCTGACTGTGGTATTAATGGACACCACATTCAAAGCAAGTGTGTAAAGTGCAGCTGTTGCTTCATTGATCAGTTTGTGTCCGCTGATTACAAAAAATGGATTGAACAACAATCACCGTTCATTTTGTCTATTTCTTGAGGGGAGTGAAATCGTTGGGCTTAACCAAACAAACATCATCAAGGCGCGCGTTCACAGCTCATGACACAACGTGACTTCTTTTTGCTAACTTCCCCCAGCAGCCGCTCGTTACGCGGTTCTTGTTACTGTTACCACAGCAACCGCAGAGGGGTTTTCGATTCCCGAGTGCAGAAAGAGAGTTTTTGCTTGATACTGACTGAGCCACCACAGACTGACAGGTTACACTATAATAAAACTCTAGATAGACGTTGCCGTGGTAATAGATTTTAAACTGCAGCTCCGGCGGCCATATTGTGATTGTCCATTCACACAAGAACTCATATCACTTTAATTTACCCACTTAAATATTTCGATTTAAGTGGGTAAATTAAAAAGAAAAGGATCTGAAACAACAAGAAAAGAACATTTGAGCGGAGCAGAAACAGACAGTCTATTGAACACCTCTTTGAAATGAGCAGATCTCAAAGATTCTGCTCCCAATAAAGAGACACAACTCCTGTTGTTACATAACAGGCTGAATTTTGAACTAATTGGAGTAAAATGAAGGTATCAGTCAGTGGTGGATGTTTTCATACCAGGCCGTTTTTCTTGAATGAAAAAGACACTGACTCCACTGACTGCAGACATTTTTCAAAAACAGGACTCAGTTCACAAAACTCTGTCACTCTGTTTTCAGAGGCTGAACACACTTTTCAAAAAGTGTGTTCAAAACAAAACAAAAAAATCCATTGAGAAAAAAAACGGTATTCGTGTTCACATTTTGGGTGTATGTCATGTCCAATGGATATTTCCCATGTTATTAGGACTTCAGAATTGTGTCTGTATCTACATTTTGTATTTTATTCAATTTCGCCCTTCTTTTTACATTTTCATTTGAATTTGGATAACCAGACAATTGCAAAATGGTCACACCATTTTCCACTCTCTATAGGTGTATTATAGATCTGTGTTAACACTCCATGACGTGTAAGTGGAGTCTACAGTAAAGAAAAAGCCTGCCATTAGATATGACAGAGAGTTGTAAATCAGACTCAACACTCAGACTCCGCTATACGCCACAACCCGGTCAGACAGATGATGTGAGGGCACATGGCTGCAGAGACAACCTGTCTGGTGACTTTCATGTGTTCCTTTTCTCACTGGGGATCGTAATCAGCCAAGGAAATATGGACAGAAATAGAAAGCCCCTGAGATGACGAGCTGCTCCTTTATTATAACCATTATTGGAAAGAAATAGCATACCCAGACAGTTGTGACACTGCCAGATGAAGATAAAATGAAGATTTGTTTCATTTTGAGCTTCCAAGTTTTATTACGATGAGCTAGAGACAGTTCAAGAAAGCAAATGGTGTGTGTGTTGACTATAGCTCTGAAAATGTACAGTCCACTTCCAACCCAGTCCACTTTTATTTGTATCGCAAACAACACAAAGTCTCCAAAGTGCTGCACAGAGCACAAATTTGCACTAATTGCAAAAATACACCGAGGCACAAATAGCCATTGCAATCAGCGTATACTCGACCGCAATTGTGACCAAGGCAGGACACTTTTTTTTTTTAATGATTCATGCGGATTGCTGAATGCCCTACAGCAGATTCGTGCCGTGTATCTGGACTTGCATACACAGTGTTTTCTCTTAACTCTGAAAAAAATAAATAAATAAGTATTCACGTAATTACAATAATGTGGGGAAATAGTGAATATTGTGAGCTTTGTGCATCTAAATCTAGTGAAAATGTCTCTCTTTATCTTCATGACCAGTTCATTGTGCCATTACCCAAATTCACACATGCGTCCCCAGCAGGCTAAAGTCCTGCTAAGGTCAGGATTATACTCTACAGTCATGTGGACCACAGTCAGTCATTACGCAACAGGAAAGACGATGGCTCTGCATTAAAAAATAAAATGCTGTGTTTTACCATGTCATTGGAGCTTAAGCACAAAGAAAGGCTGTGTTGGAGAAATATGAATAGAATACAGTATAAAATAACTCAAGACAGTCTTTTAATATGAGGTTTCAGAGGACATCAAACATTCTTCTTCTTACCAACCTTGTGTAGATCCAGATTTGTTCATCAGCAGAACCCAGCTCTGTCTCCACGGCCTAAAGTCCCACACACCAGCATCATGTTAAAACATTGCGTCAGGAGCAAAGAGCAAAGAGCTCATTATGGTCGGTGTTTTTGTCTTGAAGCTAACACTAAATACAAATTTAAATAGTACCAAGATTTTGAAGGAACCGCTCAAAAAGTAATGGGCCTGTCTTTCATATAATTTTTTTGTGTTTTTTTATATTAGCCGTTAGCTCTGAGATCAAAAAAAGTCCTACCTCAATAAACACCGCCATTCCTGTGTTTTAAGTATTTTAAGTATTTACATCCAATGTAATATTTTTAACACGTAGCCAGTGATTTCCCATCAGTATCTCACTGTCCGTGATGTTTGGTTTATTTGTTTATTTGAGCTGTTCTGCTCAAAAGGAAAGAGCCGAAGCAAAAAGCTTATGAGCGCCACCCCTGAAATCATTACAATAAAAATGTTCATTTCACAATAGTACAAGGAACATAGGACCACAACATGCACACACACATGTTTTATTGAACTATTCAGTGATTTGTGGAAGACATCGCTAATCCTGGGAAAATAGCAAAAAAGGAAGAAGAGCGGCGTCCGGAGATCGCACTCGCATGCGTATTTAAAGTACACAAACCAGTGTTTCACTTTTTAGAGAAAATATGCTTTAACCTTCGTATTGTAGTTTTCTGAGAATGACCTCTAGAGTAGTACACTTGCGACTTCCTCAGTCTGAACTCCTTTTGCACTGTGAACATTTTGTGACAAAATAAAACTAAATCTCGGCTTACATTTTGAATTCATTGATATGGCCTTATACATGTAAGAGATAACTACATTTGTCTAAGATGAGGAATAGGAGAGTACTTAACCTAAAATATAGGCTAGACCCTCCAGCTAAACAGCCCTTGTCCCGCGGCATTGAAGGATGTGGATCAAATGCAGCAGATACATTTCCCAACAGAGACCAACATAACAAAAGTGTATCTAAAAAAAAATAAACCTGTCTGTGACCTGGTAGCATTGGTAAACAAGTATGGTCCCTTTAGAGGCTACAAGTTTTCCACTCTAGTGTCTGACATCAGGGACTGGTTTCCTGGTGCTCTGCCGCCCCAGCAGACCCGCCACGCTCCCCACTGACTCCGCACTGTGATCTCAAGAGGAAAGCTGCACCGTTACTGCACCATTTGTTGCTGGACAGAGATAGAGATCAAAGTCATCCCGAAAATAGCTAATTGGTTTGCTGCTGTATATATTTGTGATGACGCAACACACATGCATTGTAATAAATAAATATGCTTGAATTTTACGTCAACAATATGAAGTATTGGTCTTAGACATCCTAACTTTTCCCATCATGTAGTCAACATTAATGTTCTAAGCGCCTATATGACATGTTGGACTATACTCATATCATCAACAATTTTGTAAACACAATTATTGCTTAAAAGATTACTCTTGTTTTCCCTAGTTATACATTGTTTGCTCTATGCTGAACTTTTCTTCATAAACCTCCGACTACCTAAAATAAGGATTACAATAGCCTGAAATCATCCCTATATTTTGTTTTAATATATATATTGTTCAGGATTCAAGTGGTTGAGAAGAGGAAAAACTCAATAGGGGTCTGTTTTGACCTCTGTTAGAGTTTTCAACCCGGGGGAATAATGTTTTTCTCAGCCCGCGTTGCACCACTTTGACACTTGTGAGGACGCAACAGGAATGAGCTCTCTTAAGGAAGAAAAAAAAAAAACAGAGATACTTGAACTTCTCCACTTGGGGCAAGGACTCCCCACCGACCTGAAGCGGGGAAACCCCCTTTTTCCGGTGGAGAACCATGGCCTCAGATTTGGAGGTGCTGATCCCCATCCCGGCTGCTTCACACTCGGCTGCAAACCGCCCCAGTGCGTGCTGGAGGTCCTGATTTGAGGAAGCCAACAGAACAACATCATCTGCAAATAGCAGAGATGAGATTCTGAGGTTCCCAAACTGGACACCCTCCAGCCCCTGGCTGCGCCTAGAAATTCTGTCCATATATAAGTCATCTGCCTCTTATCATCTAATCAAATTCTTTTGTCTGAACTAACTGTTCCTTATTATTGGATTGTTTCAGTGTATCCACATCTCACTGAGGTGGGGGTCGCGAGATGATTTTAATTATATTCATAACATTGAATTTGATGTATTTATGAGTCTCTTCAAGAACCTTCATGTAAAACAACTCCTGTAAGACTGAGAGCCTACACAGACATGTTGCTGCAAACTTTGGAAACAATCCTCAGGTTCAATCTTAGATTCAAGAACCTTCATTGGTTATGATTGAGAACTGTCTATTTTAGTGAAATTGAGGCAAATATTAAAATGTAGTATTAAAACATACATTAATAAATCCGATTTTTTATGTTTTGCAACTGAAATTGCGAAACTGCGAATTACATTTTATAGAATGGGGTTGTCGGTCTGGTGATTTTGGGGTCAGGTCATGAAATGTTTGTGAACCCCTGCTCTAGCTATTGGCATAATCCTGGTCAAAGCCAGCTCAAAGTCCAGATCGGTCTGGGACTGATTCATTCAGATCTTCCCTCAATCTCTGACTATGATAGGGGAGTTTTACACGGGTTGGTTGTCACATTGCTTTTTATCTCCACACTAGGGGGCGCTGTGACTTGATATTTGTATTGAACATAAAGTTTAACATCCTGATTCCTCTGCTGTAAATTGCTTCTATTCACAAACAAAAAACACTGAAAAGAGAAGGGGATTTGTATTTTTTTTATTTTATTTTTTAGGTTTGGCCACTATCTGATGATTTTGTGTTAAAAACCTGTAGATCGGGCCTACTTAATAGGTGACCCGCGGGCCAGTTTCGGCCCGCCAAACAATTAAATCTGGCCCGCGCCTCATTTTCGATAAAAATATGTATTTTTGGCATTATGCACCGCGTTCACGCCGGAATTGTGTCGCTGTGGCTTTGCTAGCATCATCTCCTATAGCGCGGCCTCAAATGAAAACATGGCCCTGTAAAATGGTGTAAAGCGGCTAAACTGAGAAAACCGGAACGGACAGTGTGCATCGTGTTTTTGGAGTTTTTCTTGGATTATCATGCAGGAGTCTTTGCAGTCCGCGGCAGATGGATAACGTGTTTTCCTGTCTTCATTGTTACAAAGGGCTTTACCAGCAACTTTAAGGTCCCTACAGGGACAATAAAGTATAAAAACAAACAAACAAAACGAAACACCAGTTTAGTTGTGGATGTTTGTAAAGTGTATGTTTGTGAAACTGATGGTGCGTGAGTTTTGTAAAAATGCACTACACCAGCACACGCGCTAAACCTCGCTATCTGGGCTCTAACTTAGCCTAATAACATTGAAATAATTCATTTGACAGGTGCACTTTTGCTCTCTTACTCCCCTGACTTCATTCGATACATCTTTGTCGGAAATGTACAAGCGCAGAGATGCTCTTTGCAAAGTTAACAGGTAAAAGTGAGAGGCTGAATGTGTGGATAGGCATACCATCTCCTCCGAGCACTTCTTTCATGAGTTTTTTCATAAAGCGCGAGGCTCAGGTGCTTGGTCAGCCCTCTGTCTGTCTCTGCCCTCAGCGCTGAGGAGCAGTGGCTGAGCAGGAGTTAGTCAAGTTGTTTGAGATACTGACCTCACATGTAACGCTCTTATTCTATATTAGGCCTATGGCCTGGTTTAGATGTGATTTAGTCCTGATTGCATGTTTTTTTCCCTGGCTTAATCCTGGTTTAGTTTTGAGTAACCCTATTATTAGGCTCTTTATTATTCTGTATTAATCTGTTATTGCAATGTTTTTTTAAAGCCTTAAAATGCTAAAATATAATAAAACTTTTATGTTTACGTAGGCCCAATTCTATTCTATTCAAGCAGTGATGATATTGAAATTCTCATTTATCCTAAAAATATGAATATGTTTGGTGGCGGTGGGAGGCTCACCAACTGACCGGCCCAGTGGCCAATGACTTCCGACAAATCTGGCCCATTGAAAAAAGTAATTGAAGAGCCCTGCTGTAGATGATTAGTTTTTGACTTGAACGATAATGGAGCTTTCACGCTAAAGCCATGCGAGAGGTATATTTGTGTGCGTGAATGTGCGTGTGCGTGTGCGTCTTTGTTTTTGTGATCATATCCATTTCATCATTAGCATTTGTTGAGCACATAATTTACTGCACTGGGGGATTCCCTGCATTTTTAAGCTCATTACAGAGGATTTTGCATAAAATTAATGATTACTTACAAATCAGTGAGAGAGACTCTTCAGGCATTTTTTAAATAGTTTTCAAAAACGTATTTTGTCTTTTTATCTCAAGAAACAAACAAGTTACAGTTTTTTTTAAATTCATGTTAACATCAAACAACCTGCTTCGCACATGGGGCACATTGTGGATTTTCTTTTCATTGACGGTTAATAACTATTTAATGCAATATGATGTAAAAAACAAAATTATTATTATTATTATAACAAAAAACTTCAAGCCAAGGGTTTCATTTAAAGTGGGCTCTTGGGATGTTATGGAGCTGTGGACTTTACAAAAGTAAATGTGACAACCAGCGCCGGTCTCCCCTAGACCCCTACTTAATGTTTTTATTTCATTACATATGGTAATGTGACGAGGAGATTAAAGTTGTTCCCTTAACTATAGCCCTTCCGTCAGAAACATTACAACAGAACCATCTGATGGGTCGGTTCACATCTGAGATGTTGCTACGCTTCAAAGTCATGCTCTAGCTAGATTTTATAGCGTTTCCCCTGATTAGGAAGCCAAGAGAGTGTGATGCATAATGATACAGCCACATCAGCGTTCCCCGGTAGCACCAGCACAAAGAGGAGAACAGACGAATGGCAGAAGGCTAATGCTGCTGCACCGCTGGGATAGGCTGATGTAACAGGTTGTCAAAATGATAAATAGTGAGAAACCACTCATGCCAAAGAAAAGCATATGAACAGGCGTAAGAGCCATTTAAATACATGGTTTCTTGTGAATACGGCTGAGAATGTGCCTCTCAATCTGTCATTGTGTCAAATAAAAGCATGCCTATGGTTTGAACTGGATTCATCTGTTGTCAATCACAGTTGTGAGCTCTAAAAGGGAAAAGCTGGACGGCAGTGAGCACGTTCTGTGGCTCATATAGATCCTAAACATCACTGCGATCCAGCACTAAATTCCCTCAAGTTATAAGAATATGATGCTCAATACTTTGTTTGCATTTGATGATTTATGTTTCGTTTACGACAATAAAAGAGGGAACAAAAATTTAAGCTGTTAGTTTTGTGCAAATTAATTAGTGAAGAAATGGGGTGAGTTTATAAGCGCGTTTTACAACTTTGAGAGTCACTTTTAAGCGTTGGTGTCATGGTAATGCTAGCCTGCAAGCTCACAACCAATAAAAATGCTTATGGACAGTTTTTCACAAACCACTGCATATCAATATACTGAAGAAGGACAACACAAATATTATTATACTGCTAGTCAAAAATATTGGTACCTTTAAAAATAATAATAATAAAAGATAAAGAACGTGAAAACCAATTATTGACTGCGGAAAGTTCAGTCGTATTTTTGTCGGATATGGGTTGTGGTTTGTCACCCTAGGGTGATTGATTGTGGGTCACGACGCCACACCAGTTGAGAACCACTGGTCTGGCAGCACGGTGGCTGAGTGGTCTTTCTGTGTGGAGTTTGCATGTTCTCCCCGTGTTTGCGTAGGTTTCCTCCGGTTTCTCCGACCTCCAACATCATGCTGGTCAGGTTGGCCCACAGTGGCGGCGCGCAGGGTCGCAGCCGCTCAGGACTAACCCAATATCTGATCTACGCAATTGTATAATGACAATAAAGGTATCTTCTTCTTCTTAAACTCATCGGATCAGAGCCGTTTGCCAAGTGCTCAAGGCTATGTACAGCGCATGAGTGAAGTGTACAGACGTTATGTGACAGCAGCAAGTTAAAAGTCAGTTTAAAGCACTGGTAAAAATAATATTGTTATTATTTCTACACTCTTTTTGCTGAAAAGCGAGGCAATCAATCACGTTTCATGACAAAGCTGACACAAAGTGCAGCGCTGATGGTGTAAGACAAAGGCAGGGCACAAATAGCTTCTGCAGCGTCGAGAACTGTCACAGAGCACTGACAGTGAGCATCTCCCCCAATCAACAGCTACAGGCATTTGAGCATACCACTGCCATTACACTCCCTACTGTATGGAAGACTATTGGCACCTTAATTCAATTGTTTATTCATTTGTAAAATGGCTATGCATTATGTTATTTTAGTATTTATTTTGGAGTTGTATATGGCAAAGTGTAATGTTATATCCTATTTTGACTTGTAATGTTCTATTCCAAAAGTTCTAATGGCAATTCAATATGTAAAGTGTCAATACAATGTGTTTATATATTTCAGATTACAAGATTTTGAAATGAATAGTATATTGACATGGTAATTTGGCCTCTTTATTCATTGTTCTATTCATTCTTAAAATGGCATTTAGTTTAGAGTTGTTTTTGGCAAAGTTGAATGTCATATCTTTTTTTGACTTGTAATATTCTATTCCACATTTGAGTATGTTAAGTTTCATTTAATGTGTTGTGAAACAGAACCTTCCTCTGGATTGTATTGCATATTGCATTGCCACACGCCCTGAGTGCAACTTTATTCTATATGCTATTCAGTTCTTGACCCCTGAGAAGGCGGGCCCTGGTCCGCTAGCGGCCAATCAGAGACGAGTCTATATCCTCCTAGCTAGATGCACTGTGTTGTTGATTTTTGTTGGAAGTAAATGCTGTGTGGCAATGCAATATGCAATATGCAATACAATCCAGAGGGAGGTGCTGTTTCACAACAATTAAATGAAACTTAACATACTCAAATGTGGAATAGAATATTACAAGTCAAAATAAGATATGACATTCAACTTTGCCAAAAACAATTTGAAATATGTAAAGACATTGCATCGACACTTTACACATTGAATAGCCATTAGAACTTTTGGAATAGAACATTACAAGTCAAAATTGGATATAACATTACACTTTGCCATATACAACTCCAAAATAAATACTAAAATAACATAATGCATAGCCATTTGACAAATGAATAGACAATTGAATTAAGGTGCCAATAGTCTTCCATACATTCTTTCGCGCAGAAAATAAGTCGGTGTGGTTTACCAGGCTACCTTTCTCTGTGGAGTTTTCGTGTTGTCCCTGTGTCTGGGTGGCTTTCCAGGTGTTCTGGTTTCCACGATCCTCCCAAAACATGCGCAACAGACTAAAATCTATGCTCCCCGTCGCATAAAATGACTCCATGATCCATTCTGATACTTTATGGTGTGCCATTGTTTGCATCAAAGCAATATTTTAATAAAAACGTATTTCACGTATGAATAATTGTACTTTCTCCACCTAAACGTTGCTGCTTTCAGTCATTTGAACACTTTGCACCAGCTGCTCGTGCTATGAAGGAGATAAGCACCTCCTCTTTCAAAGGTCTTTTTCCTTTTCCAAGTCCTGAACCAACGTTGAGGCTGTGTGCAGGTTAGAGATGCAAGTCAATAAATTGATGTGATGACAGTAGAGTCTTAACTGAGCTCAGAGTATAGGTTATTGGCTGGGGCAAAATAATGACCAAGAAGGACCATGATTGATTTGATTCCTGAGCCAGGGGAGACTTTTCTGTGCAGAGTTTCTATGATGTCCCAGTGTCTTGGTGGCTTTCCAGGTGTTTTGGTTTACCCCACCCGCCCAAAACACACACAACAGGCTAAAACATTCAGCAAGGTACTTTTGACCATGAACCTCCTTCCATCTTATGGGAGATTGGTCCCAGCCCGTCACTGTGGCTGCCCATGGGTGTACAAAAGATGGATCATATGCAGACTATAACTACAAAATGTAATACAAAAAGCTGCCAAATAATGAAAGTGGGGCAAACAGGGCGGTGTAGTGTCAAAGTGGTTCAGATTGATAGACCAAGAGTTCATGGGGGCTGCGCTTAATTCCACTGTTGATCTACACACTCTCATGGGGTCAAATAGCTTCTTGCTGATAGAAAAGCGCTGAACTCTGTATACACATGTAGCTTCAACTGAACAAGGCATGTTGTGCTTGATAGGAAAGGAGGGTTGTTCCGATACTGGTATCCGATTTTATGCCAATACCATAGATTTTTCCTGGTATCAGTGAGTAGGAAACTTAAACCTATCCGATACTAAATTGTGTTTTTTGAGGTGGGCAGAAAACAAAACCCCTAATAAACACGCTTTTTCTTTTTTGCCCAGTTGAATCAAGCAGCATATGTGCACATACTTTATTTGATATGCATAATGAGCCAGGTACTATAGGTTTTGGCATATTTTTACTTTTGACAGGTACTCTGAACCGGATCGTATGGGGAAAAACTGGAATCGAACAGCACTAATTAAAAGTCTGTTTTATAGGCATGAGTTCATTGTTGCATAAATAATTAAACATGATCCAATGAAAAGCACAGCTGAAAGGCGAGAAAGAAGAGACGTAAAGAGGGCTGGCAGATGCAGCAAAATGGCTTCGTGACCGGACACTCAAGAAATTAATTGGTCAAGGATTAGATTATTTTATGTTCCCTTTCCCATCAACAGCCCCCAGGCCTTTTCTATCAATTTTTTTCCCCCAACCCAGAAATATTTTCACGTTCAACGTTCAGAAAAACACAATAATCGTGCTTATCAAGTGTGTGTCGTCTATAGGCTACTGTTGTGTCCAACTTCAAAACATAAACCACAAAACACAAGTGTGCAACCCTTGGAAAATTACTTTGTCCGTTTACACAAAGAAACGTGCACTTATACACGCTGTAGGCTACTTGGCAACGCGCCAGGACAAAAGCAGTACTCGGGGAAGCTTTGGATATACAGTAGCGCTACCGCATCAAGCACCCACAGGAGCGTGGGAGACGCACGCTCATAGCCCGTAACTGCATCAAGCTCCTACTCCCACATCCAGCCCCAGGTTCCGGCCAAACACCGAGCATATTTGCATCAACAATTAGAAGTTAATCCACGAAATGCATGCTTACACCACTGTAGGTCTATGTGCAACACAACGCGCGAAACAACTTTACAAAGTTACATAAACATGTCCAAAAGAGAACTGCCCCAAAGAGCATAGAGATGTTCCTCATACTTGCGCGTAAAATGTTATTAGCTGGGGACAAATAAACGTCAGCAACAATACTCCTGCTCAATCACCTGCTATATTCACGCTGAAGTGCTCTAGAAACGCCACACTGCAGCATTAGTCCAGGTATAATAATGCTTACCTTTATCAACGGCCGTAGAAATCCATTTTGACAAACTGTGCATGTGGCAACTTGTTCAGTGGACGCAACAGCCGAGCACATGCTGAGCATCAGCGGAGACGCAGCACAACAACGTCTCCGCTCGGAGGGACACGCGCTGTAGGCTCCATCTGTGGGAGGCACGCGCACGGAGGAAGGAGCTTCAGATGAAAGGAACCAATCACAGCGACTCTTAATCGAGGCACAAATGGCAGCCTGACCGCTTTCCTGGCTTTACACATCAAACCAGTTCCAGGTTCTGTTTTGCGAACACGCTATACAACTAAACTAAAGGGCAAAGGACGAAATACATAATTGACAGTGACGATAGCTTACAGTGCATGGTAAACACTTAGATGTTTGCAAAAAGAAACCATACCGCAAAATAGACTATTGATTTATTCATATTATGGTTTGCCCTAAAAAACAGTTTTTTTATATAGTAGGCTAATATAGGAAAACAGTGATGATCTTGCTTGATTCCAGTTGCAAAGCCAAGTCTGTTTCGTGCTGCCACTTTCAACCTGGGAGCAAAAGGATCTTGGCATAGCCAGATGAAGCCAGCCCTCTCATTGATGGTGTGCTTTTCATGCCAGAGAGACTCCTTGGTCTCTCTGGTCGTCTGTAGCAGAGGCAGGCTGCAGCTGACAGATCAGTGGAGACCAGGGGACAATTAGTGAGGCGTGGGAGACACAGTAATTGGCAACAGGTCCAGCTGTAAGACCAGGAACCACATACAGAAGTCTGCCTTACAGGAGCAAAATGTACTTTCCAGACTGGTTACTTTATTGGCATAAAAAGATTGTTTATTTTATATAAAAATGTAGCACAACAACACGAGTTACTGGAATTATGCATGTATTTCTGTCAATGTTATTCAAGAGTCTGTGTAACAAGAATATGCCCATGTTGTGAGTGAGCAGGTGTTCATGAGTCTATTGGGAAATCCTCAGTAGAGAGAGCGTCGCAGCAGCTTGGCCTGTAGATGTTTGACCATGCTGTCCTGGGGCAGCATCAGGCTCATCTTCCCTTCATCCTCGGCCTTCAGCAGCTGCTCGATGTAGCAGGAGGAGCCCAGCAGGATGTGCCCCGTGGCCTGCATGGAGAACACCGTCCAGCGCAGAGCCTCCCTGGGGACAGGAATGCACACAACTGTCAATGACTTGCAGGGAGTTGACATTTGAGGGATTGATTTGAGAGAGTGGATTTTGTCTGAATAAAAAGGGCCGAACGTGAAACACCAATTTAATCCTTGATAAACAAACGGGTGCAATTACATAATCCGCCAAAATTAATCCCACTAAAATCTCTTTGTTCCCTTTAAAGTGGCTAGTCCTAATCACCAGTTTGATGAAAGTGTACTTTAATACTGTGTGTATATATATGCCATACAAGTAACTTCTGTAATGTAGGAGAGACAATACAATCTACTCACTTTAACAACTTTTTGGCAGCGTAGCAGCGCACTTCGTAAGACACAGAATAAGCGCCATAAAAAGTCGCCTTTACATTCAGACAGCCGATGAAATCTTTGGGGTTGATCTTATAGAGGTCTAACGTGAGTTTTGCCACGTCCGTTCTGTCCTGGTCACACTTGCCGAGGTTTGCGCTGGGACTGCTCTGTCGAGACAGAAGAGAAAAACATGTTCAGCAACAAAACAGTCAGTGAGTAGTCTACCCCTAAAGCACACCTCTGTATTGGCATAGTTTAAAGTAATACTGTTTGGGGAAAGGAGTTAAAAAAATATATTTTTTTTTTTTTTTAAAAAGGACAACGGATTAGTACAAAGGTTCTAAACTGGTGTGGCTTCGGGACCCACTATCGACATATCATGACAAGTCGCAGCCCAAAAAATATATTTCACTATTCCTTTTACTTTAATGGCAAAAGTGCTTCTTTGCAGAGTCCAGATTAAGACATTGATCATGAATCTATCAATAAAATAAATACATCTTTTATAGGGTTTGGTAAAGGCCCGCGACCCACTTTTGGGTCCCGACCCACCAGTTGAGAACCTCTGGACAAGTAGATAATGTTGATCTCTCACAGTGTAAAGCTTACTGCAGCCCAGTCTTAAAATGAACACACTCTGGGAATAAATGAATCAAATACAATCAAAGCCAAATATAACTGACACTGGCACCACCTGGAGGTAAAGTGTTGCAAACACTCACCGGAAGTGGAGTCCACTTCTCCCCCTGGTCAAGAACCATAAGAACGGAGTTTTCAGGCACAGTTTGAAAGAAATCTTCCGAGTCTATCTCCGTACCATCCTCCTCCAGCACCAGCACAGTCTCATTCGACACATTCAATGACTCTTTGACCTAAACGAAACACACGTCGTTATAATCGGACCTAAACTCGCTCAAACGCTCCCGAACACTGTGGTCTGGTCACCTTGAGTCGCAGGTCCTCCAGTGCGAGTGCTGTGAGGCCCTTCTTTAGGCTGCGCTCTGCGTTGGTGACCCTGAAGGGTTTGGACCGAAGGGGCCGCACTGAGAGCAGCTGTTGGGTCACCGAGGCGCTCGCTGTCACACATCTGGACATGAGAAGATGAGACTTACTTCTGGCTATATTGACTCATGAGGTCTAACAGGTCAGTTTCTTACTTGGAAAGTGATGGAAGTGCAAGAACGCCGATACATTTTGAAGCATAATCCATCGTCTTTAAAAACAAATCTGAAAAAGAGCAATAAATAAAAACGTCTAATAATCTATTAAAACCGCAGTAAAAATGTTTGGTTGTCCTGTCTGTTCTGATGCGAGTACTACATTTGCCTGAGCTCCTGTGACCACTTTGTTTTATGCCACACGGCAGCTGAACTTTGCACTGCTGACTATTGAGCTCGTCATCGAGAACAGACTGTTCTCAGACCGCGTCACACTGCGGCGGCTGATCCGACAGAGAAAAGGGCCTTTGAGATTGTGGAGGGCTTCTCAGACTTCACACTAGGAGTAAAAATGTAAGACGGATCATCACAGCTCCAGTTTAGTTCAATGTTTTGGGTGATGTCTTGGCCAAATTGAGAAAGAAATTTGACTGATTTATTTATGGCGCACTCGTATCGTCTCTTGCATCATGTTATCAGCATGTTATCTCAAAAACCTGGATAAACAGACAGGGCAGGCAGTGAACATCGCACCAGACATACAGGCTACATGAGTCACCAATTACTCAGGAGTCACGCACTCTATAGGAGGTCATTCGTACCTCAGCGTTGACTTACTAGGAATAAAGTTTAATAATGTCACTTTAATCAGATTTCAGAATTAAAGTTAGCCTATAAAAGGATTACAATTTGATGAGCAGACTGTTTGACATTAACTTAAAACACATTAGGGCTGAACGATGGACAAAATTTCATATCTCAATATTCATGCCAGATATCTCGATATGTTACTTTTTTTATATTAATATCTTGAATGTTTATATCTCGATATACCTTTGAGCCCTAGTGCACATGCTTGCTTTGAAAGTTCTCAGATAACTACAGTTGCAATTAACACGAAACTCAATGAAACACATTCAGCACAATTGTTCCAAGTATTGCAAAATAGGATAATTAAGGGAAAATGTACATAAATGTACTGACGACAATTATTGCGCCACACCGTTTTTCTGTAATTTCCGGTTTAAACCAGGTTTACAAGCTGTGTGTTTTATTTTTTTGTGTTAAAATCCTGGGGGAAAAAAGAAAAGTGTTTCAATTCATAGGCGCCGGTTTATGTTCTTCCCAGTAAGTGCCCAGTCCATCAAAAAAAAAAAAAAAAAATAACTAATTTAGGCTGGACTTGATCTATGAGCCTCGTGGATGGGAGCCCTGTGCTCTACCTATGGAGCTAACGTACTGGAACAAAGCCGGTGGCCACTCTTGGCCATGATTTCTTAATGAACTCTGATGGTTAGTGTGGTCTGCTCATGTACCAGCAAGTGCCAATTAGTTGAGCCCGTCTTCAATTAGTGAGATTAGCCGAGCTCGGTGTCTCTTTAATGAAACCCAGTAATCGCAGCTTCAATTGTTGTGACCAATATAAGACCGGATTTGGAGCCTAAGCCTATAACAGCCCTCAGGTCTAAACGAGTAAACCATTAAATCAGGAAGTAAACCAGGTCTAAACCAGGACTGAACTAGGGCAGGTCTAACCAGATCTAAAAAGGAGTAAAACACTAAACCAAGTCTAAACCAGTTCATCGTAAAGAGGTCACTTTGAAAATAAAATACTTTTTTTTTACCCTATTTAAAAATGTTGTGCAGTAGAAAGTACAGATACAGGCGCTAAAATGTAGTGAAGTAAAGTACCTATAAATTTGTACTTTTTACTTACCACTGATTTACAGCCAAGTTTGAGTGAAAAAAAAATAATAATCTCCATTGTGTAATTATCCCTCTTTCCCTTGGTCTTTTCTGTCAGCGTAGTATTTACTCGCACGGACAATTAATGAGTAAAAAATAAACACCATTATATCAGATCAAATATTTCCCAGATCCTTTACCCTGAAAAACTGAAAATTGGGGGAATGCGTTTCCCCAAACAGGGGATCAAATTAAGCACTGCTTTACAGCACAGGTGTACATCTAGATCTGACCGATAAATCATTAATTTCTGAAAAACGATAAGGATTGACATATTTTTATATACACATTTGAGCATGATGAGGGGCCAGGTTCACGGAGGTTGACTTACACCCTGTTTAGACATTTTAAACCAAGCAGTCTTAATTTAATCAAATCATGATATGATATATATATATTAGGCATAACAATCGTGTAGTGTGTGCTGAGTTTAAGTGTCCAAAGGAGAACAGGAAGTAGAAAGAACAGCCTAATATTAGTTTGTTTGCCAAGTGTGCGCTAACTTACCTCTGCTAACTCCTCTCATGACCGCCGCACGAGCCTCTGGTAATTATCAACACCTGCGCTCACAGGATGGATCACGGACGGCGCTATTTTAAAGGTTAACTATGAAATACATGTTTATCCGTAACGAATCTTCTCTTGACATTGTATTAGCTATAAGTTTACTTTGACAATTAAAAGACGTGTTTACAAATAGGCTACATCTAATCCAAGATAATGAGCAGATTCTAACTATGTTTCCTATTTGTCCTGCGTGTCAGTGATAAACGAGGCCATCTAGTGGATCACTGGCGTATATGGAGGACCGTGGCTGCCAAAACAATAAATAAATATATAAATAAATAAAATAAAGATCAAATTTGCAAAGAAATGCATTTATTATAATAAGAGCATTTATTTATTTATTTATTTATGTAATTATTTATATATTTATTTATATATTTATTTTTTTATTCATTTATTTATTTATGTATTTATTACAAATCATGGGGTGGGTCTGGATGCCGCTGCTGTAAGGTGCACACAGATTGATTTCAGATGCCTTGTCCAGCATAGACACTGCTTAACATGAGGTCTGCTTCAGTCTATTGACAGTGGCACAGATAGTAGAGTCGTCTTGTGACTGGAGGATACGAATACAAATACGAATACAAAAACTTTATTGCCAGTTTGAATCATGCAGGGGCACATTGTACCACTGCGCCACTGACACCTTTGTACACTCAAAGCGCTCCAACAAGGCTCCACTCTCTCATTCATACACCAATGTACGCAGACAATGGGTGCAAGGCAGGTGAAGTGTCTTGCCCAAGGACACAACAACAGTGTGCCCCCGCAGGATTCAAGCTGCCGATCCTCCGGTCACAAAGTGACCCGCTCTACTGCCTGTGCCACTGTCAATAAACTGAAGCAGAGCTCGTGTTTGGCCGTGTCTATGCTGGACAAGGCGTCTGAAATCAATCTGTGTGCATGGAGAAAGATTAACCAATGACCTTACAGCAGCGGCATCCGGACCCACCCCATGATTTGCATACATTAAGAGAAATACAGAAATAAATAAATACAGAAATAAATAAATAAATACAGAAATAAATAAATAAATACAGAAATAAATACAGAAAAAATAAATGCAACATAAATAAATAGAAAAAATTAAATATATAAATAATTACATAAATAAATACACTTATTATAATAAATGCATGCATTTCTTTGCAAATTTGATCTTTATTTTATTTATTTATTTATATATATTATTTACTGTTTTGGCAGCCACGGTCCTCCATAGCCGCAGGCCTAAATCAGTCCTGTGTTCAGTGAGGTAGTGGACAGTGGTTCTCAAACATTTCACACAAAACCACCACATCAAATATGTCACCCTCCAAGTACCACCAGCTCCTTTGAGCTCAAAAATGAAATGGTCAAAAAATTAAACAAATAATAAAAATTAGACCTAAATTGGACCAAATTACTGTATGTCTGGGTGCCAACATTTAGGCCTATAAATTAACACAACAAAATTAAAAGCTTTAGGAAGCATCAATGACATTAGGCACTCAATCCGAATCAGAATCAGAATGGTATTGCCATGGTTTGAGAACAGGTTCACAAACAATGAATTCTGCTTGGTACACTCGTGCAACATAAAACATATGACACAGAATTTAGATTAAAAAAATAAGCTATAAAAACGTTAAAACTATAAGGCTATAAGGGCATTTATAAAGAACATTAAAATAAATGATAAAAAAATAAAGGTAAAATATGATAAGACGACAACAATTGACACAGAACAACAGTGGGATTGTATTCACAGATGTGCAGGTGCATTAAGTAATAGTGGATCTAAGTGTGGACACATAGTGCAATAGAGCTGTGCAAATGAATTGAATAGATTATGTGCTGTACAGCAAGAAACTACTCGCCCATTCACACACCAGTATCACACTGGAGGCAACGTGGGTGAAGTGTCTTGCCCAAGAACGCAACAACAGTGTGCACCCGCCGCCAAGACGACCCATCACTGTCGCCCCAGTGGCAACAACACGGGGGCGACAGTGACGTTTTGCAAACATGACTTTATGAATAATCCCTGGTGCGATACAGACGTTGGTGGTGATTATGTTGAGCCAAAAAACATGTTCTGTAAAATAAACATACCCATCATTAAAGCGAGGGCATTCAGATTTAACATATCCGTGTCTGAATCAAACAGATTTCCACCTGTGTTCGGCAAAGATTTATATCAGACACACAACACGTCCAAGAGCGAGAAAAAAGGCTAAGAGATAGAAGTCGAATGCAAATCAGGCTTTTATTTCCCTCAGATGCTTACATGTTGAGACTCATCCCAGTGACATCAGAGCCACAGATAAACTAACCATCTTCAAATAGCTGCAGCTTGTCGAACGGATCAAGTATCAGGGAACAAAAAGGGTCCGTGGAAAGGGTCTTTAGTGTCTTATAGAGGTCAATATCCTGTGTCTCTGTCTAGTTATCAGCGATCGCGTCCCACTGAGGGTGACGCACGCTCAGCGGGCCAAGGCCTATTCATTTGGAGCCTCCATTACACAATGTTATCAGTGTGCTGCGCGATGATTTAAGCTGGGGATTTAAAAAACATCAAATAATATCAGGTTTTATCAGATGAAGCAACCCTTTGTCTTGAGATAATAGCTACGAGCAACGTGTGAATGCCTAAGGGCAGACCAATAATCAAACCCATTCATTTATGCTCATCTATTGGCGCGTCCCAAAAGAGGAATAGGCTAAAACAAGTAACAGTCTGTGCGGTTAAGTTTAATGGGAAATTTATAATGCAGTCCCAGTATACACAATAAGAAGTAAAATGTCACATTATCACATAATTTATTGCAAAAATAATAAATATATCAATAGAATAAAGTTGCCTAAATTTTTTTAAAGCCACACTGCGTAACATTTCACCCAATAAATAGAACAAAATACAAGCGTTTATATTATTACGAATATCTTTACGGTTGAAAAAACACCTAAACAAACTAAAATGTTTGATGTGAGCGGATCATCTCTCCTAAAACCTGACAATTATTTTCCTGGGACCGAGATGTCTCCAGCTCATTTCCATGCAGATGTTGACTAAAGGCAGATGTTGACTAAAGGCAAATATGAGATTTAAAGGGGCATCGTGCAACTTTTCATTCGGAAAAAAAGTTACTATTAGTGCGTATTTGGACTTTCCGTGACCAAGCGGCCGTGTGGGTGGTTCGCTTGGCGCCTTTGCTTTCCATCCCGGCGACCTCTGGGACGCTCCAGGATCTGGTTTCCCGGTAGGCTTTCTGGGTAGAATGTATCAATATGGAGACAGTTCAATCAGCAGTGAAACCCCAACAGAAAGCCTAAAATACTGAAATAAAAGTGATCTCGGAGCGTCATAGAGGCCGACGTGATGGAAAGCAAAGGCAGCTGGGTCACTGAAAGTTATTTTTTTCTGCTTAAAAAGTTGCGTAATACACCTTTACTTAGCTTAAGTCCTCATCCAAATCCATTCTTTGATTACTCACTGCAAAAATATAATTTCCTGTGACGAGTTGGTCATTATGAGCGTGTATCATATTGCTGGCAACAGTAGAATCCAAAATGTTACGCCGTGTGCCTTTAAGTGCGTGGAAGGTTAGAGGTGTCTCGAGGCGTGTGGCTGGTTTCCTCAGTCTCAAAACAACGTGGGCATGTGTGCAGCTACTGGTTGCCCATGTAATTATTGAACATATTATTGAACCTTACTTTATGAACAGAACTAGTCGTACATTTCACCTCCTCCCTATCCGAGCCATGAGCTGAGCGTTGGCCGCCGCTTTGGTTCTCATGTCCTGGTTCTTGGCCAGGTCTATGAGCACGCTCAGGATGCTGGTGGGCACGTCCAGGGACAGGGCGAAGCGTGATCCCTTCTGGTTTCGTTTGCGGGGCAGCACCTCCAGCTGGGGGGGCGGCCGGGGGGCGCGAGTCTGCCGCAGCAGCGCCCTCTGTTGTTCCGCCAGAAGCAAATAGTTGAGTGCGTCGCTGAGGTCGAGGGCGTTGACCGCCAGCAGGTCCCTCTGTGCGCCCCGGTCCGCGCTGCTCTGGCTCTGCGCGCCGCGGGACAACAGCAGCGCCAGGCAGAGGCACACGGCCGCACTTCTCATGGTGATCACAGCTGGAGGTCTGCTGGGATAAGCAACACTTTCACTTTCCTGTAGTCTTTTGGTGATGGATACAGATACGCTTACAGATAAAACCAGTGCTTAATTTGTAAATTTGTATTTTCAGGAACACTTTTGGTTTGATGGTATGGATTTGGGGAACAGGCCAAAACATTTGCCGGAACACTCTCATTAAACACCATTATTTCAGATCAGATCTTTGCCGGATCCTCCTAAATATTTCCCGGATCCTTTACCCTGAAAAACTGAGAATTGGGGGAATGCGTTCCCTCAAACGGGGGATCAAATTAAGCACTGGATAAAACCTTATAATTCTAAGGGAACAAAATATGGGCTATGCAAATTTAGTCAGTCTGTACTTTATTGGTTTTCAGCCACCTATTATCTAATGCGGTGGTTCCCAATCTTTTATTTTTTTTGCCTCATACACCCCTTGAGTCGTTAATTTTTACTCCAAGTAACTGTAAAAACAAGAAAGAATGTAAAGGCCATACCGCCTTTGCGATGCCCAATCCTGTCAGACCTAAGCTAAGCAGAAAAGGGCCTGGTCGGTACTTGGATGGGAGACCATTTAGTAACACCAGGAAGCCTGTAGTGAGTGAGTGAGTGGTTGGTGGTGGTCGGAGGGGCTGATGGCGCAGACTGGCTGCCTCGCTTCCGTCAGTCTACCCCAGGGCAGCTGTGGCTACAAGAGTAGTTTACCACCACCAAGTATGGAGTGAATGAATAGTGCAATGTAAAGCGTCTTTGAGTGTCCTGAAAACTCACCCGGTGTTACATGCATGATCTAAGGTTCAAAGACACACTCAACTATTCATAGGATATTGAATTTATACGTTGAAGGGCTATGATTATAAAGCGAATTTAAGTCTTTGGAGCCGGAGCTCGATCTTGTTTCCTTGTACATTTATTTTTAGTTGACAATCTGAGGAGATTAATTTTTTTGGTAAAAATTCAGGCAGCAAAACATATTAGGCTACTGTGACATTAACTCTGAAAAACACCGTCGAACAGACAGACTAAATGGGCCCATTTTCAGCATCAACCACATGTCTTCCGTATCTATTGCAATGTAAAAGGCATTATTAACGACTGATGAATAAATGTGGCAGATTTTTTATACTTCATCATTATTCACTTTCACACATTTCCAGCCACATGTTACATTAAGCAGAGTTTTTAACCTGCAGGTAATTATCTCCACAGCGGGTACCTTATTTCACTTTTCATTTCTGTTTGCCTCCTCAAAGGATTGGAATAATTTGCAACAATCCATTATCTACTCACAAAAAAAAAAAAAAAAGGAAAGCAGTGTCATACACGTCTTTTTCTCTAAACAAATGTCTAAGTTGTCGACTCATGTGCATGGTCGTCCCGGTTGAATTGGTTGACAGCTTTTTACAGTTTACAAATCTTTTATTTTTACGTTTCAAATCAAAGAAAAGTGTTACTCACAGTAGGAGGCTGCTCCGTTGAGTCAAAGCAGGACGTTCAGAGGTGCTGGATCGTCTCCTGTGTCTTCCAGACTCGTGTGGTGCAGAGACTTGGTTTTCCTTCAGATGTTCTGCTGGGATGGAGGTCCTCGAGTGTCCTCTTGAGCTCTGTGCTGACGGGGACACTACAGACTTATCTTTACATCTCTGCTCCCTCCTCTCGCTTCCTCATTTCCTCCCGACTCCTTGGCCTCTGTCCTCTTTTCTAAAAATAACATGATGATAATCGCAATTGTTTTTCTGCAATGAATTGCATAGTTTCTCCCCCCCCCACTGTTGGTATCAACAATAGCGCGTCAACCCTCTTTAAGTCCAATGATAAGTAACAAGCTGCACAGCCCGATGACCTCAGTGTGATATGGGCACAATAATCAAAAGGAATGAAAGAAAAACAAATGATTCACTCTTGCTTTTAAAGCGTTAGAGCTGCTGTTTGTCTGCCCAGTAATAAAGGCCTATTACACTTTTTCCCGGTCTTTTTGACGCATTTCACAGATCAGAACGTACACTTTCAAAACTTTCACTCATTCCTCAAAACATTGTAAACTAATCTGCTAAAAATGATCAGTTAGTTTATAAAAGATTAGTATTTCTATCCGTGAACACGTCAGAGCCACAAACAATCACTATAAAAATGAATCAAGTTAGTGTCCATGTTGCACCTGCACAAACTGTTTCAAGGAGATTTGTGAGAAGGGACAGGAGTAGGACACGATTGTTCATGAAGCCATTGACTGACACCGAGCTCATCTCCTTCATATTCCTGATGAAAAAACACCAGCAGGTTCACCGTATCTCATACACATATATTACTGTGTAGGTTAGGTAACAGTTATTCTACACAAACTGCAATGTTTGAGTGGCATTGTGGTCACTATCAGGTACAATGAGTGACATCACTGCAGTGCCCCAGGAACCTTCTTCAGATCCTGCTTTCTGTAATCTCAATACATGTTATATTCTGTATATTTTTTACCAATTTACACTGTTATACATTTACTTTAATAAGAGTTGGTAAAAAACTATTTTGGTTCATCTAAAAATGTGTTGTGTTTGTAGAAATAGTTTTTTCTGCACTGGGTGTGGCCTCCAGATTGATGGGCACCACCCACTTTTTGGAGAAGATCTTAGCCACCTGAGCTGGTCCAGGTGGCTTAGAAAATAAAAATAATCTGCTGAAACGTTATTTTCCTCAAGATCTGCACCTCTGATATAGTGACATATGGGATGTATTGCCTCTCTGTCTTACTAAAAACAATTTTGGTGCCAGTGTCCCAATAGAATGATGCATTACCTAAATCAGTGGTTCCCAAAGTGGGGGTTGATGTATTTTTGACTGAAAACCGCATACTGAAGTAAAATTAAGCTAAATATCAAAACACAGTATCCAAACAGTATCATTAAACCAGATTTAAATGTTTCGTGCCTTAATTATAAATGATAACTACATTTTAATTACGGAAGGGGTCACAAGTTGAGTGACTTTGGGGGTGGCAGCCTGAAAAGTTTGGGAACCCCTGACCTAAATGTTTCGATGGGTCTGACTGTTTTACGTAAACTGAGTAAAAACAGTACATTTCCCAAAATTGTTCCAAGACAATGGACCAAAGCATTTGCTTTTTTTCAAGAAAATTACTGATTTGAAAATAACAATCATTTGCAGGCTGAACAATTACTTTAGTGGATAAAGCTCCTACACATATGGCAGGGCGCTGATTCGCCCTCAGCATTGTGGGTTCAAATCCCAGCTCTTTGCTAAATGTCTCTCCCTGCTCTTCAACCTGTGCCGTCCTCTCAAATAAAGCCTACAGGCCAAAAAGTTATTTTAGAAAGAATTCAAATAGTCAGTAAGAACTTGTATAGTCAGAGATGAGCACAAATAAAGCTTTATTTTAGGTTAGATATTACTCAGTGTTCTCACTCTGAGAGCAGGACACTGAAACATTGTAATTTAAGTGTTGTATAAAAAGACTATGACGAGGGTCCAGCTTTATAAAAAGCCACACAGAGGTCGACCCAGAGGAGCGCTGTCAGGTCAAAAGAGAGGAATACGACTATACTCATTTCCTCCAGCCCAGTCCATCAAGATATTAAACTCATCTCACTAATGATGGGACTATTACACAAACAGTCCTACAACAACTGTTCAGGCCCCAAGGCTCGTCGTGAGCCATCGCAGCATCCCAGATACGTCAGGCCATGCAGATGTCATCAATGCTGTACCAGTCGTCACGTTTGCGACATTGACGCGTATGATGTGAAGTCATGTAACTCACCACCCACCATTTGAGATTGTTTATAGTGTTGCCTGTTTTTATATGTAATGGTGTGAAATACATAAGAGTCTGTGGAAACAAATGTCCATTTATGGAACAATACCCACCCCCCTCTTTTCCCAATTATTTGTAAACTGAATCACAGATCTAATCCTTTAGGAGTGAAAAGACCCCAATTTAGAATGCAATAAGGTTCACTATCCACACCATGAGTAGATGTCAGAATATTTTATTTTTGTCTGGGTGACAGCGTTTGTATATACACACAAAAGATAAACAATGTTACAGTCATAAATACTCTGTTCCTCCTAAATTGGTTGAATGTGGGTCCCAAGAAATGTCAAATTTAAAGCTAAATACTGCTCAACTGCTTTGAATACATACTTAAACATGGCAGAGCAAGAGTTTAACTTTGGGACAAGGTTTGGATGAAGATTGATTTAGCCGTGTTAGGAATTCCCAGTTGAATTGTGGACTAAGAAGGAGAGAAACGGACACAAAACAATAAAATATTTTTAAAACCTCAGCCAGTACATAGCACTGCGCATTCTGTTGTAGTCTGGAAGCTGCTCAACTGGACCTAAAGAAACACAGAAATTATCAAACAAAATCATGGGAAAACAAACTACCGTATTTTCCCCGACTACAGGTCATATTTGTTTTCAGTTTGGCTGTGGGTGCGTCTCATACCCTGGAGTGATTAATGTGACTTTTTATTTAATTTTTAAATATAATTTCACATTCCGCTAGAGGGCACTGCAGGCTAATCTAGCAGCAGAAAGAGTTTGAGTGAGCGAGAAAGTGGGGAGGTTACTCTTACCGCAATGAGAAAAAAGAAAAGAAAAGCTAATCGCGGTCTAAAATGGCCACAGCAAGAGGAACGAGTTCGCAAATGACAGCTTGAAAAACGTGCTGCCGGGAGAGGCTCGTCAACGGTGCAGTTACACCTCCGTGCCCAGGCAGTTGCCAAGGAGATTGTTCAGAAGTGACACCGAGGTTGAAGATTTCAATGGAGTTAGTGATTTGGAGTGAGATTGAGAGTTTGGCATGTTCTTTACGCTATAGTTATCTGAACTGTTTATGTAACATTAACATACCAGAGACCTATTTAGTTCGTTGTTTATGCAGCTAACCATCAATGTGTTACGTTAGCATACCGTATGCCTATTCAGCCTGTTGTTTTTTTCTTCTTCATTAGGCATATTTTGGCTGGTGCGTCTTATACTCCGCCGCGACTTAGTCAGGGAAAATAGGGTATCAACATCCCAGAAGAGAACTCACCGACGGCTGCGACAGCTGGACACTTGTCATAGATGTATTTGCTGCAGATATCGCGGACCATCTTGGGGGTCACAGCCTAAACACAATAAAACAGATTAAGGAATCTGCACTTTGGGTACACCGTGTTGCGGGACTTTCAGAAGCTTGAGTTTTGTTTCTCTCAACAGGTCCAGAGTCAGAGGAGGGTCTCTGACAGAGGTCTTCTGAGAGGGCTTTAATTTACCCCTTTATAATGGCCACTAAAAGTATCAACAACCTCTAGTGGGCAAAGCTTAAGGGGAACAGACTGCACATGTCAAGCAAGCTAGGAATTAGTTCACTACAGATTTAAAGGAAAGTCAAAATAAAATTCAACAAGAGTAGGCAACTTACATCAATCAGAGCATCCCACTCCGACAGAGGAATACGGCGACCATAGTTCAGAATGTGTCTTCCAATATCATCACACATTGGCGTTGTTCCTATGAAAACAAAGCAGTATTTAATTCTCTCATTCATACATCTTTCAATTCAAGATTAAATGCCATACCGTTTAGTTGTCCAACGAGACTGGCCTTGAGAGCCATCTTCCCCCTGGCCACGTCGCTTTCCGTCACTGTAGTGCACAGGTTCATCCTAAACAGCAACACTTGCTCAGTATATTCTGGAAGTGGTTCATCGTCATGCGTCTGCTCTGTGTACTGACCATGCGTTCTGGGACCAGTGCATCATGTCCTCAATGTGGTGCCCGTCTGTCACAAAGTAAATGCCCAGCAGCCCGGTGTCGCTGTAGGAGGAATGGAAGGCCTGGAAGCTGTGGCAGAGCTTCTCTTCCGCAGACAGCCGAGCCAGACGACTGCTCAGGTTCTGAATGACGGACAGAACGGCTCACAGATTACATGCATTTTAACTCAACTTTAAGACAGGATTTAAGCAAGAATGTTTATAAGTCTATTACAGATATATGACAATTATCTAATGAGAAAGTAAAGAGAGACCCTCCAAATAAGGTTGCCATTACCTTTAACCATTTGACTATTGGCTGTACGAAGACGTATTGCCCAACAGATAGGCATAATGGCCCTCATTTATCAAACTTGCGTACGGTGAAATCAGAGCGCATGTGGGGCGTACGAAAAAAAAAAAAAAAAAACACTGTCCGTTTTGGCATTTATCAATCTGACCGCACACCTGGCGTACGGTGCGCTCAGATCCTACACCAAGTCAGGAGGTGGTACATGATACACCAATTTTAACTAAACCGCACTGGAAAACAGTTTTTAACAGCTTGAATCGCATATTATCCTCATTCGTGATTTAAACATGAAAACAAGGCGACAGCGTTAATGTTTATGGGCAGACTTTGTTTCAATGTTGCGCTGCCCCGACACAGGTCCGAGCGCAGAGGCTCAGCCCGGACCAGAGCCACTAGAACCTGGACTGCAGCCACAGAGACGCTTATGGTGTTTTTTGTATTTATGTTTCTTTTTTAACAAAATACCGCTGCATTCGCAAACTTTGTGTGGATTCCCCGCCTCACACCCGCGGCCGCTGCCGTGTACCGGGACTCACCTGGGTCTGAGTGAGGCCATGCTCCGTGTTCTGGTTGGTTTGAGCGCCGAGTCTGTGGACCGTATTCCGTGCTCGCGAGTATCCCGGGCGTCAAACAAATCCTTCGACAGCTCCACAGCTTTCGTCGGTCCGGGTTCGTAAAGTCCGGGTTTGAGCGGCGCACAGGGTCTGCTGACCGCACGCTCTCCTCTCGTCAGGGAAATGATCGAAACACGTCCCGTCGTAGGGCTGTCTTCGGTCCGGACGGGTTCGTTAGGTCCCGGTCGGCTGTCGGCTCTCCGTGCACCCGTTTCCTCCCGGAGGAAAGCTCTGCTCTGCCGAAAGACGCGTAGTCCTGCCCCCGGCTCTAACGCTGAGTCCCCGGAGCTGACAGCTGCTTTTCGCTGGTTCAGATCATGGTCCAGAGTCTGCTCTGACTGCAGCGTTATAGCCACGCTTTTTTTTTTTTTCCATGTGGTCTAATTTTATACCCTTTTTTACTCTATTTAGGCCTACAGCTTATTTAATAAAAGGTCACTTTTTTATTATTAGCCCATTTCTTTTCCCCCCCTTTTTTTATTTAGTAAATGTGATCTTGGATTGGCTATAAGGTTAACGTGAGTTACTGACAGATTTTTTAATCTTCCTCATGCGCAAAAATATCATATTTGTTGTGTTAAAAACAACTATTTATCATTTCCTGGTTGGAGAAATGTTAAATTTTTGCTGCGTTTTGTGCTGTATAACCCATGGGTGAGGCCTCTATACGTGAATATTTTTGGGCGTTCCATTCAAATGACGCTAAGATTTCTCCGTGGCATTTATTATCAGCTGCTCTTGCGTACGATAAGATCTGAGCGGAAAGCACAGGTTCATAAATGTCACGCGCCCTCTGGCGTATATCGCAAATACACCTACACAATTGAACGCAATGTTGATAAATGAGGGCCATTGTGACATTTAGTTAAGATTAGGGTCACAATCTAAAAGCAGAAAAAAGGAGCACTTCCTGGACCTCTAAGGGGTACGATTAAAAGCCAGAGGATCCTCATCTAATTCTAGAACTAATCTTGTTCCTCTCAACAGATTCAGAGCCAGAGGTGACGCCGCTGACCCAGGTTCAAGAGAGGACTATGATGTTCCCCTCGATAATGGCCTCTTAAGGCATCAAGAGCCTCAAGAGGGCAAAGCTTTGAGGGGAGTCTATAGGAAATGAGCAGTCAAATGTAAGAACTACATTAACACAAACCTTTCCACCTCCATAGGTCAGGTCAAAGCTGCCAATGATGGCATTAGCCACCATAAGAGGTACGATGTCTGGGCTGGCAGCGCTGGCACCCTCCACGGCAATAGCAATATGAGCCAAAGGGAGTGCATCATCACGCATGCAAATCTACAAGAAAATTAGCTTACGTTAACACACAACTCATTTGTTATACACATGAGCCTGCACAGCATTGATTCAAATAAGGGAGTGGTATGGAAACACTACACCAAAATAAAATGTTGCAGGGATATCCCCGTCAATTTGAACTGCACCATAACACTGATGCCTATAGAACGCCAAGGGACTAAAACAACGGGTAAAAACATCTTACCTCACTTCCAGTGAATCTACAAGGCGAGAGAACAGGAACAGCATCGCCTTCATATTCAAAAGATACTCCACTTAAGTGAGATTTTGCCAAGCCAACAAGGTCCTCATGGTTTACACCTGTATAATAAAACAAATTGTTCAAAGTGAAAACAATAAAATCTTAAACATCTCTTAAGGTTTAAGTGAACTCGCCTCCAGCTGCTGCCAGTACCATACGTGGGGCTTTGTAGTGGCTATTGATATAATCCACAAGGTCGTGGCGAGTCAGACTCCTGTCAAAGTAAAGGACATTAATCTCAAAAGAAAACTGATAGATACTTTATAGAATTGCTTTCAGAACAGAAATAAACAAAAAGGACATTCTCCATGAACTGCCCGAGTCTTCAGCTCTTCCTACCTGGCATTGCTTGAAGGTCCCAGAACACTATGTCCCAAGGCTGTGCCCTGGAAGGCTGTAGCATGGAGCAAGTCCAGGCAAACTTCTTGCAAGTTTCCTTCAACCTCTTCCAGCTCACGGAGCAACACCGCTCTCTGCTGCTCGATGTCTGCCTCGTTTAGCGAGCAGCTCTGCACTACATCAGCCAACAACTCCACCGCTGGAGCAAAAAATTAGAGCAATGAATGTGTACAATGTAGAGCTCGTTGTTTAGATGATTTTCATAAAAGAGAATCGAGTACAAGCCTTACCCGTGGGCAGATCTTTGGACAGCGTTTTCATGTAGTATGCCGTGTGCTCCCTAGAAGTGTATGCGCTGAGGTGAGCACCCATGGACTCAACCTTTTGCTCCAGGGCAGACTGAGTGTGCTTCTTTGTTCCCTATGAGAAAAATGTAAAAATTAAATAAGTGTCGGACAAAAGTTTTAAGTAGCTAAAGTGAAATAGTGCAATTTACCTTAAAAGCCATGTGCTCCAAGAAAAATCCAGCTCCATTGTTTTTCTCATTTTCATAGCGGCTGCCGGTGCTTATCCAAAGTCCAACCTACATCAGAAACAATTACTGTACAAGGGTTCAGAAGGACGGGTTTCCTTTACTTCAGTTGCGGTTCTTACCGTACATGTAGCATGACCGGTGTCCTCGGATGCAATCCTTAGGCCATTGTCCAATGCCGTGAGCTTGGTCTCAGGGGCACCAACCAGACTCTGGGCATAGCTGACAGAAGCCTGTCCACGCCTCAGAGACAGGAGGAGTGGCTGCAAATAATATACAAAAAGGGTGTTCATTGAAACTTACCATAACAGAAAAAAAAAAAAAATGCATTCATGTCATTTCTGTGCATCAGCCAGGCGTGGTATGTTTGTAATTTAGTCAGGTTGAGTGGGAGGAAATGTGAATATAGTACACGGGAACGACTTAAAGGATTGACTGTTTTGACAGCCTCTTCCAACTTGTCGTCAAGTGACTTCATGTTATTCCTAGAGTGAACAAGAGTCACCGTTTCTTATCCGCATCTTCATGCCATTGACAGTATTTCAAAATATACGGTCAAAGCTTCATGCTAGTTGCATGTTAGCTCTTTGCTATATATAGCAAGAGGGCATTTGAGGACAATATCAATATTACGGCTTCTGACCTTGTGAACGACTAAAGACAAGTTCAAACAGCGAATCTGTCATTTGACCAAGCAGTGACTGAAGACGATACAGCCAAAGAAAGAGCTAAAATCTTTTAAGACAGTTGACCTTGTGTTTGCAAGGGAAGCTAATACAAGCCGGCTCAGTACAACGTGTGCTTTTTCCAACTTAGCGAACAAAGGACCCGTGATAAATACACAAATCTTCCACAATCACCACCCATATAAACACTGGCAACAAGAGTTAATACTCACATTGCGTGTTTTGGAGAGGACTCGCCCCACAGTGCTCCCAACTCGGCAAACGGACGCCGCCATTTCTGCTCCGCTCCTGAAGCTGCGGCCTGTGCCCGTCACGTGACCCGTCCTTCCTCCGCGCTCTTTAACCAGTGTCTGACGCGACTACCCCCCCTAGCGCTCGAGTGGCGTTAGGGAGGCCCAGTGATTTCCAAACACACAAAAGGTTGAACAACATTACTGTAGAGATTTGTGTTGAGCTAATAAAGTATAAATCTTCTTTTCTACTTCTGAGATATGGCGACAAGGATAGTAGCACATGTCACACTACTGTCCATATCAACTTTTTATGTTTATCGAGGACTACCACCTTCCAGCCGGTAAATATTTCCAGAAGAAGCAGTCTAGACTTCTTATCAAGCTCCTCACCCAGAAAAAGGTCAGCCCCATAGACCTCAAAAGTGTTTTTGCGATGCTCCATGACATCCTGTGCTGTCAGTAATGCAGAAATCACAGCCTTCTTCATCTCTGGGACTGCCACAGTCTCCCACAGGTGTTCTCGGCCCTGGCTGAACAGAAAGGTGGAGAACTCTTCATCTGACCACATGTTGTAGGCAGGGATGGCTGAGTGACGTTGATGAGAAGGGCTCAAATGCCTCTGGACTGAGTTATTGCAGAGATGAACAGAGCTGTGGGTATTTTTTAATTTGGGTTCTGTTTAGGACGCTGATGGTATAAAAAGACTCTATAAAAACATATTTGTGACAAGCTGTTCGATATACAGTGCCTTCAACCGTGTGTTTGCACAAATCCCTCTGTCTCACCAGAAAGGGCTTCTCTATGTACTTCTGCACGACCCACTTGTCGTCCCGGATGATGATTGGATCACATTGCACTACCCTCAGGATATGATCCAAGCGTTTGGCACAAGTAATTCACAAGTAATGTAGAGGAACCACAGAACTGAACTGACTAAATCAAATCAAATCATATGCATCATATCTTGATCTGATTATTAAATTGTTTTAATTACTTTCTCACCTCTGCCTCTGGACATAGCACCTGGTTTGATGATCCACATGTTCCCTGTGCCATCTATGTCAAATTGTGGACTGACGTTTCTAAGCTTCTGCAGGATCACTGTACAGCTGCTCGTGTCCATTTGACAGGACCCAACCTCTACTTCATTTCTGATTCACACAGCAGTAATAGAAAGTAACATACAAATAAAGACATTCATAAATAATACACAAGTTCAACAATATCTTACATACTTACTGAACAATAAGGTAATAATTCTGAATGAACGCTGCCCATTGCTCTTCAGTAGGTTTAGATGCTTTCCCCCCACTGTCTATATCAGTGTGTTCCAGGCTGTCCAGAAAGTTTTCACATACTTTCAGGTCAAAGTCAATCATTTCAGAAAGCAAAAATATAATATTCTAAACGTTGAAAATTTTAGAACATTTAAAATAGCTTGTTCAATTTATAAGATTCTGCATGGACTCTCTCCGCCATCCTTGAATAAATTCATTAAGTTCATATCCAGTAAAAGTGGTAGAATGACCAGAGCCGCCGCCAGAGGCGACTGTGTGGTTCCTTATAGACGCACAGCATTTAGTCAACAGGTGCTATCAGTGAAAGGGACCATGGTCTGGAACAGCATCCCAGCAGACATTAGAGACTGTACAACTTTCATAGTATTTAAAACTAAACTTAAAGGTTGGCTGAAGGGGGATCAGACATGTGACCACTGACCATTACCTTTGTTTTATGTCTCAAGTTTAATTGTGTGATGATCTTATGTCTTTAATGTTGTATACTGGTCTTTGTAGTTTCTTGATCTGCCAGGGACTACAGATGGAAAGTAGCCATTGGCTAATTCTGGAATCTTTACATTTATATGTTCATTAATATGCATTGTCCCTTTAAATAAATAAATAAAAAATAGTTACTTCGCCGCGGTAGTTGTTTATTTATTTATTTATTTATTTATTTATTATTATTAATTTATTCATTTCATTTTATTATTATCATAAGTTTGACATTTGTTGGTTTTGGACTCTTAATCAGAAGATGCATACTTTTTGGTTGTTGCTTTGATTATTATTATTATTATTTTACTACGCTGTTGTTTTAGCGCAGCCGTGCATCAGATGACCACGTGACTGCTCGCTTTCGTAAACCTGTCCGAGCATATCTCCGCCTGTGCCCTGCGAGTGCTATGGTGCAAGCACACAGATAATAACCTTATTAACGCTGAGATTCAAGTAAACCCCTGAAACGACTGAACACGTTTTTATGGAGGTATAGCTGCCTGGTATTACGGTAAGAACAACAACGAAGACACGTTAAAAGAGCTGAAACGACTTTAGCAAATGTCGGCGTTTTTAGCATTAGCTAATGTGTAATATCCACTGTCTTTTGCTGTATGTTATTTGATAGGTAGGTTTTGACCTAAACATGTGCGGAAGGACTGCATGTACGCTGGCCCCTGACGAGGTAAGCCGAGCCTGCTCGTACAGGAGCAGAGGGGGACAGCGGAGGCGGCCTCGCTGGAGGGATGGAGATGCAGACAACTACCGACCGTCCTACAACAAGAGCCCGCAGTCCAACAGTCCTGTGCTTCTGTCCAAAAGGCATTTCGACAAGGTAAACAACCCCTGACAGACTTCAGGGAGCTGTTTTAATAGCAGCACTGTAAGTTCATGTATATTCTGCACAATAGGGTTTATCTAGTTACTAAGCATTATCAAATATTCAAATATGCTCAACATTTTTTACTCACTTTTTCCCCTCTATAGACTTGGCCTCTCACGAGAACTGTGTCGACTTATCATTCACAGTTCTCGTTCGACAGTTAAACTATATCATTTTGGCCTCAATATTTATCGTATTTTATTTTATTTTACAATTTTACCTAAGCAAAGTGTTTCATTGAGTTTCATGTTAATTACAACTTGTGTGTTACTGAATATATGCTAATGCATTATTTTACAACTAGGAATTCATCATTTTCATTTTTGCTATATTTCCCAGGCTCAATATATCTCAATATACCTATCTATCTCGAATTCAAGCACATACTTTGTCCCTATCCTTCTCTATTAAATACTAGGGTGTAACGCCAAAATAATTAATTGTTTGTGCTGTGTTGCAGTTGTATCAACTTGTGTTAAATGTGTGGTAATATCGTTGGAGTTATAGTGGCTACTACTTTACCAAGCGGAAGTATCAATCAAAATGTAATTTGATCACTTTGTTAATGTCCACAATTGTTGTATTCAGAGTGCCCCAGTCGACGAGTGTGTTTTGGCCTCAATGCGATGGGGCCTCGTACCAGCCTGGTTCAAAGAGAGTGACCCAAACAAAATGCAGTACAGCACCAACAATTGCCGCAGTGAGAATATACTTGAGAAGAAAACATACAAGGTAGTTGGTGATCTTGAAACTTTCCTGGTGTCAAGTGCTGTCTTTAAATTATTTGCTTTATTGTTTTCTTCTAAAGGATCCTCTGTTAAAGGGACAACGCTGTGTCATACTTGCAGATGGATTTTATGAGTGGAAGAGACAAGCAAAAGAGAGGCAGCCATTCTTCATCTACTTTCCTCAGAGCGGTGAAGAAAAGAAAGATACTGATGAACAAAGCGATGCTTCAGCCTCAAACAATGACCAGGGAAATGATGCATTATCAAGTCCTTCAGAGGTGGGTGTCAGATATTGAATGAATGAATTATTTTTTATTTTCAACATGTGAGCAACACAACGCTAGCCTGGCATAAAGCCAGACTGATTTTGTTTATGTATTTATAAACACATATAAAGACCGTCTGGAATTGTGGTAATAGGACGCGCGTGATATCCAAATCGAGACTCGAGGCGGGGCTAATAATCGCAGTTTGAACGAGAGCGAACCGATCAAACACAAAGCGACCTACACTTTGCGTTTACGTCCTCCGCCATGATTAGGTAGTAAAGTAAGTAAATGTTCAGTTGAAATCCCTCAGAGAAGCTTCTTGCTGTCGCTTTAAGGACAAGTTCAGCTCATTTAAAACGGAAGAAAGGGCACTGGGAAAAGATTGTTGCGTCATGGTCGCCATCTTCACTGTTTTGGTTACGGCCCGGAGGAGCCCTGGTGTTTGATCGGAAATCCTTGCGCGGAAGATGACGCACTGTTAACTCCCGCCTCCCGTGCGGTTTTGCTTTTGCCAGAGTCCGCGAGATTCAAATCGCACAATTCCAGACTGTATCCCCATGTTTCTCTTAACATGGAGGATCAGTCTGGCTCGTGCCAGGATAACACAACACAGTTACAAATCAAAAATGACAGAAACAAACTATCTTTAAAAGCCAAGTTTACAAATGCACATGTCCAAAAAGGAGAAGTTAACTTATTTAACCCTACCCCCTATTCAAAACACAATTGATAATATCAATTTCTTGTTCCTGCATAAAGTTGATCAAAACTCAAAAGATAACAAATTTAGAAAAATGGAAAAGAAAACACATACGCAAACATACGAAAACACATACGCAAACATATCTCATGAATTTATTTTACATATGAATTTAGCTGCACATTCATCTCCAGCTCTTTTCCCCCATTGTGTAGGACAGTCCTGAGTGGACTGGCTGGCGGCTACTGACTATGGCTGGTCTTTTTGACCGCTGGACGCCTCCAGGTGGGGGCGAGCCCCTCTACACCTACACTGTGATCACAGTGAATGCTTCATCCAATCTGGAAAGCATTCATGATCGGTCTGTATTGACATTGTGCTTAAGTTGACCCCTGTTCTTGTTTTTTATTTTTACAACTGCTTCATGTGGCATCTGTTTCACAGAATGCCAGCTATACTTGATGGGGAAGAAGAAGTGAGAAAGTGGCTTGATTTTGGAGAAATAAAATCCTTGGATGCACTTAAACTGCTACAATCTACAAATATTTTGACTTTTCACCCCGTGTCGTCTCTTGTCAACAATTCCCGCAATAACTCAGCGCAGTGCCTTCAACCAGTGGATCCTAACAGCAAAAAGGTACAAAAATATTGTTATGCTACACGACTTTCCTTAAATGTGGAAGTCTCAAACAGCAGTTCATTTGTTAGCCTGGCACGCCAGACTCCCGTAATCTCCTCTGTTTATTCTCAACTAATGTTCTCTTTGATATTTAGGTGCCCGAGCCAACAGCCAGCAGCAAGATGATGATGAGTTGGCTGAAGAGTGGAGCTTCGCAAAAGAGAAAGGACACATCTGAGAGCGAACAGGACAAGACTGAAACTGTGGCTAAGAGCGCAGGGCCACTTCATCAGTGGCTTCAGGGGACGAGCAAGAAACCTAAAGTCAACTGAAATTGTGGCCGTTTGTTTCAAACTATTGTGCTTTAGTAATTGTCTTTGACTTAATAATTTCAGTGTTACATAATTTTTTTTTATCATAATAAATTCTATAATAAAATACTAAATAAACCCATCTTTTTTAAGACTTTTATTACTCTCATTACTTGGAAAACGCTAAGACATTAACATGTAGATACTATGTGTATAATGATGAATGCCAGCCTTTTTCCCCCCCAATTTATTTTTTATTTTACAGTATTATGGTATCTATAATGAATTTCAAAGTTTAAACATAATACACAAGTAAAGAGGACAGTTAAAAGAATGTCAAGCACTTGCATCATTTGCCAACACAAGCATATGGCAGACAAATATGGAGACAACGTTTTCCCCAACAAAAATGTGTAAGAGGTTTGCAATATACAAGACTTGCAATAGATGACAGCAAAGTAAATGTACTACTAGCTAAAATAGTACTTTAAAGTGATACTTGAAACCATTCTCTCCCAAGAGGAGAGCCATGCTCACTTGGTCGAGTCGAATGATGTACCAACAGGAAATTCATAGATCAACTTCATTTTCCCAATATATTAAAGAGTATAGCGCTTTTTCAGAGTTGACATTGGATTCACACAAGACACACTCAACAACCTGAGCTACGATAGTGTTTGTGGCTCTGAGATGTCCAAGCAAGTCTTTCGCTATTGTAGGTGAGAGCTAAGTGCAATAAAACAATTTGTGTGCACACCTAAATGACAAAACTTGATTCATAAACGTGTGATTGAGCAAATTCTTCCTCATTCATTACCAATTCCCTGTATTAGAAGTATCATTTTATTTGCAAAGGTTGTGAGGTATGATGACAAGTGTACATCATTGTGAAATAAGTATAAGCCACAATACATGAGGGGGCTGCGGTGTTTCCTCCATTCATCCAGCAGTGATGGACTTGAGATTACGAAATCAACCACCACTACCAAAAAAAAATATTTTTTTTAAAATACCATTAGTATAACTTCACTCATATGTGCGTACATGTAAAGAAACAATGTTTAGATTATGCTTTGATTTATCACAATAAAAGCAGTTAGAACCAAAGGTATGCATGTACATGAGACTGAGGTTAGCCCAAACCACCACTGCTTTGAACATGAAACACAAGAAAGTCAGAAGCATCAAACAAGCAAATGCCATCATGTTTTGTCCAGGTGTCTTTGGGCTAAGGGACTCGTTTTATAGAAAATGTGTTCTGTGTAAGTGGATGCAGCATGTATTTTGAGTTTAGAGTAATAATCTCTACGAATGGGATGCTGCTTGTACTGTGGGGCATTAGGAGTTAACACAGTGGGCCATGGGAAAGGTAATATATAGACAAGGCAAGACAGGGTTGTCGGGGCAGTGCCCAAAAAGATCTCCAGAGTCCTCAGCAGCTGCATGATTCTGATGACGGCTTGGCTCGCTCGTTTCTGTCCAGCTTAATCGGCTCCGGGAAATCAGGGTTGTACAGCTCCACTTCGGTCTCCTAATTAAGGGTAAACAAATTAATACAGTTAAAAATACATATATGACAAAAAAGGACCAATTTATTTTGTTGTCCTCACCTGTTTAAGAGCATTACGTGCAATTGTCTGAAAGGCCTGCTCCACATTGATTGCTTCTTTAGCGCTGGTCTCAAAATATGGGATGTTGTTCTTGCTTTGACACCAAGCCTGTGCTCTTTTAGTCGTCACCTAAAATCACATGGCACAATGACACAACTTATCAACATGGTCTACTACTTGCAGCTCACGCAGTAAAAGGTCTCATGCTATTAATTTGGTTGATATAGATGAGCATTTAAATAACGGCACACACCTGTCTGTTCTCCAAGTCGATCTTGTTGCCCAGAACCACAAAAGGGAAGTTTTCAGGGTCTCGGGGGCTGGCCTGGATCAAGAACTCGTCACGCCAAGAGTCAAGGGTCTTGAAGGTATTTGGTGCGGTCACATCAAAAACCAGGACGCAGCAGTCGGCTCCACGGTAGAAAGCTACACCGAGGGACTGGAATCTCTCCTGACCAGCTGTGTCCCAAATCTAAACGCAAACAAACGAGAGGCAATAATGTTTAAAATGCACAAACTATCGATTTAAGAAAATGTAAGGAACCATATTTCTGTAAAAAGCCTTGCACATGTAAAACTGAAACAGAAATATGCCAAGAGGTTTTCCATTACACGTACCTGCATTGTGACCAGTCTGTCATCGACCATGACTTCTTTTGTCAGGAAATCCGCACCTATTGTGGCTTTGTACTGGTTGCTGAACTTCTTATTCACATACTGGTTCATCAAAGAGGTCTTTCCAACACTGGACACAACAACAAAAAGTAAATGTTTATAGTTCACTCCAAGCAAAGTCTTGTCCCGCATGATGCCACTCACCCAGAGTCTCCCAGAATAATAACTTTAAGTAGTACTTTCTTCCGTGACGTCATTGTGTTTGAGCTGCAAAGAGAAAACGTGTTCACTCTTTCATGTAAAACAAAGACAAGGATTAAGTAATAATACAGATAAGAACTAAGTGCGACAGAAATAAGTATTTTCAATTCATCAGATCAGTTTATCTAATTTTGTCTTGTATTTTTTTTTATGTCAAACAGATGCTATACTTACATTTTAAGAGGGAGAAATATCTATTTATTTCTATTTTATTCACCATCATCAGTTGGAACTAAAGACTGGGGTCCTCTGAACTTATATACAGTGTACAGGTAATGTGGAAGTTTACATGTGCTGCGGGAGTTTTGACCAAGACACCGACTGTTTTGTCTATTTAGCAGTGAATGCAGTACTTAAACGTTGTCATGTGGTCTACTTGATTTATAACTTTAGGGAAATTTTCTGTGGTGCAATCACAAGTCCTTGTTTGACTACCTCAGCATGTCAACATATTTAGTAAGTAGCCCAATTATTTAGTATAATCAATAAAAGTAAAACAATTACTCAGCCTCTTTGTGCTAGCTAATTAATTAAGGGCATGCAACATAATTTACAATTAAATAAGCCGAATAAGCTCACAAGTATTATTTGTCTCAACCAGGGCTTGAATATTGATACAACTATAATATTGGAATATTTTATTAAACCATTTCAACAATGTACTTCATTAAATCTGATAAAAAATCATCATTTTTGTTTTTATAAAAACAAAAAAAAAGTCATACTTTTTGGGGGTTTTAATGTTCCTTGACAGAGTCCGGAATTGAAAAGACTAAATCTGGACAAAAACATGGCTATGATGAAACTAAATAACAAAAATTGTAACTAAAACTGAACTTTTGCACATTTTTAAGTTGCAATCACTATATTATACTATATTGTAGTGTGTTGTGAACGGATAATATTGGCTCATCTTATAACAATAATGTGTTAATATTTGTGTGTGTGTGTGTATTGGTACCTACTCAACCATTCGAAACCCTTGCTTGTGGTTTTAAAATAGATATATTGCATAGAGTAAAAAATAGATTAAAAGAAAAACAGGTGAGGGAGCGATGTAATAATAAACCACCTCACGGTTCTGTAAAGACCAAAGTCCGCCCTTGGAGCTTTAAAATCATATTTCAGATTACTACTCAAATACCATTTAAACGAAACCAAAGCATTGCTATCTTTCATTTAAACACAGTGTGTAAGCAAGTACGATCAAAACGACTGGCCATAGTCAAATTTAGGCTAAAAGTGCATAAAGCGAAGAGTTCAGCTCATAATCTGCGCCCCATGACACCGTGTCAGGGACTGGTCACATGGTAGGAACACAGGGCTAACAGGACCGTGACTTGGCAGCACGATTAGCCCAGTGATATTGCAGTTACTTCATCGCAAAATTCAAGAACGAAACGCCAATCGACTGCCAATAATTTCGCTTAACCCAATGCAACTATTTCATCTGTGTCAATAGCATTGATATCAAAAACGCCGTGCCTACTCAAATCGAAAATGCCAAACTAAAGCTATGTTTGCGTTAAGATTAAGAACTGTCACACTTTTGAAGATTAAAACAAACTATTTTTTTTAGACACATTGATGATAACACCGTAAGTGACACAAGTGTTTTAAGCTAATGTAGTGTGAGGCCAATAACCGTCAGATGAGCAAATAGATCACACCACAAATGGGACACAACTCACATTGGTAATAAATCTAAACCACATGAATCAAAATGAAACCAACCTGGGTGACGATCCTGAGGTAAAAAACGTCTAAATTGGGCTTTTCTTGCGCCTCTGTTGAAAGAAGCTAGCTGCGGGCTAGCTAACAGGCTAAATGCTATGGCAAACGTCTACTGTCAGAAAACAACGCGTGTATTGGTTTAATCTCTAATAATATCTTAAAGCTAACAACGGACCTAACGGTAGAGGTCAAAACCAACACTGACACTCCGTTTATATCTGCCCTTTAGGCAAACGAAGGAGATCTATGCTCTTCTTCGCCCCGTCTCGGTTGACGCTGGCTTTTCCACAGAAGCTAACTGTGCTACGAGCTACTTCACTTCCTCCAAAACAAGCTCCGTCAGGCCCTATGACGCGGCTCACGCTGGACACGCCTGCCAGTTTGACACCTAAAGAGCTGTCCCACCTAAATATTAAAACGAATAACAGTCTCCCTTTCAGGCCTGCACACGTTACTGGCTCATATTGTGCTTAACCAGTTTTGAACTTTATGTTATAATGTTGTCTCTCTACTGATGACAAAATGGAAGTGTTGTGTTTCATTCATGGATGTTGTTTGAGTTGTTAGTTCCATACCCCCAAGCGGGCAAAAACCTGTGCCCCATCTGATTAAGGTGACCAGATGTCCCAGTTTACCCAGGACAGTCCCAGTTTTGAGCCCTCTGTCCTATGTCCCAGTGGATTTATCCAAAATCATTGATTTGTCCCAGTTTTACACAAACATTGTCCCAGGTGTCCCGGTTTTTCACCAGTACCATGCCTAAAGCAGCTTTTGTGCTTGAAACTTACTGACTTCTGGTCATGTATGCGTCAAACACATAGTTTGATTATAGGCTGAACCAATTAAACAGCTAAAGGTCTATCACCTCGATGCTGGTTGGTCCATTTAACTGAGATTAGATTTTCATAAACAGGAAGTTTGACCATTCAATGTGAGTGAAAAAAGTCACAATTTGGCTACCCCCAAAAAACTCCCATTGTGTCCCAGTTTTTAATGTGGAAAGTCTGGTCACCCTACATCTGATGTCATGATGAGGTTCTCTTTTGTGCTTTTAATTTCAGCACTCAAACTGCCTCCACCTGAAGTCTGAGTATGTAGGACGAGAGTCCAACATATTTGATACTTTTTGAAAACATAAAAACGCATAATGTTTTAAGGAACTTTGTCAGCGTTTAGCCTGGACTATTTCAACAAAGATGCCTCCAAATCTGACACCGCCTGTAGCAGGAGTCGTCAAATTATTTCCATATTCAACATTTTATTTCTATGATTTAGCCATTGAAGTTAGCTTACCCTGCTGTGGACCCAGCACCTGCAGGAGGAGCTATAAGAGGCTGGTGCTATGTGATTCCCACGACCCGGCTACGGACAAGTGGAACAAGATGGATCGATTTGGCTTATTTATACAGTCTATGGGCTTACCAAGTATAGGCTACACACAGGGTGTTCATCTCTCAGTTGAGTTTTCTCTGCATATTAATTGTACATGATGGACAGCGTTATGTGTTATATTAACATTAAAAAAACATTAGTCTGTAGCAAAGGAATTTATTTTATAACATTTTCATTCCTTGGCAAAGTGGAGTACTACAGGGGCCCCAGGAGCTTGTCTTCAAAACATTTTTATTTATTTTTTTTTTTAAAGGAAATGCTATATTTTTTTGCTACATTACACAACTTACCATTATTTAACCAACGGTCCCTGCTAAAAATTGCTTTTCATGTCATTTTAACTGTAAAATAATAATAGATTCCTTTGAACAAATTTGGCCTTTGTTTGTCCAAGATGCTTTATCCATACAGACCTAAAAAACAAATGGCCTAACTTTTCTGTCAAGTACATAATCGTGAGAAAATAATATAGTACGAGTTTTATGTTATGTACAACCAAAAGGATTTACCTCCCACTGCCGAAACCCGGGATCGAACCAGGGACCTTTAGATCTTCAGTCTAACGCTCTCCCAACTGAGCTATTTCGGCGTGCTCATTACAAAATGCTACGTTGATTTTCTTATTTATTTAAATATCAGTGTAAAATAACACAAATGTTGCATAATTATTCAGTTTAAAATACACTTACACATTACCATATGTAACCTATTATTGCTAGCTAGTTATTTCTTTATGTTAAACCTGAAGCCGCTGCGGACTTGACAGCTTTGCATTTTTTTTAGAGCACAACGTGACGCCATCACGTCGTTGAATGAATGAAGCGTCATCTTTCCGCCGTAGAGCAGCGCGGCGGCCTTTCTCTGCTGCAGCTCTGCATTTTACTGTTCTTAATTCTGTTTCCTTGTAGCCTAGCATTGCTTAATTTTCCTTCCGACAATGAATCCGAATTTGCTACTTGTGTCTTGTGCGTGCCTTTTGGTCGCACTGAGTGGAGTATCGGCGGGTGGTTTGGTGAATGAGGAGGTGAAGAGGACAGTGGACCTGAGCACTCATCTGGCTAAGATCACTACCGAGATTGTGCTGTCCAACCAGGGGCATTCTGCAGTCCAAAGCTTCATCCTGTCTGTGGAACCCGACCTGGCACCACATCTGGCATACATTGGAGCCTCGGTAAAGTTGGCATTTTCGAAACCTCTCAGCGTAATGACCAGCATGCTAGCTTTAGCATGCTAGCTACTTTATTGTAGACAGACATTTTCTATAGCTGTAGAGAACATCCTCAGCGCAGCCTTTGAAAGCATATCAATTGTTGAAAATATGCTTAGCTGTGTGCGCATTCAAACTCTCACAAAGTATTGTGAAATGTCTTCCTGTATAAATGTATGTGTGTTTAGAGATATGAGAAGCCGCAGTATGCTGCAAGAACCCTTTTTCATTTGTAAGCTTGAAATTACTTGCAGCACACTTAAATAAATATAAATATCTCACAATATCATCTTTATCATGTTATCAGATGTATCTAAATATTGGCTTCCGCAGCGCGGCACGCTCTCACTGGCTGAATGACACGTATGCGCTGGGCTGAACACTTCCGCATCTGGCTGCGCACAGCTCCAGTAAAGCGACGACAGAATGAATGAACTAGGGATGCATATTCTGGTCAATTTCATTCATGTATTAATTGGTAACTTTATCTAGCAATTATCAATTAACTGTTAACCACCAGCTTAGTGTCGCTGTGCAGGACATTTTATACCAACAAGGTTGTACATATGATAATAATCATGAAACATTGTTACAAAGAAAAATTATTAACCAAAACACAAATTATAGCTTTGTAACTTTCAACATGTGCTACATTTTATGCTTATTTGCACTGTGATTATACCGTTTTTTCTGCTAATGTACAGCTGTGACTACTTTTTAATCGATTAAGCCCATGATGACGATTAATCGATTAACTGATTAATCATAAACATCCCTAGAATGAACTTCACAAAAAGTCTGCAAAATGCATTAATGCAAATAATCTAATAAAAATGTTGCTGCTGCTTTTTAATAATTCTGCTTTTAAACTTGCACTGTGTGAGGGCTTCAAGATAGATGAGATTATTTTAAAATTACATGTAACACGATACACATTGTGCAATTTGTTATTTCTTTTTTTATTCTTAGGTAAAGGGGGATGGCGAGGATGATGGCCTACTGGAAATTCAGCAGAGTGATATACATGGCCACAGGTTGGTACTAGACACATCAAACACACAATGTCATGTGTTATCTCAAGTCAACAAATTAATACATATAATGTGCCACAACCAAGACAATCAGCTATAGTTAAATGTGTTAACTTTACAAAAAAAATTTAGTTTACATCTATAAGTTGAACCAAATTTGTCTCGCACAGTTATAAACAACACATATTTACACATGGTCAAAGCCATTTTTGAATATTGTGGGTATAATGAACCAATTTCAGTTGTGAATGTAATTTTAATAGTAAAAAATATATAAATTGTCTCACTCTTCTGTTGCAGTGGGGATTTCTACAAGGTCCACCTGGCGTCAAGCCTCGTTGCAGGAGCTCAGCTGAAAGTGAAGGTGGAGATGACTTTCAGCCACGTCCTGAAGCCCTTCCCCTCGCACATCACACAGGCTGAACGGCAGCTGGTGGTTTTCCAGGGAAACCATTATCTGTACTCTCCGTACCCCACTCGCTCCCAGACAACTCGCGTCCGTCTTGCCTCTAAGACGGTAGAGACCTACACCAAGTTGGGAACTCCCAGTAAAAACGACGAGATCATTGAATATGGACCTTTCCGTGATGTTCCTCCTTATAGTGAGGTAATTTTACAGTTCTGTTTAAAAATCATAAAGTCTTTGTTGTGCAACGATTTATACATTTTTCTTTATTTTGGAAAGGATGCAATGAAGATCCATTACGAAAACAACACGCCTTTCCTGACTATCGGTAGCCTCACTCGCACCATTGAAGTCTCTCACTGGGGCAACATAGCTGTGGAGGAGACCATTGACCTGAGACACACTGGCGCTGTTCTTCGGGGGGCCTTTTCTCGTTACGATTACCAGCGCCAATCAGATAGTGGGATATCCTCCATTAAATCCTTCAAGGTGTGGTAAAAATACAGCTTTTCTAGTTCATCTTGTCCTGTACAGTACCACTTAAAAATTATTTTTCCGCTACAGACTATCCTTCCAGCTTCGGCCCAAGATGTGTACTACCGAGATGAGATTGGAAACATCTCCACCTCCCATCTGCAGGTGTTGGATGACTCCGTTGAGGTGGAGGTGAGACCCCGATTTCCACTGTTTGGAGGATGGAAGACCCACTATGTCATTGGGTACAATCTCCCGAGCTACGAATACCTTTACACTCTTGGTGAGTCTCTGGATGGTTAAGAATTTAATAACACCATCACGCATATTAGGTTGCCATTGTATAACCTGCCAATGATTGTAGGGGACCAGTATGCGCTGAAGATGAGATTGGTTGACCACGTATATGATGACCAAGTTATTGATTCGCTCACAGTGAAGATAATTCTGCCTGAGGGCGCGAGGTTGGTGTTGGGAAATATCAGTTTAAGGGATTTAAAACTTGCATTTATTGAGCTTTGTTTCTCTAAACAGAAACATCCATATGGATACTCCTTACAAGATTGACCGTCTGCCAAATCAGCTCCACTACACTTACCTGGACACCTTTGGACGGCCAGTTTTGGTGGTTACCAAGGACAACCTGGTGGAACATCACATTCAGGATGTTGTGGTAAGAAAATTATAAAGTGACTGATGTTTATTCATCAAAACCCTGTCTGTCTTCATGTCTAGGGCTTTAGTAAGCAACATTAATACATACAAATAGATCGATGATTTCTGCATGGAGTTTGCATGTGCCTGCGTTGCTTTCCCCTACAACTTAAAACATGCACAACAGGTTAATCCTACAGCTAGGTGATTCTGACCATTATCCTGGCTTGATATCTGGAATTGGGTCCACTAGTCTTTACAAAGCTACGTCTCCCTTGTGCTGCAACAGATATGCGATTTAAACAAACCTGCATCAGCTGTTTACCTACCATTCCCCAAAACATTTAGTCAAAATCACGGAAGAAAACGACAACAGCGATCTCTCTTATAAAGCCTTGGTCTTAGTTATTGTTTGCTCCAAAGATTTTGAGAGTAACTCATTTTAAATTCTCTGTATGTTCTCTCCATGTTATACAACTGACTACAAGCAACTTTGTTCTTCGTTTCCACAGGTTCATTATAACTTCAACAAGATCCTGATGCTGCAGGAGCCTCTACTGGTGGTTGGGGCTTTCTACATCTTGTTCTTTACCGTCATCATTTATGTACGCCTGGACTTTGCCATCACTAAGGTAATTATGACCATCTCAGTCATCTCTGTCTCTCTGGCCATCTTCATGGGTATTTATCCAACGGTATAAATGAACTTTTATACTTAAATCAGGACCCTGCCGCTGAGGTGCGCATGAAGGTCGCCTCCATCACTGAGCAGGTGCTGACCCTGGTCAACAAGCGCCTGGGCCTGTACCGCCACATGGATGAGGTGGTGAACCGCTACAAGCAGTCACGTGACACCGGTGCACTCAACAGTGGTCGGAAGACCTTGGAGGCGGACCACCGCACCCTGACCAATGAAATCAGCTCCCTGCAGGCTCGTCTCAAGGCCGAGGGCTCGGACCTGGCTGAGAAGGTGATTGTTCTTAAACATATGCTGCAAGCTTTTGCAACAGAAAATCAAATGCACAATTGCTAGTACTTTCTAGGCTGACAAAGAGGCACAATGTGAACCAAAAGAGAAATGTGACTTATTTTTCTTTAGTACAAGTGCAGACCGCTGTAGATTTCAATATTTATCCATCCATCCATTTTCTTCCACTTTTCCGTTGCCGGGTCGTGGGGGCAGCTGTTGGAGCTGCCCAAATCACATTGCACCAGCCCCTATGGCTCCTCCTGCAAGTGGGGTGTCCATAGAAGGACCCCATGGTTCTAACCGGGCCTGTTGGTCTCTCATGAGGGGCGTCTGACCCGTCACCTAGGACCCGTTTGCCATAGGATTAAATCAAATTGCAGTACAGAAAGAATAATCCATTGCTGATGCCATTTTTTCAGTCTGTGTAAGATGTCAGTCATGCACGAGTTGTCCATCCATGAAGAAGTTGAAGTGTTGGACATTTGTATGAGGGGTAAAAGCAGTAAAGCAGTGCCGGTCTTACTCTGTGAAGCAATTTACTGAATCCAAATATTTTTGTATTTGCTCACATCTTAAGTTTAGTTTTCAAAGTAATTGTTACAACAGTACTGCGACATAACGTGTTTTAAGCAGAGAAACATTTTTCCGTATAGCGCATCTATAATGAAGTGTTTTCTGCAGGTGGGAGAAGTGCAGAAAGTGGATAGCCAGGTGAAGGAGCTGGTGTGTCGCTCGTGCCAGGAGGCCGAGAGGCTGGTCGCTGGGAAAGTGAAGAAGGAAGCCTACATTGAGAACGAAAAGAACCTGAGCAGTAAGAGACAGGAGTTCGTGGGCCGCATCGACAGTCTGCTGGACGCACTTTAAACTGCTCCACCGCTATCATCATTCAAGCACCTGTGTCGTAATGAAACAAGTTTGTGTACATGCTGAAATAAGGACATTTTCCATCTAGGTTTGCAGTTTTTACAACAGGTTCATGTGCCTAGTGACAAACTTCACTATGTTTGCTTCTTCACAGCTGTTGTAGCAAAAGATCTTGCTCTTTGCCTGTTCTTTTGTCTCGGCGTTAATTTCAACAAGTAAAGCTTTTAAGAGCTTTTTTTTTTTCACTAGTGGGGGATTGATTGTAATTACTGGAGGTTGTACATGTTAAGTCCGACGTTTTGTCTCACACAGCCTATAACAACCTACTCTATATGGGTAATTTGACTTAGGCACTGTTTTTCCAAGCATCTGGAGAATTTTTGAGGTCCTGATGTTGTTGCTTTTTCTGTTTTAGTATCATTTGTTTTATATGTCTTAAACAATGAGATTGCTGAACAAGTCGAGCTGAGATTAATGTAAAACTGAACATGGGTTATTTGTGAGAAAATACGTGGGCCAATATTGCAGTCTTGTTTTGGCATGAACATTTTTGAAATAAAGTTTTTGAAACAATCCCATTTTATCCATGACACATCTATACAAAAATACAGCTGCTTTAGACTGCCACAAGAGGCACTGTTGTCTAAAAAATAAATAAAACAAATTCAACAGGTGCAGGAGTTCACTTGAGACCATAGTGAGAGAAATCAGAACATTATGTCCTTAGTTTCAATAAGCTATATTTATCAACACAAATCCTACTAACTTAAACACTCTGCAGAGGGACTTTCCAGTGCATTGTTGCACAGCTCATGGCCGAGGCACCCACCTATTGACTTTCGCCCATAGTCAACCTGCCACCACCAGAGCTGCCATGGGGTCGAGCTGAGGTCAGTCCTTTCCCTGTGAAGTCACCGCGGGTCTTGGCAGGTCATTTCCTGTCCCGTAAAAACCCGGCCTATTCCGCTCACAGTGATAAAGTTACATATTGTATGTGCTATACAATATTCTTTCTGAAAATACACAGCAGGGGAAGGCAAAGACAATGTCTGTTAGCACTGACGTTTCTGAAAGCCAACACAATGGCATTTCTGTTTGGGCTACTTGGGTACTTCAGGATCCGTGAACATGGAGCCCGTGAGCATTTGCATATGCATTAACAGTCAAATTTGTAGATCTGTGAGCATACTTGTAATGGTAATCAATTTGCACGCCATGATGGGAAATTTTTGACCAGAACAAGTGCTATCAATCTTCAAAAAGGACCTACTGTATTTTATTCTTATGCAGTAAGTTACCGTACATTATTAGAATTGACCAACTTCCACTGCACATGAAGATGATAAAGTAATATTTTAATTGGGAAAAGATGAGCAACGCACACCAAAAGTTGTCTCAGAGGTGCAGATGTTGAGGAAAATCTTCATGAATCAAAAAACATATTCATGTAGCCGATTTGTATAATCAAGGATAACGTTTTGGCATTGCCTTCTTCAGATAATTCTTTTTTTTTTTTCATTTCTTAACCAAAGTGCAAGTGACATGAGAATTCCCATTGTATTCTCTGTATTCCCCATATGCACTGTGGTTCAAAAATGAAAAAAGAATGATCTGAAGAAGGCAATGACCGAAACGTTATCCTTAATTAATAAAAATTGGACATCGGCTACTTGAAAGTAATATTTTAAAACGCAGAAGTTCATGTTTTTCCTGATGACTTAGTTTGATGGTATAATTACAAAATGTTAATCCTTGTTCTACACTTACAAGTGCTAATTTCATGTAGAAAAGTTGCATTTTGTTTTTAATATTCTAAAACAAGTGATACAATTACATTATTCTGATTCTGATACAGTCTGGCTACGGTTTCTGCAATTCTACCACTGTATGCCAAGTTCTTTGCTCATGTCCAAATGAAAATGTAAAATATGTGAAAACTTTAAGCTTGCTATCAAACTTAAAGCCACACCGCGTCGAATTTGACCCAATAAATTACCTTGAAAAATTACCATTTATTTTATGACAGATATTTTCATCATTGAAAAATCCCTCATAAATGTACATACAAACATGTGCTTTTGCTGTGAGCTGCTCACCTGTCCTGAGACATGACTGTAACTTTACCGGGAGAATTTGAGATTTAAACAGGTTAGATCCTCATCCAGAACCATTCTTTCATTACCCACTGCAGAAATAGCATTTTCTGTGTCGAGCTGATCATTAAGAGCGTGTTTTGGACGGATGGCAACAGCATAGTCCAAAATGTTACGCAGTGTGCCTTTAATAATTTGTGACCAGACCAGTGTCGAGTGTTTACCACTGAGAGTGTACTTTTTGCGGTATTGTCACGCGCACAGACCTCAGCTTTTCACTTCGAGGCTTGAGCCAGGATGTGATTACCCGTCAAAGGAGGATTGCGGTGTATCTGTTGGCTGAATACTGTTTAAACCGGAATTCATGTGCAGCCCTGTATCCTGACATGGCCAACTGTGTGCGTCTTCAGGAGGATGAGAGGCTGCTGGTGCAGACTGCTGGACTGCCTGGGCCATGTGGTTGAGCCGTCATGGGACCCCCTCCTCCTCCCCCTGTTTGATTATTATCTCCCCTTCTTGAAGTATATAGTAATGCAGGGTGTGTTTCTCCGTTATCTGTCTGCAATAATGAATATGCTCAAAGTGTGGAGTCAAAGCAGGTATGAGCTGAAGGAGGGTAATCCGCGGCCCTGCGCCCGGTGACGTGGTAGTGATTGATTACAGTGAGGGCTCACCTGCGCAGCACTGCCTCTTAATCTCGCTGGCTCTAAAACACACCGAGGGAGAGGCACAAGTCACCAGTCGGAGAACAATATCCTGCTCAGAAGACCCCTCACGGCACCGTCTCATAAATCACCCAGACAGAGCCACCACCCTCACTGTCACTGCCTTATTATGCACCAAAACTCACCACGCGGCACTCACTCATTTAGTTCAGAAAAGAAGGGGAACTGTGTCTACGGAGGGTTCAAAAAGTTTTTAGGCCTTTTCTAATTATTTCTACCAGTATGATGGTACTAATAAAAGAAAATCATGACTGACTGCATGGATTTCTTCTTCCCTGATGGCACAGGCATATTCCAAGATGACAACACAAGGATTCATCGGGCTCACGTTGTGAAAGAGCGGTTCTGGGGGCACGAGACATAATTTTCACACGTGGATTGGCCGCCAAAGAGTCCAGATCTGAACCCCATTGAGAATCTTCGGGATGCGCTGGAGAAGGCTTTGCGCCGTGGTCTCAATCCCCCATCATCAAAACAAGATCTTGGTGAAAAATTAATGCTACACTAGATCTTTAGACACTGCCGAAGCTTATTGAAACAATGCCACAGCGAATGCGTGCATGTGATGTTTATTTGAGGCGATTTCCTTTTGGTTAGGCAGTGTACAATAGAGCTGCATTACATACATTGGATAATTGTTGAATAGTGCAAACCATTACCAGCACATTCAATTTAAACAAAATTGTGAAAGAAGACATGAAAATACTAAAGCCAGACCAAAACAAGACAAAAATGGGACTAAAACTGAACTTTTAACATTTATAGGTTACCATATGTGTAAAAATGTGTAAATCTCAGATGATTAAGTGATATTGTATGACTTCTCGCTATATGGAAATTGTATCACCTAATATTGTAATAACAATAATTAGGTGACATATTATGCAGCCACTATTTTACAAAAGCAGCAGACCCATTCTATTTAACCGGGTTGTTTTTGGACATTCACTAAAGTTCAGGCCTGTGGTAAACTATTCAGAAATAAAACAATCGGAATATTTTCTGAATGTAAAAAGAATAAACTGAGTTATGAATACTTGCTGAACCCACTGTGAAGCTGCAGTCAGACACACACCTCCGACGCATGACTTCCTTTGGCTCTGCTTAAAAAGACCACCTTCCACAAGAGCGCCTCTGTATCCCGGCCATTCCTCAGTGACAGGCCGCCGATGGCACGAGGGGAGGAGGCGAGGGGTGGGGGCGTCCCGTGCAGGTGCCAGGTGTGATCGGGCGGGCTGCAGAAGTGTGAGGGCAAGCAGCACCGGGACAAAGCAGGTGATTGTGGGCCCCGTCGCAGCTGCAGGAGGCGGGACGGGCCCGGGCTGACGGATCGGGCGGATGGGCGAACGCTGCGGGGGAAGGACAGTGCTGGGCCGAAGAGAGGACTTCAAACAGGGGGTACAGGCATCGGCCGCTATGTGTGGAGAGACGCATTTTTGAGTGGCAGGCGGAGGGCAAGTGGGACAGAGGCCTGAAATACTCCCTGCTTTGAGCTTATACAAGTTTGTTTGTTGTTGTTTTCTATTTTTCAAGCAGTTTCACTCATAGCCCTACAACTGTACATATTGTAACTTTTCTTATACTTGCGTACCTATTTACCGTAAGATCAGTAATGCCAGCTGACACAATTAAGAATACTATTTGGGTAATTGCTTTATTGAAAATAAAGCTGTCAAAATAACTGTAAGTTTTTGACAAAGAGCCTAAAAATAGCCCTTTTGAATACAGACTGGAGGTGGCTAAACATACAGTAGACCCGGGAACCACATGCCAACTTCCAGCTCTTCAATCTGGCCCACAAAACCCTCAAGTTCAACCAACGACATAGCAACCAGGGGTGCTTTCAAATATTTAGTGGCATTTGTTTCAAACTTTGTTGTGCTGCCTGCTTGTTTTTTATTCAGCACATAACATAAAATCCATTATATCTAAAGCTGTAATATAACTTCAAATTGTTGAATGGTCACATTTATGTAGGACCTTTCTACCTGCTTTAGGCACTTTAAGAGCTTTACATCAAGGAACCGCTCACACTCTTATTCATACACCAACGCACACAGACACTGGAGGCAGGGAGGGTGAGGTGGACACAACAACATGCTCTACTACAGGGGTGGCCAACCCGCGGCTCGCGAGCCGCATGCGGCCCTTGGCCAATCAGAGTGCGGCTCTTTGCATGATTGGATATGTTTAATACAATGCGGCTCTTTGCAAAAGAATTGGTACATGTTGCCCATAAACTGTTACAGTCTTTAAGAATCTTGACCAAAAATCCAACCATAGTCATACAGACCCTGTTTCCCATCTCTACACGCATGAATGAAAGTCCGTCTCTCACCTTTTCGAGGCGGTGTGTAAAAGGTGCGCGTGCAGCAGCCTCACTCAAAGCGGGATGTAGTTAAACAACAGTCAGGCAGATCGTGGCACTGGGATCAGCGTCTGTGCTTTTCAAGTTTCTGATTAGCCTACGCTTTATTTGATGAAAGTTGGCCTCATATTCACAGAAAAAGATCAAAATTAGTAAATGGAAAAAAGCCGAGCTCTAATGAAGCGTATGATGCGAAGCGCGACATCGTAACGCGGAAATACGCAAAGTCATTGACTTTTCTTTCACATGTGCTGTAACTGTAACAAATGCAACAAAAACAGACTCTCCTCCAGAGACTCCTGATTAAAGTTTATGAACTTTGTGCAGCCTAAAGTTCGTTCTCTGCACAGTCCAGTCAGGACCAAGCTGCAGGCACTGAGCGCACAGGCCAGGGGCGAACCAGAGGAGGGGGCTCAGTGGGCAGGGCCCCTCACACTAACATACTACAGCAATTAAAAAAACAAAACAAGCAACAACAAAAACTATTCGAAATAATAATATTGTTAATAAATAGATCAAATGTTGTCCCAGTCAGAACAGAATAGCAGAAAATGTTTATTTAATATACATTTATTTCAATCTTGGTGAGGAGTAAAACTACCACAATTATTGAAAAGAAAAGAAAAAGGCCAGGCATAAAGTTATTGTTTATTATGATTAAATATAACAGTTATATTTAATCATATTAAACTACCGCACTCGGATTTCGCGAATGGTCGGCGCCTTTGTGGCTCTTCACAGGATCAAGGTTGAACATTTCGGCCCTTGGCCTCTGACCGGTTGGCCACCCCTGCTCTACTACCTGCCCCGAATTGTTAATTTGGTATTCCTCAGACTGTACGTTGTGTATCACTTAAAAAAAGTGATTAAAAAAAAAGTGCTTCAAAAGCCCAGCCTTCGTGCCATCCAGCAAAAACAAGTGCCACGCCACTGATCAAAACTAACTTTGATGCATTCGCAAAAAAAAACAACAATCTGACTCATGGGTCAAAAAGTTTACCTCAGCGCGGTCGAACTTGTAATTTCTCGTCCCCAGGATACGCTGGATGGGTCATGCTTTATGAGACATTGTAACTGACAACAACAGCATTGCCGTCACGTAAACCTAGTACCACATCCACTCTGTCACCTCCGGTTACTGTATACACCGCTGTCAGGCTGCATCTCTGCATGGATTTGTATCAGGGCGACAGTAATCCCCGTCCCTCGCCGCTGCTGTGTGCGACTGTCCACAGCTCCCACTAAGACCCACTCATCTCTGCCACATGGCGCTCCTTCAAAGCGCTGATGGTCATGCCTCTGGGGGGAGGTTTTGCCAAAAAATGTGCCCAAGTGGTTCTTCCCCATCCCTCAGCGCGAAGGATCTGCGGCACATCAAAGTGGCGTGCTACTTCAGACTATCATCCTGGATCATATGAAGGCTAGTGAAACAAGGCTGCTCTTTCTCACGCGCACACACAGACACGCTTCCTACTTTCACTGTTGGAGCTGATTAGAGTGACAGGGGGCACTTCCCATTGGCTGTGAGAGTGGCCCTCTCCTTCACAGGGCAGCCAATTTCCCCTACTACAGAGCTGATAGGAAACTTTGATTGTCCACAGCTGAGACAAAGACATTTTCCCTCTTGCAAGTCCGCCGCATATCAATCCATCACATCTATACCTACCATCTCCCTCTCCTTCTTCCCTCTGCTCAGTCTTGCCCTGTTACTCTCCCAATTCCGCTATGGGCTACTGATTCCAGTCCATTAAACTGGCTTTGACTTCTTTGATGGGCAGGAGGTTTCACTTGTGTGGTGACATCTGCATCCTGTGAGTCATTGTGAGTCTGTGTACACTAAGCTTTTAGGGCCAGCCACTGCACTGGTGCTTATGTTTAAGGCAAGGCACGTTTATTTGTAGAGCACAATTCATGCACAAGGCAATTCAAAGTGCTTTCACAGTTGCATAAAGTTACAAGAAAACAGATCAAATCAATCATTAAAACATCAACATAAAAATTAATCAATTACAGTAAAAGGCAAGAGTGCAGATAAAATACTTTCAGTTTTCATATGCTCGGGTAAAAAGAGCTGTTTTCCGCCTAGATTTGAACATTGTCAGAGTTGAGGCCTGTCTCACATTTAATTATATTTTGTGTTTGTATTTCAGTCGGCGACGCAGATTTAAACTTATAGAGCGGGTACAGCTACAGCACCATCTTAACACCTTGTCAGTATGGTTTCAAAACTCGGGACTAAATGTCAGTAAGACACTGTCACTTTGCTTTGCTTCCAAATCACGTCCTTTGGAAGAACTGCATCTGACAATCAATGGTCAAGACATTGCACAAGTCAAAGAAGGGAAATACTTGGGCCTGATCTTGGAGTCCCATTTATCATTTGAACGTCAAAGATCACTAGGACAGCCAAGGCAAATTTGGACGGCTTAAGAATCGTACGGGCTTGTTTACCATTCCACGCGGCAAATGTATTTATGAATGTAATGATTTTCTGTCATCTCAGTTACTGTGTAACCTCCTAATCCTAGGTAACAACCACAACAATCGGGCCATTAAAGGAACAGGCCACCGTTTTTCCATACTGAGAGCTGATCTTACCTGAGCTTAGACGAGTTGATGCGTACCTGTCTGGTCTTTGTGCGTGTGCTCAGTCACGCAAAAAGACCAAAGCTGTTGTTAGCATTTAACCTCTCCTCCTCTCCTCTATGGGGCCAAACGGGGTGAAGTTAGGAGCGACCGAGCTCTTCCACGTTTCCCCTATTTAAATACGGTTACGCGAGTAGTTACACGATCCAAGTCTAGTTACACAAAATTCGATTTTCCAAGCGGATAAAAAGGGGTACCATATTGTAAGGCGTAATAACACCGTAGGAGCACTTCGACATCCACGCAGTAAAGTGAAGATATTAATTTTGTGTAACTATACTTACTACCCCTTTTTTATCAGCTTAGAAAATCGACTTGGTCGCTTCTAACTTCACCCTCGTTTGGCCCCATAGAGGAGAGGAGGAGACGCTAAATGCTAACAACATCTTTGGTCCTTTTGCATGACTGAGCGCATGCACAAAGACCAGACATCAACTCGTCTAAGCTCAGGTAAGGACATATCTCGGTATGGAAAAACAGTGGCCTGTTCTTTTAAGAATAAATTATAACAGAGCATTAAAAATACTAACTAGACAAGTGAGAACGCACCATCACGGAGATTAAATTTCCCTAACTTTACAAAATGTTGTAACTTAAAATTACTGTATACATTATTGTTGATGAGGTGATTATTTTTATTTTATTTGTTTCATTCCCATAATGAAAAACGTGTTCCTATCAAATAAATGAAACAAATACATAACAAAATAAAAAATAAAAATAACAAGAAAGAAAGCTCTCTGTATTTGCTAAAAGCTGACCCTCCCTAAAAGCACTTCCTGTCAGAGCTTCTCTGACATCCTGTACAGCCACTAGGAATCCCAGCTGGAACCTTCAGCTGCGCGTGCCCTCCCTATTTAGGTTGAAAAATGTATATAAATAAACAAATAAATAAACAAAGTCGGCCCAAGTACACACGCTTTCCTCTAACACATCAGGCGCATGAGAGTCACCTGTCATTTCTCACCACATTCGCCAGGGGTCACTACATATCAGTAAAAGGCTTCACTGGAGCGCCTTGTCCCCGCGGAAAGACCAGTCCCCTCAGATGGCCCTCATATATGACTAGTTGTGAACACAAACATTTTTTAGCGTAATGAAAATGATACTTGCGTACTTGCGAATGCACAATTGCGCATTCGTTGCACATAAAGAAGCGCGGGTTCGGTGACTTTGTGCATGACCTTTTCAGAAAGGAGAGCTAATCCCGGCTATAATAGACTCCGGGCCCGATATGGAAAACTGCAGCAGCGTTATCTTAGTTGTCTAGGAGACCATCAGAGCACCGGGCCGGCGGAGATGCTACGGTATTAAAAGAGGAGAGCGTGCTCGCATCTGAGCGTGTTTGTGTGTATTGGATTTTTCTATTTTTTTTATTTTTTTCTGTCACTCATAAATACTGCGTTACAGCCCATGGTTATAAACAGTTTTCCCATCCTCATCTGGACTGCACAATAATTTCACTCGTAGGAACAGTCCACGGGTCCAGCAAAAGGTCACAAAGGAGGACGACTGGGTAATTGTAGGGCCTATATACGCATGGCTGACAACTTTTGGAATGGGCCTTCGATTTGGATATATCAACTGTGCGTAAAACTGTACAAGGCAGTGTGGACCGATGCGCAGATGGACGTGCTGCGCGTGAGGCCTAGCTCATTTAGGTGAAGCGCAAAAGTGAACTAACAGCCTTATGTGAAGGAAATTATAGCTTGAGTCGCTGAGGGTTTCTAACGAGCGTTAAAACACGTTTAATCTAATTTCAGACATCATTGTCGTAATTGTATAAACGTCCTGCCACTTGTATACTAATGCACACAAATGTTCAAAGCACGTTGGCTAAAGTAAAAAATGAAGCCAATCCAAGCCAAGAACATGCAGTAGTGGGACTAATCATCCCGATAAGCATCGTATCTGGTGATGTATGTTTAATACAGCGTGTATTGATATGTAAAGTGTGTATGCATGTCGGCCAATAACCTGCCTCTAACGCCTTACTGTGCTTATATTGGCTGTCCCGGTGCAGCGTAAAGCGTGTAAATATTTCTCATTCCCTACGCCTATCTGTCTCTATCAACCTGCGGGATCTCCCCCCACAAATGATGCATTAGATGCATTGAATGTATTTGTTGTGCAAGTTTGAAAAGGCGGCGATAATCTGGGAGAGAGAGATAAGGAACACCAATTTATTCAGCAGCACTTTGGAGCGCGCTCGCAGCCTCGGCCGCCGCTGACACCCCCAGCAGTTTGCTGATAACGATTAGGCCATTTATTATCTTCACACACAACAAAGATTGCGTGGAGCCGATGAAATATTACCCCTGGTAATAATCACAAGAGAGGGGCCCGCCATCTAATGCGGTGTGCATAGAAAATGACCTGCAAGAAAAACCCTCACGGTTTTCACAGTGTTGCCATGTGGACCATGGCAACACTGAATAATAATAATAACAATAACAATAATAATAATAATAATAATAATAATAATAATAATAATAATATAGGTCTATTAAACTATTTAAAATCCCTGCAGTGAGTCTGTGTATTTTAGCCTGTTATAAGGCAATGGTTATTATTATTATTGTTGTTATTATTATTGTTGAGGACGTGATCATTATTTTACTTTTTCATTCCCATAAATCACAAATCAATACATTTTTGTGTTTAGTGTAGTATATATATATATATATATATATATATATATATATATATATATATATATATATATATATATATATATAAATACGGGTAGCCTATTTGATTTGTAGCTAGTCTTCACAGTCATGCAGACGATATTAATGCAGGCGCAGTTAACGAATCCTTTCTCCTTTTCTTCTCTCTGGTTCTTTATTCTTTATGTGCGCGTGTGCACTCTGGGGAGCACAAACCTCGAGTTGCAGAGGTCCACGCGCGCTTGCACCTGCTGAGCGCAAGCGGCGCACACGAGGACGGGTCGCGTGCGAGAGATTTTAGGGGCTTTGCATGTTTTACAAAGTTGTTGTTGGTGTGAGAAACACAAAGCGCAGAACGCATCTAAGAAGACGTATTCTGCCGGGTCTTTAACACATTTAATGCGCAACGGAGGTGGGAGATTTCTGGCACAAAGCAACTTCTCACTAAGTCAATTAGGGCTTACTGCGCTGTAGAGAAGTGAGCAAACACTCTGCCCTGATTTGTTATACCAAAAAAAAAAACTAAAAAAAAAGAAGAAGAAAAGAATGTCCTCTGCGTAAAGTTGTTTTGCGTTGTTTTACGCATTGTTTACAAATGACAGTACCCACTGCAACATATTCATAAGGACTATACTCCATGGGCAAACTGTTTTGCAGTAGGCCTATATGTAGGCTATAATAACAGAAAACGACATACAGACATCACACGAGACGCATCTAAACAGAAAATAATATGTTATAGTCAAATTAAATTGTGGATTCCGAGCAGAATTTCCATATGCTACATTGCACTACAAAATTGTTTATCTTGTTTTATAGTGATTATGCCATAAGTTGTATAATGATTTGGCTGGTTCTTGGTTATAATTTAATACAAGACCCGGAAGCGAAGGTGTAGGCTGACGTGCCATTACGTACACTGCTTCAGCCATACTCATGGAGCCGCAGAAGTTTGTGCACATATTCACATAAAGCGAGGGGAGGCGCAAACACTGCACACAGGGAGCGAGAGAGAGTGAGTGAACACACCACTGGTGCTGTCAGGGAGTGAGCCTGTGCTGGTTCGATTCCCGTGTTTCGCACGCCTCTTTCAGACGCTTCTTGTTGTTCCTATAGGATAATGTCAGAGCATCAACTGGACCATAGGATGCTTGGTTTGAAGGTAAGCCGCTCCTCACTTTCATATGATCCCACGTTTCAATGTCGTGTAATAGCTTTAAATTCCTGTGCGTAAAACTAGTAATTTCCCTTGGTCCTTTCCTTTGTCCTAATTATTAGTGGTCTATCTTACACGAGGAAGCTGAACCGTGGCTCGGTTACCGTAAACTGCGCGAACAGAACATTTAAACGATGCTCTGAATTATATATGGCATGTAAACATAGGTTTCAATTTTTTATGCGCTTCTGTATTTTACGCGCATTAGTGCCAATCATTTTGTCACGCTGTGGATAAACTACATCTGCAAATATGTATCCGTCTACGGCTTTTGCATTCAACAAAAAAAGCAACAACGGCGGATTATATTCAACAAACGTATTACAACCCAAAGCGAATATATCAGCCCTTACGCAGCAGCTGCTTAAGGTGGCCGTGGGCAAGGTGCTCAATTCCTGGAAAAGGGTCGATCGCAAAATGGATTATGGAATCATCAGCGTGATATTAGTGAGAACAAAGTATTCAATTGACACGCTTTAAAATGCATAATGACTTTGAGCGGACCTCTTTCATCAGCAGAAAGAGCAATCACGCCTGCACAATAGAGGCACGGGCGACGAAGGGCTACAGTACTGTCACATGAGAGACTAAACTCTCTGCTAGACCTGATAGGCTTCTGTGAATATACTGGAAAAACTAAATATGTATGGGAATAATATCCCCCAATTTACGCCTATATTTAAGGGAACATACAACAGTGTAAATTGGATTAGAGTTGCTGGTAAAAATTACCCATTAACAACTTGATTTTATTTTTTAATACTAACTGTTATACGTGGTGGTACATCTGCAATTTTAGACTTTATTCATTTCAATGAGTCGGTAATTTCATTTATACTTCAGTAATGCAAAAAGTTGACTGGTTTTCTGATTTTGACACCGTTAAGACATGATTCAGGTCTATTTAAGGCTCTGTTTGGACCTGGCAGCTTTTGGATTTGATCCTTATCGAGACCTGGTGTTGGTTTTCGGAACATCAGCAATTTTATTAAGCGGCAGGCCTACTTGGTGTCAGAAGTTTTAAGAACCGCTCGTCGGCTCAATGTGCATGTCTTCTCAAATGTTGTTTCCCACAAAGCCAAGCCAGAACAGAAATGAGTAGCGTTGTCATAAAGCATCCAGACCCCCGTGTGTCTGGGGATGCTGTGTCCATAAAGCCCCCGCTGCCTCCAGATCTAATTAACCGTTAGTAAGGGGGCAATAATGCCTGAGCTGGTTTGTGTCATCCTACTGCTTATCTTCCAGAGCCTCACTATGCGCCTCTTGTTCACACTCATACAGTCACACACCTCCATTCCGGATAATGATGGATAGCTTTGCCCAATGGGAACAAACAGGTAGATAAAGCCCGTCCCATTTAATAACCGCGTGGATCGGAATGATAATCTTGTTGTTCATTAGGTGCTGTGGCCGCACACACCATTCCAGCTGTATAGTCTCCTCATCTTTAGCATCCTTGTTGTGTGAAACAATACTGCTGTGCCCTTGAAAAAAGCAGAGGGAAGGCAGCATCTCGCCCCCTCCCGATCCCGGCAACCCTCCTTGTCTTTTGTTCTACCACAGATACAAATGGGATTAATGAAGGTATAAATTACACAGAGCTAAATCCTGCTGAGTAATCCATTTGGCAAACACGCAAACAACAATGAGCATAGAGCCGCAGCTCCTAAGAGTTGAACCACTGTCACAGGCCTAGTGGTTAGCCACAACAGCACTCCACTGGTCACTGCAGTGTTTTTTTTCTTTTTTCTTTTCTGGCCTTTTGTTTTGTGAGATTAAGTCTCAGTGATAATAAAGGGTATGACTTTGTGTCTCAAGCTCAATTCTGATTCATTTTTGCTCCAGATATGACTTTCTCCATTATATCATGTTCACTCATTCTGTCTTATTATAGCATGTGAAAACAGACAGGGGATTGTATCAGCTCACAAAAAAATAGAAAATCTTTTGAACCGCAACAGTACATTAATTCATTTACATTTAATGCGTGTTTTTAATATTCTATCACCTATTTTTGATCAAGTTTGAATGGCTTATATACATCACAAGCTCGGCATGTTGTCACTACCTGTTCCCAGAGGAATGTTGGTTATTCAGGTGTGCTCTAATTTGTTGATTTTAGGGGCTGACAAGCTCAAAGGTTTGTGCTCATCAGCTCAGTGCCCCATGTGCCCCTTTGGCAATGAGCCAGTGATTCAACGACTGATGAGTGACACATGGTGCTCTGCGCTTATGCCACCAGATCTCTGTTATGACTTTATAGCAGCAGGAGTTTTGATTTGTCAAAAAGGTTTGACATAAGAAGTCTACCTCAAATTTCAACCCCCACGTGACTCAGGTGATGTCAGGCCCTGGCGTCATCCTGTCGGAGAGTCCGTCCTCGGACCCACCTCCAATTATTCTCTCAGCTGCACACAAACAGTCAAGCGCCAACTCGGTGTGGCACCTTTACGCACGGGCGATTACGCGCAAACTTTGAAATCTTCAAAGCGGTTAAAGAAGTTGCCTACATTTAATCAAAAGCAAAAAAAACAATCTATTTTTATTTCTGTGTTTATCAATAGATTAACCCACACAACCCCCACCCCGAAAAAAAACAAAAAACAACAACAACACTGTGTTGTTAAATATATATAGAAAAATAAAAAGTGTATTGAGCTGCTACATTTACTTACATGTTAGTGTTTGCAGCTGCCAGATGACCTCCTGCTCACAGGGTTACAGAGGCCTCACGCCGAAGCCATCAAGCGAGAAAGAGGCGCCATTAGTATGCAAACACTTTGATTGGGTTGTCCCCGAGACAAAAACACACAGTTTTCACAAGAGGAATGTCTTGCTACTAATTAAAGACAATTAGGCGCTTGCAACAATGGGCCTAATTTGGGGGGTCATAAATCGACTCCTCCTCTGTTGGTGAAGTATTGAGGACGTTGTTTATTTACATAACAGCTGTCGGCGAAAACCAACACTCACATTTAGAAGTAATTTAAACATTTTCCACAAAAAACACACGCGCTTAGTGGAGTTTAAAAGTGGGCGAATGTAAACAAAGATTTGTCAAACCAGAAGCATATTTTGTTTATCTCATATTTAACAGCGATGCATAGACTTCTATACTTGTGTTGTGCACATAGTATTTTTTTCCCCACCTTGTCAAGTCTGCCTATGCCTCTTGATCAGTGTCGCTTAACAAGCCGATTATCAGTGTTACCCATGCCCATTCAGCCCGAGCTCCGAGGAGAAAGAGCCTGAGAAATTACGTCGCTGATTGATAAGTCTTTTAGCTTTTACGGCGTAGAAAACTGGAAATTGAAAGAAGCAGGGTAGGGATGCAGCGAGCCAATTGTGGCGGCGTTGACCTGATTGGCTCCGACCATGCCCCGCCCCCGAGTGGCTTGATATGGGAATTTACTGGCGCCAGCCGCATCAGTCTGCGCCACATCTCATTAATGACTGCACGGATCAGGAGTGTTACATATCTGAGCCTGTGTTTGTCAGCTGATGCACACAGCAACAGGTAGGCATCGAAAAACGCGCGTTTCCTCTCGCGGCTACGGCATGCATTAGGGTCCACGCTGGATCATAGGCAGCTTTTTACGCGTCTGCAGCAGCTAAAGCCAAGCCATTTTCCCCTGAAGAAAACCGAGACGTTGTATTCTTGTGAATTGTGGTTTGTTTCTTAAAAGTTATTTTAAATTTGTTGCAGGTCTGATAGGAAAGAAGAACAACCGTCTTGAGGATTGTATGTGTCAAGTCACAAATACTGCCTTTACGACTCTGGATCGATACTGTATAGCCAACGGACTATTTACCTTTCAGTATAAGAACAACGGATTTGAAGACTTATTGAAGTAAAGAACTGAGACATGGAGGTCGCAGCGGCGGATCAGTCCCGATGGATGGCGCACCACCACGCCGTGCTGAACGGCCAGCACCCGGACTCTCACCACCACAGTCTGGGCCACAACTACATGGAGCCCATGACGCCACTACTGCCCCAGGACGAAGTGGACATGTTCTTAAACCACTTGGACTCTCCAGGGAATCCTTATTATACCAACTCCAGGGCCAGAGCTTACAGCCAAGCGCACGGTAAGTTTTGTTTATACTGACAAGAGGATGACTGAATTAGATAGAATTAATTTATTGGAGCCATCAGTGTTTATCAGTAAGACATATCGGTGAGAAAACGTAGAATATGGACTGTCATCATTACCACAACACATAACAGATAATATCCAGATATCATGATTTATTCTTTACAGTAGGCTAATTGCTTATAATTATGTATTAAACTGCGTCTGTCATCCTGCACCAAAGCATGGCCTAAAAGGAATTTCTAGCAAATGACAACGAGAGGAAAGGGAAGTATGTCATTTAACCCCTCTCTGTTAGGGGCAGGGAGAGAGAGTCACTTCCCGGATATAAAACAAAAACCGCAAAATTACCAATAACAATCTTCAGAGCGGGTGCTGCTTCGCTCCGGAGAGACGCTGAAAGGCCTGAGCAAAACAAAAGAAAAACAAAACGCCCGGAGAGCGAAGTATTCAGGGAATAGCGCGGATCACTTAAAGTTGTCGTGTAACTTCTTAACTAAATGTCCGAGTTCACTGACAAAGGTAATCGGTTATAGGTCTTTATTTATGTGTCCACACTGACGGAGTGATCACTAACTGCGTCCTTTTTTTTTTTTTTTTTTTCAGCTCGGCTCACTGGAAACCAGGTCTGCCGGCCGCACCTCATCCACAGCCCCGGACTTCCCTGGCTGGACCCAGGGAAAGCTGCGCTGTCCGCGGCGCACCACCATAACGCATGGGCGGTCAGTCACTTCAGCAAACCCGGCCTTCACCCCACCAGCTCGGGCTACCCGTGCAGCAGCAGCACCGGTACGGCTCCAGTCTCGTCGCTTACGCCCGCGTCTCACTCCAGTCCGCATCTATACAGCTTCCCTCCAACTCCTCCTAAGGACGTGTCCCCGGACCCAGGGCCCACGTCCCCCACCTCCACCTCCACGCGCATGGACGAGAAGGACTCCATCAAATACCAAGTGCCTCTTGCGGACGGCATGAAGATGGAGAGCTGTAGCCCGCTGCGCAGCGGCCTCGCGTCCATGAACGGCCAGACCCAGACCACTCACCACCCCATCCCTACGTACCCGGCGTACCCCCTGCCAACGCCCCATGAGTACAGCGGCAGCCTGTTCCACCACGGCGGCCTGCTCGGCGCTTCCTCTTCGAGCTTCACGCCAAAGTGCAAAAGCAAAGCCCGATCGAGCTCAGGTGAGTCTCACGTGTGTTCGTCGTGTCTCTACGTAATTTTGTCTTATTCAATTGATAAGAACTTCTTTATGTTTACTTAAAGCGCTTTCACAGCTCATTGTGACAGAGGCGTTACGTATATGGAGATGAGGCTTTATAACAATCAGCCATCAGTTAAAACGACCGTCATAATTATTTCTTTCGTTAATTACAAGTATATTTTAGAAACACGCACGCGGTAAATGAAACAATGAGGTGCCGACTCGATTACCGCCTGTGGCGAACCATTTAGTCAAGTTAGACAAAACAAGAGGCGATAGTCTGACATTTTAATTTATGCACATACGTAAAGTAAGCAGGCTTGGCCATTGATACATTATCATTTTGTGCGCCATCTCACAAATTCAGTCCCTGTCTGTTGCGTGACTGTAAACAGAGACGCGGTGCGTGCTCCAGGTTGTTGTCTGTTAAATACTGCATTTACTGCGCTTAAATGCGTAGGAGTCACGACGACCTGACTCCTGCTACATCCTGTATACCCCTAAAGTGAACAAATCACGACACGCACCCCTCCCACTGCGATGCCTGGGCTAACAAAGCACAGGCGACAGAGTCCTGCTGTTTGTGTTTTTAAGCATGGCCTTGGCCCACAGCACTCACATCAAGTGGACCTCCTCACTTTGTGCTTCTCATTGCACACGCTACGATCTGCATGGGACCTCCCATGGGAACGAGACATAATTGTTTTTGGTTGTTGTGTGCAGAGCAACAGAAGGAGAACATTATGGCTGTCTGGTAAAGAGTAATATTGTGTGTTGTTGAATACTTAAGCGATGGAGGCATTTCAAAAACTTTGGTAATGGCTTTGTAATTTCCCTACATTGTTCCCTGTTGTACCAGCAATCCACCCACAAAAATACACAGAGCAGCCTGTTAACAACCCGCCTTGTGTTGTTGTAATTATGAATATTTTGTCCTATTGTAGCAGTGTGTTTTATTACACCTGGGGAATGCACAGGGCCTGATAGCGAGGCTCAACAGTGGAGAAACGCTACACTGTGACATTTGAAGAAGCTGGCTGAGCTGTAGCCGAGTCACTAACACAAACATATCAGCTCGGCCATTAAAACGGCTCTTATCTATCAAAGGCCAGTGTCCAGAGCCAGTAATGGTGATTGATTGTTGGACAAAATGCCACAATGACATTTCAGTTGTCAGTGCAGATACCTTACCTTTCTCTACGCCGCACCTTTTCCACATCAGCTTTTCACCTTTCCATTTTAAAGCGTTGCAACAGTTTTGCAATTACGTGAAACCCATTTCGAGTGGGGGGTTTTAGCATGTTGCGAAATAGCGTGTGGAGTTGAGCAAAAGGACAGACGCATATGAAAAGGTGCTGGGCTTTACTCAGGTCAGATTCCTTTGTGGAGAAGAGGGTGGGACTTCGGGTGTTGCTGGCTTTTATAACAGGTCCAATGAGATGATGCTCCAGGGAGAGACAGATACTCAAATGAAATGAAGCGGGTGGTTTAGCAACAGGCTGTTTGAACTCAGGTCTGGCCTGTATGGCCTAGAAACTCCAAAAAAACAGGTTAGGTCCATTTCAGCCGTGAGGAGCTATTCACACTATCCCTGGTTTGTGTTGCCCTTTGGAAACTGTTAGTGAAACAGTGCTGATTAAATTAAGTGGATTTATTTTGTAGCATCCCCATCCATGGGTCTCAAGGGATGAAAAATTAGGACCGTTAACAATTAAAAACAAAATATTCCATCATTCGAAAGAGTCTTCAAAATGGCGTCCAAAGCAGGAACAAGTAATGAGTGAAATCCACAGTAATGATTTTAAGTCAGAAGATTTCACATTGGCTTTCATAACAACAGTGTTAAAGATAAGGTTTGAAAAACGCCGCTTATTACTCATGTTAGAAATGAGAAATCTTGAAATGAAAGGCTACAACTGCCACATTAAACGCGTGGCGACTGTGCTTCTTCACTGGTGCACACGCCGATGAATAATGTAGTGATTAATTTGATGGTGTGTCTGTTTCTACCTGTCGGACACCTCTGGACGTGTTCTGGCTGTGCTGGCCACCTCCGGTCCCGATCGTTTTACACGAGGCGTCTCCGTCCGCGGGTGCACCTATAGGAGAAGAAAACTATATTAATCAGGCTGTCCATGATCTGGTGTAACCTTGTAAACTTTTTAATTATATAAAGTTTCTTTCTGTCCCTCCCCCCTGAATTCTACACAGAGGGCCGTGAGTGCGTGAACTGCGGAGCCACCTCCACCCCCCTATGGCGGCGGGATGGTACGGGCCACTACCTGTGCAACGCCTGCGGACTGTACCACAAGATGAACGGCCAGAACAGACCGCTCATTAAGCCCAAACGCAGACTGGTGAGTCCCTGTGCATTACACTAACCCTAGAACCTCCCCAAAGGTAGGCTCCCATATGAGCACAAAGCACATGCCGGCGGGACAATTCCAGGAAAGTTATATTTTCCCTATGATCTTCCTGGAATTGTTTGTCCCCCTCACCCCCCGATGGTCCGCCTTCGCGGCCTGTTACAATACTGCTACTATTGCCATTGTTACTGCTATCATTATTGCTGGTACTTCTGATATTGTTACTGATACCACTGCCCATGTCGCTTTAGTTAACACCAGTGCAGTGTGAATGGAAGTTATGTGGAGATAGTGTTCCTGTCCATCCTGCCCAGTGCCATGCGAGCATAGAATTTTCTCCACATTTAGAGATATTTGGCAGCATCAGAGCCGGGTTTAAGTTACCAAATTGTGACATTTAAAAGTAGCAGCACTACGTATAAAAATCCAAGTCCTCAAGTTTGAAGGTACATTTTTAAAATGACAATTATCAATATGGTTTCATTAATGTTTGAAGTGTTTTCTACTGTTTTTTTTCTTTCTTTTAAATCACTGATGATGATGATGATGAACACTATGTAATTAGTCTCGCCCCTGCCTGACCCATATAGCTCAGATATTCGCGCTGATATGAAGCTTTTTGTCCCCCTCCCGCACCTCGCCATCCCTCCTCCATAATAACGCTCCATTTTCCAGCGGCTCGGCCCGTGTGCCTTTGCATTTTCAGCTCAAGTGTTTTTCAGACTATAGTGTTCAAAGGGGCATCCAGTTGTTTCCTATCCGGATATCTGTCCGCCCCAGATAAGGAAGTCAGACTCCCGGCTGTTTCCGCCTTCCAGCACCGCGCTGCATTTCTCTGGCCACACTGACATATAACTCTGTAGCGCGACCACCACAGCACGGACTGGAGACACTGGAGGCACGAGGCGCAAAGGGCGCCCATTGGAAAATAATAGTATTTTTTTTTTTATGAGTTACCGTATTTGCGATGCGTAAAGCGCGCACAGCCTGGTTTGTCCATCGGTCATTCACATCTGAAAATAATTAAAAGGGGGAAACACATGTACAGAGAATTTAGCCACGGGTTGTTGTATGTAAAACAAATGTTTCTTATTATGTGTGAACAATTGATCCGAAATGGCTACAGGGGCAAGTTGCCAGGTAGAACACCGGCGTTTTACGCGACTCCAGTTTTTTCTGGATCTCCGTAAATGCGACGTTTACGCAAGTCTTACTGAAACAAATAAAATAAATAAAGACGTTCAAATAATACACCGACTATTGTGCAAAACTTTGAGCAGCTCTTCTCAAGTGAATCGCCACGGGCACAGTCCTGACCACAGAACTTGGACCCAACATAAACGAGACAATTGGATCAAACTGATTCGAGCCTTGTTAGGTAATTGAATGTGGCGCTGCTCTTGTCGCTTTGTGCACGGGATTTTCTGGCGAACAATATTCTACCGGGTTAAATTAAAAACGTAAGCCACATTTCAGCGCGCGCGGGCATATTCTGCAGAGGTGATAAATTAAAATGGGGCCCGTACAAGCGTGACATTTCCCGTGTTTTTCAGGTGTCCGCTGTGACCTCTCCGCAGACTCTCAATGGGTCATTATTTTCACCACATACTTTTCTGCTTTCCTGCAGTCCGCGGCTAGACGTGCAGGCACCTGCTGCGCGAACTGCCAGACCACCACCACCACGCTCTGGAGGCGCAACGGCAACGGGGACCCGGTATGCAACGCCTGCGGCCTTTACTACAAGCTGCACAATGTAAGTCCAGTGGAGTTTGGCACAGAGGGGAAAGCGACTGGTCGTTAGCTGGTCAAGTGGGCGGACAGCTCCCATCGATTTAGGAGCGTAAGAAGTGCGAAGGTCCTTCTGAGCAGAACCCAGTGTTTTTATTAGTGCGTGGTGTTTGAATGGGGGCGGTACTCCCTGGAGGGGCAACAGGGTGGGACGGTCTGTCAGTGTAACGGCGTCGGTTACACTGATGGGGATTTGTCTGAACAGGTCATTCAGCACCAGCCAGACCCTCATCCTCATGTATTCATATTGTCTCCTCTATTGGGTTGGAAATTAGACAAAAGCTGAAACACGCCCCTGCCTCAACACATACTGAGGCCATGAATGCAAAACAGCTGCTTAATATTTATAGCATTAATTGGTTAACATTATAATTTATAATTAGCATAAATGAAGCCAAACAGACCTGTGCTGTGAAGTGGCCCCGATAATCTTCAGTATGAAACCGGTCTCTGCTTGGTACTGTTCACTGTAGAATATGTTTGTAACCTATATTTAGTGATAGTAGTTTTATATTGTATGTCAGATATAGGCTATATATTTGTATACTAAGTACAGGCTAATATAAATAGGTAAAATAAAAGCTATGTGATACTTGTAGAATTTGTGCGACCCTTGTTATGCTCACCCAGTGTGTGAAGTGGCTTTATTGTGTTCTCCGCCTTGAGCTAATGTTCTGCTCTCCACAGGTCAACAGGCCCTTGACCATGAAGAAGGAAGGCATCCAGACACGCAACCGAAAGATGTCAAGCAAGTCCAAGAGAAACAAACGTGCGGGAGATAGCTTCGATGAGTTGTCCAAGTGCATGCAGGACAAAGTGTCCCCCTTCGGAGCTGCTCCCGGCCTCACAAGCCACATGACCCACATGGGTCACCTGCCCCCTTTCAGTCACTCGGGACACATGCTGCCCACACCCACGCCTATTCACCCTTCATTTGGACACCCCCACCACTCCAATCGCTCGCCGGTCTGGGCTGAGCCACACTGAGAGCCTTCACATCCGTGTGCTCATTCACACGCCACGGGCTCCGTGTCAGAGCACAGTGGACTGGTCTCATGTACAGTGGTCGGACTAAGGTCACGTCTGCACATTATGGACTCTGTGAAGAGCTAACGGGACAGGGGGGAATAAGCCCTCCAGTGACCAGACAACAGGAGTGTGTGAATGGTGACGCTTGTCACACTTCTGCTTATTTTACTAAGTCACTTTGGTACCACCTCTCCTTGACCCTGCAACAGGAGACTCACGAGAGAACACTGTTCCACCTCACCACTGTCTCATTAGAAGTGAGAGAAATACGTAGGTCCTGCACTGGCTCCTCAAAGCACGGCCTGAACCATTCAGTCCAAGACTACGTTACCCATGAACCAGTGCTTCTTACACATGCTGGATTGTACACACCACAAGGCTCACAGTTTTCCAACAAACAATGATAAAAACACAGAAAAAAGATAGTAAATAAAATGTTTATAAATACTTAATTACTTTATTATTGTTGTTATATTTGATGTTATAATTATTGCTATGATAATTTATTTTCACTCTGAGCTTTTGTCAAAGACACATAGAAACTGTTATGATTTTATTTTCATGGTAATTATGTAAAGAAAACACTGACATACAGTATCTTAGATGAAAAGTCCCTGAGCTGTAAGTTTTTATCATTTTTCCATCTCACAAACGCAAAGGAAAAAATAAAGTTTAATAATAAAACAAACCACATCTCTGCCTCCTGTGTGCGCCCATGCGTCCAAACCCCTGCTTTAATGATGACGGCTCCATTATTAAAATCATAAGTCATATCAGATGGATCAAGGGAAGCTCTGTGATCGCTTAAGCGTGGTAATGCTTTGGTCAGACTCCTCCTCTATCTGTGATGCTGCGGTCCTCAGAAAAGGCCTCTTTGTGGAGTCGGGGCCTGGGGCTGGCGCACTGTGCCCAGACAGCAGGCTCCAGCTCGGGGCTTAGGAGTCACACCCGTCAGACGAATGCACATGCCCACATGCTCGCCTGCTCAAAAAGAACAAACTTTCATTCTCAACACACACACACACACACACACACCGCAATAATTATCTGTAAAACCAGATGATCGTGAAACGTCAAAGTGTAAGTTCTATCAGTCGAGACAAGAATCCCTTTAATTGCAAAAACATTCTAAGTTTACACATTTTTTACTGAATAGATTTTATCCTACAGTTGCAATAAGACTGCTCGTAACAAAGTACATTTCGGTCACACACATAAATAAAGGAGTAAAGTTGGAAACTAATTGACTTTAATGGTTACTTTTAAAGGTGCAAGAATATTATTGCAGTTTTGCTGGATACTGTCACCGCTCGTATCACAAAACATGCATAAACCCGCCGTTTTGCGTGTGTGTTTTTTTTATGTCGCTGTGATGACGTTGCATTTGTGTGAGTGGACCTCTGAGTTGGCTGACGCGCCCGGGAGTCGGAGGAAGGACAGCGGGTCTTTAGTGGGAGAGAAAAAGAGGAAGGAAAGGCAATCAAGCGACCTGAGCAGGAGCACAGTACAGCGTGTTTGTGTGTGTGTGCTGGGGCATTGCTCTGCAGATGTACATGCAGCTGAGCGCGCCAGGAAACAGCCGTCCACTCCGGCTCTCTCTCTCTCTCATCTCATCTGCTCCTTCTTGGGGTTTTCTTCCCCCCCTTAATTTCAGATTCATTATTTCTCCTTTTTTTTTTTTTTTTAGGTTCCCAGTCCCATTTGGGGCGATTACAGTAAAATAAAGAGTCTAAAGAAACACAGCCAGGACTAATGAGTCGGCTCCGATTAGGGCCAATTTGGGGTCATCAAACGCCCTTTTATACAGCGCCGTCCCGTCCAACCCGGAGACGCTGCTCACGTGTTCTTCACTGTGGGATCTTGAGATGAAAGTATTTATCCACATTCATATAGAGACTGTGGTGTTATTCAGGAGAGGGCTAGCTTTGGACGGCACATACAGCAGTGGTTCTAAACCGCTGTAACAAGACCCGAAGTTACCATGAAATCCCACTTGTAATAAACGCAGTTGATGCTGACATTGTAGAACACGTCAAAATACAGCATTTCTTCAGAGATCTGCCGACTTAAGCGTTGATCAAGAGTCGATTAAACCAAAAACATTGACATTCATTTTAGGCATGACCCACTGAAAATGTCAGACTGAAAAAGGTCACCCACCAGAACCACAGATCTAAGATAATTATCAAAATAGTCAAAGTGAAAGATGAACAAAATTACCATATTGAGTACAAGAAACCAACAAAGAAAAATTACAAAAATGTATATATACAGTATATTTGTACCATACATAATTTTTTTTTAATTTTCTCACTTTTGTAGTTTGATCTGAAGCAAACACTCTTTTTAAGCAACACTTTGACATTCCTACTACATTCCCGATGGGTTGCAGAAATGCAGTTTGATACTATAAACCAAAATACTGATACATAAATAGAAGTCCATGCTTTGACTGAGGACTGGAGAGCTGCAGGTCTGAGAGTCTCCCGGCTCCACGCGCCGAGCAGTGCGCAGGGAAAATGTCGAGCTGGACAGTCGGCGTGCGGAGTGTGTGTGTGTGTGTGTGTGTGTGTGTGTGTGTGTGCTGCTGCGGTGGATGCTCGGCTGGTGCTGGGAGGCTGGCCGCCTGCTGCTGCTGTGAGCTGCTTGGCCGGACTCCCAGGGCCTGAGAGGGGAGACGCGCAGAGCCAGCCCCTCTACAGTGAGGCCCTCCACAGGGAACCGGCAGCCCCTCTAAAAATAAGCCCGCAGACTGCCAGACCAATGACTCCCAGAGCAGGGTTTTTCACTAACCTTCGCGTGCACAATTCCTCCTAATATTAATGCTTTGCTGTCAACCACTGTGGGCGATTAGCATACCTCTCAGTTCGAGGGGGGGGAATCTGTTTTTGGTGTCGAGGCGGGAGGTCAGGGGTTAAATTCTTCGACGTGAAGCCAAAACTCCAGTCTTGATTTCACCGGGAAGGGCATCTGGCACAATGTGGCAAAGGACACATGTGAAGGATTTGCGGCGGTGACTCCTGGAGGAAATAAAAGGAAACAAGGATTGATTGTTAGAACGTTTCTCCAACTCTCCTTTAAGTTGTGCACAGTGGACATTCTAAAGCGTTGATAAACTGCTCCAGAGGCGTCCCATGATTATTCTCGCACAGTGTGCTAGTCGCTTTCCGCTGGTTACTAATGCAGGAAAGAGTTACTAAATGTTTTACGAAGTCAGAGCAGTTACTTCAAATAAAAATGACTCCTGTAGAAGATGTGTGGGGTTATTACCTGTATATTATGAGTGAAATAGCGCCATAAAGTTCTAAGTACTGTCAAAGGAGGCCACGCGGGCAGGACAACTTTATTGGGGGAATGACCACCTACATCAGAGAGCTTTACGACTTCAGCCTGGGATGGGCTGTTTGCAGGTCCCTATCTGCCCCGAACTCTTCCGCTTGCCCAGTCCCCTGCTCCATCCCGGCGAGTACTCCCACCCCTTAAGTCTCCAGTACTCCCCCATTGTATTTGTTTTTCCATCAAATTGAATTAGGCAAATCAAAAGGCATCCCGACCGTCCCCTCGCAAAAGTTGACTTGGGGAGAGAGCGATGCTGCAGATGAAAGGAAATGCAGCGCGGTTCAGACGCAGGTCTCGGCTTGTGTGTGTGTTGCAAAATGGGGGGGGGGGGGGGGGGGAATTTGACCTTTGCTTGGGCCTAACTTAAAAAGCGCCCTCCTTCTTTAGACCGCTAGAAGGATATATGAGCAAGACAGGACAGAATATTTATTCACTTTTTTTAATGGCGGCTAAGCGCGTGCACATGTACTAAAAATAATGCTCTTTTGCTGTGCAGAGAAACATTGATTTGAGGCACAAAGATGGATGTTTTTGATATGATAGACTAATTCATCGCATATTAGAAATCGGTCATGTTTCGGTCAAAGTATTGCAAAAGATGAATATTGTAAAGCATATTTATCCTCTCGCAGTCTGGTCCAGTGATTCTGGAAAATAAGATCCAAGCTATATGTTGATAGAATTGTAATAAAGCGGTGGCATTTCAAGTTGTTCTGTAAAATCATTGATATTGACATCGCTTCAATTACATAAAATACAGCAGTCACGTTGGAATAAGGGGAGTTGGGTTGCCAATAAATTCAGTAGTAACATTGGGGTCACTGGGAGAAATATTTTTGGGAAACTCCGACATGGACAATGTTATATTGGGGCTAAGACACCAGGAAAAACATAAATACAGAGTAAAAGCCAGGGCTGGAGAGAACTCTGGCTAGTAACGTTTCATTAATCATTGCTCATCTTCAAAAACCGGCATTCGAGATAGTCTTGGCCGTCTGTTGTTCTGCTCAAGTGCAGACCATATTAATTATGCAATAAGAAAATTAAAATGATCTGTGGGAGTCATGCTCATAGTCATTATATATGTTTTGGATTAGTCCCTCTGTATTAAATCATTAGTCTTTGCCAAATGTTTTAAAAATATTACATACAAAATGTCTTTAGAGTGGGAACATTATCAGATATGTTGAAGTAACAACACGATATAAAATGAGATTCATAAGCTGTAGTAAAACCAAATCGTTCCTCTTTTCACGGATGAGCAGAGAAAATGCTCATGGAAACCTCCAAGTTCACAGTTTTTGAGTCGATGATGCGTGTCCTGTAGCAGAGGTGTGTCATAAAGAAAACCCCGTCACTTGAGGCTGATAATCAGTGATGACCTCCACCGACATCCATGACGCCTACGATGACCTGCCACATCACACAACATCTAAAACAAATCTTATGACTGAGCCGAGTGAGCACGGCTGACTGCAGCTGCTCTCTGAACTTCAAAACGTTTTTTTTTTTTCAGAGCAAAAAGAAAAGCAGGAAGTGGAACGTTTCAACCGGAAATACTTATGTTGTGCTATTAGGATCAATTAAGACCAAAGCCAGACTGTAAGAGATTGATTATGCGGCACAGTCTTTAAGTGTTTATGTGTAATTCACTGCTTCTTTGGGTTTATATCGGCTAATGGGCACAGCAGACTGGCTCTGCAATTTAAATATTGTTCTCTTAAATACATGCGGATGAGAAAAATGGGTTACATGTGTTGTATACAAAGTTTGCAATTCCTACACAAAATGAAATCAATTAGTTATGACTGAAGGTCAATATTATGGCAAATTGTAATGACTTGTAATGCCATTCATTAGATTTATTTTTATAATGCACTAAAATATAGCAACACAAGCAAATGGTAGAAAAAAAAGTCGAAAAATCTCATCAGTACAATGAATGGAACACTAAAAACAGCAAGTGTAGGGCAGATACTGTGGAGCGAGAGGCCATGAAGGCATTTAAAAACAAAAGAGTATTAAAATCAACACGAAAATAAACAGGGAGCCAGTGCAAAGGTGTTAGAATCGTCGAGATGTGCTCAGATGTTTTAGTGCAAAGTTGTCGTACTCAAATGTTATGGTTTTTTTTTATGTGTAAGAAACATACAACACAATCTATCCCCTATGATACACTCAAGAGACACTGCCTCACAGACAGAGTAGCTCCGATTCACAGACTGTTCCTGCGGGAAAAACGCCGTCATGTGATCAGTCATCTGACCATTTTTCTATTCTTTTTCATTTTGTCCCATTTTGCCCGACTGAGCATATTTGGCCGTGCGCGGCTGACAGCAGCAGGGCGTGGACGCTCGCCCGTCTCTCACCCAGAAAATTAGGTCACCCTCCTCTCACCGGGGACAGGGAGCATTCAGGACATTCACATGGGACAGGTAGTGTTCAGGCCGTCCCGCTCACCTGCTCCAACAGACAAATTCATGCACGATGTCCCAGAACAAGCCGCCCATTCATCCCCGAGCTTCCCATTGACAAACAGGGGGCAAGTACAGTGCTAATGCCGCGGAGGGCTCTGGGGAGAGGGCGTCTGGACCTGCCATCCTTAACCACACAGGGACAATAATATGCTCCTCAGTCTCCGCTTTCGCCTCATTTGCTTTCTGCGGCAGGTAACCGGAGTCGAGGAGAGTCTGGATCCCGGCCAGGACAGAGAGGATGAGTCCAGGTGCCTGCCCCTGGATGGATCCCCCGGACACTCCCACTGGGACCGATGACCAGACAGCTAACGGGACGAGACGGAGGAGCACGCCACGCCGCGCTCAGACTCACAAGCTGTTCCGTCTTTATACCGAAGGATTAAATAACGGCCTTTTTTTTGGACGCTGCCTGCATCGCTAAATTGTTTAAAGGCAGAATTGTTGGAATAAATGTCACTATTGTCTCTATTCAACGTGATAATTGCTGCTTCTGTAACACCCACCTCGCAACCATTGTCTGTGCACTCTGATGTACGAATGTGAGTCTGAATGTGGGATTTGTAGACGAATTAGAAGCTGGTTATAGTCTGGCGTGGCGTGTTTACGAGCAAGAGTCTCGTGGTCATTAACATGGCTGGCCAGACCAAATAAACATACATAATGGTCAAAAGTATTCAACAGGTTTTAGCAAGGAGTGGCATCTAAAAAAGCGAGGACCTCTGTTGGCGGAGGGGAAATTCGTTCTTCCACCAGGTTTGTCAGATGCCTGGATGCAGTTTTCACATTATGGCTATTACCAACCAGTTTCTGTTTTGCCAGTATCCGTCCAAACCTGCCTGTCCATTAGAGTCATGTGCGACGAGGCGGCTGCTCCACCAAGGGCCCGGCCAGTCGTGACACTCGTCCTGCTGTGGCTGTGCACGAGTCAAAGACATGGGCCATAAAGGTGATGCATCTATTCAGCTTTTCGCCAATGGTCTTGGTGGTTCTTAAACCCCATTTCAATCCTTTGATAGGAACTTTACCAAATCGGGGGCGAAGCCAGAGCAGGCTCATGAAGGTGGCATTGGCTGGAATTTGATTGGTATTTGTTAGAGGATAACATTAAATCACTATTTATCATACTGGGTCAAGCTGTAAACTCGTACTATCCGTGGGTCAAGCTGTACAGTCATACTATCTCTGTCACAGCCTTGACTGTGGTGCTCGGGCGCCACTGAATATTTTGCTTGCGTATCAGTATGACGCTCTTAGACGGTATGTATCCCTCTTCTGTGGAAGCATGGACAGACTTGAATGGTAGGACTAGCGCAATGTCTTGAGTTCATGTCTCCGGGTCCCGTAACGATGGTAAATAAACTTCTCCTGTATAAGACAATCCTGACTGCTGCCTCTTCTTCATCAATCCTCTCGAGCACCTTTGTTATTTCTCTAACAGTATTGACATTTGTGTTTCTAATGGGCCGTTACTGTAACGGCCCATTAGTAGCAAAAGTATTTACTCAAGTTGGTGTACGTTACTAAAATTATTCTACTCAAGTAGAAGTAAAAAAAAAAGTACTTGGAAAACATTTTACTAAAATAGTAAGTAGTACTGAGCAGCTGAGTGTGAAAGTTTGATTCATGTTTCAGTGGTGACAGAAATGATGTGAAACAAAACATGGAATAATGTGAAAATTGGGTAACGCTTTAAATTCAGGTGTATTCGTTGAGTATTGATAAGCATTAGTAATTAAATGGCTATTAATAATATGCTTGCAAAAATATTAATAAGATGTTTATTATACTTGTATCTCATGCTCTCATGTAAAGCGCTTTGTGGCTACGTCTGTGAAAGGCGCTATATCAATAAAGGTTCTTCTTCTTCTTCTTCTTGTATCAGTTAACATGCTAATAGGCCTTGAATAATATGCTTATTTATAACCTACCCTAATCCTAATCCTAACCATAACCTAAAATATGACTAATTCTTATTAATGCTCAGCTATATCTGATTTTACGTCTAGAAATGGAATTAAATTTATTTTGTCCTCCTTTAGTATATTGTAAACTCAAACGTCTGTGGGGAAAACGGTGTGCATCAGATTACAAAACATTTCTAAGTTTCAGGTTATTTTTCTAGCATTTCTGTCAAAAGTGACCCTGAATGTTGTGGAATGAGCCTGTTAAGAATTTGGATGCTACTAATCTATTAGGAAAGTTATGAATGAGTTTGGACCACAACTAACATTTTAATTTAGTGGCTCCCCTTTCATTGTTTGCCATAAAAAAAAAATCAGGTATCGGGCCTTTAATGGACACACCTTAATATAAAGCGATAGTGAAAATTGTCATATTTTCAAAGAATATTAAAAGGAATTAAGTAACAAAACAAGAAATACATCGTATTTCGTTTTCGAAATGTCACTTTGGATTTAGACGGGCATGAGTTACTATTGTTCAGATATAGATACTTTATTTTAATATTACTCAAGGTTTTAGAAGTAAAAAGTGCTGTATAGTAAAAAAAATTACTTGCAAAAGTACAATTACATCAAAAACTTACTTAGGTACACGTGCTTGAGTAAATGGCTACAGTTGAGTGAAAGTGAAGCTGTCATCGCCAACTGGATCTTCGCAATGACCAAGTTCCCTGATCTTCTGGTGGCTGACAATGTGATGTGATGAGAACTAATGGTTCTAATGATGCTGCCACTTCCCTCGGCTTTGACCAAAGTAAAAATAAATAACAGTAAATTACGGACTTGTCATGGCCACACCCCGGCATGAATGCTTGTGAATGTTCAAATAAATCTGTTACACTGATCTCCTTCTGGCTCGGACAAATGTCCCAAAGGCGACTTGGTCTATTTTCTGCAAGTCACAAATCTTCAAGGGCAGCACGATGTTGATTTCTCCGATTAAAAAAGAAGAACAAAGATGGCTCTGAATGGCAGAGACGCTTTTCACCTCGCCTCAACCGTGCGCACACACAGGGGGGACATTTTTTCCCACTGTGTTTATCTTGGGTGTGAGATTTTGTTGTGTCTCTGCTTTTGTTGACACAACACATGTCAGGTTAATGAAGATATGCAAACACAGACAGAGAGCTTCACATAGAGCGGCTAGTGTGCTGTCAAAGCGAGCACCGTGTTATAAACAGTTTAATATGATTAGACCATAATACGGCTACAGGGCCATTTGGTGAGAGATGAAAAAGATCAAAGTCTTTTAAGGGGCAGAGCGGTGGTTAGAGAGTGACTTTATAGGAAGATCTCCGATCAGCAGATAAGAAAGCATTTAGAGAAGTTGCTTATATCTAGGAAAGCATCAGCGTTTTATTGATTGCATTCATTTCTTTAAGTTTCAGTTATTTGGAGGACTCATTTTTATTAGGTTACACCAGTATAGTTTAGTGCAAATTATAATTGGACATTGCAATGTGTGTTATACATGCATTAAATGCATATTTGGTATGATATGTTTCAATTAGCATATCTTAGTCAAAATGTCTCTCCAAAATGGCTGCACATTAAGGTAACACTGGCTCTGTCCACAGCCAATTATAAAGCTTGACAAAAAATAGAATACAATAAGATATTCTGTCTTGTCAGAGATGTCCATCCTGGGGTCTGGGATCACCATCGCAGTCTAAAAAAGAAAGGTATTTTACTGTATTGAATATAGATAATTGTTCATCCATCCATTTTCTGCTTTATCCGGGGCCAGGTGGCAGAGGCAGCAGTCAGAGCAGAGATGCCCAGACTTACCTTTCCACACACACTTCCTCCAGCTCTTCTGGAGGGATCCCGAGGTGTTCCCAGGCGAGCTCAGAGACGTGTCTTCCCTGGGGTCTAACTATTGAAATTAATCTAAATAAGAGCGAAAACGTTGGGGAACCACTGGTCTAAGTCAGCACTATATGAGGATTCTGTGTGTTTTCATTTTCTTGAAAATCCTAAAATATGACTTCAAGCTTAGGAAATGAACCATAAACCATTTTGATGCTGTATTTTAACTGCAAAATGCATGGTATAAGCCAGACCTTTGCTATTCAGTGTAACCCGATGTGGCCATTTTCATAGTACATAGCAAAATCGAGTGGAGTCAGAAATTATCAGTGCCATCGCACATACACGCACTGCGGGCCTATCTGCTGAGAATCGCTATGAAGAAGCGCTATGCTCATTGGCTCAGTGTGATGTTGCAACCCCAGCACCTAACTAGCCCTTATCTCCCCTAAGCAGACTCCACCGCTTGATATGCATCTGTCATATTTGTCGGAAAGAAAAGACACCGCAGTGGGTGCACTATGAGTCAAAAAAAAAAAGAGCGCGGCTAGAAACATCCCTCTACTGTAGCTTCTGCGTGACTCTGGCCAGTTTCTCCTCTTTCTTGAAAGATAGTCAAAGCACATAAAAATCGGTCACGGATGCTCGCTAACTCACTATATCTCGTACCCTCATTGGCGCGGCTCGCATTCCTGCACGGAGGTGGACTTTCGGCTGTCCCGCCGCGGCGTATGTAAACACGAGCTGAACGAGATTGTCATCACTCCATCAAGAGCATCACCATGACGACAGATAAGGTGCTTGTCGTCATGGCGGCCTCATCGGCTCCATCTGCGGCTGCGGGGAGCTGAGCCTCTGAGCACGGCCCGTACAAGTGTCTATCAGAGAGCTATCTGGCCTGATAAGGGCAGGGAAAGCGACACGTCCACCACAGAGCAGGTCACGGCAGCGCGGGGCCCGAAATTATATGGATTCACTTGTGCCTAATTCCGTTGCACTTGACTTTACAGCGGAGAAATAACATGGCATCGTGTGATAATACTGTCATACACTTACCCTGTTTACTCGTACATTGTTTGTTTTAGCTTTGGGTAATGGGCAAGGATTGAACATATAAAATAAATAATGCTTCTCAATTAATTACTAAAATGTCCATGTATATATATTTTATTATTTTACTTAACCATTTCAACGCACTTTGGGGTTCATTCAGATTCAATTCATACAGACATTTAAACATTTTCCAAACAAAGAGGGGGAACATTTAAGTAGTAATTTATCAAGGTGCTAAATAGCAGGTGCAAGCTGAAAAATGAAATATGAGAGTTTGTGGGCTGGTTGCACCTCATTGTCCATTGGAAAAAGCCACTATTACAGTATTACGTGTTGATGTGTGAGTAAAAAGTACACAAATGACTTTGCAGCTGATTTACTTTTGCACTTGCAGCGTTTATACAAGTTAAACTCGGAAAATTCTAATATTGTTAAAAAGTGCATTTGTTTCTGTAGTTCGGCTTGAACTGTGAAACTGATAGACTCATTACATGCAAAGTGAGATATGTAGAGCCTTTATTTGTTATAATTTTCATTATTATGGCCCAGCTTGTAAAAACCCCAAAATAAAAATCTCATAAAATATAAATATTTTGAAAATGGACTGTAAGCCATAATCATCAAAATTATAACAAACAAAGGTTTGACATATGTCACTTTTCATGTAATGAGTCAATATCATATATTAGTTTCACATTTTGAGTTGAATTACAAAAATAAATGCACTTTTGAACGATATTCTAATTTTCCGAGTTTCACCTACAGTCAAATTCAATGCTTTTTAATGCCATCTTTAATGCACTATAGTTTGATGCCACAATCGCAGAAAACTATCAGCACATATTTAATTTCTTTAGATTTGCAAACATGGGAAAACATTTGTATTCATTGATTTATTTGTATTTGCTCTTCAGCATATATGTGGTATGGAGCAATGTCATCATTTTCCAATAAATTGTATTTAATGCTTTTAAATGAAACTTAAGTCCCTTATTTAGGCACAGGTCATTTAATGGCTTTTAATGCTTTTTAACCTCTTAACCCCCACCTGAACCGAACACATGTTCTCCAAATCTGAAGCTTCTTGAACAAAGCGTCAAAATAGCGACGAAGAGGAGGATGAAAACGCAACAAAAGTTTGACAAAAATGTGACGCTAACGTGGCGAAAACACAACAAAAAAACAACGCAAGAGCAACAAAAAAACCAACAAAAACAACAACGTGATAATAAGGTTATCCCTTTTGTAGGTCTTAGCTTTCCAATGGGGCATTACAGAACTTGAAAACAAAGAAAAACATAACTAAATTAGGCAAATCACGTAACTGAGCTCTTGCATATGTTTTGTTTTATTTTTATTTTTTCTATTTATTTGTTTATTTGAGCAGTACTCATTGTGCTCAAAAGGAGTGGGATGAAGCAAAAAGCTTATGAGCCCCACCCCCAAGTGCAACAAAACAAAAAGAACATCTCAAAACATTTCAGCTGCCACACTCGTACATACCAACTTACAAACCTACAACAACAACAACAACAACAACAACAACAACAACAACAAAAATATATATATTAACTGTTTATACAGTTTATAAAAAAGAAAAGAAAAAATGTGATCCCCGATATATTTCTCTCCGATTCTCTCCCTTGAAAACCGAGAGTTACTTCCATGTTATAAAGGTACTTTAAAAGAAATTGTACTCCGAGATCCTGATACTCCGAGATCTTGATACCTCCCAGTTGTCAGCACCACTCTCAGCACAACTCCAATTTTGACTTGGGTGTAATTATCAGTCATTATTATTATCATTATCATCACTATTATATATTTATTTAATGATCCATAACATACTCCATATCTACTCATGAAGGGTACAATAATCACAGACTAATTAATGCTCATGATAACAAGAAAAATAGTCTTAATGATGTGTGTTTAAAGGGATTCGGGGCTTTTCTTTTTTTCCTTTCTGTGACTGGACCTGCTGCCAGAGGGGAGCAGCCCCCGAGCAACCGGACCATCATTTGTTAAGTGTCCTATACTATGCATTAAAAGAGACACATTTTAGGAGTCTGCTGCCAAAAGAGGGTTTCCTCGAGCTGCCGACCCCCGCTACAATGTGCAAGTCTCGGTGACTTTGCGATAGAATTGTAGCTTCCTGCGATACGGATTTCACGTCGCCTAAAACTGCAATAACAAAAAAATTCACTATCTTTAGCGGTTTTGTGTTTGCCTTGTTCGTTCATCGTGCTCATAAACTCATCAAGCTTATGCAGGATTGTACAAAGCTTTGGGGGATCTACACGGACCTGCACTGGGTTACTGCGCAGGCCCCGTCGGCTTTGTTAAAAACTTGTTCTCCTCCTCTTTGTGATGGCTAAACCGCAGGGCCCCGGGTCATGTTGGCTGCTACACTCCGCCTGTCTCTTTGTACATTTAGGCTCACTGATTGACTTTTAGCCTCCAAAGCCATTATTAAATGGCATCGCACGTACACAAACACGCGGTATCTAATCCTGCTAATCCACGCAGCCAAACTGGTAACATGGGTAATCATCCATGTGAAAATAGCGGCGAGACCAAATTGACTGATAGATTTATCCCATTTACCCGTCTGATTAAACCATTCCTCTGCTGACATGCTTCATTGGAGATCATCTTGTTGGAGCAAAATAACACAAAAAATTAATTACTAGTCAATAACGTTTACAACTTCATTCAATTATCGGGCCCGCAGTCTCACGCTCGGTGGCGCGACAACTGGTGCAGCTTGGAAAAGAGCTCGAGAAACAGAGCTCATTAATATAGCCATTAAAAATACGTAAATACAAATATTAAGAATAATAAATAATAATAATACATTTATAATAATAATGATGCATACATTTTATAGGGCGCTTTTTTAACCTCTTAACCCCCACCCAAATCATCACATACCTAAAAACTTCTTGAAAAAAAGGTGTCAAAAATAGCAACAAAAGAGCGCCACAAAAAGCGATGAAAAAGTGACAAACGTGTGACGAAGGAGCAACAAAACAGCGACAAAAATGTGACAAAGAGCAACAAAAAAGTGATGAAAATGTGGCAATAATGTGATGAAAGCCCAACAAAAAAATCAATAGAAATTGTTTTTTTTCCAAAAAGTGACAACAACGCAAGGAAAAATATGAGTTTTGTAGGTCTTAGCTTTCAAATAAGGCGTTAAACTGGCCTATAGGCTGTGACCTTATGGATTTGAGTAAAGCTGAACTGGAGAAAATGCTCTCAATTAAGAGGTTAACGCTAAAAAAAAATATGTATTATTTATTTATTCGAACAGGGACAGTGTACAATATACATTAGCCTCAGAAAGGAGAGATGCATTGTACCAGGTTATAGCACTTGTGTTAATTTCCACCTGCAGTCCCTGGGCCTATTGTACATGTTTTTAGTGGTAGGGGAAACCGGAGTACCCGGAGGAAACCTACGCAGACACGGGGAGAACATGCAAACTCCACACAGAAAGGCCCCGTCCAGGTGGGAATCGAACCCGGACCTTCTAGCTGTGAAGCACGAGCGCTAACCGCTGTGCTACCGTGCCGCCCATTACATTTCTGTATTTATTGCGTCCACAAGCTACTACCGTCTTTGTTCAAGCTGCCTGTTCACTTGAGTCATATTTACTTACTGTATAAATGTTTACAATGAGTTTGCTAATTAAAAAATATTTGTTCTTCTTGCGTAACTCATGGCCACCTTGCCCGGGACGTGCTGACCTCTCGAAAAACAAGACTTATCCAGCGTTGGGGGTAGGAACACTTACAGGACATTCACTTGGTCGACCCCGGCTCTCGTGGTGACGGGCCATGCTCCGGGCGTGACGGAAAAGGCCACGGAGGTCAAAGGGGGGCGTGCAGGAACAGTGGGTTAAACTTGCAAACACCTGAGGAAGAGAAACAAAGAAAGTGCGGTGGCTGCGAGAAGGCTCCGACTCGACTCTTTGGCAGAATGACAAAACTGTGAGGAATGTGGTGCAGAGGGGAAAGAGAAGTGATCAAGAGCTCAGGAACAGAACGGCCGACAGACGAGTCCTGTTCAAAAGTACAGAGATGACAGACTGTCCAATCAGGCTTTACGAAACGGATCCTTTTAACTGTGATGCAGTATTTGTATTTATTTTGGACTCCATTAGCTGACTCTTTCTGGAGTCAATCCAACATGTTGCTCGAAGAACAATATTTACACCAATTCACAAAACAAAATAGAGACACAAATAACAGAAACACGCACATGTCTCACGGGACATAGTTATACTCAAATTAGAAAAGAGCTTTCATCACAGTAATACCATTTTCATGACAAGGTTTGTGATCAATGGTCCTCTGAATTAGACCATGAGTCAGATTAACCAAAACCAATGTTAACGGGAATGAATGAAGAAATGGTTCAACTTTTCAGAAGTAATTCATTAAACTTTGATCTATTCATGTCAATTGACCCAAGCTCACAAGGAGCCGACCAGAAAGATGTCTTTTCAAAAGGACTTTATATTGGTGTTTACTGTTTGCCCTAATAAAGTCATTGGGCAAAGGGCTCCAACCAGACATTGCTCTATAGCTACATTACAGCACTTTTATATTGTTTGTTTTAAAGTTCAACTCTAGTAGTAAAGTAGTAATGAGTACTAAGTAAGACTGACTAAAGTAGTAACTGAACAAAGCTATGTTGGACCTCGATTTGTCTAATAATACACTGGTTCAGTGTTGTGTTTCTTTCAGGTCTTTCAGAATTCTCAGCAGTGATAATTCATCCCCCTTCCTGGAACCGCCATCTTAACATGGTGGAGGGGTTTGAGCGCCCGAATGATCCTGGGGGCTCTGTTGTCGGGGGCTTGGTGCCCCTGGTAGGGTCTCCCATGGCAAACAGGTCCTAAGTGACGGGTCAGGCAAAGAGCGGTTCAGAAGCCCCTTATGAGAGACCAACAGGCCCGGTTAGAACCATGAGGCCGTCCTTCTGTGGACCCACCACCTGCAGGAGGAGCCATAGGGGCTGGTGTAATGTGATTTGGGCAGCTCCAACAGCTGCCCCCACGACCCGGCAACGGACAAGTGGAAGAAGATGGATGGATGGATAATTCATCCATTTCATCCAGGCTTTAGACCTTCACATATTGTAGCTGAAGTTACCTTTTCTGTTCTCTCTGCTGTTTGGCTGCTACATACAGTTGCATAAATATATGTAGCTTTTGTGAACATAGACACAATAGTGCACACACAAACACAAACAGTCACAAATTAGAGTCAAAAGGGCGAGCGGCTGCCTCTGTCAGGCACATTTCACACTGGCCTATCATGGCCAGCCATTCAGGGCCTGCGGCCAACCGCTGCTTATGTACTGGGTAAACACTAGCACCTCCAGCACATGGAGCCTCTCACAAAGTGGCATCCAACATGCAACCTCAGCCCGGCACAAGGCCCAGTGATTAATGGAGTGAGAGCATTGGATTTGACAGCATCACTAAAGCTCTGTGATAAAGAACCCATACAGACACAGAGCTGTGTCCATCCTTTGTCCGTAGTCTTTGGAGTCCAACCAGCCAGACATTCAGCAAAGAAACACAACCCTGGCCTTATGTTACACTGTTAATTTGATAGTGATGAAATGCCCTGCCCTACTCAAGTATTTTTAATACCTCCATTATATTTCATAAGCTCTGAACTGTTGGCAGCGTGTGCCGGCTTTTAGGAACAAAGAATATGAGCAGCAAGTGTGTCCAAAGGCAGTGTCTATTTAAGTCGTTTATGGGCTGTTTGCCTCTGAGCTAACAGAAGCTTGCCTTCTGAACTCAAGACACATGTTTACACAATGCTAAGTCAGGTCATGAGTCGTTCGGTCTGTTATTCAAGAGTTTGAATGTAGTTTGGCTTAATTATATGCCCATCATGTGACAGCAGTCAGCCAGAGTGCCCCCCTCCGCGGCTCCATAGCTCCTCTTTCTCATGCCCGTCTCTCGTAGCCCACCCCCCCCACCTTAGACTGGCGCCTGTACGGTTAGTTAGGGATTGCCACAGGACATCATGTGACAAACAAGCAAACACACACAGCCCGCTGCCCTGAGCGCACAGATACACACACTGCAGCAGACACAGAGGCATGTCAGCTACAAGCAGCAACACATTCATTCGTCATTCTGCCTCCGTCCACTTCTTTCATGTGGGCTCACTCGAATGAGCAGTAGTGCGCTCCAACAATACAATCCTTTCTATTGGCAGCGCGGAGGCAAAGAGCCCGTGTGTTAGCCCCAGTAGCGGCCACACACACCTGCCGGCTAAATGTTATCACTTACTTATTGAAGATATGCATAGCATATGCATAGCATAGGTCTTTATTTTTGACACAGATTCTGAGACATTTCTAAGAGAGTAAATGTTCTTGATAACATTGTGACTTGCTATCTAAGAAAAAAATAAAACTGTTCAAGCTGATGATTTATTTGGGGATTTTGCCGTTTTGTGACCTACGGACGATTGGAAATAGTTACATCTCGAGACACAATTATGAGGTTAACACCCAGTTGAAACCTAAATACTCACTCCTTGATCCTTACCTAGAGAAATGACCCAGGCTTGGCTCCACTGAAAGCCCCCTCCAGCCGCCTTGTCTTCCCTCCTTGTCTGGCCGACCTCCAACTTCTGAAACTCAAGACAGGGCCGACTCTGCCCTTTCTACAAAATTTAGGAAGCCATTAGCAACATCAAATCATTACTTCAGGAAAAGGGGAGAGAATGATGCATGATGGGGGGCAACAGGCGACCAGAGAGAGAAAGAATGAGACACACAGACAGATATCGCATTACTCCTGTTTTCATTCACCCCATTACAATAATGTGCAGGGACTCCTTTTACTGATGCATAATAGCATGAAACCCATAATAAACGTTCACTTGGATTAGCTGCTTTGCTGTAATACTCTGGCCAGTCAACAGCCCCCATTGTACTAATCCACCCATACACAGTGAATTATATGGAGTAAGACAAGATGCAAAACATAATCGGAATTACATGTTATTAAAATTTCTCGTGACACCAGTGGTTAAATGTACAAACAAGTATGACAAATATTAGGCTGACGACAATCAGCCGTCAACACTGGACTGACGTTAATCATGTGCTTTCACATTTCATTTAGGGTATGAATTCCAAATGAATGACAAAATGTATTTTACTGTGTAAAAATGCCACATTTATAAATGAACTAGTTATTTTGCATGCAATGCACTATAGCAGGGGTTCCCAAAGTGGGGGTCGGGATATTAATACAAATTAATACATTTTTATTGAGAGCAGTAGGGTTGGGACAAAATATCAGACCGTATCGCAATACTTCTTCTCCTGTATATATACTGTATATATATCCTGACTGCTGCCTATTCTTCATCAATCCTCTCGAGCCCCATTGTTATTTCTCTAACAACTTTGTGCTGCGATACCAAGTATCAATACTTTATCAAGTATCGCAATACTTTCAATACCTGTGTTTGGAGGCATTTTTATCATGCTCTCCTTTGTTTTCCAGGAACAGCATTTTGTTACATTTTGTGTTAATGCACTTTTCAATCTTAACACTTCAATAAATGTCATATGGCATTTGGTTTATAAACTTTGGATACAAGACTGTTTTCATTTTACACATTTTAAGGTAAACAGTTTACTTATCATATTTACTTACAATACCTATCAGATCGGCCCCTATCGGATAATGACAAAAGTGGATCGTCCCAGCCCTAGAAAGCAGTGTTTTTTAGTGAAATCAAGCCAAATATCAAAACATAATATCAAAACAAACATTAATGAAGCAGTTTTGAAACATTGTGCAACATTTTAAATACTAATCATATTTTTCAGTGGGGACGGGGTTCCAAGTTGTTGATCTGGTGATTTTGGGGGTCGCGGAAAAGTTTGGGAACCCATGCACTATTGCATAAATAATTAAAGTCTCAGAGGTAACACTGTCATACTTTTCAGTTCGGCATCAACCATTTTTATTCTTAATTCCACGCTTTCACGAACTATGGAAAATTCATAAAATATGAGTGAAAAAGATGAAACCTCATTCTATCCAGCTCTACAATATTGTATTTAGATATCCTTGTCATATGGGCCCGATCTCTGGGCTCGAAACAGACGGGATACTTCTTTGCCCCGCTCTCACTCGCGTCTTACTTGTTACTACACTGTCACCCCAACACTAATCCGGTTCACATGTAAACAGGCTTAGGTCTTCATTCCTTGCTTAAACCGTATCAAATGTATCAAAGCCCGGGCTCAGTGGTGTCCCGGGCTACAGAGGGGTCAGAGCAGGGCCACACGGGGCCACACACTCTACTCAATTAGCTGGAGAGCCAGTTAGTCTGTGGAGCCAACGCCGCACACCTAAACTTATATGGACTCGGTTTGAGAGTCTGTCAGCAGCTCTCCATCTCCCTCAGAGCACACAGCGCGCCGTGCGACTCGGGAGTGAATGTAAATGGCGCCGCGCACTGGGTCAATAGGTCAATTCACGGTTATAAAGGGCATGAGGATGTGTTGGTAATCCGCCGCAGCGTGTGTGTGTCCACCAGAGACACTGAGTCTCAAAGCTACATCAACCCAATAAGAAAATATGCGCAAAAGGTTGTCTGCAGGCTACGGACAATAATGCAGTCTGTGTCTACAGCAACATCATTTATCTGGTTAAGTCAGATGCCCCGAAGCGGTCCTCTGTGGCCTCAAGAGCGCATCGCTTCTTTTTTCCAACACTGAACGCTATTTATTCGTATTAAATATAACAACCAATACAAAGGGTCCTCTCATAAGCGACACACAGACTCGAGAAGCTGGTTAAGAACTTCAGACTTAAATTTATAACTGGATTAAATGTGCAGTGATTGGTTAGTGGAATAGCGTGTGCAAAGTAGCAAAAAACAATCAAAAAAGCAAAATAAAGTCCGAGGCACTCGAGTCATGTAGCGAATAAAAGTCCTTTATTGAGAATGGACCAGCCTACGCGTTTCGACCAAAAAACAGGTCTTCGTCAGGGCATGTAAAATTGATCACAGGTGTGGAGATATATACAAGAGATCATGTGACCACAGCATGTCACGTGATCAAAACATGTAACGTGATCAAGAGCTGAGCAAAACAGAAAACAACAACAAGGGCAGACAGGTAAAAATATCTAACAAATTATCCTGGCCAGGACTAATGCAAGAGACCCAAAAAGATAACATGAAATAAAAATGGACACTGAGGGCAAAGTAACTAGAACAAGTGTGAATACATGTAACATGGAATATGTCAAAAAGGCATGAACATGAGACCAGAAAATGCAATAGAGTGAACCACGACCACAGGGATAAAAGTATGAGTTGCATAATGGTGAAAATAGTGACCAATCATAGAAAAGGGGAGAAATCCATTTCCTCATTCAACCCAGGAGGACAAGTGGCTCCCAGAGTGTCAATCCAGTATGTTTCACGTTGTAAACGTTTTTTAAGTCTGTTGCCACCACGGAGGTCCATTTCCACAGTTTCGATGACCATCACTTTAAGTTTATTAAGATTCTATTAAGAAAAAACGTAAAGGACTTTTATTTGCTACATGACTCGAGTGCCTCTGACTTTATTTTACTTTTTTTATTGTTTTTTGCTACTTTGCACAAGCTATTCCACTAACCAATCACTGCAAATTTAATCCATGTCCTGTGCAGCCCTAGTCTTTGAAGAGCACCGGTCAACTTCTTTACTTGCTTCCAGACCAGTGATGCACTCACCCCTTCCTATTTTCATTTAATTTTATAACTATTTACTATCATGAGAAAACACAAAAACACAGTAGTTAATTTCAGTGCCACAGCATAGACCAAGAATGTATCTATGCACTGAAATAAGGCAGTGAGACGAATCGCAACCGTATAAAAAAATAAGCATTTTCAAAGGTCGATTAAGTGCAACTCGCAATGGCTGCAGTTATTTAGATCAGTGTTTTTCAACCACTGTGCCGGGGCACACTAGTGTGCCGTGAGATATTGTCTGGTGTGCCTTGGGAAATTATCCAATTTCACCTAGTGGGTCTAAACAATATTTTTTGAAAACAAATCAATAATTATCTGAAAATAATGTGCCATTGTCAAGTCTCTGTGCTGATCGGCAGAGTCACCATATTAAACTCTTCCATATCAGAAAGTGCCCGCAGGAGACAAGGGAATTAGCGATGCATGGATGCACTTTGTGAATATAGGCTACAGAGTTACATTTTTTAACATTTTCTGCTGGTGCATGGTGTGCCTCGTGATTTTTTCAATGAAAAAAATGTGTCTTGGCTCAAAAAAGGTTGAAAAACACTGATTTAGATAATATGTCCTCCGTAGAGAAGTAAATATTCTGTCCAGGGGATCTTAAGTATAAAACTAGCTAACCTTAGAACTAACCCCTGTCATGTTCTGAAATGCAAAGTGTGATTTGCTCATGTTTCAGTCTCAACAATGAATGCTCCTGGACATGTTTTAAAAAGTGCACAGTGTAAGAGGCCTTTCACAAAAGCCCCACCCCTTTAATTTTTTTTAGCTAGCTTCAGCAAGAAGTTGAGTTTAGGAGCAATATGTTTTAAATGTGCAATGAAGGGGACACTACAACTATCGAGGTTAAAGCACCCTTCTCTTCTGAAATTGGAAAAAAACTCACTGGGCTACTTTAAATGCAACCGGAACAGTCATATGGACTAGTCATGCCCTTGCACTACCGCTTCTTATGTTAGTCCAGTATTGATCAAATATGAGCGCTACTGTTAGCTATGGCTTGCTAAACCTACAGGAGCCCAGCGACTCACAGACCCCTGCTATTGACTGCCGTGGCTCTATCTCCCCCGGGTCTTATTCAGCTAGGTAACATCATGATTCTAGTCCCATGTGCTATCAGTGCAGTGGCAAAACAAAACCATCTGAAGCACATAAACATGCCAGATATTCCAGCGGTAGAAAGAGCGGTGACAATGTCCATCAACGACAGCTCATGAACTTTTGTAAAATGACAAAAGAGAATATGCTTCGTTCAAAAGTTAGTTTCAGCTCGTTTATCGGCTTTGAAAAGGGAGAAACAGGCCCTCCTCCATTAGTTTTTTTATGGGAGGATATACGGGGAATGTCTGGTAGCAACGGTTGCTATGAGGTATAATTGGACAATGACCGTTTTGGGGCGGGGTTTTGCGAAAGGTCAATTGTAATATCGAATACTGAGCCTGTCTGATATTTAGCAATCAGATATAGTATTTTTCCAAAATTGTGCCACTCTACACCAAAGATCTATCAGATTATCCTAAAGAGAGACAATGTTTTGACTTCATGTGGTCAGTGGCACCTGAAAGAGTGGCCATGTTTTCGTGTCAAGCCTAAATAAATGGACAATGTTGCATCAGGAAGGTCATTCACCTCGAAAACACATAGAGGTCACTTGAACTCTACAGCAAAGTACAAATTACAATGTTCACGTAATAAATGGAATAAAATGTAAGAGTTTAATTTAATTATGGTTGTTTTATTGGTGAATAATACTGTGTTTTTACTGTGACTCGCCCCCTCCTCAAACCTGACATCACCAGCTCGTCTTCACGGACATGTTGCAGCTTTGCCTTTGACTGACGGTTGTTGTTTAAATAAAGTACATTAAGTCCTCTTCAATATTTTTTATTATTTTAACAACACAAACAAACGTCACAAGTACCATTGTTAGTGTGCATGCTTGGTGTTGCGTGAACAGAAAGCAAAACATTGCAAAGAACTAATTTCATTTAAACTTAAACCCAAATATATAAATAAAACACAACTCGGAAATTTGGCATCTAAACCTTTGACCTTGTATTCAATGTCTGGTGACTCTATACCTGATTTGTATATGTGGGAATTCCCCAAAACCAAGGCTCTCACTATTTGGTTATCATGTCTATCTTAAAAGGGAGAGTCCCAAGAGATATCAGGTTAATCAATTTTATCTCCCAAACTCTTCTTCATGACACAAATATTCCATACAGACAGATTGGTGAAGAGAAAGTACACCTTCGCCCACTAGATTTTAAAGTTTCAATTGAGATGTGACACTAATCTGATTTCTCCTCGTTGCTACTATTGTGGCCGACATAAATTTAGTCTCTGAAGGACTCTTGGGGGCCCACAAACATAAGAGAGCCTTCGACTAATATCAATCCCAAGCCCCATCACTCTTCCTTTGGGCTCTGAGCTGTCAATCTGAGCCCGATCTGGGAAGCGGGTCTTATCAGATCCCTCAGGACTCCCCAGGGGGGCGTAGGGGGACCCAGCCAAGCCAAGCCTCCATAGTACGCTGCCACCGAAATGTGCATTTCCCTTCTGTTATCTTGAACAAATCAATCAATGGACGAATATTACACAAACAATGATCTTTCCATTGTTGGGAATTAGTAGATAGTGAGTGCTTTTCGGCGTAACCTTGGTGTTGCGATCACTGCGTTTTTTTCATGCAACAATACAACACAAAAGAGTGAGCTTGTTTGTTTTGTTGTGTTATTCATACACAGTGGACCTTTTTGTGCAATAAATGACAAACAACACATTTTTGGGCTCAATAATAATCCCTGTACATTTGCCTCTTTACCTCTTGTTATTTGTAATACTTTTGTTTTTCTTTGTGTTTATTGCAACTTGTGCGTCATTTAAATTTAGTAGAAAGGTCCGCAAAGTTAAGTCGAAGTGCTCCAAAGGTATTATTACGCCGTACAATATAGTACCCCTTTTTATCCGCTTAGAAAATCGACATGTTTAATTTTGTGAGACTTGGATCGTGAACATTTTCACGTAACTGTATTTAAATAGGGACAACGTGGAACAGCTTGGTAGCTTCTAATTTCACCCCAGTTTGGAGCTATACCTATGCTGGGAGAGGCTAAATGCTAACAACATTTGCGTGACTGAGCGCACGCACAAAGACCAGACAGTTACGCATCAACTCATCTAAGCTAAGAACTATCTCAGAATGTAAAATCAGTGGCCTATTCCTTTAACGCTTTAGAACTACAATTTCTGTGACATAAAATGTTCTTGAAGATAATCGTATATCGCAATATTTTTCTGCCAAATTTTGTTATCGTGATAGGCCTACATATATATTTATATTTTAAACTGTATTCTCTGCTTACGTCTAGTAGTTAGCATGGTTATTATGTTCAATGTGTGTTTTGCTTGTTCCTATAATGTTATCATACTGTTGTATTGAACTTTTTCGTTATGTTAAAATAAAACGTACTAGAGATCTACAATACTCCCACAACCAGCTACTCCCATTACTAGCTACTCCTACTACTGTATCTGCGACAACTTAACTTAACTTTTGGCAACACGCACAGATTTCCAACAAAAAGCTGAATGAATATAGTAACCCGTTCATATGTAATAACATTATAATTACACAAAATTGTCCTTTTGTTTACTTAAGTTTTGTCCATACCTGGCGTTTCATACACCACAGACTTGTTCCTCCAGCTGCTTCTTGTCAATGTCAACTTTCTTCTATGTTTCTTCTTCATGTGACCTTTGACATGCCCCCGGTATAAATTTGGTTTGACCGCTGCCTCTTCTCTTTGCAAATCCGATATTGGGAAGAGGTCAGCCATCTATTGTAATCCACTGTTTTAAGAGACCTTTTATTAATATTTTGCATTTATTTTCTTCTGTAAACATATTTTACTTGTATTTAAGTTGGTATTGACTTTGTCATAGCTCTAATGTTTTCATTTATTCATGTGAAGAAATGTGGGGAGATGCTGATATTGTCCATTGTCTTCTCCCCTTTAGTTTGGGCTGGATCTTGTTAGCGGCACTTGCTGATTGTATTTTTATGTCTATTTGCCAGAGTAAACAGAGACCGCCTTCAAAAGTGTCCGCTGTGTCTCGTGTTGGACCACAAACAACACAATGCAGAAGTTACCGGTCACATATATATTTCACACTTTGTCTAAAGGACACTAGTCATTCAGTAAAATGCTGAGGTAGAGCTAATAATAAAATCATTTATTGGTGGTTTATAAAAGAGGTAGAAACATCAGAGATAAATTGGTGCACTCACACCTTCCTTCCTCTAAAACCCACATCAAATCAAGCCATCTTAGCTCCTATACCTGATGGTAACCGCCACATACCACTGTAGCAGCTTTAAACATCCCCATACAGGTAAAAATATACCCATCAGAGGGATCATATCTTGCAATACCAAATCTGTAATTTATCTGATTACTTGTCCTTGTGGAAAAGCCTATGTGGGTAAAACAAGTAGAGCCCAGAAAACACGTATTGCAGAGCACAGAAGTACGATAAGGTGCAAAAACTTGGACTCTCCTGTGGCAGCTCATTTTATTGAATTTAACCATCCCATATCATCATTATGATATATTGGGATTGAACAGGTAAAACTGCCCCCTAGAGGTGGAGACTTGGATCTCCTCCTTTCAAGGAGGGAACACTATTGGATCCACCATTTAAAGACTTTGACTCCTCATGGACTAAATATTGACTTTGATCTCAAATGCTTCTTGTAATACAGTAGGCTATATGTATTACAGATTTCTGTATATATTTGTATATATTTTAACTATTTTTGTTTTTGTAGAAATGGCCTTTCTGCACTGGTTGTGGCCTCCTGAATGATGGGTACCACCCACACTTTGGAGAAGACCTAAGCCACCTGGGCTGGTCCACTCCACATACACTTTGGTTCAAAGAAGAAGAAAGAAGGATCTGATGAAGGCTAATGCCGAAACGTAATTACTATCATTAAAATTTGTACATTGGCTAATGAGTGTGCGATGCTATTTTTTGATTCATGAAGATTTTCCTCAACATCTGCACCTCGGAGACTATACTTCTGGTGTGCGTTGCTTCTCTTTTCTCAATAATAAAAGCATTATCATTTACTTGGCCTAAAATGACCAGGCTTTCTATAATAGGGGGATCGGACTCATTGCACCAGTGCATTTTGAACTGAGATGCAGCCAACAATTGATGGTTAATATAAATGCCTGAATTCTAACCAGTTACTTGCCGTCCTCCCGATCGGGGGTTAGATTAAGGATCAGCGTTATAGTGTTATGATAAGGGTTAGGGACGGCAAGTGTGATGCAAGTTGTGTTTCACTCACAAAGATCTAGCACATAATTTCAGAAACTGGCACAATAGGCGGTAAGCTCTCCTGTCAGTAAGCTTTGAGATTTGGATGTGCGTAATTGCTAACCCTAACTCTAACCCTATCCCTATTGTTATGATGATAGTTATTGGCCAAATCCTGCACAAATCCTGAAAATGAAAACCAAAAGAACTGAGTGTGAGTTGAGTCGTGCTCTTCTTGAAGTGAGTTGCCGGAACAGTGTGCGTGCGCCTCTCAATGACATTAGTGTGTTGACTTGCCCGTTTGACTCTGTAATGGCAGAAATCAGCCCTGTCAGGTCCTGAAGCTAATCGTCCAGAGGCTGCTCCATCACACACTGATTCAATTGGGGCCTTTTAATTAATAATGCCGTTTATCGGGGACATCAGGCGCTGGGACAAGGGAGACATCGGGAGCTCGTCTCTGTAATTGGGAGTCCTGATTAGGCTCCGGAGGAAGCTTTTAAGCCCACCAAGGTTATCAGTGCTCCTCCCTCTGTCTGTCATCACGTCCTGAGAGCGACCAGCCTGTTCCCTTGTCAGATCACTCTTATTTTATTATCTTTGCCTTCAAGTTCCTCTGCTTTTGCTCTCTATGCTAATGCGGCGCTTCCAACAGGTGTCTACACGATTTCACAATGGTTTTCAAACTTTTCAAGTAATGACACGACCTAATTGTTTTGTGAGGCTGGGCATTAGACTTTCTGTGGCTTTTTAAGATTCACGTTTGACAAGCTGTACACATTTTATACAATACATCCGAGTTACCCGCGAGGTGAAAACGATTTTTGGCAACTATCTTTTTATCTATCAATCACAATGCCTGGCACGCTTAAGCTAACATGATAAATGAAACCTTGCTTTTTGAATTTTAAAAAGGTTAAATTACTATATCTTGATGCACTTTCTCGTCTGACTTTGTTGTACTTAAAAAAACAGATGGAAGGCTCGGATTGTAAGCCAGTAACGGAAACTACATCCTGGTAAATGTTCAAACTTTCAACCTCAGTTTGCATGGATCTAAAACAAAGTAGTGGTGTTTTTTTTCATAATCATCTTATCGTGCTTATTATGTGGTTAAAGGTGCACTTCTTGACCAACCCCGTTTTCAGACCGTGAAAGTCGAAGGCAGTTGGTATTTTCATGGAGAGTATAAAAACTATATATTTTTGGAAACCTAATGGCATAAAAAATTAGATATTTTTCCCTTAGAGTAAATGGGGAGTTCTGGTCATCGCTACGGCAATACCGTAAAAAATATGACAAGAGTTTCGTTGACTTAACTAAGTTTTGTACTCCCCATATAAATGTTATTACTGCTATTGTCCTTGTATTACCTTTGTTGTACATCAGAGCAAATGAAAACATTGTTTTTCTGATTACTTATTTCATAAAGTATCAAAAATTTATAGTTTTGATAAAAATGACTAAAAGGTGTTTCTAGCAAGTGTTAAACATATCCAAGAGCGTCTGCATTTGGTTAAAAATATGAATATATATGAACTCATAAGGTAAATGATGTGTCATGTAGTCATCATAAGTCTAAACTATGTGGTAAGCAGCTTATAAGCAAAATAAAGAAGACAGCATACAAAAGCTGGTCTAAAGTAGAATCAAACTGCACATGTAAACTTGGAGTAAAACAAGTTTAAACCAGAAAAATAATAAATGCATTACAAAAGCATTTATCATCCCGCAATAATTGTATCAACTTATCAACTAAAATGATTAGTGTAAAAGTGCAGAAGACCCTATACCACCCTAAAAAGCCAAAGTACCACCGATTCTCATTCAAACCACAATTTTTAGTCAATAGTGATTAACTCCCTTCAGCCTCATTTTGGGTCGCCAAACAATGCTTGTGTTGCATCTCAGTAATCCAGGAAAACTCAATCATAGTAGACTTTTTTGTAACTATCGTTGACTGGACTGGAAAGTAAAAATGTAATACTACTCTGTAAGACAGTCTTACCAAAACCTCCTCAGGTCAATCAACCCAGTCCGATGTTTGAAAATCTCTCCCCAGTTTTAGATATCACTAGCTATGACCTCAGCGAATCAGAAGGCATGTTACAAACAAATCCACATCTTCTACCTGTCATCACTATGAGGATTTCAGTGTTTCTATGTTTTTGTGAAAACCTTAAAATATGACTTAATTATGCTATGAGGCTGACAAAGTGCAAATGTCACACTTTGTGCATCAGAATCTCCCCGTACTCCGCTTTATTTGTCACATAACACCTCCTTTAAACCGAGACAGAGCGCCGCACGGTCCGGTCTAATGAGAATGAAGATGCATTGATCCCAGCGGGCCACGGCGAGAGCCCCTAATGTCTTTACACCTCTGTTTGTCCCTCTTAATTACAGGCACCCCGTAACTGAATCCGCATGTCCCCTGACGCAGTGCTTCTTCTTGACCCATCCTATTTCCCCATTAGCACCCCGCCCCCTCGCGTCCCAGGAGTATTGTCTCTAACGGCAGGATTTGTCGAGGCAGTCTGGTGTTTGGCATGGTTGACGTATTTTGGTGCTCGACAATGTGTATTTTCAAATGCTTTCAAATAAACCAATGGTGCGTGTCCCAAACGAGGAAACGCCCACGTCTTTGCAGCATGGGAGTGGGCAACCAGGACGGCCATTTCCTGGAAATTACAATGTTTAATGATTCACACGCATTTGGGTATTTTCTCGTCTGGGTGAAAGGAAAGGTATAAAAAAAAATGTATAAACAAAAAATAAGATTAGTATAATGTTTCCAGGCCTGGTGGATTCTTTGCTGTACAACATTACTGTGGACTCTTTACACAAACAATACAGATAACGGTTTTCAGTTAAATATGTTGCTGGTTGTAGGTACTAAATGCAGCAGGGGTGCCGGAAAACAAACTAACCAACTAACTAACTTACTAAATAACTAAATAAATAAGGTGCTTGTATTAGCAAACCAATTATTATAGTAAAATAATAATGTGAAGAGACCATTATTCAGTAAAAACATGACCGAAAAAGCAAGCTTAGCTTATTTTGCCTACCCTTTTCACAAATCATAATTTGCACATTGAAAGAGACAAGGTGAGTTTACAGAATATCAATAAAAATGTACATTCCCCAAAAAACAAGAATACCATTTCAAAAGGATATTTTACAAGTTCATTGTTTTAGCTTTAATCTCTCTTTTAAACACATTTTTTGCAACATATTTTAACTAGGGCCGGGACTCGATTAAAAAAAATAATCTAATTAATTAGAGGCTTTACAATTAATTAATCGAAATTAATCGCATATAAATATTTGACCTGAGAACAGTGAGAAGAAAGTTTTTTCATAAGGATTTTTAGTATACCATTGAATAATGACTGAATACATAAGCTTAAGCAACAAAATATTGTTTATTTTTGTTCAACCAAGTCCAACAGACCAGTGCAATATTGACATTAATTGTGCGTCTGCAGGAAAAAAGGAAACTGAAGTGTGATTAATTTCGATTAATATTTTTAATCGCACTAAACCTCATGTAATTAATTAATCGCAATTAATCGAAAAAAGTCCCGGCCCTAATTTTAACACAATTATATTTAAGGTTTGCTAAAGATTGTACCCAGTTTTCTTTAGTTTGGCCATTTTAGCCATTGTGTTTATAGTTTAACTTCCTTATTGGACACCGACTGGAAGTGACATACATGAAGGCAAACCATTTCAAACTGTTGCCATGCCGACCATGTTAAGTCAATGGGAAATGAGTCAAACTGCTGTGTAACTTTACCTTCATCTATGTCACTTCCCGTCAGTAGCTTAAAAACTCAAATAAAAATAACTTTTTTGCCTAAAATTGTTGCTTCGCTGAAATAAAATGATAATCACGCATTAAAACTGAGGTCATATGCGCTTTAAGCTCATCCTCCAAAGATAAACAGATCCACTAATTCACACCTTGAAACGACAGAGTTCGTATTAATGAACTCCCCCGCGAAAAAACGTTGTAGTTCCAAACATTTGAGCGCTATAGACGTAATACTTTTTCAGTACAGCTATTTGTGCAGGCATGTCCGTGATTAGCTACAAAATGAAACAATTTTAATACTTTGCTGTTTTAGGAATATCGCCATTATATTGAAATCTAACAAATTGGAAAATTGTTCTGACAAAATAGTTATAAAACACGATGACCATTGCTGAGATTCACTGAGAATCACGCCTTCGGACAATACGAACCTTTCCATTTCTTTTTCTGTTGCATGAAGGAAAGTTTTCACTGATATTGTTGCTGTTTGCATATGTTTGCTGACTAAAAGGTATTCTAAGGATTTACAATGTAGAGATATGTAGTGTAAGGTTGCGTTAAAGTTTGCTCATGCACTGTTGAAATGCACTTCATAGTTTAATAAGTCGATTATAGAACAAGCTTCCACTGCAGTAATTTATGGGATGTTTTAAGCAGGAAATGGGAAAATTTACTTAAGTAAGAAAGAGGCGGATGGAGACAGTGTTTGATTTTGCTCTTTACAAATGATTTGTATTGTTTGTTTTCAGTCTCGGCCTAAAAATATATTTCCTTTTGTCCTCCCCGCGTCTCCCCTGGTATGCTGTGATCTCAAGCTCACCTTTAACCCTCTGAGTCGTTTTTCTTATGACTTGTTTTAACTCTGTCCGCCGCAATGTAAAAGGCCAATCACTGTAATTTTGCGAAAGTTACCCGGCGTGTAGGTGGTAAGAAGAATGGTGCGTATACATCTGACAATAACAGACCAATCACCGCGGGCCGAAGCAAACCCAATTTCTTTATAAGCAATAAAACACGTTGATGTCCCTGCTGAGGAATACCTAAGTGGGAGATAATGGCGTTAGGGGGTTGCACTGGGGGAGATTTGCGATCATTGTCTGCCTGTTTGGGAAAGCCGCGTAAATCAGAAGGAACAGTCTTAAAATGTGACACAGAAGAGAGCGGGGCTATGATAAGAGAGAGGGGAGTAGGCTGTGATTATGAGAAGTCAGTTGTTTATGATGGTGACCGCTGCGACGCCCACGGTCTGACACACAGCTAATGCCCCGAGCTCTTGTTCAAAGAGAGAGGTTTCTGAGTGCTGAGGCCGTAATGTGCAATATTGAACCATTGTCGAATCTAGGGGATGTAGGGCGATAAATAGAATTATTTCGATTAATTCATGCTTTTAAAAACAGACGATGTGGAAAATCGTAAATTCGTGTCCGCCGCTCCATGTCCGCCTTACGTGCGCCGCTGCTGCCACGTTTCAGACGCTCCGTTACGACTGTTTTTAGAAACGACGCCAGTGGAGAACCCTGGCGATCTCTGCTGCTTTACAAAGGCCGTGTGTTGTGTTTTTGTTGTGCACGATGGAGTTTACGTCGATAAAACGCAGTTTTCCCCTGATCCTCTGCCCTTCTCCCACTCAGAGCGGAGACATGGCGGAGACACAGCAGCAGCGGCACCATGTAGCTCCGCCCCTTTCCCCTCGAGTCTCCATGGAGACGGATGTCAATCACAGCAGAGCTCATGAGGAAGTTTTACTTTTGAGAGCAGACAAGGAATATTTAAAACAGAACTCACAAATTTTAATGGGCCAAATTGTGAGCTATATTTTAAATCTAAATATTAATGTGGAGGACTCTGGGCATTGTTTTAAGTTTATTTCCAATTTGCCTGATGAAGGTCTCAGGACCAAAACATTGACCTAATCCTAATAAACTATGTTTGCAAGGTTGGCAGTGTGCAGGAAGTATTATTTTTTACTTAAGTTTAATTTCCAATAAAATCGTCCAAACTGAGTAAAAAAAAATCTAGGTTTTATTTTTTGGCCATATCGCCCAGCCCTAAGGGGATGCAATTTGATCCATCTTCAAAAGCTACCGGGACCAGCCCAGGAATAGAACCCAGGACCTTCTTGCTATGGGGCGTTAGTCGGCCACTGTGACGCCCTGCTCACAGTGTGGGAAAAACTACTTACCTGGCTGCCACAAATACAATGTAAATTAGTGACTACATGAGAAAACTAGACATTTTCCAAAACTGAATCCTCCCCATCGTAAAGTCGTGTTACCCATTTAAACCCATTTCTAGTTTTCTATTCTTTTTCTAGCTCTCACAAAATCTCCCTTGCAACTCGATTGTTCCTGTGAATTCACTAAATGCATGGTTTTTGGCCTGTGTACAGTGAAGGGAGTCAGGGGGAATTACCATTGAAATACGTTGCACTTGTTTACGCTCATTAGAAGCCTTCCTTAGAAAAATTCAGGGTGAAAGGGGGTGAAAAGCGTGGAAAGGTATTCAGCAAATAGTCAGAGCCGGGACTCGAACCTGCGACACAGAGGTCAAAGCAGTGTTTTGTGTACATGGCAGCAGCCTTTTCCACACGACCTCTGTACAGGCTGCACTATAGGCTGTTCGTGATGAACAAAAATGTGCTATATTTAGATACTAAAAGCATGTTTTTTGTTTTTGTTTTTGTTGCTGCGTTTACAATATGGTGGCAAAAAACTTTTACACTAAGATAAGAAAAGTAGTGGCTATTTAGGATCACCAGCAGCTGTCGTCACTCATTAGCTAACACTAGGTTCCCTCCTGTCTTTGCCGCTCTGTAAAAAATCTGAAATCTTAGTCTACTTAAATCATCTCCCTGTGTAAAAGTGTATATAATTCTGTGTGTCAGGAGAGTTTAGAGGAACTGCACACATTCTCCAGACAGTGTGCAAGAAAAAAATTAAAATAGAATCTTCGTCACAGATTATTGCTATGACAATACGAGACTGACACTATGGGTAAGATCCAGGGCAGGGCGATATGACCTAAAATCTCTATCACGATATAAAAAAAGAAAAATCACAATAACGACATATTTGACGATATATTTGACAATGGACAAATTACTTCTAAATCCCAGCCTTACGCCATAACAGTGATTATTTTTATTTTTTTTACAGCATACTAATTTCCTCGCAAATATGATCTACTCAAGCAGTTTACATTCTTCATTTCATTTGACTTTTTAAGCACCTGTCCCCGTGTTCTACAGTCAGTGTTTATGCTGCTCTGATGGAGCTGAGAGTGACGATATAAAAAACTACAACAATATAAAAAAAATATACCGCAATAAGGATATGCGATACGATATGGCCCAGCCCTAGTAAGATCACTTCATGGTCCATAAATTAATCGTAATTATTTTAGGACCCACATCTCATGAGCCGCAGGACATTATTTGAGTGCCAAACAGTGTTAAATCCACCCCAAAACACACAAAGTCATTGGCAGGTTAAATAATCCAATATGCATAGAGCAAATCCTATCTATTTTGACTGCAAAACGTTGCACACAGAAGAGTCCCAAAAGAACCATCTGCAGCTGGGTTTATGTTGTGTTAAAAACTGAAGTGAAACTATAAGAGCTCAATCATATACATATTATGCCTCGCTTCTTTTTGTGAATATTTAGACCGTACTGTAAAAGTCTGGGGGAATTTTCGGTATTTGCTTCCTCAATTTCAATAAATGTGAATAATCTAACTATATCTCCTCACAATAATAGTTTTTAATTGTGACATCCCTTGTAGCACACTCCATTTGATTCCTCTCTTTGGATACATTTATGAGGAGCAAACAACAACAACAACAACAAACACCAACACCATGGACCTGGTTTGCAATGACTATCCCTGATAAAAAAAAAAAAAAAAAAAAGATACATCCGAATACATAATACTTACACACTATTTAATGGACAGGCAGTCTTTATGGAATTACAAATGTAATATTTAGTTTGTTTGAGCCAACATTTGACGCACTTGGCACTGCATGGTCTCACTGGCTTGAGATGTGTGTCCCACGGCCCATCCGATGGCTGGTTCCTAATCCAGTTAAGGCTAAGGGGGTCTGGCGTTTCCCGTCTTGGCTGGGCAGGCTGTGCTAAATGAGGTTTTTACTTGCCCCAGGAAATCCAACTTTAATGGACCTTGAAGAAAGCAGAAGAGAGAGAGAGGGAAGCTCGCATTGTTGGACAGTGACAGTAATTAGCAGGTGATCTGATCAAGTAATCTAACAGAGAATTAAAAGTTAATAAATCCCATTGGGTGACATCCAGATGCCAGCCACTGTTCCGTTAAAGGCACTGAGTGTAATGCTGTGCTTGTGCCTGTGTGTGTGGAAAATAACTAGAAAATAATGGGACAAAACTTTTTTATGGTCAGTTTTGCAAAGTTTTAGGCACCCAAATTAAGATAGAAGAGAAACGTCCTCAACTAAACCAACCTGGTCCAATCGACGATTATTGAAAACCTCTACAATGATGGACAACTCCTGGACAACTACACAAATACAGAGAAGTAATATGTAGAATAGATGATCAAGCAAGTCGCTGAACACTGTTGTTGTGGCGCATTGAAGGTTGGATGAGTGCGTGGCCTAGGCTATGTGCAGGGTGATTACTGTGAGGGAAAAAATACCTGAGTATTTCAGAAATCTAGTCAGATATGCCAATCCATCTATTGCCATTTAAACCATTTGCCTCTGAAGCACCACAAATGGCAAGAGATTGGGCACCCTTTAACCGTTTCTTCTGTAATTAGAGATACTCACAGAGCACCCTCTATACACAGGCAGACCAAAAAAAAAAGAAGAAGAACTTTATAACAACTTTCACAGACATGGTCACAAAGCACTTTCCATGGGACATTTTCAAATTCACTCCATTCTCGGTGGTAATTCTCGCTCTGACCACCACCACACATTCACACACATCATTCATAATTCATCCAGGCCTATTGTACATGTTTTTTAGTTGTAGGGGAAACCGGAGTACCCGGGGGAAACCTACGCAGACACAGGAAGAACATGCAAACTCCACCCAGAAATGACCCGTCCAGGTGGGAATCGAACCCGGGACCTTCTTGCTGAGAGGCACGAGCGCAAACCAAGCGCTCTAATATTTCGTTTGACCTTCTTTAGCTTTGATTACAGCACACAATGCTTCTGCAATGTCAAAAGATCCAGGGTTGCATTCATTTGTCACCAAGATTTTGTATTGATGATGGGAGAGTGTGACCACTGCGCCAAGCCTTCTCTAGCACATCCCAAAGATTCTTAATGGGCATAAGAGCTGGACTCTGTGGCGCCCAATCCATGTGTGAAAATGATGTTTCATGCTCCCTGAACCAATCTTTCACAACGTGAGCCTGATGAATCCTGGCTTTGTCATCTTGTAATATGCCCGTGCCATCAGGGAAGAAGAAATCCACTGATGGAATAACATTTAGGATGTTCAGGTCGTCATTTAGGATGTTCAGGTCGTCAGCTAATCACATTCCTTACAAAGAAGGTAAGGTCTCAGTTTTAGTTCTGCTGGACCTAAGCGCTGCCTTTGACACAGTGGGACACGGGATCTTACTTTACAGGTTAGAAAACTGGGTGGGAATCTCTGGTACTGCGCTAAACAATGTTCAAATCCAGGCTGAAAACAGCTCTTTTTACTCGAGCATATGAAAACTGAAAGTATTTTATCTGCACTCTTGCCTTTTTACTGTAATTGATACATTTTTATGTTGATGTTTTATCTGTTTTCTTGTAATTTTATGCAACTGTGAAGCACTTTGAATTTCCTCGTGTATGAATTGTGCTCTACAAATAAACTTGCCTTGCCTTGCCTTTAGGCTCATAGTGCTGCTGAAGCTAGACCTGACCAACTGCAGCAATCTCACATCAGAATAGTGGGTTGAATCCAGGCGTCGAGTTTGTTACAGGCAGTGTATTCCAGTGTAATCCCACCCGTATTTGTCTTATAGTGCATATGGAAACACAATATTGACTTAACATGGAGGCCGCTCTAGTCGATACACTCCTGGGTGAACTTCCTCTTTTCCTCCACAGCGCAGCCCCATTGTGCGTGTAAATGTATTTATACGCCGGGCCGACACCGGGGTACACGCATGGGCTCTGCGGTACGGTGTGAAAATAGCTCCATATACTCACTCCGCCCGTTTCCCGCTGGACGCGTAGGATGGGCAGTGCACCCAGGGGAAATGAGGTGACACACACACACACAAACGCCAATGCCATTCTCTGTCCATCAAAGCTGTCAATCTCGGGGCATTTCTCATTGCCTCCGCTCCCGGACCCCGACCCAACCTCTTAAGGCCCCCGGAATATTTGGTCGGGGCCGGTTGCCGTGGAAACCATCCAGATGTTAGCCGCTGATTAGCCGCCGACGGTCAAATGAAATCAGAAGAGGCGTGATAAGATCGCGGGGCCGACAGGGACTGGGAGAGAGGTGGCCGCGAATGCAGGAGGGGGGCGGGCGGGCGCCGTATTTGAGATGCAGGAAGTCATGGGAGACGCGGAGATGGTGGGCTTTGGTTTAAAGGGCTTGCACGAAGGCTCCACCGCACTCATGCACACCGTTGCAATGACTTTTCCAGCACTCAAAAAGTTCCACCGCTAAATGTTCTGTATTTGCTTGTTTACTTGACTTTTTGACACGTATAGACGTGCTTTTGCAGCGTTAGCTTAGCTCGCCCGTCAGCCTGGTCCTGCTTCCTTTGAACGTAATATCAAAGCCGGACTCAGGAGTAACCGATCAGGGAAATGTGACTTATCTATTTCCGTCAGCACAAGAAGAGACAGCTGTAAATTACTTCCAAGGTATTTTTGATGAAAAGCCTTTAGCAAAAAACAGAAGCACAGTTGCAAACACTAATCAGTTGTGGCCACGATTTTGATTGGTTTTGATTTATGATTTATGACAAAAACGACTTGTCTTGTACTGTGTCGCTACAATACTAAAATTGCAGAGTCAATTTTTTCGATACAAACTTTGATTTGATAGCATGGTCCAAAAATGTAAAGTACATTGATATATGTCTACAGTCTATTTACCGTGTCCACGGCTAATAAGCGGAATTGTAGAGATTATTTTAGACAAAGCTAGTTTCAATTTCTTTCTATTTCACTATTTCGACAGACAGCTACTGCTAAAGATCATAACCGCTCTTAACAATTCCTGAAAGGTCTGACAAGTGAACCACAAAACCATGGCATTGTTAGTTGCAAATATGTAAAAAAAAAAATAAGAAAAAAAAGAAAGAAAGAAATCATGAATAATTGTTTAAAACTACATAAAAGTGGTTCTCAAATGGAAACACTTTCAAAGCAACAAAGCGTTCCCCTCTCACACCACTGGGACTAGTCCAATAGACACAAATGAAACCATTGGAGCGGCCTATTAATCCCACCCAGAGGCTCGTGCCTGACTTGAAGTTTGCTGCAAACACTTTGTTTTGCTTCGGCGAGGCTGATTCCAGTGAGATATGACGGCCTGGAGCGGCACATTCAAATGGCTTTCAAACAAAGTCCACACCCCACTTGGCTTCCTCCCGTACCTGTCCGGCAAGTACCTAATCACATCCCAAGTCCCATTTCCTGTCACTGAAATTACATTAAACATCTCCCTCTAGGCCCTTGTCCAAAGTGACCCCAAACTCAGAGCGACTGATAAGGGTGCTAACTAGGTAAAGGCCGGCGCACTCGACAGCATCCGGTCAGTGAAAAAGCCCACAGTGAGAGGGACGAGGGGGGCATGCTACAAGGCTCTGCCCCGGCTCATTCCATTTTCTAATAAACTCCAGCAATCAGATCAGCGCTGTTTTAAATGGACGACTTGATGGCAGCAGGCTGCATTAGCCGCTGGTGTTCTCCCAATCCGATTAGACAGAGACAGAGTGACAGTTTCCAGTCTAAAGATGCAGGTACTGTGGCACATGCTCAGAGCCACACAGGGCAAGAAACTGCATAATGTTACAATATTACAATAAAGTAAGTACAGTAAACTATAAGATTTTAAAACCTGAAATTCTTTGTTTGATGTCACATATTAGACATGTGCTGCAGCATATTTGTCCAATTTAATTATTTTTTTCATTGAATTAGAGCCGAAGCTTTTAAACAGTGGCGCAGCAGTTGGTGCTCTCCCCCACAGCCAGAAGGTCCCGGTGTTACAGAACATGCAAACTCCCCACAGAAAGGCCCCGCCCTGGTGGGAAGTGAAACCCGGGACCTTCTAGCTGTGAGGCTGAAGCACTAACCACTGCGCTACCGTGCCGCCAGTTATGTTTATTTGCAATTTAAAGCACTATATATGAAACTCATGACCTCTTTAGTTGTTTGTACATGTGAACATGAAGCGTGTGAATGCAAAATTTGTGAAAAGTCTCTATTAGTCACTATTAACATACTTTTAGCATATAATTCTGTGGTGTTTTCTAAGTAAAAGCTTCTATTTTGTAAATGAAAAAATTAGCATTTTGTACAGAGCGCTGATATTGTGTTTTTGTTGGATTATATACTAAGAATTTCCTGGAACCCTGGGTTTGATTCTTGGACCGAGTGAAGCCTTTCTATTAGAGTTTTTGGGCTCTTATCGTGTATGTTTCTTTGGTTTCTTTGGTCGTCTGAAAAAGAGATTTTGAATCTCTGTGGAACAGTCCTGGATAAATAAATGTATATCTAAATTGTTGTACCAATGCAGTGGAGTCGACTCCTTAGTCTAACAAGTTGCTTTTTGGTGCTGAAAGGCTGCCATGGCTGAAATGAATGGGGTGAGATGAAATCAGCGGATGAGACAGAGTGCAAATGAGAGCACTAAATACAATCAATTTAGCCACGCTCCTAATATTAAAGTCAATCCCGTGGTACATACTGGCAGGACCTCTTGTGGCCACAGACGGTGCAAAATCGGTTGCTCTCTAAAAGTCATTTTTGATGAGCCGTCGCAGTCTCTTTTCAACTTGCTGGAAAGTCATTAGCGCATATTACCAGCTCCTAGAGGTCAAAGATCACGCCCCGAGGTGATCTTATGTGTCGGACGGAGTAGGTACAAATGTGACCGTGACAGCTCTGGTTTTGTGTGTTTGAGATTTACGTTTGTGGAGAGGACTCTAATAGCTTTTAAGAACAACCCTTTTACAGCCATATAATTAGGCCTAATTGTTTTTAGTCACACACTGTGGTGGTTTTCCATTGTGCACGTGCCTGACATGAGGACTCGACGACACGCTGCTAAGTGCAACAGACGATGTCGTTAAAAATGTTTGCCATACTTTGGAGAGGTTAAAGCCGTGGCGAGCAAACTACTCCTATTCTGGACTTGTACGGCGCAGAGAAAGGCCCCTCAGTGTGCTCTTATCAGGTAAAATAAACCTGAATGATGCAAAGTAATGGCTGGGTTATATGAGAATGCATGTGTGAGGTACAGACTGGAAACTCTGCTCCTTATCACGGGCCGAGACAGAAAGGAGTGAGACTGTACTTAACAGATTTAGACGCTCACTGAAGCTCAGCACCTGGACACAGAAAGAGGAGAATCCTATCTCGAGTTACAATGGAGCCAGCGCAGCCTCAATCTGTAAAAGAGTGGGGCAAAGCGGCGCGGCCCGAGATGGTAAAAGTTTCAGGCCACCAGCTGCCTCTGTCAATGGTTACAACTTTGTTCAATTGCGGCCACACGCAGTTCAAACCCCAAAAGATGCGACGATTTGAAAATGAGTTTATTCGGTGTATGTGCTGATAAAAGCAGACCGCAGGCTGTTTTGAGTGTTTTATGTTCGGAACACATTTATGCTGCGCTGCGCTACCTGACGCTTTCAGATCCTGATGATGGACTAGCGGATCAGCTAGTTAATTTAGACCAGATAAAAGCCTCTCATCTCTGCGCCAAGGTAGATTACTGTAATAGCAGCCTTTCTCATCTTTTGATCTTTTTTACTGCTGCGTGGCTTCATTTGCATGTGTCAGAGATATAGCTTTATTTAGGACGCTTATTAACACGAACGGGAGGGATTCTATGCGGTAAAACCCGCGGAAGATTAGTGCTGACCCCCCTGGATGCTGTTTCTCACATACATTATCAGCGGGGCAGGTATATGTATCTAGTATAATACTCTGCACACATAAGCACTACATGTAAATATGAAGTGGTAGATCAACTTTAAAGCCATGCAAGCAGACTTTCTCCAGCATAAACACACACAAACACAAACATTGCTTCACGCCTGCTGACACTGACAGCACGTTGGACTTGTAAGCATGGCTTGGGCCTCGGCCTGTCAGGCCCTGTCTCTCTGCGCCCGCTTCACTGTGGCAGATATGGTCGATGTGGACGTGTACTTTGTCCAGATCAGCCGTGAGATGAGATGAGAGGAAGTGGGAGGTATTGTTCTTCCTGTGGCGCTAAGCCCCGGGCGATTACCCTGTCAGGAGGCAGAACTCCGCGTCGGCGCAGACTGCCACAAACCAGCGCTAAATCCCAACTGATCGCACAAGAGGACGATTTTACACTTTAGATTCTCCCATCTCTTAATGCGGCCGATGAGGCAGGATCTTCGCCTCTCCCTCATCTTATCCGCCACAGCTATCCTCCTCAGCCGCTAGCGTCAACCCCTAAGCTTCCGCTGCAGGGATAAGACTCAACGCCTTGTCAGGCCAGATCAATGTGATTTTACAATGAGTCCAAGAGGGCCCTTGCGAGCGAGCAATAAGGCTAAACAACAGCACACAGCCGCTTCCACTAGAGCCCAGCACTGAAGTGACTCTTAGCACCTCCGTGTATCTGCCGCGCTCCTGTAAGATACCACAATCTAACAACAATCTTGTACACAAAAGCTGTCAGCTGCATCTCCTGAATCTGACTACCTCACACATACCTGTTCCATCTCTGCCCCCTTCTCCATTTATCTATAAGGTCCATCGCTCTGAATGCCTCATTGAACTAGTCCATCAGTTTATCTTATCTATTTTCTCAGAAACACTCCTCGGGACATTTCTACGTGAGCAGTCAAAGCATTTGTTGTTTTTCTAAGCAAATTTGGCCCAAAGACAACCCTGCTATATGCAACAATTTATGCAAGAGCCCAATGAGGAAAACATTGCAAATAGGCAGAATCGGTTCATGGCATCACCTTTGAAAACATGTACCTGTTGCGAGTACTATGTATTGTACATGTTACCAAATATGTGGGGGCAGCTAAACAAGCAGTTGGGAAGACCAAAACAAGTAACCTCACCTCTCAAAAATAAGTCCCAAAAAAGTAAAAATAAAATGCATATATCAACATGGATAGACGGAATTTGAAGAGTTTGTGTGCTAATTAGATCCAATCACATACAATTATAAGACCCTAACAATGATTACTTAGTACTGGGGTGGGCAAAATATTTGAACAGGGGTCCACATGTGTAACCTGAATTGCCAATTGCAAAATGCACCAAATGATATCTGAAACTTGCTTGATAAAAAATAAAATAAAAAAAAGACTAAATAACAGACTGATGTGTTTGTAAAGTTAATAAACGGGCAGATATCAAAATTGTTCTGCTACTCCTTTTTATTCAATCTGCACTGACGGCAGTTTAGTTGATAGTTGATAGTAGACATTTTTGAATGAAACAAAATAAAATGGAAAAAACTGAAAAATATAGAATCATTTGAGCCCACTCTGGCAAGGGATGATAAACCACTATGCCACTAAAATATGCAAAGAGAGTCTAGGGCCGGACAAAATTCCTTGAGGGCTGGATCTGGCCCACGGGCCACAGTTTGCTCTGACTTAGTATAGGTAAGATTAAAAACTGCACCCACAAATCCAATATTTGCCAAAAATTGCAATAAATAATTGCTATTAATACGTGGAATCGACAACATTGAGGTCCAAGTAAAAGGTATATATGAATTACTTACTTGCGTAGTTATTACGTCTCTGAAAAGCACAACGAACTGTGCAAGTAATTCAAGACTGCAGCAAGTCACTATGCAGTGAATAACACTGTGAATGATTCATAACGGCTGAAGGAGGTCAGTGATTAACCCGACAAAAAGTACTTAGGAAATTATCTTTTGCCGAAAGCAGTCTTTATGCAAAAAGATGAGACTCAATCTAATTTGCTACAATACACACATTGCATATTAGTTTTTGAACCAATAACACAAATCGTGCTGCACAAAATATATTGCAGAATTAGATACAAAATAAAAAGGGACCAGGTTTGCGAATTAGCTGTTAGCTATATGGCCTCTGAACATACAGTAGCATCGGTTATTTCTCAATGCTTCTTGTTCTGTCCCTATCAAATAAACATATATTAAAAACATATTACAAGAAACCACAACAGATATTCAGCCAAAAAATCCATAATATTTAAATTTAGTTTGAAATGTTAGTATCATGATAACAATAGTAGAAAAGAATATTGCAATAATATCACAACACATCGTATATCGCAATTGTTCTCCTATCATGCAGCACCACTGACAAATGTTTGAGGAAGAACAGACATGTTAAAGGTGAAACACTGTCCTTCTGAGGATCCAGCTGCAGGATGACAAACCCCTCCTTAGCTCCGTCATCCCACCGATTTCCTGTTTGGGTTTGATCATTGCGTAGGTCTCCGCTAGTACATCATCACCTCCCTCTTCTCCTCTGCCTTACTTTTACGAGTGACAGTTTGGGAGCTTAAATCTTTGGTCGTAATAAAGCCTCTTCAGCCAGTGTTTCCTCCTAATGTTGCGCCGTCTCTCTCTCTCATCGCAATACTCTTTTTTTTCTTTTTTTTTTACAAGACACGCTGCGGCTGCCTCTCATTGAGTTAAGTTATCTCCAAGTGTCAGCTCTCTATTTGTGTTTAAGAGATCCGGCTTATCCTCCTCGTACAAGTGCTCAAGTACCCTGAAAGTACTCTCCGATCATAAATATTACGTTTATTGTTAGCTACTCAACACGTAGCGGGATTTTAAGCATGCTCCGTTCTCTGAGCTTGACCACATTCCTGCAAAGGGCAATCGTGAATCTTAGCCAGGTAAAGCAGCAACTCCCTCCTATCCCCAATAAAGCGGTCCATCCCTGGGTGGGCAGGAGAGACCCACACCTCGCTGACCTCCATCTATCAGCCTGAGGGGAGTGCCCTAAATCCTTCAGAGTACAGCCAAAACAGCCTGCGCTCGAAAACACTTGGCGCACACGCCACACAAGGGGATTTGCACATAGGCTGCAGCTGCATCGGAGATTTAGCCAAACTTGATTGATCCATCAGGGAAATTGCTTGGTCACGGTTACTCAATGATACACTGACATAAAGAAAGTAATTACATTTAGTAATAAACAGGGCTGGGACGATACACTCTTGTCGCGATCCAGTACGTATCACGATAAGGCTGTATCGCGATATACTATATTCCAGTGCCCAAAGTACTGATTTTCTGTTGTATAAAATATACATTAAATACAAATCAGTCTGAGGTTGATTAAAACCTTTTCAAAAGTGTAAATGGTACAAGCATTTTAAGTCTTTTGTTTTGAGTATCAATAGTCAATCAATCAATCAATAAAATTTTATTTATAAAGCGCTTTTCATGCCGAAAGGTATCACAAAGTGCTTTACAGACAGATTACAACATTTAAAACAATATATATATATATATATATATATATATATATATATATATATATTTTATATATATATATATATATATATATATATATATATATATCCCCATACACACGTATGGGGATATTTTTTATGTGTATATAAAAAGCATTTATATACACTCACACATACATTATATATATATATATATATAATAAGGACTAGATAAATAGATGTCAGTTAAAAGCTAAGCTAAAAAGGTGGGTCTTGAGCCTGCTCTTAAAGACATTAACGTTCTCTGTGGTCATGAGCTCCTCCTCAGGTCGTTCCAGAGGCGAGGGCCATAATATTGGAAAGACGTCTCGCCGTGAGTCTTTCTGTTGACTTTAGGAATAACTAGGAGACCCCTGCCGGAGGAGCGAAGGGGCCGTGAAAGTTCATAAGGTATAAGCAGTTCTGAAAGATAAGAAGGACCAAGACCATTAAGACATTTAAAAACTATTAAAAGAACTTTAAAATGGATCCTGAAACACACGGGGAGCCAAAGCAGCGACTCTAAAACCGGTGTAATGTGGTCCCGCCTCCTGGTCTTCGTCAGGACACGAGCTGCTGAATTTTGTAAAATTTGTAAACCTGAGATACTCTTTTTGGGAAGACCAGAAAGCAGGGCATTACAGTAGTCAATACGACTGGTGATTAAAGCATGCATTAGCGTCTCCGTGTTGGCCCGAGAGAGAATGGGGCGGACTCTGGCTATGTTCTTTAGATGGTAAAAACCTATCTTTGTGATATTCTTAATGTGTGGAATTAAAGTCAGCTCAGAGTCAAAAATTACACCCAGGTTCTTCACCTGTGAGGAAGGATTAAAAGACAGTGACTGTAGTTTGGGTAAAAGTTTATCTCTCTGGGCCTCAGGACCGATGACTAAAACTTCACTTTTGTAATGGTTAAGCTGGAGAAAGTTTTCTGCCATCCAGGATTTGATATTTAAAATGCAGTTAAAAAAGTGCATCCATTGGCCTGGTGTCATCAGGAGACATGGAGATGTACAACTGTGTATCGTCAGCGTAACTATGAAAGTTGACTCCATGTCTCCTGATGACATCACCAAGAGGGAGCATATACAGGTCAAAAAGCACTGGCCCTAAAATCAAACCCTGGGGCACACCACATGTAATGTTATGGACCTTAGAGGAGCAGGTATCCACACTTACCATGAATGTCCTGTCTGTGAGGTAGGATGTAAACTATGTGTGGACAGCACCAGAGAGGCCGATGTGTTTTAAACAAGTTAAAAGAATAGTGTCTATTGTATCAGAGGCAGCGCTCAGATCCAGTAGAACCAACACTGTGACCTTCTGTGAGTCATAATTTAATCTAAGATCATTTAAAATCTTTAAAAGGGCCGTCTCAGTGCTGTGGTTTACCCTAAAGCCTGACTGGAATTTCTCAAGGCTATTATGTGCAGTAATAAAATCATTAAGTTGGATAAAGTTTTTGCTTAAAAATGGTAAGTTGGATACCGGTCTAAAATTGTTAAAATTATTACAGTCCAAATTGGTCTTCTTCAGCAGGGGCCTCACCACCGCCCCCTTAAAGGCAGCTGGGAAGACCCCCGTCTGAAGAGAGCAATTCATCATGTGTAAAAATTCGTCTTTAAAAGATCCATAGAATGTTTTAAAAAAACGGGGTTGGGACCGGGTCTAAAAGACATGTGGTGGGCTTCACTGAGGAGAAAACTTTATCAAGCATCTCAGCATTAACCTGGACAAAACTGTGCAGTGTTTTCTCTGGAACAAATAGACAACCAGATGTATTTAAAACCGTGTTACTTTGGTTAGATAAAATATTACATCTGATCATGTTTATCTTTCCCCTGAAGTGGTCTGCAAACGCCTCACAGAGAGCGTCTGTGGGGTTTAAAGAAGGTCTGTTAAAATCAGGATTTAAACAGTTTTCTATTGTTGAGAATAGGACTTTTGGGTTATTTTTGTGGTTGGTGATTATTGTGGAAAATCATTTATTTCTTGCATTTCTTATTGCTGTATTGTAGGTCTTTCGTTGAGCATGGAATATTTGAAAATGTATTGTTATTTTAAATTTCCTCCATCTCCTCTCGGGCTTTCCTGCAAAAATACATGGTTTTCAATACGATACACATATTGCAGCAAAGGCGTATTGCAATATATTGCAAACCGATATTTGGTCGCAGCCCTATTAATAAAAGTACTGGATTCAAAAAGCATTCAAATACCTTTTAATGTGTTATATTTTATTATGTAACAGTCTAATACTGAAATAAGTGTAATAATTTTTGCTGATAAAAGTCTGCCAAACATAAAAAAAATCACACTGATATAAGCCTTCAGCTCCATTGCTCTCTGTTTTTGAACTTTCATAAAAGTCAACCTTGAGTCATCTCATGGGAATTAACACATCTTGTAATAAAGAGTAGAGTTTACAGAATAGAAAGTGAACACTATCAGTGTCTGTGTGGCATAATACTGTATATATATATATATATATATATATATATATACAGTATTATGCCACTGTAAAAGGAATTAGACTGGCACAAATATTATGTGAACTCTCTCTGAGTGAAAAAATAAGTGCCACACTTTACACATTTACAGTAAGAAAGTAAAAACGTAAAAATATGAAGTATATACAGAGAGAGTGGGGTATAAGGGGGTTGCCTTGGCCCCCAGTCCACAGGTGTCAAAACAGGCACTAACTCAGCTCCAGTGCAGCCCTTAGTCAACTGTTAGATAACGCTGTCGACTGGCCACAGACATATCGCTTACAAATCCTCTCTCTGCCGCCAGTTTGGAACAATGACACCAGCAGATTACAATTAGAACAAGAGGAGCTCAAAAAAGTGGACAACGTGAACAACAGGTAGCCTCAAGTGAAATGTTTAGAGAAGACACAGCACTATACTTTACACTGTGTATTATCACCAAAGAATCCAATCCAGTTCATTTATAAAGCGCTGTGAAAAAGAACAAGGTGCTGCACAACAAAGATAAAATAAAAACAGAGAAATCTGCTTTAATGAAACAAAACCAAAATGCCATCCAGTGCGCTTATGCTTATGGGTGAAAGCTGTATGAGTATTGAGTATTCACGCCCTATTTCATACTGTCCGGTCCAGTAAACCTCGCAGACAATAATATCATAACAGCGTGCCCCAACATTAAAGATTCCTCAATAAATTAAAAAGCCTCAATATTATTTCAATGCCACTTATTGACCTATGACATACAAAAAAAGTCAGGTTAAATATTATTTTAGTAGTAATAGTAAAAGTAAGTCCACAGTCTTCAAGCTGAGGGTAAACGGTGTGCAATAGCTGGTGAAAGCATGTTAGGTCAGATAAACACAGACCCTGAGGCTGCCATAATGTCAAAGGCCATAGACGGAGAGTCGCAGTAGTGTGCAGGAAAACCCTCCCACATATACTAAATATGCAGACGATAAACAACAGCCTGCTAAGAGCAGGGCATTAGAAACGTCTGTAGCCATGAGGTTTGCTCTCACAAACACAGCTCTGGACTCCCCCAGTTGGACAAACTGGTTTCTCACAGGGGTGGGGCTGTGGGAACCGTGCTGTCACTTCCTGTGCCCGCGGGCTTCGGCCAATCATCATCTGATAAGACAGAGAGTTCTGCCAATCAGAGCCCGGCCTCTGCTCCACATGATGGGGCAGTGGATCCGATAAGGACATAACTTGCCAGGGAAAAATTGTACTCGCGTTTAGCTGCCTTCTTCCCACCAAAATAGTTGTTTGGAGACAAGGTTTCTTTTTGTCTCCCGCCCATAATTATGCTCTCTTTCATCTGCCCCCTGTTCCCCTTGACCCCGGTGCAGGGGTCAGTGGCCAGGATATCCCACTCTCTCGGCGTCATAATGTGCCTTTTAGGGTGAATAAGAGGGGCATTCATGCCAAGGCAGACAGGAGAGCAAGAGGAGAGTAATCACTCCATCACACTGTGCCCCCGTCTGTCCCAGCTCCTGCCCAAACACCCAAACAGCCCGCCTCGCGCCCCACTTCAAAGACTGTTCCCTCAGCTCTGCGCCGCTCGGCGGGGGCAATGTCCTCAGCAAAGAACAGTGGTCACCTCGGAAACCCCCACCCCAAAGATTGTGTCAGATGAAAGGATGTTTCTTTTGTTCAAAACATAAATAGCTTTCAAATTTTACCATCATGTAATCATCAGTACATTATAATTTATAATAATGCTGTGTTTGAGCCATAGTCGCTATAGTAAAAACGGTTTCATTGAATCAGAATGGTGTAAATTTCACAATGGCAAAGACATAAATAAGGTGAATAATGGAGCAAAGGTGTTAAAAACACAGGAGTTACATAAGGTATGCCACCTGGTATACATTCCCTGAACACTGTGAAAGGTTATGTCAGCATTATGATGATTTTAAGTGGATTAAGGCAGAGTTACAGTGTGTACACGGGGGTCATGGATGTCTGTCTGCCTGACTTTACAGAGTGTATCTGCAGATGAAGAGTGACAAAAGGCCTTGCCACAATCAGCTCAGTATAACTCCATTATACGACATTATCATAGTCATCAATGATCTATTATTTACAGTACATCACAGTAAATCCCCATAGTTGACCTCTAAGCCTGCTCCAGACCAGAGAGAACTGTAAGGCCCAGGTTTAGTTTATCAACAGTGTTGCTTGATGTAGTATTGGACCTGAATAGAGTCCAACCTTTTGCCTGCAGCCTCCTGGAGTTCCTCTGTGATCAATAGGAGGATTAATTGTTAAAAGAGCAGAGAAAGACTGAGGCCGACAGGAGAAGGGGGTGTCGAGGTTGAGCCCGGGGCAGGGGAGGGCTGTAGAGGCGGGGGTTAAGATGGTGCTGACAGCCAGGGAAAGCTGAAGGGATTTAAAAGGCGAGTGAAGGAGAGTCGCACCCCCACCCTGCATACCCCACCCCAGGTCACCTGGCAGCACGCAGGGCGGCGGGCCGTCAGATTAGGATCTGAGAGGGGAAGATAACCAGTTTATTGCCCCCTGGACAGAGCACTTGGAGCCGGGGAAGGAGGAGGGCAGGCCGGGCTGGAGGCTGCAGGGTGCCTGTGTTTGTCTTTACCTGGGGAGATAGATGCAGCCGGGCAGGGTCTGCGGAGACAGAATACCAGAAACACCACTCAGAAAAGAGCTCATCCATCACCGACACAATGTGTGCATATGCAGAGAATCTTCAACTAAGTAACAACTAGTATCTGCTCATCTGCTTCTGCATCTTTGCACAATTGATTGTCAAGTGCTCAGTCAAATAGTGATATTCAAAAAAGCCTAATAAATGGCTTGTATCCTCAGTCCAGGCCAGATTTGTGAGGACTGTGTGTTCCAGCTGGAAAATCCACGTTCTCAATGATCAACAATGTGTACTCTCATGTTATCTTCTGAGTTATTGGTAATGGGATAAGCCCAAACCTATTACAAGCAAACACAGAATAATGTATGAAATCTATATGTATTTCGCACAACTGTGATCTTGACTGGCTGAATTCTGTGCACGTATTAGGAGCCTGTATTAGCTTTGCGTGTCTGGCCCAGGCGCTGAGAGAGAGATAAGGGGAGCGGATATGAGAAATATGAAAAATAGCTCTGTGATAGGATGATCAGTGAGAATGAGCAATACAGGCTGCAGTGACAAATGGGACATGGAGCCAAAGAGGAGAGCAATGCAAAATAGCATTGGAGCCAAGGACAGAACAGAACATACTTTTAAAATGAACAGGTCAATAATAACCTCATAGAATCAGTCACTTTGCAATTCATTTATTTCCCAGTTGTCTGCAAAGTCATTTAGGTGTGTTTGACTATAAAAACACTAAAAGCACTTAAGACCCTACTGTCAATTATAAAGCAATAAGAACTGTTTGGTTCAGAAATAAAGACTTCAAACATAATCACCGGGGCTAAGCCAATGGTTTACTCTATACTCAAAAAGATAAGATTAGATACCAGGATATCTACTTTTGTATTAAATGGGACAACTGAGCCAAACATCTGAAAGTGGACTGCAGTCTGAGCGTCAAGAGTGGCTGATAAAATGATTAGCATGATCCTTCTCAAACGCACTACACCCCCTCTCTGCTCAGAGCTGGCTCTCGGACGCACTCTCAAAGAGGTCTGGGGCCCTGCAGTGCGGCACGTGAGCAGCCCTCTGTCAGCTGTGTTTGCAGTCCGGCAGGCGAGGGGCACCCGGCATCCACCAGAAAGAGCAACGATCCAGGGCAACGGGACGAAGGTGGGGGCTGCGCTGTGGAAAGGCCAAGGCCCGCAAAGAGAAAAGAGCAGCCACAAAACAGCTTTACTCCAGAGAGACGGAGTGAGCGGGAGGGGGCTGGAACAATGCCCTGTGAGCTGCAGGTGCAATGGCTAAAGCCGCGTGTGTTATATGTGTGTACGGGAGGGGCGTGTGTGTGGAGAGAACACTTTCTTTTTGAGATCATTGAGCTGATCCGTTGTCTTTTCCCCACAGTAAGTTTCACTCACAGCTGATTAACATGTGTCCTTGTGAAGCTGCCGTGAGCGTAGTAATGACACAGGCGGCAGGCTGTGTAGACACAGGCTAACACTCAGTGTTAACTCCATTTGCACTTGTATGGAGCAGAGAGCAATGGTTAATACATCTGAATAAAGGCTTTATGCGCTACATGTCGTACAATTGCAAGTGCACAGAGGCAGCACAAGATTAAATATACGCTAAGGATTAAAGGGTTTAGAGCAGTAACGCAGCATCACATCAAGATATTTTACATCAACGTACTATAATTTTTATGTCAAACGGGATAGTGCTTCTTTGACACAGAATAAACAACAGAAACGTGTTCAGCTCTGAGCCCATCACAACATAATGGCACTGGTTTGTGGAGGTTAAACAAAGGTGGCTTTAATACTGTTGAATTTGACATGAAAACATTTTGGAGCCTGCACTTAATAAGGTCTAGAGCTTGACGCCATGGCCTGTCCCGACTGCCGCCCCATGGTGAGAGGCCCTGATGTGCAGACCCCACCAGGCTGAGCTGCCCTGTTTGGACAACTGGTTCCTATCCCACCCTTCCACGAGGCATCACAGCGAGGACCTCTCCACCGCCTCAGGGCTCAAGGGGCCTGGACATGCGCTCCAGAGGTGCCCATGTACCACCCACTGGTGAGGCTTCTCCATACCTGCGCTCAGGCGTTTGTACTCCGACAAGCACAACACTCACAGCTCAAAGTAGAGCCCGAGGCCAGCGCCAGGGAGCACAGCCAGTGTCTCTGAGGCAGAAACGCAAACAAGTGTAACACCTCCAACAAGACTCTTTACCCAAAGTGTCTGTCCTCCCCCATCCAGCTCCGCGGCCCATCCCATTACACAGATTATTGGGAGAGAGAAAAAGGCAGAGGGGAGAGATGGGAAATGTAGATATGATGGATAGACTGAGGACGATGAAGACAGAAGAGAGAGATTTGGCTCTCCACCCCTCTCTGCAGATATTACTGCTTAATTAAAAGGGCAGCATGTGCTAAGTATTATTCCATCTGAGATCTCTATCTTTAGCCTATGTAATAAGATCTTCAGCGGGCTTACAGCTACATTTTCCAGCAAATTTCCTTCCTATTCTTTGCCCTTATTTCCTCTCGGTCTGTTTCTGCTGTCACTGCAATCTTTATGCATGTCTGCATTGCCAAGCGGGACTGTTTTGCATGTTAATTAATGTAATATTTTGTACACCACTTGGGAGTGTGTAAGTGTTCTCTACAGTCTCTTCCAATTAAGAAATGTCCCTAAGGCAAAAATTTAGTTTGGACACAGAAGCGCTCACATAATTTTACATACCGAGTTGGAAAACGGAAAAATTGCAGTTTACAAGCTACAGAAAACGCGGCAGAGTCTCTCCCCTTTTTGCTGTCATCTCAAAGCCATGTCTCGCTGTCTCCATCTGCGCAATATCCTGATGATGATTCACGTCTGCTGCTAATGCTGCAAATCCAGAGATGGTGGCTGGTCGGGTTGTCAGGCTGTCTGCTTTTTTTTAACAACTTTTCCAAAACCTTAAGAGCAAGATAAAATCCAAAAGAAAGCAAGCCGGTGTGTGTCCATAACAGAGCTGCGGAATGAATCAAACCTGCTAAGTTAACGGTCGCAATTATAGCCGATCGAAAAGGCAAAATATGCCCTGAAAATTAAAATCACAAAAAAAAAAAACATCGCAATTGGGTATTTTTTGTGCAGCCCATGACCATAAAATAAATTGCACAGGAACACATTATAATATAAATGCTATACACATCCTGTGCAGAGGAGATGCCAACTCATTCATGTATCATGCCTCATGGATGTGTTGGTCAAATGCCCTTTTGCATTTTTTCCAAAAGAGTGGCTTTGGACTCACATTCAATCATCTGGTAAATTAGTTTAATCCTGCAGCAAATCTGTGCCTCTCCTGGGACATTTCCAGAGGTGTCAATCAGAGATAAGGCCGTGACAATAAAGCGCCCAAACCACAGGGGTGAGAGGGGCTCCTTAACTGCTCCATACGCTTTATGTGATTTGATTTATGGCGGCCATTTTGTTTTCCATTACTCTGGGAGACGAGGACGAGCGTAATGCACATCAACAATGTTGTGCTACAAAATATTAATGGCATGTAATTGTCTGTCTTTTTAATATAAAGTAAAGACAATCATGAACTTTGGATGCATGTCATTTATCGCAATCATACGGAGGCGCGAAACACACAATTGTGCAGTGATAAAGATAACTACGGACATTGTAGTCGAGCACAGTCACAGCTGACTAACTTTACTGGTTTAAGAGGGTAAAAAAAAAGACTAATTGGGTCTGTGATGTAGGTTCATGTATTTTTGTTTTCTATATTTTCTATATCAAATTTAAATCTTGAATTAAAAACAAATCTTGTGTTAACTTTCTATTATTATCAATCATTACTACAAACAACTAGAAATCTAATAACATTGTCAGTCCACTGCCAGGAATTTTTATAAAACTGTCAACATCCTCTTTTATTTTCCAGTTTTGTGCAGTCCCCGCATTGAAGTTGCATATCGTAAAAATCTGAGGGCCAGGTTTTATTACAAGCCTGAGGAAATGGACCCAAGTGTGACTGCACATTCTTAAATTAATACAAATAAACTCATGATGGTGGCCCAAGACATAAAACATTAGTTAGTTACATCAAAAAGCCTCCCATCTGCACGTAATGGAGCCTGAATCAATGTTAGAGCAAAAAGACAAGGAAAATGATTGAATAGACAAATAATCACTGCTATTGTGTCCAAATGTTTAAACAGCTGTGAAGCAGCATACATTTATCTAATAAAAGATGTATATCAAAAACGAAGCATTCAGGTCCAGCGTCTGAGAACACCGCTTTGTACACAGGATCAATTGTGCCCTCTATTGAGCACCAACGGGACAGCAGCTGCACAAGCTCAATAACAACCTCAGTAAATGTCCATCTTTTTAAATACAGTTTTAGATACACTATACATTTTATTAAGTATTTCTGAGATGGGTTTGAGTTTCAGAAATCTTAGGTCAGAGTTGCAAAACAAACAAACAAAAATAATCACATGAGAAAGTGTTGGCTATATAAAAGTACTGAAGTCAGGAGGGTATATCAAAAAGAAGACTTTTCTGTGAAAATCAAAATATTGTTTTTATCAATACTCAATGTATGTAAATATATATTATTAGGCAACACTGAAGTGAAGAAAGATTTAGTCACCGAGTAAATAGTCTGGAAACTTAGTGGGAAATTTAAACACTGGCTCTGAACAAAACAGGGTTTTTGTCAATGCATTTCATCAAATGCAAAATCCATTTTAGATTCTAAAACAAAAATTGCTCTCACAGTTTTTTTGGCACTTTGTACACAACAGAGTTTTCTAGTTTCTTTAGCTGTTTGCTTGAATGGCGTTATAGTAAAATCCTGGGGGCAGGGGAAATGAGTGCTTAAAATGGGTCTGTTTAAGGGAGAAATAAATGGGGGACAGAGGAAACAAAAAGAGCAAAAAGGGCAAAGGGAACTTCAAAATGCTCTTTGAGGAAAATAAGATCACAGGCTGCAATTATATAATTCTTGTCAAGTGATTGTAGCGATAGCCGGAGAGGAATGCATGCTCCCGCGCACATACACACACACGCGATTACGAGGATAAGGTCCAGCAGAGAATAACCTCCTTGACTGCATTTTTAAATGTTGGAAAGTTCTGGGGGTCACAGGGGGGTCAGGTACAGGAAGAGCGCTTGTGTGTGTGTGTGTGTTTTAGTCGACATGTGTGTGTCAGGCCTAACATATAGTGGGCCCCTGATAAAAGCTCTTCCCTTGATTTCCTCCCTGGGTTTTTGTTTTTGTCCATCTCGTCCCCCTCTTTCTCGATGTATGATGAAAGTCAAACGGCCCGACGTTCCCATGAGCTCCTGATGCCAAAGCCGATTTGAAGTGGGACTTATGAAGTGTTTGATTTAATGTTTGAGGGTTTTCAGAGACCATCTTGATATGCCTCCTTCACATGGACAACAATGCGACCCCAAGAACACAAACCTATTATAATAATTCCATATATAACAAGATGGCGCGGACTATGAGAATAGAAGCACGCATTCATGCTGTGGTCTCCCCATGTACATCTCCACATCTTCAGAGTTTACAAACCCATTTACACAAGCGCCAGGGAACACAAAGGTCCCAGTCTGGACGCGTACACACACTCACACATATGTACAGTGAATAAGCGCAGACTGCCGAGGGGCCAGGGGGTCTGCAGCAGAGGTTCCCAGGGAGCCACGCTGGTCCAATGGAGGCACTTTGTCTGAGGCAGGAGCAGACTGGGGCAGACTCCACCAGAGATGCCTATCAGCTGCTGCAGCCTGTGCTCCGGCCTGGAGGAGAACAAGAGGCAGAGGGCTACAGAATGATGCAAGATGCTACACGAGCAGTCATGACGCTGAAATGGAAGTCTGTCACCTCCCATACACACAAGAGAGGGAGATTTCTTTATGCCTCTAATGGAGAAACAGCAGGGACTGGAAACAGAGCTTGAATAGACAAATCAATTTAAAAAGATATGACGTCAAGAATAGGGATGTAACGATTCACTCAAGCACCGATTCGATTCGATTTCCGATTTGAAGTTCCCGATTTCGATTGTTCCCGATTTTTTTAACCCTTTTTTTTATTAGAAAAGAATGACTCCTTCATACCAATGTTTCTTTTGTTTTAACATCTGTATTTTTGTCCTTGTAACAAATTGCAACTGTCTCAGTAAGAGAACTTTACATTACAAAAAATTACAAGACATGAAAATGAACTATAATCATTTTTGACAGAGTGCTTGTAAATTTACATGTTTTCAGCAAAAATAAGATGTGTATTAAGATTATATTTATTTTACCAAACTTTTTTTTTTGCAGTTTGAACATAATACTATCATTTAGAACTAATTTTACAGTGCAGTTTTGTTCACACTCGAACGCCTCACAGCCTCCGGTGCAGCCTTTGTAAACATAAGGAGGACAAATACATGACAGCTCCTGTAGCTATTGGATTATTTGACAAAAGGACATTTGATGAGGATTTCAGCAGAATCAGAGCAGGTTGGTCAGATGTTTGTCAGTTTACGATCTTTGGTAAACTTCTGTCAAAATGCTAAACTCTGCGTTAGCCGCTAACGCTAATCTCGTAGCCGCTAACTTTAGCTGCGTCTGTTTCTTGGATGCCTACACGTGTATGTGTTTACATGGTGTGGCGTGTGTTGGGGGTGAGGCGGGGAAGGTGTGGAGCTTGTCTTGAGAAAAAGTTAACGTCGTTAGAAACTATGTTCCGGTCTGTTTTGGTCGCGCAAAATGGAGTAGCTGAGGGTGGCTTTAAAATCGATTCTTTTATTTTTTACATCGATTCAAATTTTACGCATATTAAATCGATTTAAATCGATTTTCGATGAATCGTTACATCCCTAGTCAAGAATCTTAACACATACAGTAGAGTTAGAGAAACAACAAAAAGGTGCCACGAGATTCTCATGCACAATGCCCCTCAAAAAGTACATTCAATAAAAAAATAAAACAAAATAATGGTTTTAAATGCGTTCATGTGCCATTTCAGTTCATTTTAAACTGACACTAAACAACCATATTACCGACGTATCAACCACAGCTTAAGGTTGAGGTGTACTTTACTTGCATAAGTGTGCTACTCTCTTTCCAAACTCTCCTCGTGGCGTGTGTCTAAGTGAGTACTGACAGGCGCACTGATGTACTAGTGAAACCGTGGCGAGTGGGGTCACGACTTACTAAAGGTCAACTCCACTCGCGACCTCTTCAGGTGTGGCCTTCTCCTCTCTTCGCCTTTTTACAGCCGACACCACACCCCAGTCGCGCCAAAACATCTATGACACCTTTTTTTTGAATGATTCGCGGCTCACGGATCAACTTTTCACTTATGCGGAAAGGTGCGTGTTCATCTGTTGAGCAACGATACGGGATGAGAGTTCGATACGAGGATGAATGGCTTTTTTTCTTTGCTTTTGTCTCCGCGGGTTGTAATCATTCTGTCTGATCACCGAGGCAGAATGGGGTTATGGATTGGACAGTAGCAGACAGATTTAATGCGCGCTGTCTGCTGCATGGCGACTTCTTAGTTAGACCGCGAGTGCGCAGCGTAGCATTAGGAAGGAGGAGGAGGGGGGGTCGGGGGGCTTCTCCTCGCACCGTGACCCAAGGATCTCCACGGTCTCTGTCAGCGGAAAATTAGATTACAACAGGCCGGACCGGGGGGGGGTGGGGGGTGCGGCTGAGGAGGGGGCGTCAAGAAGTCTAAATATGGAGTACTCAGTATGTCCATAATCACTTTATACAAGTTAGACGAACACAAAAGCTTATCTACTCCACGCTGTCCAGATTGCAAATGCTGGTGTCAAGCATGTGCGCGAGTGTGTAGCAAAATATGAACACAAATCCGTCTGCGTCTGCTTCCCTGTTACGCCGGAATACAAATGCGCACGGCAAACACTACTGATATCGCTCAATGGTTTCGACACGGTAGCAGACGAAACTCACCAATTCAGATGGTGCCTCGCCGGCTTGTAATACTCTGGCATTGTTTTGGCTTTACACATTGAATAATAAGCTTCAGGAGGGTTGCTGAATGAGAGACTGAGAAAACTGATGAATCAATACGTCTTTGATCAATGAGAGGCCATGTTAAACAAACAGGCAAACAATTATGGCAAATTTGTGTTACTTTAGTGAAGAATACGATGAGTATTTGTAAAATATTTTCCAGACAATTTTAAGAGTGTCCAAAATATCTTTAAATACTGTGCAGTCTGAGGGGCCATACAAAATCACATGCCTGACTTTTTGTCTTTAATATTAAAAGGAAAGAAAAAAGCAAAGGAAAAAAATAAGCCTGAGCGCGGATCAAACTGTGGGAGCGACGGTGACGGTGAGCGGGAAAGGGAACTCTGAGGCGAGCGGGGATTGATGGCTATAGACAGAGCAGAAAATTGAAGTACATGTAACATGACACAAATGGACAAAAGTATTTAGCTAATGATTTATTATTAAACAGAGCAGGCAGCCCTTCTCAGCCCAATCCCCCGGCCTAGACCAGGCCCCGGTCCTATTGTGGGGAGATGGAGAGGCTGATAAGCGGCCTGTAATGGTAGTCAGATGGCAGGTGGGCCGGCCCAATCCGGGGTTAATCACTGCTAAGTGCTGTGGAGAAGGGAGCACACGGGGCCTGGCTCAGACGCTGTGTCCTGGGGGCCGTAGGCAGAGCAGGTAAGTGACTCACCTTCACTGCTCACAGACAGCTGGGCTCTGCCTTACTAACACTGTTAACTCAGGACTGTCCCCGCAATCACAGGTTACATTAACATACTTTACCTTGTCTCACTCTCGCCTCTTGGCTTTTCAAACCATGCTAGGCCCTTTTGTACGTGCTCCATCCCGCTTTGTTGCTTGGAGCACTTCCGAGTTACACAAGTGATTTAATCTGTCTAAGAGGAAGGAGCGAGGGCTGGGCAGAGCAAACCCCTGTGGACTTTTCAAATGGTTTCAGCTGCACCACAAAATCAGTCATTTTGCCATTTTAAGATTCACTAGAGAAAACAAACAGTAAATATAAAATGTGCAATTATTCTTGGTTGTTCCTGTAAGTTAAAGTTCACACATCTTTGCTTGTAGTGATAACAGGAGACATGTTTGTTCTCTCTCCAAATCAACTCATACCTGTGATATGAATTATGTATTTATTTTTTTTCATTAATGCATTTCATATGCAACACTGCATGTCACAATTTGCAACTAAACAATCATTTTAATTTACCAAAATATGCTTTCTATTCTCAAATCCAGTGGTTCCCAAAGTGGGGTCCGGGGACCCCTGAGGGGCCTCCGAGGCACTACAGGGGGCCCCCCAAAGCTTGTTTACAAAACAAGTACATTAGAACAAATTACATTTATTTGCTACATTATACTACTTTAAACCAGTAGCCTATTTAATCTAATTTGCAAGATGTTGATTTTCTAATTTTAGCTGTAAAATAATATAAAATTCCCTTGAACAGAGTTGAATATATTATTATTGGAGGGGTCCTGAGAGAATTTCGAATCAGTAAGGGGGCCGGAATGTCCTGGACTTTGGGAATAGCTGCTCAAATCAATTACTATTTTAATATGAAGGTGGTTTTGCATTTCTCTGGCTTTACTTTTCTGCAGGGAATCTCCTATCCAGGGTTATTTGTGTTTATTTTCAGCTGCTGCAGCCTCCAGCAAATATCAGAATGCAACAGAAAAGGAGAAACAGTCTGCCTGGACCGCATGAAGTGCAGGCTGCAGTTTGCCTAAACAGCGGATGACAAACTCGTAATGAAGGCGGTAATTGAAACAACATTTTGGGCCCACTGTGCATGTCCTGCTCTCGTATCCCTGCCGCCATCAGGGCCTTTCTCCCAAATCATTCCCAAACGTCCAGCAAATCAAAACAAAACACAGGGAAAGGCACACAGCTTCACAGAGCAGTGACTTCTCATGGGCCATTTCTACTGGAGACTCAGGTCTGAGGAGGTGGGCCCAGCGCAGCCCTAACAGGAAACAGCTTCTTTCAGCGCAGCTCAAAATGATATGAGGCCATGGTGCACTGTTTCTCTGCTACATGAGAGCTTGTAGAAATAAATGCAGTACAAAATGAACCTGGCTGCACACGATCTTCAATAAGATACAGATTTAATAGAAAAACACACTTATACACGTGCTGTTCAATTTGCACTTTCACCTTTATATACACTCAAACACCTTAAACACGCAGAGCCGACTGCATCCCCAGCAGCTCCTTATTTCTTTGGCTGCCCCCATAAAATGGAGTCATCGTAAACAACAGATGAAGTCGTCTTGTTTTAGAAGAGGAAGAAACAGAGAGGTCAGGCGAAGCGGGAGCCTTAGTTAAATCATCTGCTTGTTGTAAACAGTTGAGAGGAACATCTATCAGCCGGGCACGTGCCTCTGACAGTATAATAATAAGGTAGCACAAGCTGGAGCGTGCCCCGCAAACAGATGAAGAGTGGCTCTTCTCTGGAGAGAGGAGAGGACAAATGGGAAAAGAAAGTAGCTCATCACCTTTCCCATCAGCGTAGTGCCACTGGACACACTGCAGACAGCTCATAATCACAAGGTTACTGTGCATTGTTGGACGTGACCTGAGCCAGTGAGTGACAAGGTGCTCTCTGTGCTACTGTGTGGATAATTAGCTCATGACGACAAAGTGAACTTTGATGTACAGTCCCCAGCCCTAATGACCCCCCAGCTGTGGATATGTATGTTAGAGCACAGAATGCCTACACATTAAAAGTAGCCTGCTAAATGAACATGCACCACGCACACACAGGTTTGATGTCAATCAAGAGGGTGTCTAATTAAAAGAAACAGGGGGAAGCTGCTGGGGACAGCAATCGCTATCGAACCCCCATTTTCATATGAATGGCCTTTTTTAATTAAACTCAACAGCTAATAAGCCTCAGTATCCAGACCATGTAGCAGTTTAACACACAAAGAGGCACAAAGACAACACAGACAGGAGAAAGGCAGTGTGGAGAATGGGGGATGAGAGCTGAAGACTGAAGGATGAATAATGAACAGTCTGAGGCACACTGATGCATTGCCTTTGAACCTGTTGGCTCTCTTTTGTTTGGAAGGCGCTTTGCCAGAAGCTATTGTTGTCAACAAAGTTTATTTGGCGTTGATGGTATTAAAGAACATAGCGACAGAACGTGTTTTTGCTTTGAAACTGAGAGAAATGAAAGTGAGGTATAACAAAGCAAACAGAGTTATCTGGTTCTCAAATGCAAAAGTCAGTCGTCAATTTTGCTTCAGACTGAGGGGATAATTACAATGTATCTGAGCAAGTGGATCAAACAAAATACATTTCAATTTTTAAAAACTAGAAACTTGCAATGGCTGAAGCCATTGCGATTGACTGCGGAACAGATCTAATGTGGAATTTAGCTGAAAAATCCTTGAAATCCTTGAAAAGGCCTTGAAACTGTTAAAATACTTGATAGATATTTGAAACTCCTGAAGTCCTTGAAACTGTTGAAACCTTGAAACTGTTGAAGTCCTTGAAACTGTTGAAGTCCTTGAAACTGTTGAATCCTTGAAACTGTTGAAGTCCTTGAAACTTTTAAATCCTTGAAACTGTTGAATCCTTGAAACTGTTGAAGTCCTTGAAACTGTTGAATCCTTGAAACTGTTGAAGTCCTTGAAACTGTTGAAACCTTGAAACTGTTGAAGTCCTTGAAACTGTTGAAACCTTGAAACTGTTGAAACCTTGAAACTGTTGAAGTCCTTGAAACTGTTGTATTATACTGGTTTACATGTAAAAATCCCTATTAGGTTGCATTATACTGGTTTATACTGGTTTACATGTAAAAATCCCTATTAAGTTGCATTATACTGGTTTACATGTAAAAATCCCTATTAAGTTGCATTATACTGGTTTATACTGGTTTACATGTAAACATCCCTATTAAGTTGCATTATACTGGTGTACATGTAAAAATCCCTATTAAGTTGCATTATACTGGTTTACATGTAAAAATCCCTATTAGGTTGCATTATACTGGTTTATACTGGTTTACATGTAAAAAACCCTATTAGGTTCCATTATACTGGTTTATACTGGTTTACATGTAAAAATCCCTATTAAGTTGCATTATACTGGTTTACATGTAAAAACCCTATTAGGTTGCATTATACTGGTTTATACTGGTTTACATGTAAAAAACCCTATTAGGTTGCATTATACTGGTTTATACTGGTTTACATGTAAAAATCCCTATTAAGTTGCATTATACTGGTTTATACTGGTTTACATGTAAAAATCCCTATTAGGTTGCATTATACTGGTTTATACTGGTTTACATGTAAAAAACCCTATTAGGTTGCATTATACTGGTTTATACTGGTTTACATGTAAAAAACCCTATTAGGTTGGTTTATACTGGTTTATACTGGTTTACATGTAAAAATCCCTATTAAGTTGCATTATACTGGTTTATACTGGTTTACATGTAAAAATCCCTATTAGGTTGCATTATACTGGTTTATACTGGTTTACATGTAAACATCCCTATTAAGTTGCATTATACTGGTTTACATGTAAAAAACCCTATTAAGTTGCATTATACTGGTTTATACTGGTTTACATGTAAACATCCCTATTAAGTTGCATTATACTGGTTTACATGTAAAAACCCCTATTAGGTTCCATTATACTGGTTTATACTGGTTTACATGTAAAAATCCCTATTAAGTTGCATTATACTGGTTTACATGTAAAAAATCCTATTAAGTTGCATTATACTGGTTTATACTGGTTTACATGTAAAAATCCCTATTAAGTTGCATTATACTGGTTTACATGTAAAAAATCCTATTAAGTTGCATTTTACTGGTTTATACTGGTTTACATGTAAAAATCCCTATTAAGTTGCATTATACTGGTTTATACTGGTTTACATGTAAAAAACCCTATTAGGTTGCATTATACTGGTTTATACTGGTTTACATGTAAAAATCCCTATTAAGTTGCATTATACTGGTTTATACTGGTTTACATGTAAAAATCCCTATTAAGTTGCATTATACTGGTTTATACTGGTTTACATGTAAAAAACCCTATTAGGTTGCATTATACTGGTTTATACTGGTTTACATGCAAAAATCCCTATTAAGTTGCATTATACTGGTTTATACTGGTTTACATGTAAAAATCCCTATTAGGTTGCATTATTGCACTGAAGTCCTTGAAACTCCTGGAAACATTGAAACTCCTGGAAAACTTGAAACTGTTGAAACCTTGAAACTGTATAAGTCCTTGAAACTGCTGAAGGTCAATCTCCATGGCTGACGCCATGGAGATTGACTGTCCTTAAAACTGTTGAATCCTTGAAACTGCTGAAGTCCTTGAAACTGTTGAATCCTTGAAACTGCTGAATCCTTGAAACTGTTGAATCCTTGAAACTGCTGAAGTCCTTGAAACTGTTGAATCTATGAAACTGTTGAAGTCCTTGAAACTGTTGAATCCTTGAAACTGTTGAATCCTTGAAACTGCTGAAGTCCTTGAAACTGCTGAATCCTTGAAACTGTTGAATCTATGAAACTGTTGAATCCTTGAAACTGTTGAATCCTTGAAACTGTTGAATCCTTGAAACTGTAGACTCCTTGAAACTGTTGAATCCTTGAAACTGTAGAATCCTTGAAACTGCTGAAGTCCTTGAAACTGCTGAATCCTTGAAACTGTTGAATCCTTGAAACTGCTGAATCCTTGAAACTGTTGAATCCTTGAAACTGCTGAAGTCCTTGAAACTGTTGAATCCTTGAAACTGTTGAATCCTTGAAACTGCTCAAGTCCTTGAAACTGTTGAATCCTTGAAACTGTTGAATCCTTGAAACTGCTGAAATTGCATAAACTGTAGAAAGACCTGAATGTGCCTGAAGTCCTATTAAATTGCATGGGCCTATTAAAATGAATGGCAGAATTCTCAATGCAAATTAATGGCAGAATTCCCAAGCCCGTATAAAAAAAATGGAAAACTGTAGAACTCGATTTTTTTCTGAAAACTGACACGTTGTGGAAGCTGAACATGCACAAACTGCAGAAATTGTTGAAAATGTGGAAAAAAATGCTGAAAACTATGAATTTGTTGAAGCCCCATTATAAGTCAATGGGAAAAATCGACCGATTTTTGGCCGATTGTGGAAAAAACGTGAATTGTAGAATTACCAAAAGTAATAGCAATAATCTCCCAAACATGTGGAACGTTTTGATGTATAACTTGTGGAAATTGCTGAAACTCTGAAAGCTGTGAAACGTGTCAAAAATCAGGAAAAAAATAATTGTTGAATAATAATAAATAACTTGAAAACCAATTATTGACTGCGGAAAGTTCCGCAGTCAATCAATAAAATAAAGGAAAATAAAGGTTTTATGATATTCTGTAAAGAATTACTTGTAGATACTCAGACTTCATGTGGAACTCACTTTCTACCTCATACTCCTTACAGGAGTTACAGGTCGACTTGAATGGTAATCCCAATTGAGCCTGGGGCAAGAGGTTCACCCATTACAATGGAGAGTTAGTCGCAGACAACAATGTCTTTTCAAACACACAATGCTTTTTTATTTGACTTTAGTTGGACAGTTGAAGGAAGCACTAATCCAAAAGGACAAATGGTGAGAAAGCAGCGCGCCTGTTTGGCAGTGGCACATTATTCAATAAAGACAAACAAAAGCTGTGACTAAATCTTAAAGAAACTCTCAGTAAACAGACAAAACACTTATCCTCTTTCTTCACGCAAACATGTGTAATAACCACAGCAGCTTGGGAGAAAGATGCCAACAAAGGCGTACATAATACTGGGATATACAGTCATTCTCATAGTGCTAAGATTTCCCTGTAGGAGAGATTATGGCTCTGTTCTAACAAACACGACAAATCTCCATTTTCCCCAACCTTTTACAGCAGATAAAGGGCCTTGGATCGCTTTTCCACGCTAAATCCCAGATCAACTTCTTCTCCGCTATTCAAGCCACCCAGCAGGTTGTTTCGAAAAAGGCTTTAAAGTGAGCAGAGCGATAGCCTGCTCTGGCATCTCAAATGAGCTCTTCGCGGTGCACCCCCGTGACGTTCGCGCGAGTCGCTAATACTCTCTCCTCCGCACTTCGGCAAAAACTTTTAACATCGTGACCCCGAGAAACATTTGCAAACTATAACAATAACTATAACTATAACTATGAAATTAACTTGTAATGAGCAAAATAATTGCACATCAAAAGCGGCTCGATGGTGGAAAGCGGGCTTGGAAGAAAGGGCCCAATTTACAGATTACATGGCTCATGACTACCCAAGTTCAAAACAGAGAGAAATTGGTTGTGAAGTGAGAAAAAAGGGACCTTCCAAAACGACTCCGAAGCATTCTTTAAACTTGTGTAATGGATACGCTGCGGGCAACCGGGCGAATTTACCATGCAAAGAATCTCCATTCTGCACGCAGCACTTCAAAGGCGCAAGGAACGGAGTTTGAGGGAGCCAGTGGGCACGGAGAAAGGGGGGACACAACTTGCCGATGCACATTTGTCTCCCGGAGTGACGGAGATTGGCGGGGGGTGTTCAAAATGAGAGATTTAGCTGATCTAGGGCAGCGCGGCGCTTCAGTCAACACCATGGCGACTTCCATCTTCAAAAACACTGCAGAGCCATAACAGAGCAGGGAAATGCTGAAGGAGTGAACGCGCGTCAGACGGTGCGGGAGATGGTTCTGGTCCGTGTGTGTGTGTGTGTGTGTGTGTGTGTGTGTGTGTGTGTGTGTGTGTGTGTGTGTGTGTGCGAGGAGAAAATGACAAGACTGGAAGATAGCAGCAGATCAGTGGTTCTCAGGTTTGTGAAGGTCCATTTTTATGTTGTTTTATTCTCATGTACTGTTCATTGTATAGAATATTGGGATGGAAGGTTTTAAAATGAATGTTACCATAGAAAATCTGCATTAGCCGACAATGTCCATAGATTGGAGTAGATATGGGACAGTTACATTAGCTCCCAGGTCACTACTAAAACATCTAACGCGCTGCAGTGTCGCCCAAATGCTTTTACAATATGTTAGGGCTGGGTAAAAAAAAAAAAAGAGAAAAAAACGCAACAAAAACGAAATACAAAAGTGACAAAAATAAAATAAAAAGTGCACGCGAAGGAAAATCTTACAACAGTTTTGCAGGTCTTAGCTTTCAAATGAGGCATAACACTGGCCAATAGGCTGTAAGCGCCAGTGGAGAAGCTTTTAGATTTGGGTAAAACTGGAAAGAAATGTGCTTGGTTAAGGCGGGGGCTAAGAGGTTAATGATACCATACTTTCAATACCTATACGAAAAGATTTGTCATCTAGAACCATAAAACAAAACAACAATGTTCATTTACTCCATAAAAACGATTCATTTTTTATTTATTTGAGGTGAAGTCACTTCCTTTAACGCTGTCCAACAGGCATGAAAACTTAGTCTCTAAAGATATATATTTTTTCGGTACCTGCTTTTTCCAGTAATGCCTAAACATTTTATTCGATACCATACTGGTATCGATTAACTGTACCCAGCCCTATTTTAGGTGAACTCCAGCATTTCACATTTGAATAGCTCTACTAATTCATCATCTGTATGTTCTCTATGTTCTGAGCATGTTTAGTGCAGTTTTCCTATGTAGACACGAGTAGAACCTGCAACAGAAAGGCCTGCAAACCGAACCCGTGACCTGCTGATGATAATACTAATAATAATGATTTGTAAACATAATATGAACAGCGAGTCAAATGTGTGGTTCGATGGTTGTATAGGAAACGTTTTTTGCATTTGCAGCGTTTTGGTTTTGCTGGTAGCGGACCTGGAGGATAAGCAGGAATGATAAAGTGGCCGGCGCCGCGCAGTGATTTAGCTGTACCTTAGTGACTTATCAGATCCACAACACAAGAGATTACACCAAAAACACGTAAACCCGATACACTTTGGTCTGCAATGGACAGATGATAGCGCCTTTAGATACTTGTTCAAATATAGTTCTAAATGTCAATCATACTGCTTTATTTATTTCAATTAAATTTTTATTAAGTAGAATAGGGGTTAGCGTATCATCTCAGTCTCATTAAGCACAGTGTCAGTGTGTGACAATATTTACTCATGTCTTTTACTATAATGTCTACTTTTACTTGTTTTACTATAATGTCTAATACTATCCTTTTTGTCTTTTGAATAAAATAAAGTAATTTGATATCTAAGAAGCCACTTTCTCTTGCTGCTGATCTGTGGTTGCCAAATCATCAAAAGGACAACTCCTGAGTGAAAAGAAAACAAATTATGTTTCTCCACATATTGATTTCTTTCAAAACTGGCATTGATTTCAAATTGAAAATAGATCTTGTTCATACAATTGAACAAATCATGATTAATTGAGTCTTAAAGGAACAGGCCACAGTTTTTCCATACTGAGATACAGTGCCTCTGGAAAGTACTAATACACCTTGAACCTTTGCACATTTTGTCATGTTTACAACCATAAATATAAAGATTTGATTTGATTGTTTTTACTGAAAGCTTACACACAAGTAACAGACAAATGTGAAGTGAAAGCAAAATGATACATGATTTATTTTATTTTTTTTCAAAAATAGAAAAGTGAAAACTGGGGCGTGCATAAGTATTCATACAGCATTTTCTGAGTGCATTAAATTGCCTTTATAACATTCCTAATGATTGCAGAAAGTTCACACCTTGCCCTAACCATTAAATAGAGGCCACCTCTGCGTAATCTACTCTCAGTATAATTACAGCAGTCCTGTGAGGGCCTCAGAGCTATGGTCAGAGTGTATTGGTCACTAAGCAACATCATGAAGGCCAAGGAGCACACCAGAGAGGTCAGGGATAAAGCTGTGGAGACGTTTAAAGCAGCTTTAAGTTATACAAAGATTTCCCAAGATTTGAACATGTCACGGAGCACTGTTCAATCCATCATTTGGAAATGGAAAGAGTATAGCACCACTGCGAACTTACCAAGACACGGGCGTCCACCTAAACTAACAGACCGAACAAGGAGAGCACTGGTAAGAAATGCAACCAAGTGCCCCAAGATAACTCTGGAGGAGCTGCGACGTACTGCCGCTGAGCTGGGGGAATCTGTACATGGGACAACTATAAGTCGTACTCTACACAAATCTGGCCTTCATGGACGAGTGGCAAGAAGAAAGCCATTATTGAAAGGAGGCCATAAGAAATCCCGTTTGAAGTTTGCTAGAAGTCATATGGAGGACACAGCTACCTTTTTTTTTGGCTCAAATGCAAAACGTTATGTATGGAGCAAACCTAACACTGCTCATCGTCCTGAGTAAACCATCCCCAGTGTCAAATATGGTGGGGCAGCATCATGCTATGGGACTGCTTTTCCACAGCGGGGACTGGGAAGATTGTAAGAATAGTTGGGAAGATGGATGGAGCCAAATACAGAGACATTTTTGGAAAAGTATGGAAAAACAGTGTCCTGTTCCTTTAAAGACGTTCTTTAAGACACAGGGACCTGGGCTTGTCAGGATTTTGCCTGGAGCCCCCTCTGCAGGCAGCAGTGTGAATGATACATCCTTCAGTTTCATCTAATGACAGCCAGCACCTATGATAGATTATGGGGTTTAAAAATACAGAGGACAGTTTAATCTGTGGCGCAATATAATCCAGGAAGTGATACAGATTGAAGCACTTCAGTAGAAGAAATGACCAAAGTCAGCAGGAATGCTCAAAACTGAGTGAATGAAGTGAAATACCATTCAAGGTCTGTTTTTTGATTATAATGTGGTAAAAAGAGAGGAATTACTCACATTTTAAGTTTATGGAAAAGTGGTGTACTCATAAGCGTTTAAAGAATAACCTTAGTTTGAAGAACACTTTATTCATCGTTCAGTCACAGTCGTTTTTGCTCAGTTCAGATTCAGAATAACCACTGTTGTCCCCGATACAGAGGGCTCATTTCGTTCTCAGTCCCGCCCTCTCGCTCATTGCCTTTCTCCTCACAAGGCAGCCTCGTTCTCCTGTTCGGGGCTTATCTGATGGGCGCCGTGCCACTGTTTGCATAAAACACTGTTTATAAGAGCTTGCATATGTTTCAACATTAAAAGACACATTAGTGATCATGCGGCACACATGCACTCACTGACAAGTTCAATTGTTCTGACCTGGCTAAAAGTGCTCTGCTTCTTATGTCGAACATTCAAATTCACCAATGGGACGTTTCAGTGTCTGTAATGCAGCCCTCGCCACAGAAAATCAGCAGAAAGCAATCATACAACGCAACGCCACTGCCAAAATGTAGCGGCATCACAAAAGCAAATAACAAATACGCCAGCGAAGTGTTCCTGATGATCAGCTCGACACAAATACTACAAACAAAACTATAATGCAGTGGGTGTAGAGCTCGGGAAGGAATGTTATACAGTATATTAAATAAAGGTCAAATGAAAAAAAAAAGAAAAATTATAATTTACAGTTGCCATGGAAATCCGGAAATTGTGGTTGTCTGTGTACAACGCCTCTTACCTTTTATTGTAATTGATTAACTTTATGTTTTATTGATAGATTTAATCTTTTTTCTTGTAATTTTATGCAACTGTGAAGAACTTTGAATTGTTAAACACTGCTAAGGAAAATAATGTGTACTTTTGTATTCATATATGAAATTGCAAGCTCAGATGATTATTTGTTTGACTTTGTTCTATTTTCGGGAAACAACATTATTCACACATTTTATGGGACAGTACATATAAATTGAGTCTTTCAAACAAATGAAATATGCAAGATGCACACATAGTATAGTTTTGTCCTGAAAAACGAAATTGAAAACAAAAGACAATTGAGTTTAGCCAGTTAACTTAAGTAAAGCCCGGTGATAATTGCTGTGGCAGACGTCGACACTAATCATTAGTCTTTCCATCAGTCTTGCTTCATTTTCTTCACTGAGCCAAGTTTGTTGAATGGTATTGTGCTCAATTAAAATTCCTCCATTTGTTTTCTCTCAAAATTAAGTTACTTCTGCAAATTTACACTAATTTACTTAACTTGCGCAAACCTCAGACTCACCCTCTCCAAAGGCCCTTCTGTTTGTTTAACTTGTAACATGAACTCTGTGACTTTCACATCAACTCTTACTTAATCCAGGCCTTTTCCACTCTCCTTTATTCTCAGACACCTCCACACTGATCGGCAGTTCAAGATGCACAGGATTTCCCGTGTGCTATTTTTTGTATAGTTACAGTAATAATAGTACAATATAACTATAGACCATATGGTACAAAGCTGAGTCTTGTTTGATTTAACTAGTAATGTCTGCTCTTACTACTCCAGGAAGCAGTGATCAGTCACCGACATTTAAACCCAGTGAAAGAATTATTGAAAACATTCTTGCACGAGTTGAACATAGATGGATCAGGCTGCTGCCGTTTGCCCCAACACACATGACCTGACTACTTCCGGGTCACAGCGGAGTGGTCTGCCGAAAGGTCACTCTGAGTGGCAGCGCTTTTTCACACGACCTCCAACACGGTACATTCCTGAGGGGTTGACTCACAAAACCATTGTCTAACCCGGACTCGCCCACTCACAGCCACAAGTGCTCCGCCGGGCCCGTCGCTCGGCCGTTTGATGTGCCACACTGAACTGGGGTCTGGTGTCAACAGCTGAGTCATGAGGTTAATGGACACTACGGGCCAGTGCAGGGGTCCTCAATGCACTGCACTTGTTCCCGACGCGTGACTTGCCGCCATCATTAGAGGCGATGGCATGAGCTAATCACCGTGAACGGAGATGGGACTCATTTGTCTTGTCTACAAAGGAAAATACAGTAACCTATGCCACTGAGATGCAAGTGCGTTTTACTTTTTTACACTGCTAACATAGAATTTGTACTCGCGTAAGCTCTCAGTCAACCAGGAGCAAGTCAAATGTAATGCTAATGTCATTTCAATGCCCAAAGTAAACACAACACTGAACTGAAGTACATAAAGTTGATACGTGACATTACTTTGAAAGATTTAATGCCTGCTTGAGTCAAATCTTATGTTTTTATTTACATTTAATGCTTTTATTTAGGCATAATTCATTTAATGCTTTTTAATGCCTCTTTCTTAAAGTGATGGTCAGTAAGTTTAACTGTTTAACCAATTTGTTAGATTGCTTATAATTGTCCGTAACGTAAATAATATTAAATAATAATATTTGCTGATTTCAGCAACTTCCCCGGGCGATCACTTTGACCAATGAGACGAGCTTTTCCTGTGAACCGGCTTGTCAGGTCCAATCAGTACGAGAGGGGGAGGAGCTTCATCGTTTACTTGTGAAATGTTGTTCTTGCGCTCCTCATTTTGCAAACTAAAGGTGACGGTCTGGTCCAATCAGGAGTGGAGGAACTTGACTGCTTACTTTCAAATTTCACTCTCTCTCTCTCCTCACCTTGCAATCTTACACTCTATCACTTTTAGCCGTCATATGTACCGGGTTATTTTAGTGTTGCGAATGTTTGGCAAAAATCACAACTAATACTTAGCGTACAGAGGCTGAACTAGAGGCCTTTTAGAAGGAGAAGAAATAGAGACGGTAAACCACTGTAATCTGCTGGCGGATCATTAGTCGCTGACAAAGCTTCATGGGAGACAAACCAGTAATTTATTATGTAACACTTTCAGACAAACATAAATGATACAACATTACTGTCATCATTAGTTCAAATACCAGCACAACATCTTTAAGAGCTGTATTGGGTGACTGGTTCAGACACTTGCTCTATACTAACAGGTCACTCTACAAATGAGTAAAATGTGGCAAGAACACAGATCAGATTTTCACTGGTTATGTCGTAGAAAAAAACTAAGAAAAAAGTGTGACCGAAAACAAACACACAAACAAGAACAAAAATAAAACATGACACAGTTTAAACAATTTAGCGTTTGAACCTTAACATTCTTTATGAAAAAAAAATAACTTTTTGTAACAAACTAATGGAAAATGATTGTTCATTCAGCTTTCATTTGTTCTGCTCTGAGAACATGGAGTCAATGCCACACTGCTTCAAAAGACACCGATATCTGTGCTTAATTCATTAAGAAAGAAAATGATAGGCCATTTTCCCATTTATGGTCTTTTATCCATTTTAATTCATCCGTAGGTTGTACCATTTCCCTTGTTGCTTCTTTTCTGGTTTTGTCACTATCTCTCTATTCCCCAGACTTTCTGTAGGCTATTGCAGAAGTATGTGCTTCTGAGTGTCGCTTTTCGAAAATCTCCTCAAAAATATTTAATGAGTTCATTTACATGGACTTTTAAGTGCTCTGGGCTGTTCTTCCTTTGTGTATCTAAATGTACTATTCTGTGACTTTGACTTTGTAACCAAGTTTTGCTCCCGGAAAAAGAAATTACACTGTGGCATGTGAACACTTTCTGGACAGCAGCCAACCCGGAGCTCACTCAACTGCAGTATGGAGCGAGCAGCGTTTTTACAACTCACAGAAAGGCAAACAGATGGATAAAGTATTTTAAATGTTCAAACTAGCTGGCCTCTAAAGGTTTTCCCTAACATTGGACATGAAGCTTTATCCAGGGGTAAATGGATTTATTGGGAAGTTTGAGCTCTTTGTTGATTCAAAAACAAATAGAAACGATTAATTGTATTATAGAAATAGCACTATTAACGTGAAATAAGAAGCAGGATTGTCTCAAGGTTTATAAAATATAAAAATAAGTAGTGGGAGCCACTACTGATACTACTGAGACAATGGTCTGGTACATGTGGCTAGATTTTTGGACACCACACGCAAAAAAGGATTATAGCAAACTGTTGAATTAAAAGGGAGCAATTTCCCAAACTCAAATGTGTTCAATGGGAATCTGACATTCAGATGGATAAAACACACATTGTCATAATGTTGTAACTATGATACCATACCCTTTAGAAAGTTTTCTAGATCGATCACCTAAAACCAGTGCTTCTTTGTTTTCCAAAAGCTGACTGGGTAGTAGACTATGCTATTTTTCCTGAACACCAGAAGTTAGTTACTCTGGATTTTTCTCCCTTTTTAGATAACTCCACATTGTTTGTGAATATGGCTGACATCATTCTGTCGTCCTGTCGTGTGGCGGCTCAGCGGCGCTCAAACAGGCCAGAATGGATGGAAGAAAGGCTAAAGCGCAGGTGGTATGGCCGCGTTTGTTAATGTATGCTTGAGAGACAGCCAAAAGAGACAGAGCCACCAAACTGGGCCAAGAGCGAGCCCGCTGAATTGTGTGTGCATGATGTGTGTGAATTTTGGGGGCAGCGAGGATAGGGGATGTCAACGTTGTTCTTCACAGTGCCCATCGCCATTTGCATAAAGTCCATTCCCCAGAAGCTGCTAAGAAAAGGCGGAGATGCTCATACAAACCCAAATTGACGAATGAACAATAGTGGCGTGAAGGGTCATTTACCGGACTAAAAATTCCCTACATAACACTTTAATATTTTGTCAGGCTAGTTTTGGAAAAATGTACTTGTGCCAAACCTCAGTCAGACTCCCGCTTTGTCTAATTTGACGAGTAAAACCATTAAACGCACAATCAATTTTCACAGGAAACAAAAACTATGTCACTCTTTGACAAATTCCAGAGACATTGTTACACGCGGAAAGATATGAGTCTAGGGAGCGCATCAATGATTAATTCTACTTAATCCAATTTTCAATAGACTTAAAACAATAAGTCTCTGAAAACGGTTAAGGGCGTTGCTGTACCTGCTGTGTCCAATCAGATGAAGATCTTTCTTTTGTCTGAATCATGGAAGGTTGCAAGGGTCACGCTAGTGTATCGAGCAAAGTCACAAAAGTAAAATAAAAAGCACACGCCATTCATGTTTCTGACTCTATGAAGAAGGCTTACTACACCTGCATGATTACACCATATTTGGGATCTGTGTTGGAGGTAACATATTACTTAAAGGTGCATTATGCAACTTTTCATGTGGAATTTGTGCATATTTGACCTTGTAGTAGGCCAGCGGCTGCATGAGGGGTCAGCATGGCGCCTTTGTTTTCCATCACAGTGGTCTCTAGGACGCTCCAGGTTCAATTGTTTGGAAGGTTTTCACTGCACTGCTGACAGACCCTCTCACCAGAAAACCTACAAAAGAATTTATCCTCGAGCTTTGTAAAGACCACCCCGATGGAAAGTAAAGGCGCCATGCCAACCACTCATACAGCCGCTGGAGTTTAAAGGTGCATAATGCACCTTTAAACAGAATACGGCAATATATTAATCATTACAATTTAAGTAGGTCAAGTTACAAGTGCATTTAAATGAAAAAATGCCAAACTCCTCCAAATATATTGCAGGGCCAAATCAAGTTGGACACTGGAGTACAAGATCTGTACTTGTGTGAAGTTGATGCTGTCAAAACAATACACGAGAGAAGGGGGATAGCAAAGAAAAAAGGAAATCTTTGACTGCGCTTTTGCTCGGTGGCATTATTTCTATTTTCAGTTTATATTTTGCCAAAAGTAACTCAAAAGTAACTCAAAATAGTGTAACTCTGCTACATTTTTTTAAACAGTAATGTGTAATACAAACATATTACATTTTTAAAGCCGTAAGTTAATATAGAATATATTAATTTTAAACTTTTAAACTTGCCCAACGCTGTTTGTAATTAAAGGTGCAAGCAGTCTGTTCTGATGACTATCAAATAGACTAATTTCAGTTCAACAGAACCGTGTTCTGTAATTTTATCAACCCAGCACCGTCTCTCTACCTTCTTACAACAAAGCTTCTAAAACATCTCGGTTGCTCCAATTGCTGGGTTGCAGGTCACAGCGTTCTAAAGGCCAATACTATTATATGGAGGAAAAAATATTTAGTTTTTGACAACTTTTTTGGTCTTGTACAGAGAGATCATGGACCCAGTGACTGGTATTAATGATAATTTTTGTAATTCATACATTTTGTTTTGAGCTATGACTTATGAAAGTGTAATGTTGTTAATAGGAAAAACTGGCTCCTGCCCCCCGCTGGGTCCGGTGACATCATCACATTCAAGAACCTGCAACCCAGCAATACAGATAAAAAAATGAATTCCAATACTCCAGATTTTACTTGTAACGGTATTAGCGAGCACCTAAACCAATTCAACAATCCTTTTATACCAATGCCGTGCTGTATTTTTCAATACTGTATTCAGGGAAGGGAGCCACCGCTGTTTACTGTGGGCTAATGGTAAAGCTAGCAGCTAAACAAGCTGGTTATGGAAGCTCTGTTTGGTCTAAAAAGCCTTCACAGAGAAAGTAATCACGTCACGTTTTCATAGAACAGAGCAGTGAAGTGACTCACAACTTTGTTTACCCATGTGGTCTTAAGTTAAGGATATTTTTTACATGCCTCATTATTTTTACTCACATCCCTGGAGTATCAAACTGGTACTGGTATCAGCAAGTAGACTCAACTATTGGATCGGGAGAGAAAAATGGTATGGTAACAATTCTTAAGACATTGCTTATGCCTGTGATTCAATCCTTAAATAACGAATAATAATGATATATACGTAACTGCTAAATGCGTCTCCAATAGAGCTGCACGAATTTGGAAAATATTACATCTGCAATTTATGACTCAGTTCACAGTTTAAACCAACCCGGAGGCAGTAAACATTGAGAGAAAACTGAACGATGTACTGCTAAACTAATACAATGATCTTATATATAGAATATGAGACTAAGTTTGAAGAGGACCAACGCTCAGAGTTAAATGTTTATTTTGCAGGTGATGACCCTAAAGAGGCGGCATATTTAGTGCTTACCAAACAATTGTAGCCTTTTGTTAATTGGGGCCATTCCAATTGTGATTTTGATTAGATTAATGTGCAACCCCAGTGTCCAATCATCTTACAGTCAATAGTTTGCACATAATAAGGTTGCATCCATTTTTATGTTCTATCCCACAGCGATAACACACCACCGGCAGCAGGGCAGGTGCAGGGAGTTAGAGGCCCGATGTGAGGGCGCGTTGGTGGGCGGCTGGCAGGCAGGCAAGCAGGCATAGATGGATGATGGATGGTGTTGATACAAGAGGCGGCGTTGCGCCTTTATCTAGGCGGCAGCAGCCAGACCTGCCGGGGTGATGGGTGGCATGTCAGCCCTTTGTTTATGGACCCGCACCCATCTCCCATCTCCGAGACGTCCCGAGAGCCAAGATCACTCAAAAATAGCTTTAACTTCGCTCGTCTTTGTCTCTCCATCTTTGAGTCATCATTTATTTTAACAGTAGCATAAAACAAACTACTTTGACTTTGAAGTTTGTCCATAGGTCGGCGATTGCGTAAAAGACGGGCATTAATCTGTGGAAAAAGTAAAAAGAAAAAAATAAGTGGAAAAAGCCGAGGCGAGGAGAGAAGTGAGCCTAATCCGAGCATATCCCCACGAGTTGCACGCTTCCAATTAACGACTCGTTGGTTTATCAGTCTCCGACGGGTGATTGCTGTTTTTAATCATTTTCTTTCTCTACACGGTTTCTCCCACTCTATCAGTCCTTCCCGCCCTTATCATCTAACCCCCTCCCAACGCTGTCTCGCTTCACGCCCAATCTCCATTCAGCTCTGACTCCTTTTCATCATGTTCTCGTGGAGGCGCACTCTCACGCTGTGTCCGGCGTTACTGCCCCGTTCGGTAAATAAAAACTTGGACGCCGCGATCTGCATTTGGGGCTTTGATTGTTCCCCCCTGACACTGCGCTTCTCCCCGAACTTGATGTAAAACGCGCCAAACATAATCCAGTGAAGTTCAACCATTGGATTGTTCTGTTGTTGTGTATCGAACAATACCAGTAACTAAGGACGACATGAGCAACACGACACGGACATGGTTATTTTGGTTTCCACTACTCAAACATGATCTGCAGAGCCCCAGAATCAATCACGACTTAAACACGGTTTCAGAAGTGAAGCTCTTAAGTGTTATTTTGCAAGGATTCAGGAGGTTCAAAATGAACCGCACCTTGATAGCCTAATGCAGTTTTTCCAAAGGCAACACAGGGCATGCTCAGGTCAAAGGAAAGTTTTATTAAATTATATTTCAAAGTTAACAGTAGGACAACATATACATGTCTTAGTTGATCACTTTCTAATGATCAACAACACTCTCGAGAAAGGGGGTTCTCAGAGTATTAATGAAAGGCTTTAAGGGGTACGTACGCCAGACCAAAAGAAAGATTGGGAAACACTGGCCTAGTGGGTAAGCGCCTTTCTGGCGTCAGCACATGGGTTCGAGTCCCAGCTCTGACAATTCACTGAATGGCTCTCCTTGCACTATAAGGATATCGACAGAAGGTGTTTCTCTGGTTGTAAGTTAATTACTAGGAGACTGCCGATGGAGAACATGCACATGAAAGAATAACTGAACACACAATGACCTATTTGTGACCTCAGTCGATGAATCTAAAGCTGCAAAGTCATTCTGATCATAAACAACATCAAGGAGAGACAACTTTACAATAATGCAAAGTCTTTCAAAAGTCTTTCAAAAGTTTACTTCTTTGCTAAAAAATACATTTCAAAGTTGTTACTTTTATATTTTAAGTACAATTGTCTGAAAACCTTTACTAAAGATAATAAATATAAAAATAAGAAAATTAATTAAAATCATTAAGTCGTAAATTTAAGGCCCACAAAAGCAAAACAACTACTGATGAATCGGAGGTTTTTTTGGCCATGGTGATTGAATATGTAGTATCAAATCAAACCGTGGGCTAACATGTGAACAGGCTTTTTATTTAATCATAAAAAACCCAACAGTTTTGAAACAATGACCAGTTTTTTTTGGGCTGGCTGTTGTTAACGTGACTGATTTACAAGCATGAGATGTGCCTGTCACACTGATCGATCTGCGGGCCGGGCGCAGGTGGGGGCTGTTCCCCGTTTCCTGTTGGCATGGTAATAAATGGAGGGTGACTAGCAGGTGACGGAGCAGCGGTTATGGCTTCTTTAATTTAGCCCACGCCTCGCTGCGGCGGAGACTCATAACAAGGTGACACGCGGCTGTAATGGTTACGCTCAGTCACCCCCTGTCAGGACCAACGGGAGGCGCCGCCGATCTGGGATGTGTGTGTGTGTGTGTGTGTGTGTGGTGCAGATTTTATGTGTGAGTGATGTGGTGCTGCCTCTCCTCCCTCTGGTCAAGGTGTTATTGAGAGCGGGGCCCGTTATCTCCGCACGTGAGGTTGTGCAGTGTCTCGCTAACAGGAGTAGGCTACACCGCCGGCCCCTCCAATCCCACAAAGCCGAGCATCGTGTCCGGGTGTAGGTCGCAGCTAGCCACATCCTCCTGGGTGGGCCATAACTCATCTTCAGACAGGGATAGGGTCTTATCTCGCACCGCCTCCACAGGCCTGCCTCTTCTCCGCAAAAAAAAAAGAAAAAATAGAAGAATTTCCCCTGCGCTGCGCTGAGAGTTATAGCGGGGGTTAAGGTGACTGAACGCGACTGTCTGTTTGGTCTGTCCGGGCTAATTTATGTGCTGAGGCGCAGAGGAATATGAGGGTGTGTCTGCTCGTACGTTACAGGTTTGTCAAGAGAACTGAGATTTATTTACTTACCAAAAGATCCGGAGTCGGGAGGTTGTTCATTCTTGCATAGACCATGCAAAGGAACACTGTTAGGAGGGGTAAGTTATACATATGAAGGGCGTCGTTACAGTAACCGCCTCCACTCACCCCACCCACACCCACCTACAAAACGCACACCGCCCCTCGCTGTCATCTGGGCCTATCAATCAAAAATGTATTAAGTCCGGAGTCAGGCCGATCAAAGGCAGAATTCCTGGGAGGAGAGCAGATAAGGCGTATCTCATTAATAAGTGCTTTACCATGGTCGGGGCCCCGTGCGCCTCGCCACACCCTCGCTGCCGCCCTTTGATATCTAATTACCCATCCGTTTGCTTCTGTCAGCGCGGGAGGAGAGGCGCGGCGGCGAGCGGTGTCATCGCGACCCAAAATGCTGCATGTCTGACGCAATATCTGGGCGAAAAAAAAAAAGGGGACGCATCAAAACATCATGAGGAAAATCCGAATGTGTCGAGAGTGGCACATGTAAACAAATGCAAATATGAGCCGCTGCAAAGGCGAGGTTCCGATAGTGCCCCTCCTTAAACTGTCAAGCTTTCCCAGTCGATCTGAACTGAGGAAGATTGTTACAGCGAGAAAAGCCGACGGAGTAACAGCGCTCGTAAAAATGAAGAAATCTGAAATGACGAAATACAAACCAGTGTGAGTACAGCCTTGAGATTAGGACTGTACGCTTTTGGACGTAACGAAGTATGTAATTGCTACTTTTCTAACAGGTTTTGCAAGTGCAATTTGACTTGTAACATAAAATCCAGATTCAGTTCACACACAGTGCACACTCACAACACATCCAGGAGCAATAATGTTTTTAAGATGATTGAAAATGAACGGAAAAACGCATACAGAGCATGTCTGTAGGGGTCTCAACTAAAGGGTTTGCAGGTTTTATGCATAAGATCCTAAGACTATTACTTATTATATGGCTTGTCCCGATAACAGAATTTAAAGTTCAATATATTGAGCCATGAAAACATTGCGATAAATGACATTATTGAAGGCCTTTTAATCCCATAAAAACTATTTTTAAAGCTAAAAAATAAATGAAGCTTTGTTTGAATCACTACGTACTTAGAGTAAAAAATAAAATATTACCTTAGAAAAGATGCAAAGGTAAGTGTACAGTTGATAAATATTGAGTCCATACATGTATTGTTTATCTGTCGTTTATTGAACGTTACGTTGATATAGTAATCACTAATAATTAGTTAGCATTTTTTAGGCATAATATTTATACATAATCCTTCCAAATAAAGCCATTTTGATGTTTTAAGTTGTTGCTGTGTTCAAATATTCAAATACTTGATTTGGAACAACCAAAGGAAAAAGAAATTGTCATCTGTTGATTAAATGAAATAGAATCAATTAGGGCTGCACAATATATCACAAAAAATATCGTATCACGATTTTAGGCGATGCAATATCCGTATCGCAAGAATCCACAATATATCGCAACATCAAGTCTTTATCTGACTTCTGATCTTTTTTGCAAACTCGCCCAAATACAAACAATGCATTGAACTTATAAAGGTGTGAAAGTTCAGTTTTAGTTGAACATGCTCTAATTTAGTGAAATTTTGGTCTTGTTTTGGTCCTGATGTAGTGTTATTTTAAGTCTTCTTTTGACAAAATGTGTTCGAAAAACTAGTTACTTACAATTTGTGTTTAATTAGAATGGAACATATCGCGTTGAAATGATTTGATGAAATATCGTAATAATATCGTTATCCGATATTACACAGCCGTATCGCATATTGCAAGTTACTTCAATATCGTTCAGCACTAGAACCAATGCAGTATTACCATAAAGTGCAAATGCTGCAACATCCCAGTACTAACCCTGTTTATTTCGTAAGACAAAGATGTTAATTTCACACTGTATTATTCAACCTTTACTGCTAATTTATGAAATAAGAAGTCTGACTTTTTTAATGTATGCAAAATGAAAACATCAACCAAGCTTTAAAAGGCCTTTGCTCAGCCTCAGCCCTACCTCGACGTGCGGTGCAAAGCAAAGGAGGCAAGTGTAAGGGTTAAGAGGAATTTCAAGACTGAGAGGCTGGTTAAAGACGGATGGACAAAAGAAGAAGACAGGGAGAAGAAGGAGTCGGAGGCAGACAGGAGAAATGAGAGAATGGGAAATGGCTTTGGTTTTCTGTAAGAGTAGCTCGGGCAGATAAGGCTAAAAGGTCCGTCAGTCTGTTGCGGAACAATCACTTCTGTGTTTCACCGCTTTCCCTCATTCTCTCTACCTCCCTCTACCTCGCTCTGCCTCTCTCTCCGTCAGGACACTGCCTTTCTCTGCCTCTAATGGCACAACTCAGATTTCGACCGATCCTCTTGTGATACGGCTCATCTCTGGTGGCACGGTTTACTGACATCACCACCGCTTCGCCAGCCTCCCGTCTGATTTCACACTTTTCATTTACATTAGGCCCACCGAGCGAGAGTTGTTATTCCAGAGGGGGCCATATCACAGAGTTGTTTTAAAATACACGGCCTTACCAAAATCTTATTCTCATTGAAAACCTTTGGGTTGTGCTGGTGAAGGCTTTGCGCAGAGATCCCACTCTCCCATCATCAATATAAGCTTGTTGTGAAAAATGAATGCAATACTGGATCTTTGGTAGAAGCTTACTGAAGCAATGAAACAGCGAATGCGTGCTGTAATCAATGCTAAAGACGGTCCAACAAAATATTCTATAGTCATTTATATTACATTTTTTGGTGGTGACTTTTTTTTGGTCAGGCAGTACTGCGTCGATAGTTTAGATAAAAATATGTGTAAGCAAGGCAGATCTCTGGGTCCTACTCTATCAGAAAAGCTCATTAACGGCCAAAAGATTCCACGAGGCAAAAGCAGAAATGTCAATGTTGCCTTTGTATGTTCATTTTTTGCTAATAAAATGTTTGAAATGGCACAGGACACAATAAATGTATTAAATTATTATTCTCATCATCCAGGAAAAAAAAAAAATTAATAAACCCATCACACATCAAAGTATCTGAAAAGAATTGTTTTTTTAAACAGGTTGAGGTCAACTCAAATATGGTTAATAGTTAAATGGGTAACAAAATATCATTACATTTCTTCTGGGCGTCTAACGGGTCTTTCTGAAAGGCAACATACAGGGTATATGCCACATTTTGTGCTAGTATCACAAAGTGAACCATTTGGTCAAAAATTTAATAAATCTGCACTATAATGTAGGAGTGTAAAGATGAAAAAAAAATATAAGGTGACTGGTTTAACAGGTTTCAAAGCCGTTCCCTGTTCTTTCCAAACTCGGGGCCTGAGTTTGGCACAAGCAGTCTGCTGGATCACAACCTCTTCCACCGAAAACCCAAGGGAGTTACATATTGCCTCTTGAAGGAGCAGATGACAGTGGCTTATTGATACAAGGCAGGGGAAATTCAAAGACACAATAATAGTTGGAAAAGGCGTCTTATTTAAACGAGCTGCTCACACTATAGTCTCTAATCGCACAAAGCAGAGCTCGCAGAAACATGCGCACAGAAGAGGATTTAGAAGAACAAAAGTGTCACAAAACCAGGCCTAACAAAGACTCCAAAGTCGGTCTCCCATCCACTGTCCTCCTTTTAACAAAGTACCTTCATCTCCTTCTCGTCATGAAGACACTTTCGTAAGAGGGAGAGGGAGGCACGGGTCACAATGTTTACAAAGACGACTTTAAATCCAATCACAGCATCCCTTTGCTTTTATTTCACGTTTTATGGGATTAGAATTCAATGAAACATTTAAAAAAACAAAATTAATTTAAGGTGGAATAACATATTTTTCCACTTTAAAGGGTTTAAAACAATGAAAAGAGGATCTACAAAGGAAATAATTAAGCCAAAGCCAATTAGTTTCGTCTGCGCTTAAAATTCGTTTCCCGTTTAAAAGGAATATTGTGTGGAACATACAGCAGACAAGAAGTGATCTTCAGCCTGGAGCTGAGTAGTCAAATGGCTATTCAAGTAAATTATAGTTACTTTTTATAAAAAGTATAAAAACTGACCATAATTACTTCTGTTTGATATTTTATAACAACAATATAGCCATTAAAGACTACCATTTAACCGCTATCATATTAAGTCATGCTGTCATACCATCTTTGTCGTAGAGCCATAACTTTGTATGTTTTGTATTTTGTATCAGTATGATGCACAACAGAGGGTATTTATCCCTTTTCATTTAAAAGCACAGCCAGACTTTAATGGTGAGACTATTGCAGCGTCTTGAGTGCATGTCTTCGAATCCAGCACTGATGGTAAATAAACTTCTTCTCCATAAGACCTCAAGTGTTCTGCCTGTTTTTCATCTTTTCATTGTTAATTTTTTCTCTAACAAAAGCTTCATACATTTAAAGGTGTATTATGGAACTTTTGATTTGAACCTCGTGAACTGCTACCATAACGTGGTGGGGTTGTTTGAGTGCCCGAATGATCCTAGGAGCTATGTTGTTTGGAGCATTATGCCCCTGGTAGGGTCTCCCATTGCAAACAGGTCTTGGGTGACGGGTCAGACGAAGAGCAGTTCAGAAGACTTCTATGGACAGTATGCAATCAAGGACCGTGACGTCGCCCGGTATGGCGCAGCCGGGGCCCCATCCTGGAGCCAGGCCTGGGGTTGGGGCTCGAATGCGAGCGTCTGGTGGTCGGGCCTCTGCCCACAGGGTCCGGCCAGGCTCAGCCCAAAAGGACGATGTGGGCCCGCCCTCCTGTGGACCCACCGCCCGCATTGGGATCCATAGGGGTCGGGTGCAGAGAGGACTGGGTGGCAGTCAAAGGCAGATGACTCGACAACCTGATCCGTGTGCGCAGCTTCTGGCGCTCAGGACATGGAACGTCACCTCGCTGACCTCCATTGTTGATGTGGTTACTCGCATTTGTGGCCGTAAGGTCTCTGGTGCAATCCCTGAACCTGGTGGTGGCGCCCGGAAGTAAGGGTTTCCGTCAAGCTGTAGAAGGAGTCCTACCTGGCCTTGTTGGCTTGTGGGACTCCGGAGGCAGCTGAGAGGTACCAGCAAGCCAAGCGCTCTGCAGATTGTGCGGTCACAGAGGCAAAAACTCGGGTCTGAGAGGAGACGAAGAAGCCATGGAGGAGGACTATCGGTCGACCTCGGAGAAATTCTGGCAAACCATCTGGCGCCTCAGGAGGGGGAAGCAGCACCTCCACTGGGGATGTCGTCGGGCGGTAGAAGGAGTACTTCGAGGATCTCCTGGATCCCACCGTCATGTCTTTCGATGAGGAAGCAGAGGCTGGTGCAGAGGGTGTGCTCCAATTACACAGGGATCACACTCCTCAGCCTCCCCGGTAAGGTCTACTCCAGGGTGCTGGAGAGGAGGATCCGGCTGATGGTCGAACCTTGGATTCAGGAGGAACAATGCAGTTTTCGTCCCGGTCGTGGCACACTGGACCAGCTCTATACTCTTCATCGGGTGCTCGAGGGTTTGTGGGAGTTTGCCCAATCAGTCCACATGTGCTTTGTGGATCTGGAGAAAGCGTTCGACCGTGTCCCTCGTGGTGCCCTGTGGGGGGTGCTCCAGGAGTATGGGGTCCGGGGCCCTCTGCCAAGGGCTGTCCGTTCCCTGTATGACCCTCTCTACAGGAGCTTGGTTCGCATTGCCGACAGTAAGTCAGACCTGTTCCCGGTGCGTGTTGGTCTCCGCCAGGACAGCCCTTTATCACCGGTTCTGTTCATTACCTTTATGGACAGAATTTCTAGGTGCAGCCAGGGGCCGTAGGGTGTCCGGTTTGGGAACCTCAGCATCACATCTCTGCTAGTTGCAGACGATGTTGTTCTGTTGGTTTCATCAGATCAGGACCTCCAGCGCGCACTGGGGCGGTTTGCAGCCGAGTGTGAAGCGGCCGGGATGAGGATTAGCACCTCCAAATCCGAGGCCATGGTTCTCCACCGGAAAAAAGTGGCTTCCCCTCTTCAGGGCGGTGGGGAGTCCTTGCCTCAAGTGGAGGAGTTCAAGTATCATGTTCACAAGTGATGGACGAATGGAGTGTGAGATCAATAGACGGATCGGTGCGGCGTCAGCAGTGATGCGGTCGCTGTATCGGACTGTTGTGGTGAAGAGGGAGCTGAGTCGGGGGGCAAAGCTCTCGATTTACCGATCGATCTACGTTCTCACCCTCATCTATGGTCATGGGATTTGGGCAATGACCGAAAGGACAAGATCGCGGATACAAGCGGCCGAAATGAGTTTCCTTTGCAGGGTGGCTGGGCGCACCCTTCGAGATCGGGTGAGGAGCTCAGTTACCCGGGAGGAGCTCGGAGTAGAGCCACTACTCCTTCATGTCGAAAGGAGCCAGCTGAGGTGGCTAGGGCATCTGCTACGGATGCCTCCTGGTCGGCTCCCTCGGGAGGTGCTCCAGGCATGTCCTATTGGGAGGAGGATTCGTGGAAGGCCCAGGACACGCTGATGGGACTGCTGCCTCCGCGACCCGGCCCCGGATAAAGAGGAAGAAAATGGATGGATGATTTGAAAACCTTTTATTATTACTGAGTATTTAACATTGGTGCCTTTATTTTCCATCACAGTGGCCTCTATAATGCACCAGGATTAATTGTTTTTAGAGTTTCTGGTAGGTTTTCATTGCCTACTCCGAGCTCCTCCCGGGTAACTGAGCTGAGCTCCTCACCCAATCTCCTCACCCGATCTCGAAGGGTGCCCCCAGACCCTCTCTCTAGAAAACCTACAATACAATTGACCCTGGAGCATTGTAGAGGCCACTGTGATGGAAAGTAAAGGTGCTATACTGAACTCTCATACAGTCAGTAGGTCACAAAAAAGGTCAATTACACGCAAATATCAAATATCATAAAAAGTTCCACCTTTAATATTTTTGAGCACATAGGCATTGGACAGCACAGGGCGAAAGAGGGTGAAGAAAGCTGGGAAAGACATTCAGCAAATTGTCAGAGCTGGAACCCATGACGTTGAAGCTAGAACAGTGTTTCCTGTAGCAGCTTTATCCACAACTAGATTAACAGCTGTGCCGATATTTATATTAGTATTAAAAGTAAATTAATACTTAGGCACTTAGATCTAAAGCTAAGTAGGTTTTAACATTTCACCTCACAAAGGGACACATTTGGGCACAATGTCCCTCTAAACCTGGACTACACAAGGGACTTTTGCATTTCTAATAATTATGTGTACAGCTTCATGAGAGACAAACATTTAGGTAAAATAAAAAGGAAGTTAAAGTTGATGTTCGACTATCTGGAGTAAAACTGAAGAAAACAAAGTGAAAAACGAAGCAATGATTCTGCGTCTGACCTGCTGAGATGCCTCCCTAGGGCTTGAATAACTGTCTGGTGCCAAGCTGCCTCACCCTGAGGCCACGCAGGAGATGAACAAGAGGTCAGCAGAGGAGCATCCCGAGCATTTGGTTGTGTGTGTGTGTGAGTGTGTGAGCGAGAGAGAAGGGGGCGGGAGAGGTGTGTGTTCCTGATTCACTGAGCCTTACTGTATAGCTGTATAATCATGAGACTGAGACGGCAAGACAACAATGCAGAGATACACACAAGTCACTGGATTTTATAGTGTTTTTCTCCTCTCTTCAGTACAATTACACTGACTGATTTGAGCATTTTCTTTTTACTCTGCCGTTGTAACCAAGACTATAACAGAATATAAACAAAAAGACATGCTGCTTCTAACATTAACAGAGATTGGTCTTTTTTGAGTAATTATTTCATAACAAGAACCAGTGGGGGATGAAGTCAATTTGTGAAACGCAAAGGCTGTTCTGTGGTTAGTGAAACCTGAAATAAATCACTTAAACACACACACTACCCATTTTTATCCAGTCCACAATGCTTTGCTTTTTGATGAACCAAACTGTCCAAGAGTGTCTACATTTTTAGTTCTAAAAAAGAAAACAAAAAAAGCAGTTCACACAAAACGTCAAAGCAATCGCTCTTCAGATGAAGGATAAGTCAACCCACTGGGATGAACAGGATCAGCCGACCTGGGTGGCACAGCCCAGATTTGCTTGCTTATGATTTGGTTTAGTACGTGCTAAGATGCAGTTGCTCATTGCTATATTCTCTGTCTGTGTTCCTGGGATGCCTTGGCTGATGACGTGAGTTAGGACGGGGTGGCTGAGAGGTCAGGGGGGCTCCAGTCGACTGTGCCTTGGAGGGGAATCCTGGGGAGGGATAGAGGAGTCGTAGTAGTAGTAGCCTGGCCCCTCCCAATTCAAAACAAACAAACACAGTAGTCTTCTAATCTCATCTAATCAGAGAGGACTGAGCCCCACAAACACAAGGCCTCCAGCACCTTTTAAAGACCTTTCCCTCTAGAGCCCAGTAGGGCTGAACGATATGGACAAAATGTCATATCTCGATATTCATGCCAGATATCTCAATATCGATACGATACAATATAACAATTATATTTTAAAAAATTTAGAAAAATAAAAACATCATAATACTAAAGAGTGCAGTTTTATTGATGAGAATCTATAGCGTTTATATCTTGTTTTTTCGATTTTAGTATCTTGAATGTTCATATCTGCATATCGATACGATAACGATATATTTTTCAGGCGTAGTGCCCAGTCTGTACCTACTCGGGCACAGAGCTTTCAGGTTCAGAGTGGGTACTTTTTAGAGCCTGGTTCCTCCAGGGGAGTGAAACATGTAACCGAGGTTGCATGTTTGGAGTAGCATTTGCTGCTGATTGGATCAAGAACACTGCAAATCCATTCAATTATTAGTTTTGTGTTGCAGCATACCTCATGTTTTTTTGTGATCGCAACGTTGTTAATTTGTGTATTTTTTGCCACAAGATTCAAGATGGATTCTCGTGTGTTTGTAAACTCACAAATACAGCGAGAATTCAGCTTGCTAGTAAGGTAAAGAAGAATCTGCCCCTTTAACTCCGTCAAAATGCAGTATTTGACCAGTGTTTACCCTGCGCCCAAAACACCACAGGGCGAGCAGTAAACCGACTCCACAGTTGTTGTTGTTCCATGTTATGGTCACAACACAAGGACCCGCCCCTTTCTACAGTGAACAACCAACTGGAGCCGAGTCGAGCGTGACTATGAGAGTAGAGCCGAGTCTAATGGGAACAGTCCATTCGATATTTCACAATCATAGTTCATAGCTATTCAAGACTGATGCCAAAGTGTGTTCTTATGGTCATGGATTTTAAAAGCACATATTTTGATCGAAGGGCGGCACATTGGAGCAGAGGTTAGCGCTCGTGCCTCACACCAATAAGGTCCCGAGTTCGATCACAGGGCTGGACGGGGCCTTTCTGTGTGGAGTTTGCAAGTGTTCCTCATGTCTGCGTAGGTTTCCTCCAGGTGCTCCGGTTTCCCCCACCACTAAAAACATGTACAATAGGCCAGGATAGGGGAAGGGTGTGAATGCTTGCACAGATTGTAAAGCAATTTTGAGCGTTTGGAAAAGTGATACGAGATCCAATCCAATCCAGCTTTATTCCCATGAATATTGCACTTTAAAAACAACACTGTTGACCAACGTGCAGTACAAACAGCAGGACAAACAGTACCTACAAGAAGCAGATCAAATCTCACAATAGACATAAATCAATACAAAGGCAATGAGTGCCAAAAACATTATAAAGTCATATAAAAAGTGCATCATAAGAGCTGACTTAAAAACAGGCAGTGAATCGACCTCTCTAAGATGAGGGGGGAGGCCATTCCATTATTTTGGACCCACAACAGAAAAAGCACGATCTCCTCTCTGTTTCCTGTTTGTCTTTGAGACCATGAGCAAAGAGAGGTCCGCTGGCTAAGGGAGCATGCAGGCGTGTAGGCCAATGCATTAAAGGTACAGTGGTAGCTTGGACTTCTACAGGTCTGTCCAGTCAACAGCTGACTGGTTTGGTTACTGTTTAAGATATTAAAAATAAATACAATTATACATAAATTATACTATTGTCTACTGGTGTATTTATTACATTAAAAGGAAGTTATGTTAAAGGTTTTTCTGTTTTAATATGTGTATGTGTGTATGTATCGACTGCCAGCTTTCTTTCTTTATGCATATTCTCACCCCAAGCGTCTCCCTCGTTCTGTGTTTTGAAGTTTTGCTCTGGCTCAGGCGGTAGACTAAACTTCTCCCTGCCGAACAGTTATCCTAAGACGGCGCTAAACAAATTCCTGTCCCTCAGTGATGCTTGAGCCAATGGCGGCGCGGCTCTCCGTCAGCTGACCCGCCCGAGCAGATGAAGGCGAGATTAAACCAATCAGGGGTCGGCGCGAGGTTATCACAACCACTCCAAAACTAAAACAGATGGAGAAGGGAAAGCAGCGCGCCTCAACGTCCGCCGTCCAAAAACACACGTATCTCTACTGCTACGGTCGCCTCGCAATGTCAGGGCGAGTTCTGGATCAAAACACAAGGTCACGCCGCTTCCAAACGGCAAATATCATCTGTAAATGACAACGATGGCAACGTGATAAGACGAGTCAATCTTTCACAGTGTTTACTGCCGCAGAGTCGGCCATGAAAGTTCAACTCATTATTAAAACAGGTACTACAACTTGTGGATGATAGACTAACTACAAATGTTTTTTTAAGCTCCTAATATTTCAATCAGTACCGTGTTGTTTGAACTTTTAATCAACAGGATCATATTATTTTTCTTTTTTTTCAATGACTAGTACAACGATTTAGGTTCATGGTTAAATATTAATATTATATTTTATTTAGATGTTATAAATCAAAATTATTTAACAAGTCAAAATGATAAAAATATACACTTGGGAACAATATATACTTATAATACATACACTCTTAACCCCCACCTTAACCGAGCACATTTTCTCCAGTTATTATCCAATTATCCAGGCATTACCCAAATCTAAAGGCTTCTTGCAACAAAAAAAGTGACTAAGATGGAAAAAGCAACAAAAAAGCATAAAAAAGGTTAAAAAAATTCAACAAAAAAGTTACAAAATAAAAAGGGACGACACCATGGCAACAAGGCATGGAACCCCAACGAGGAAAAATCTTAAATCATGTAGGTCTAAGCTTTCAAATGAGGGGTTACACTGGCCTGTAGGCTTTAAGAGGCTAAGATTTGGGTAAAGCCGAACTTGAGATAATGCACTCCATTAAAGTTAAGAGGTTAACTTGAGCACAAGCAGAAGGTGCATAATTACAAAAAAGAGAAATACAAATGAGTGAAATTGTATATATTTTTGTTAATTTAAATCATTTTATTGAGTGAATCTTCATCTTCTTCCATATTTAAATGATTGGACTTCTTTCGCTCCTGCTTAGTGATTATTTTGACAAAACCAGTATGAGCCAGCACTCCAGTCGTCTTTCAGTCTACTCTCGTGGCTTTTGTTTTGTTTGTCTATTTTTGCATAACAGTTTGTTTGTTTTTCCTCATTATCCTTGAATCTAAAAACCCAACTCCCTACACTGATAAACGCAGGCCCCGTGCCATCGCTCTTCTTCTCTCTTTTTTTTTTTTTTACTTTTTTCTCTCACAACTTCTGGCACCAGGGGATCAGATGTGATGGTGATTAACAGCACTGTAACAGGACGACACAAGACTTTCGTCACGAGGCAAAAGCAAAACAACCAAAACGCGGGAGATAAAACGCCGAAAATATGTACAGCGTCTTATCGTAGACGTGGATTGTTTCCGTGTGGGAGGGGAAGAGTCGAGCGGGGGCACAGGAACTGCGGAATATCCTCCCCTGCGCCTTTGGCCTGCGCCTGACTTCAGCGCTTAAGCCCTATTTCAAGAGAAGGTCAACACCAGGTTCAACTTTTCACCTCGGCGGCCCCAACAGAACACACCAAGCACCGCGGATTACGGCGTGGCCCGCTGCAATATGGAGCGGACTTCCACAGCATATCACTACATGCCTGCGGAGCGCCCTTCAAACGCTCGCCCCTCTCGGACCTTTTGATTGCACAAAGCCCTGAATGCAAGCAGATTTCTCCACGTATGAGAAAGTATTAGCAAAATTACGGATCACATTATAAAAACACTGGAATTTTCGCTCGGGCAGAGTAAATAAAAGGCTTCTGAATTAAACCTAGGTTCAAATCGGCATTGAGCTCTCCAGAAACAACGTTCTGAGGAGCTCTAAATAAATGTATTGTTATTTTACGGTAAGTCTGTGATCAGGGATTTGAGCCTGGCCAAACAGTTGTGCCGATAACTGTACAGAAGAGAAAAAACCCATTCAATTGTTAAGCTCAATTGTTTACTCAATGTTTTCCTCAACTTTCTAAAAATGTAATGAGAATTGTGTTCTCTCACTCTTATTCCTAATTTTAATATATTACTCAAAAGAAAGGTATGTTTTAATTATGTTTTTCAGTATACATTATTTGTTTGACTTTGAGAGTATCTTAGCAATATTTTGATCACAACACACTAAATACTGAATACTCTACACTACCCGTCAAAAGTTTGGAGACGCTTATTTTTTATTAGGAATTGTTTTCTTCTTTTAATTCAAGACCATTTACATTATTGATTCTCACAGAAGGCATTCATTTATGAATAAACGCACATGGAATTCAGTTTTAACCTCTTAACCCCCACCTGAGGGGCTTTACCCAAACATAAAAGCTTTCGTGAAAAAAATCGCGACATGACAGCAACAAAGATGACAAAAAAGCGATGAAAAGAAATGTCATACGGCAACACGAGGAAACAGATCCGTTTAGATCAGTTTTGTAGGTCTTAGCTTTCAAATGAGGCGTTACTCTGGCCTATAGGATGTAAACCTTTAAATGTGGGTAAAACTGAACCGGAGAAAATGCACTCGGTTGAGGCTGGGGTTAAGAGATTACATTTTTTTTTTTTTTAAGTTGAAAAAGATTCTTCATAATAGCCGCTTTTGATTTGATTACTCAATGAGCTTCACGATGTCGTCCCCAGAAATGCTTTTTACTTCACAGACACTTCACAGTTAAACCATTTCAGGTGACGGCCTTATTACATGAAGCTCATTAAGACAATGCTAAGAATAAAGGGCATCCATTTTGAAGATTTATTTTACCCTTTTTTTGTTTCCTACATAATCCCATGTGTTCATTCTCAGTTTAATGTTGTCAATGAGAATCACACAAAGTCAATAGTGTTGGAAATAAATAAAATATTGACATTAAAAGTGTTTCCAAACTTTTGTTAAATAAATACGGGGTACTCAGAGCACAAATTAATGCCTCAAGGGGTACGTGGGATAAAAAAGGTTGGGGACCACTGCCCTAAAGTTGAATACAGATCGCTCCCACTGGTAAACAGTCTGTTAAATTATGAAATCAAACGTCCCCGCTGAGGTCAGATAACACGAGGACTCCGTGTCGTCGCGGGCCCACAGTCGTACCTGCAGGGTGGCTTTTGCGGCAGTGAGGCCATGTCAGCGGCGCTCAGGTGTAACCCGCACAGACAGGAGGACAGACAGCGCGGCGACCGGCTGGCGTCGGCGGCCACACGCCTGTCACCACACACCGCACGCCGCAGAGCCACATACCGCAGCACCCACACCACGGGCGCACAATGAGCGCTCAGTCCAGCATCACGCACCACCGGCAACAGCAATGTCAAATATTCACACAGCACAAGGGAGGGAGCGCCCCGACCTGGGAGGTGAGCGCGGGGGAACGGGTTAAAACCAAAAGGCAGGGCTTACCGTGGCGCACAAGGGTCAGGTCTCGTTTGGAGAAGTTTGTGCAGACGTCGACGTCAAAGCGTTGTTCTTATACTTGTGGGGTTTGTTGTCCGAGTTTCTGAAAGTACATTTTGTAAATCAACAAATTAACACTATTTATGTTTCCTACATAATCGTTAGTAGTTAAATAGTGCAACATAGTTAATGAAGTGAAATTGAGCTCCACTTGTTTCTGAATAAAACGTTGTCCTAAGTTGTCATTCTTCATAGAGAATGTCAACAAACATGTTCAGAGTTTTGAATTTCATCATTTCAGGGGGAAAAAACACTTTTGTACAGTTCGTTTAATGTATTTACTTTAATTGTTTGCAGTGCCAGGAGATTAATTAAGACATGAGTCTAAAATGTATTGATTTTGTTATCAAATATTATGTGGTATAATCTGATACAATGGCCAGATATGTAACGTGTTTAGGCAATAAAGGCAAACTAAACTCAAAATAGGTTTTGATTAAACAAACAGTTATTTGTTTATTTAGTATTTTCTCCCATTGATACATCTTAAATAGATATAAACACACATATACAGAAATAAATAACAGCAAAGCAAGAGTCTGTTCAGTGGCAGATTGTTTATAGCTCTCTTCTGCCCTCTAGTGGGCGACATCAATCTTTTTCTTTTTTTTCTAAAACTGAGTTAATGTTGTAAACCATGAAGAACCATGTGTGATGCACAGCACAGATATTAATGCCTGTCACATGCAAAGAAGCCATTTTAACACAGCCTGAATGAGGTACAGTGGGTCCACTTTAACTACGGCCAACACCCCGAGCACATCTGCTGTTAATCAGCACAGCTTACCCAAACACACATAACACACATAACACACACAGGCAAAACCTTCTCCAACCATCGCCCTCAGAAACACCAGACGAACTGCTGAACTTCCGACATGACCGGGGTCAGCAGCACACTTACCGTCACTATACCAGTAACAAGAGCTGGAGCCTGCAGTGAAGGAGTCCCTAAAACAAAAGCATCACGACAGAGGTTTATTAGTGCAAGAAGAAGTAAAATAACCATTATTACAACTCTTCATCATAACTGTTGATAAAGTGTTTTGTTTGAAATGAAGAAATTGTATCACTTTCACAACCACGTGCACTATGACTAAACCTGCACCGCTAACACTGACATGTTTTACTATAGTATGTTTATTTTATTTTAACTGTATATACTTTTTCCCCCCTTACTATAGTCTGTTTAGGGTATTTTATTTTACTGTATATACTTTTTGCCCCCTTGAAGTTTTTGATAGAGTATCCTGATCTACAAGGACTATTTGCGATTTAAACGTGTGTATATCCTGCACACCCTGTGAGTGTTTCTGAGAGCTGAATGTAACAAGTGAATCTCTCAATTGTAAAGATCAATAAAAACGTATCTTATCTCAATCTTATTCAAGCCATAAATTGTGTTAAACTAATGTAGATATCTATTTAAAAGGCATTCGGATTATGTCCCTGCAACACATACCACGTCTAAATTGTCATTTACAATTGTATTCAATACAGACCAGAAAATCACAAGATCAAAATGGATATATCAGCATTTGAAAACAAGAGCTGAGGTCCTTTATTTTATAAAGTTCAGTCCTAAAGACATTCACTGTGTTGTTTTCTTACATAAAGTAGTTAGGGATCTGTTGAAGTCTGGGTCAATCATGCTCAGTACAACTACTGGAACTGTGTTAGTAATACTTACTGGCCTATGAATCTATGATTACATGGATTATTGCACTATGGCCCAAGGTTTATTATGGTAATTCTAAGACAATGTGCTGCTAACGACAGAAAGAAAACGCTTCCAAGGTCCAATATTTTTGTGTTTTATCCCAGTGCAATAATAATCTATGCTGAATCTGTAGTTAGCTTGTAATATGAAGGTTCCTGTGTGTAAAAAGCACAAATAACATGCACACTAAACTTATTTTTACAGTCTATCCTCAAAACCCACCATTAAATAGCTAAATGATGGCACACTGAAGTTAGCTAAATAACCAATCTGCGCCTAATAATGTTCAGAAACCGCACGTTCCTGCAGCTATTAGAAGGAAAATTCTAATTTTGCTCGTTTTTCTGAATTAATTGTGAAAATGATCGAAATAGGAGTCGTACCTCTCAGGACAGTCACGTTTGAACTTCATGTTTGAGGATCATGTGCAGCTTCAACACAACGACGCCCCCTGCTGGATACTAATCTACCTGCTAATGCCATGGAAACAAAACAAAAGAGTCCTCTGTCGAAAAATTAGTGCTTTTATTGAAGATAAAAATAGACCATGTGGACGTATAGTCTTTAAAAAAAAAATTAAAAAAAAATACAACAAAAATATATCAGATCGTATCAAAGCGAGGCCCACATTTCAAATCCACATTTTTAAACACATCTGTATTGATTTAGTATATACAATACGTAAAGGCATTCATTATACCCGTTTTTTTCTCTCACCTTTCTCAGACATTTGTGGGGGGAAAACAATGCATCTAATCATAAAGCATTTGGGATTTTCTGTACTTGCAGGCAGGTTTTCTTGCATTTCTGTGACAGTAATCCTGAAAAGTGAACCTGCAAATGTGTCTAGAAACTCATCCCTGTGAAAAGCTGGGATGTTACAAACATGTTAGGAAAGTTTTGGAATGAGTTTGGATCGCAGTCAACATTTTAATTTAGTGGCTTCCTCTTTCATTGTTTGTAATAATAAAAAAAAGTCAAGTATAGACCCTTTAATTGTTTGTAAACATTCCTGGCTTAGCCGGAGGCGGGAAACTCGATTCCCATTGTAGCTGTTGTCATAGTAACAATAAACAAATGTCTAACTGTTTTTGGAAATATCCGATAAACCTTATTTAATTGTCTCAAATGTCATTCCCCTTGTTCTTGCACCTTAAGCCACATTAGGACCACATTTTTCAGTTGTAGTTTAAACTAAAACTAGCGATTTTAAGTGTAAATCTTATTTCTCTTGATGCTGATGTTACTGATGATGTAAGCAGTTAAAGGGTCTATAGGGCCTTTAATGCAGACCAGCTGTAACAAACAACTTGAATTGCACTGATATACAAGTTGAGTGCTCAGTTTGTAATAAAAAATGATGTAGAAAAGGATTGTTCAAATCATCATCTGTACTGGTAGTTTCCTTCTGTACAATGGAAAACCCATGTATAACTGAGGGCTTGTCTACACACAAAAAGAAAAACTTTGTGGCCATATCGCCTTTGCTCTGCCCGATCCCGTCAGACCTAGGAAGCTAAGCAGGGAAGGGCCTGGTCGGTACATGGATGGGAGACCGTTTGGGAACACCAGGAAGCCTAGCCTAGCAAATGTAGCGAGTGAGTGAGTGGTTGGTGGTGCTCGGAGGCGCCGATGGCGCAGACTGGTTGCCTCGTTTCCGTCAGTCTACCCCAGGGCAGCTGTGCCTACAATAGTAGCTTACCACCACCAAGTATGGAGTAAATGAATAGTGCAATGTAAAGCGTCTTTGAGAATCCAGAAAAGCGCTATATAAAACCCATGCATTATAATTATTTCCTTCAATCAATTTTAAAGAGGCTTGGGACAATGTAGTCCGAGGCTGTGCCATCTATGAGCCCTGTTCCGTTGTTATCCACAAACCAGCAACCAATGGTTCTTCCCGAAATCACGTCGAAGCTGAAGTCTTTCTGTAAATGCCTGCGAATCCCGTAGCATATAATTTTAGCAAACCGTGAAGCGTCAAATAAGAAGGTGAATAAAAGGTTTGCAGCACAATCACCTCATTGCGTTGAGTTGTCGTCCTTTCACGTACATGACACTCGCTGCTTGATCCGGGCGAGACAGCTCAAAACTCACTCCACGATAAAACTGACCTGAAGGAGAAACAGTGTTTTTTGTCTTTTTCCGTGACTTGGCGAACAGTATAGTTGAGATGAAGTAAGAGGAAGAGAGAATCCTGAATAAAGCTTGCAACACTGACAATTGAATCACTAACCCTCTTCCTCTCCTCCTTCACCACCACACACACCCTTTTTTTTTTTTTTTTATTATATTATTTTTACACCTTTCGGATCTTATGTCTGACCTTAACCAGGCACAACAATGGCTACAACAAAAGGCCTCTATTGAGGACATGTCTGTCTCATTACACTACCGCCACCTCTCTGTCTCTCAGATGAATGGATCTTCTGGGCATGGAATCAGTGAAACTGTGGACGATGTACGCGGGCCAGTGCAAACCTCGGACTCACTAGCAACTATCCATTCGCATAGCGTGGATAGGGAGGTCATCTGGTTGTTTTCTAATTCGAAAAAGTAGCACAGAACCATGACACTTTTTCGCTGATTTTTAGTATCGTCTTATCAGGGGACCTTGAAGCATTGCACAAGAACTAATTTGGTATGGGGGCAAATCAGCTGTTTTGAATCAACAAATAGAAAAGCACGTCTCATGTCTCACCCAGCAGACCGTGAACTGACGGTGACAAGTGGTGACTGTCCAGGGTGTAGAAGCCCAGGTAGTCTTGCCGATCATGGCGTCTCTTCCAGACCTTTGTATGTTTAATAACCATAAACTTAACAGCATGCCGTAATGTGACTGTCAGGCTGCAGTTTTTGGTCAGTTTGAACTCCATGCTGAAGGATAAAAACATTGCGTTATTTCCAGCATTTCAACAGAACTCAAAATTATCATGGATATGCACTGTACGCCGAGTTTGGTTTCCTCACTCGGGCCATTGGACTGTGGTTGTATTGGACCACAGGAGCCGAACGTGTTCCCCGTCGTCCTGCGTCAAGATGATGTCCTGGGTGCTCACCTCAAGCCTCAGCCCCAGCGAGTCATGGGTAATGCCAAAGCGGCCAAAATATGTTTTCATGTGAGCTTCATCTCCAGCTACTGTTTTTCCAATTATCTCACCATTGACGACAAATCCTAAAGATGGCAAGCACATTTAGCTGTTAAAAATATGTTCATATTATCAGGAATAACTAAGAATCAAGATGTAACAATAAGATTATCACCACCTAGTGTAGCCCGTGCAAAGACGAGATCATGCAGTGTTGGGGAGAATACTTTGAAATTGTCTTTAATTACAGAATACTGAATACCGTATTTTCAATATAAGTCGCACCTGAGTATAAGTTGCACACCCAGCTAAACTATGAAAAAAAAGTGCGACTTATAGTCCGGAAAATACGGTACGTGCGTTAAAATCTATTATGTAATATATTCCATTAGTTTGTCCAGAGAATTGTTCTTTCACGTTACATCATAATGTGACTGCTGTTGCTGTTTATAATAGGTGGCTATCAGTGTACATGAGGTGTTAGTCCTGAGTGACTACAATGAGCTTGCTGCGTCCAACCCTGGCAAGATGCTGTTATAGGATAAATACATTTGTTTAAAAGTTATTAGATGCATTGATTTGATTAGTTTAAGGAAAGAAAATATACATATTTTACCTGATCGGGGATCTCTCACTAAGTTAAAAATGGTTCCAGGTTTATCGTTGATGTTGAAGCACAAAGCGTCATCTCTGTCGGGCAGCTCGATCATGAAGTGCGGGTCTCCATCAGCTGCAGAGAATCACCACAGCAAGAACTGAGCCATGGCCTTATACTAGTAAATCATTTACAGAACATCTGATCCAGCAGAAGACAGATGCAAAGTTCCAAAAATCAATTTCTTACAACCGGAAGTATAAATGCATGATTACCTTCTGACCTCCCTCCGCCGCCTCCACCTTCTTCACCCCTTGCACCTCTGCCACCTCCTCCACGCTTGCGACTGGGCGCTGGGAGAGAGCGCGAAGGTGGGCCAGGAGCAAGGGCTTGTGCACCAGTCCTGCCCTGGGCCCTCTCAGCATTCTGTCTCTGAGCTTTAAAACAATGATGGCATGACAGGGAATCAGTCACAGCAATTGCAAAATGTAATTAGCATTTAGAATAATTCAAGCTGTTTATGTATGCTATACATAAACAGTAGGTTTCCTCCGGGTACTCCGGTTTCCCCTACCACGAAAAAACATGTACAATAGGCCCGGATGAATGGTGTGTGTGAATGTATGGTGTTGGTCAGAGGGACCGTTGGCGCAGACGTGTGTAGTCGCGACGCGCTTCTGTCAGTCTCCCCCAGGGGAAACTGAAGCTACTAACGTAGTTTACCATCACTGAGTATGGAGTGAATGTAAAATGCTCTCATGTAAAGCGCTTTGTGACCATGTCTGTGAAAGGCGCTATATAAATAAAGATCTTCTTCTTCTTCTTCTTCTATATTGATTTTTTGATTAATTTCATGAAAAGACACAGGTTTATCATAAAAAAAACATCGAATTCTATGCTTTGGGAACCCTTGCTTTTACGAGAATGTTTACAGAGTAGCGTCCCATACCCTCGGTCAGCTTATCTGCCACCAGCGTACTGTCGGGCTGGTCCTCTGTTTGAGGCTTGGTGACGACCATTGAGGTGAGAGGAGTGACGAAGCTGTACTTCAGAGACAAGTCCAGGGCATTTTGTGTGTTTTTCTCTTTCTCCAGCGCGGTGCCAATATGACTAGTTGCAAAATATGACAATAGAAGACCTGCATATAGACTTGGAACAAATCATTTAAAACTAAAAGAAACCTTTTTTCCAACTGCTGCTGGATGGTGAGGTAAGCCCAAAGGCGCTCAGTGAAATTCCCAAAGATGTATTCCTCGTCTGGGTAGATCACATCCCAGTCCTCAACCTGAGCCTGACCTTGGACACTGAAGTCGTTACTGGACTGCAAAACAGAACAAACAGTTTACATATATCATGTAATATTTATTATTCTCTGAACTTTTTCTCCAGTTTTCTTCAAATCTAAAGCTTCTTGAAAAAAGGATGGAAAATGCAACAAAAGTGCAACAAAACAGTGACTACAAAGTGGCAAAAATATGTGATGAAAACGCAAAAAAAATCATCACAAAAGAGTAACAGAAAAGTGACAAAAATGTGATGAAAAAGTGACAAAAACGTGTGACAAAAATGCATCAAAAAGGCAATGAAAAGAAATGTCAAAAAAGTGGTGAGAACATGGCAACAACACAAGAATAAAAATCCGTTTAGATACGTTTTGTAGGTCTTAGCTTTCAAATGAGGCGTTACACTGGCCTATAAACCTTTAGATTTGGAGAAAATGCACTAGGGTGGGGATTAAGAGGTTAAACCATCTGTAAAATGCCCAATGACTATGCACGAGATGTGTACCTTACCCCTAGAGCAAACACCTCCACAAATAAATTGTCCACACTGTTGTCGGACAGTTTTCCAGCCACAACGATCTCCGACCCGTCAAACAAGTGTCTGAAGTGGTTTTGGGTCAAGACTGCATTGTCGGAATATTTCAGTCCCACATCTAACAGCAGCGGCTTCGAAACCTCTCCGTAGAATCCCTGAAACACATGTTCGATTATACAACATGTGCCAACTCATCTGCGTGCTCTTTGTCGATTGCTTGCTTATGGGCTATACCTGAAGTTGAACAGCGGCATCCGAGCCCTCAAAGATCCTCCGCGCCAGGCCTTTATTCTGTGTCGCCATCACATCCAGGAAGGAATAATCCACGTCATTCCCAAACCCGAGACAAAACAGTGACATGTTCCCACCGATGGCTTCTTGAATCCTCTTCTGGATCACAAAGATATCGCTCAGTCCTAGTCGCAAGCACAAAAGTCACATAGATAATTTTGCCAGTAGAAGACATAAAATTGTTATGTGGATTTTTAGGGTTGAAGACCGGAGTTTGGATTGCCATCGGTGAGCAATAGGATCAAATCTGTGCTTCGCTCTGGGATGGTCTTTCCCGCATGGCTGTCCTTCAGCATGGCCACAGCCGCCTGTAGAGCGGCGTGAATGTCGGTGGCTGCAGGGTGGAGAAATTTGGATTAAAATACAGTTTCGCTATGATAGACTAAAGCTGTATGAGATGAAAAATAGACTCCAAGCTGACAATATAATAATGTTGTTTCCTCATCAAAACATACCGGAAGTTGTGTTTTGATGTTATCATTCAAGCATGTTTGATGTTGAATATTGTCTGTCTACTGCTTCAGAGCTCACTACACTAAACAGTAAATTGTTTTATCTTGGGGTGTTGTTAGGTGGTATTCGAGGCAGACACAGTCATCTGATAGTTGGGTCAGTTAGGTAAAGCTCTAACCCACAGCCTAAAGCAAAGCTGCCTACGGAGGAACACTGCTGTGGGAAGTACGATACACTGAGCTCCATCCTCTAGTTCTTCTTACAACAGATATTTTTACTTTTGTCTTTTAATTAGAATGCAATATTTCCTGTATCTGTAGTCTGTTGATCGCTATTCACATGGTGTCCCCCGGTCCCACTCCCCTCCAGAGTAGCCACTGTTTCAGATGACCGGTCGTTAATATCGCAGTCTTTAGCTCGATCTGCAGTAGAACCTCTGCCCAACTGGGACTGAAAACAAGAACTGAAGTTCCAACAAGGACTGGACATTCTTCCGCGGTCTTGGCCCTGTCTGCAAAGGAACTCCCATAAGCCCTGGGTCTATCTCTAGCATACCATCCATGGGAGTGGATCTCTCTTTCACAAGGTTTTTCTTTTCTCCCACTCGATTTTTTGTTTTTCCTCGCTGTAGGAGGGTCACGTTTCCATCTGCTGCTGATGCTTATTTGGACATTATGTTTACCTGGACACTACATATGCTTGGACATTGCATTGTTTGTTTTGTTGTTGTTGATTGATAATCCCTGTTTGCTCATTCACCTTCTCCACACTCTCTCTGATTATTTCTCATTATTGTAGCTCAAATTGCCTTTATTGAACTGCTTCACTGTTTAGTCCTTACAACATTTTTGGAAACAACCTTTCTTAACTTCACTAATCATAAATGGATGGCCGAGTGGCTGGGATGAGTTTTTAGATGGGTAAATAATGATAGCATAGTGGGACCTGGGTGGGCGATGGTCAAGTGGGGTCATTACCCTGACAGTTGCTCTCTTGGCAGCAAAAAGCTTTTACTCAACACCCGATCCATTCCACTTACATCCATTATCGTCTGTGTTTCTAACAAAGTTCTTGGCATCCGTGATATTCTTCTGCGATGCCTTGGTAAGATAGTTTCTCCATTTACTAACATGATTATCAAAAATGATTAAAGCAAAGTGGTCATCTTGGTGGAGGTCATCCAAAATGGCCAGCAGCGCCTCTCGGGTCTGTTACAAAAATACAATTTGTACACAGTGAGGTAACATCTTCATGCATTCAGTGTGTGATGATGTTACCTGTCTCATCTTTATTCCACTCATTGAGCCGCTTCTGTCGATGACAAACACCACATTGACCGGGACTCTGGGCAGGGCAGGAGGGGCAAAGAAATGCACAAAGTATCCATTGACAATCTGTAAGAAGAGGCACATATTGGAATTTGACACTTAAAGCTGGGATACCTGATTTTTTGGTGTTGTAGGATACATTTATTTTTGCCACCTCAGAGTATGTTGTAAAACACAGACCTTGTTGTATTGTCTTCACCTAAAGTTTTATTGAGCAATGGATGATACAAGTCTAATCTAAATGAGTGTAATTTATCTTTGGCCCTGCTTCACTTTGTCACCACTCAGTGCTGTATATGAGTGTGAAATGCGCATATAATGAGATTCTTTTAATAATTTGATTACACAGGAGGGACTGTGAGAGCTAGAAATAAGTTTGGGCCAAAACAAAACATGTCACTGTTTGAACGGGAAAACTTGAAAGCGATGATTTATCAAATTGGCTTCACAACTATCCACTCCACTCAATTCTAATACAGAAAAGGGTGGTACTTTAAAAATCCATGTGTCTATCATGAAAGTCCAATTCTACAGTACAATAATGAAAATAATAAAGTATTGTAAAAGTGGCATTGTCATCTTGGAAAGCCTGTGCCATTGGTGAAGAAGAAATCCGTTTATGTCGTCAGCTCATTCTTTGGACACATAATAGTGTTGCTAAACCTAGACCTGACTGACTGCACAACCCAGATCATAACAATTAGTTACATCCAGGTATGATCAGGCAGTGCATTTCTTTTTATCTGAGGACAATTTTTAATAGATTTTTATTGTTATTGCTGAAACGAAATATAGCACTGTACTGTACAATGGTCCAGTTATTGCTCTGACAAAAAACTGTCCTGCATGTCCCCTACAGACCTCTTTCGCTTTAAACATGAATAGTTTTGCCAAAAAAATCTGACTGATCAGGTCTCCATAGCTCTTGTAAAGAGCTGGAGAACGACAGGTTGGAGATCATGCCTTATACACAGTAAAGTTGGCATGTTCAATGTATAGCACCATTGCAGGGTCTTACCTGAATTTCCCCCAAAGCCTTTTCTCGCTTCACATCATATTTTATTACTAAATCTCCATCAATTATAGATCCATCACATTCTGGACAGCTCCTCTGCTGCTCTACTGTCGGGGAAAAAGAAATGTGTGCCTACAAAAGTAAAAAAGATGGATTGACATTTTGTGTGTGTAAAGTAAATGCTTTGTGTCTGCTCATTGTAGAGGAGTTACCTTTTTGTCAGTCACAGTTTTTTCCACCAGGGGGAGCAAGTCATTGGACAGGAAAGTTGCTATAGCTTCAACAAAAGAAAGGCCCTGGGGCTCAAAGATGTTTGCCAAAATCTGTGCCCACACCCAATAAAATTACACAATCAAGTTAATGAGTCTCACCAATGGCAAAATCAGCCACGATGATAAAACAATGTATAGATTACAAAAATGTTAGTTCACCTTAAACTCCTGGACGACCTGCTTGGGTTTGACACGTGTAAGAATCTCATAGTGGCCCGATTTTCTTTGCAGAAGTTCCTCGTAGGTCAAGGTAAACACGACGTAGCTTGAGGCTGCGACGTTGACAGAAACGGCAAACTTCTCCATCTTCCTCCCTGAAGCCCTGCAATGGTTTCAAAGGCTTCACCAGACTGCATCTCGGATTGATGTGGAAGTTTAATAAACAAAGTGTTGATTTATGTTTGCAGCCCACCCAGCATAAATAGTGACTTACTTGACCAAACCAGCAGTCTGTCCTGATGAAACTGCTTTGTCGTACTGCGTCTTGGCTTTCTCCTTCTCTTTCACATCTCCAACGTAGACTTGACCATCAATTTCCCTGTGTAGTACAGTGAGAAAAATATAGAATGTGTCAGTAAAAATCTAAATTTGTAACATCCTTATTGGTATTGGTAATTTACGGTATCTACACAATGATACCGTAATGATGACCTGGTACAATGCATCTCTCCTTTCTGAGGCTAATGTAGATTGTACACTGTCCCTGTTCAAAAATAGATAAATAAATAAATAATTGAACTATAATTAGTGTCATGTAGTTTTTCCAATATGTTCACAACAACTGAACTACCGGTAATTGCATATGATACCAAAAATAGCAATCATCTCTCTAAAAATGATACGAAAAGGTTAATGCATTGTCTTTATGATGGAGGTATATAGAGATTCTTGTGTTGTAGCTGTTGATTTAAAGGGTAATAACCCTAATGCTAGATTATGATGTGTTTTGTTAGGCTACTCCTTTAACCTCTTGAACCCCACCTGAACCTAGCACATTTTCTCCAGTTCGGCTTTACCCAAATCGAAAATCTATACGCTTCTAGAAAAAGTGTCAAAATAGTGACAAAAACGAGACACAAACGACGATGAAATAGTTACAAAAAAGTGTTGAAAAAGCAACGATAAAAAGCCAGAAAAGAGCAACAAAAGAGAAACAGAAAAGTGGCAAAAAAGTGACGAAAAAGCAACGAAAAAATGATGAAAAAGTGACCCAAAAAAATTACGAAAGTGACAAAAAAGCAACGAAAAAGTGATGAAAGAATTACGATAAAATTATGAAAAAGTGACAAAAAAGCGGAAAACAAATAAAAAGACAAAAAAGTGATGACAAAATCTCAAAAAAGTGGCGACAACGTGAGGAAAATTATCCTTCTAGGTCTGTTACGTAGGTCTTAGCTTTCAAATGAGACGTAACATTAGCCTAACCTTTTTGATTTGGGTAAAGCTGAATTGGAGAAAATGCACTCCGTTAAGGCGGCAGTTAAGAGGTTAAAGGCCCTGTACCTGATGTTTTTTCATTTACCTTTAACAATGAAAGAGGGAGCAAGTACATTTAATTGTTAGTTGTGATCCAAGCTCATCCCAGACTTTCCTTGCACATTTCTAACATCACTATTCCTAACAAGGATGACTTTATAGGCACATTTCACCATTTTCAGGGTCAATATTCAGCATTCAAGTTCATGAAATTGATACAAATGATGTAGAGTGTCCATTTGTGTATTAGTTTTAAAGCTGCAAACTGACATGCTGAAGTTGGTGATTAGCGCCGTCTTGGGGAGCTCCACCTCGAAGAAGATCTCCTGAGAGCTGTTGGCCTTGTTCAGGGCCTTGGAAGTCATGACGGTGTGAGCGAAACGTGAGGACACCGTGCAGTCCACCGTCACACTGTACACCTCCACCTTCTGCAGGACATTTGCTTAGTTAACCATCAACCAAGTACAAGAAGCATTTCTGCAGAGGAAAGCAACAAGACAAAAGTACGACCAGAATGAGTGCATGCCAAGGGTAAACAGGAGGGCTGTAAATGCCATCATATGGAAGCAATTGAATTTATGAAGTTGGAACGAGGATGAGGCCAAACACAAACAATATTGTCAGTGTGAAACAAGAAACAGATTTTGGTTCTCATGCACGCTATTGCAAAAAAACAGTTGATATACTGTTTTGTTTTTATACTTACGCCCCCTGGTCCGGCGTTTCTCTCCTGTTTTAAAAACAGGAGAAATAATAAATTAGTGCACAGTGTTGTTGCTCTCTGTAGTATGGATATGTTATCGTCTCTTAATTTAGACATTCATGTCACAGTTCTAAGTAAACATGCATCGGTGGGTAATGCACATCAAGCAGATAAGCTTCTGTCTCATCACCCCAGCCATTCGATATGAAATTTGTTGGGTTTATATACAAAGGCTGTATAGGAGCAAGAACCAGTTATTGTGACTCAGGATTTTCTAAGCAACTACTGCAACTACTGTATTATTATTGGCTAATTATTGTTCATTCATTCATGCACCAGCCTGCCAATGGCTCAAGTATGCTTAAGTTTTGGTTGTCCAACTAAAAGTAACAAATAGTGACTGTGAAGAAGATGTGATTCGGCGGCATGTGGTTAGCGCTCGTGCATCACAGCTAGAAGGTTCGATTCCCACCTGGGCCGGGGCCTTTCTGTGTGGAGTTTGCATGTTCTCCCCGTGTCTGCGTAGGTTTCCTCCGGGTACTCCGGTTTCCCCTACCACTAATAACATGTACAATAGGCCAGGATGAATGAGCGTGTGTTTGAGAGTGCGCATGGGGGACGACGGATGGAAATTAGCCAAAGGCTACAATCCGGTGTGGCTTGTTCATTAACTTGCACTGTCCCTACCGAATAAACAATAAAGAAAAAATAAATACAATTCAAGGCAGGTTCACTGATCACTAAAAGTAAATTACATTTAAAATGCACAACTATTATTGACTTGATTAACTGGCTTATGTACAGGCCGGGGTCATGGCCTTAGAAATGATGCTTGTTTTAGGTCTGGTGTTATTGCAGAGATACAAGTCAGCAATAAACAGCAGTAAAATAGTAAATCGTTTATTTAAATAACATCTGTGCATCATTACAGAGAGCTTGGCCCTGCAGCTAAACCTTTCATAATGTACCAAAGTTGTGCATTTGTGCAGCCTATAGAGAGAGGGTGCTGAGCCAATAACAGCGCACGGCTTACCTGATCTGGAGCATCTCTTCGGGACACAACCAAAGCTCCGTGGAGCGGGGTTGGGAGACACTGGCTCAGGCAGATCCACAGCAGCGCCACAGTCCACATCGCACGCATCCCTTGAAAACACTAGTGGCCTGGCACAGCGTGGGACAATGTGAAGGGAATTCAAAGCATGTGGGGATCAAATCGTCCTTCCGTCCCTCCGTGAGTGTACCAGCCATAGACAAGAATAGACAACTCCTCCTCACTCCTCCCCGTTTACCATAATGACCACGTGCGAGGGGGAGACTTCTCCTCCCCTGCTCTGTTGAATAATGTTCCTAAAAAGGGCATAAGGGCGGGATCTTCACTGTAGACTCCGCCCTTGCGTGACGTGTAGCTCGTGCAGCTCCAATGCTAACAGTCCGACCCTCATTAGTACGAGATTAAAAAAATATATAAAAATCGAAAACCAGCCTGGTTTCTTTAATTGTGACTAACCCAGCGTTATCTCAGGAGGAATATGTAGCCGTAGAAAGTGTTTAAAAAATAGAAACCAGGCATTAAAGTTGTTTTTAACGTCCAATGCTTTTCAATGGGAGACTAGCCGCTATATGGGGGTACTACAGCAATGGCTGCCTCCAGTGTTGCGGTTGTAAACATGGATCTAATAGGTCGTAAAGCAGAGCAGCCAGCAGCCATTGGTACCAGCCCTACGCCCCCTGCTCTCCCACAATTTTGAGAGCTGCGTGTCGGTTTCCGTAAACGCAGCACGCGTTATGTCGGTAAAGCATGAAAACAGACGTATGCAGCCAGTTTGGACATGCCCATAGGTGAGACATGCATCCATCCATCCATCCATTTTGTTCCATTTGTCCATTACCGGGTTGTGGGGGCAGCCGTTGGAGCTGCCCAAATCACATAGCACCAGCCCCTATGGCTCCTCCTGCAGGTGGTGGGTCCACAGAAGGACCCCTCACTGAAGGACCCCTCAACAGGCCCCCTCATGGTTCCAAACGGGGGCCTGCTGGTCTGGGCTTCACCCATTCACACTCTCATTCACACACACCAGTGTACGCAGACACTGGAGGCAAGGAGGGTGAAGAAGGACACAACGACAATGTGCACCTTCAGGAGGCGGGATTCGAACCCCCGACCTTCCGATCATGAGACGACCTGCTCTACCATCTGCGCCACGTCGCCCCAAAAGGGAAAGGGAAAGGGAGAAGTACTTCTCTAAAATTATCGCAAACTGCAGAAACAATTCTCGTGTTCTGTTTCCCACAGTAAACAGATTAACTAACCCTCCAGTTTCACTGCCCTTAGAACTAATCTCTACATCTAAGTGCAATGAGTTTGCAATATTTTTTTATGACAAAGTCCAAGGCTTAAAAAATGCCATAATTTCCACAACACAAATAGCAACCCTGCCACCAGATAAACACCTTGAGCTGACACATTTCACACCTGTTACTGACAAAACAATCGAAGAGGTTATCTCCGGTCTGAGTTCATGTACATGCTGCCTTGATGAATTACCCACTAGATTACTGAAGTCTGTGCTGACCAGCTTGTTACCACAACTTGTTCAGTTAGTTAACATCTCACTTGAGACTGGAGCATTTCCAAAGGCCTTGAAAACCGCGGTAATTAAGCCTCTTCTAAAGAAGAGCAGCCTTGATCCCAAGATACTGAACAACTACCGGCCCATATCAAACCTACCATTCTTAGGAAAAGTCCTAGAGAAAGTAATATATCAACAGCTCACTTACTTTCTCCTATCTAACAATGGGTTTGATACTTTCCAGTCAGGATTTAGGCCCCACCACAGCACCGAGACAGCTCTGATCAAGGTGACAAATGATATCTGTATGAACAGCAACGCAGGTAAGGTCTCAGTTTTAGTTCTGCTGGACCTGAGCACTGAGAGAGACTCATCCATGCATTTGTCTCCAGCAGGTTAGACTACTGTAACGGCTGCTCACTGGCCTTTCTAAACGAGCTGCAGTACATCCAGAACGCTGCTGCTCAAGTCCTGACAAGAACCAGGAAATACGACCACATTAGTCCAGTGCTCCAGTCTCTGCACTGGCTCCCTGTCACTCAGAATAGAATTTAAAACAGCTCTGCTTGTGTACAAGTCGTTTCATGGTTTAGCACCAAAGTACATCTCTGACATGTTAGAGCCGTATGAACCATCTCGGGCCCTGAGAACTTCAGGGAGGGGTCTCCTGGTGGTTCCCAGAGTCAGGACTAAACACGGTGAGGCTGCGTTTTAGTTTCATGCAGCTAAAATCTGGAACAGTCTTCATGAGGATGTGAGACAGGCCTCAACTCTGACAATGTTCAAATCCAGGCTGAAAACAGCTCTTTTTACCCGTGCGTATGAAAACTGAAAGTATTTTATCTGCATTCTTGCCTTTTACTGTAATTGATTAATTGTGTTGTTTTATTGATTGATTTGATTGGTTTTCTTGTAATTTTCTGCAACTGTAAAGCACTTTGAAATGCCTTGTGTATGAGTTGTGCTCTACAAATAAACTTGCCTTGCCTTGCTTATGGACAGAGAGCAGTATATACTTGGATTTGGACTTTAATGGACACATGGCATCCATTCTGTACAATAGATAAGAAGTCTATGTTCTGTAGCACCCCATATCCATCAAGTCAAGGTTTGTGTTGATGTGACAAGGACACAAAAGTGTGCACTGGCTGGAGCGGGATTGAAGAGGCAAACGAGCTGCTTCAGAAGAATATGCTTGCAGTGTATTGTGATGGCTTACCCGAGCTCCTAAACCCTTTGAATACAAGTCTTTCTAGACGAAAATTCCAGATAGTATATTTGCACAGACATGTAAGATGAGCTTGGAGTAGAGTGGCTACCTATCAACGGATATTTGAGAACACAGAATCCCCACAAAAGAACTGAAGGAAAACTGCTTAGACTACAGCCCTGTGGCCCATGTAATCAAAGCTGGTGTATCAATTTGTCAGACATTCCCACCCCTGGTATATAGTCCAAACATGTAAATTGGCATCACCCTTTACATTCAGACACATACAAAAAATTAGACAACTTTATTAGATTAATTTACATTGAGATTAGGTATAAACAATACAATTTCACAGTATTTCAACAAGATTGTTCGATAAAAGCAACATTTGTCAAAGGAGGCTTCATTTTAAAATGACGTTACAGTCCAGTGTCAACAATACATAACACTTCACTTCTTGTTTGTCAGTGAATTCCAAGAGCTTTAAGCAACAGTGTGGCTCATTTAGAGTCTACAGGCTGACGAGTTGGTCTGAGAAGATCCCGGAGTGACTCTGTACATCTCTGTGCTGAAGCCAGTCCTCCTCGCGGATTCCCCTGAGCAGGCTTTCCTGTGGGCCGGGGATATTTATGAATTAACATACCCAAAAACATGTAGAGACAAGCACAACACCCAAATTAAAAGCTAAAATCGTTCTGAATAATAATTAAAACATTTGCCACATTAAATATTTTGTTTTCAGACACAAAACAACAAAAGGATTTCATGAGATAACTTTCCTTAAACTTCAACTGTCCAAACCTGTAGCCTGGCACAACACACAGGTTATCAACCAACTCGGGTTATTTCATAAATCAGTATGGTTCAATTTATGGTTTTAAATAGGGCAAGGGACAAGGCTAACATAGAACTGAATTACAAAGATTAAAGACGAAATCTTTTTTTTTGGGCTTCTTGCGATAATGATAATTTAGTGATATATTGTACATCCCTACAATCAACTGTTTACACTTGTTTAAGTATTCAATGATGTTTTCAGATTTAAAGCAGAATCTCTACTATTATCTCTAATAGTGGTGTCTTATATGACGCCGCTCAAACTGTACGAAAAGTCCAGTTTTCAAACTCCACTAATTGCGGAAGACAAACCTCTTCAGAGCCAGACAGCACCAGGATGACATCTCCCTCTTGGAACTCTAGCAGGCCGTCTTCGTCCACTGCATGGCTCTCCAGTGCCACCACCTGGTTACAACACATTAAACAAAGAGGAACCATTGGAATTAAAACACCACACAAGATAGTTTTACAGCAATGGAGGGCAGTAAACATGATAGCCACACAACTGCAAGCAGAGATGTTTTTTTCAACAGAAAAGGCAAGTGTGATAAAATTAAAGGCACTAGCTACAGTTAGCTCACACAAGCTCGTTATTTTATATAATTTCAGAGGGTTTATACAAAACAAATCAGCTGCTTCATGTATTGCGCCATCTGATGAGAATATGCAGAAGCAAAGGACACACTTTAAGGTCTGTAAGATTGCACAATGAGGAAAGGGAGAGAAATTTCAAGAGTAATTGATCAAGCCCCTCCACCCCCCTCCTGATTGGACCTGACTAGCTGGTTCACAGGAAAACTTGTCTCATTGGTCAAAGTTATGGCACCGGCGATTCTTATTAGTTGCTGAAATCAGTAAAGGAGGGACTTTGTCAGTTATCAATTTTCAGTGGTGTCAAAGGGGAGAAGGAGGAACTAGAGGGAGATCCAACCATTTTCTTCCACTTGTCCGTTGCCGGGTCGTGGGGGCAGCTGTTGGAGCTGCCCAACTCACATTGCACCAGCCCCGTATGGTTCCTCCTGCAGGTGGTGGGTCCACAGAAGGATGGCCTCATGGTTCTAACCGGGTTGGTTGGTCTCTCATCCATCATGGACTTCTGAACCGCTCTGTCTGACCCGTCACCTAGGAACGTTTTGCCACAGGAGACCCTACCAGGGGCACGAAGCCCCCGACAACAGAGCTCCCAGGATCATTCGGGCGCTCAAACCCCTCCACCACGTTAAGGTGGCAGTTCCAGAAGGGCGATCACATGGTTAATATGTATATAAGCAACTTAAAGCCACACTGTGTAAAATTTAACCCAATAAACAAAATTTAAATACATGCATTTATTTTATGAGAAATATTTTCACAATTGAAAAATGCCTCATAAATGTACAAACAATAATGTGCCTTTGAGGTGAGCGGCTCACCTCTCCTAAGACATACTGTAACTTTACCAGGAGTGGGTACGTCTCCAACTCGTCTCCATGGAGATGTTGACAAAAAATTTGAGATTTAAACAAGCTAGGCCCTCATTTCAGCATGTTCTGTGTCTTGCTGGTCATGGAGCATGTTGTGTACTGATGGCAACAGTGCAGTCCAAAATGTTACGCAGTGTGCCTTTAAAAAAAAGGTGCACTATGCAACTTTTTATGTGAAAAAAAGTTAATATTTGTGTGTATTTGACCTTGTAGTGGCCCAGCGGCTATAAGAGTGGTCAACATGGAGCCTTTACTTTCCATCACAGTGGTCTCTGACACTCCAGGATCAATTGTTAGGAAGGTTTTCGCTGCTGATCCTGGAGCATTGTTGAGACCACCGTGATGGAAAGTAAAGGCTCCATGTTGACCACTCTTACAGCCGCTGGGCCACTACAAGGTCAAATACACACAGATAAACTTTTTTTGCCACATAAAAAGTTACATGATGCACCTTTAACTAAATGTGAAATAAATAAAAATGTATAGGCCCAGGAAATTATATGCAATCTTTTAAATCTGTAACACACCTAAACTTCCAGACAGACTCGCGCGTCTCTGTCGCGGAAGGGCACGGGAATGCTTTAGAAGAGTTACCTTATACAAAAACTCAGGAGGATATGTGGACTCCTCTGATGCAGCCGTCTCATTTTCCTCTTTCTCGTCTGATTCCTCCTGCTTTTCAGGACGTGGCGGGTGTCCCTCTGTCCTGCGGAAGGACAGGCGTGGAGCAGGGACCGGTGGCGCTTTGGCTTTGACCTCCTCTGCTGGCGCTTCACCAGCATTGTCCTGGGAGAGGCTCTGTGCGTCACCAGTATCAGCAGAAGGAGCAGGATCGGGTTCTTCCGGGCTCGCAGCCTCAGTCTGTGGCGCTGCTTCCCCCGACTCCTCGGACTGGGCGGTGGGCAGCTCTGGTTCGGCCGCCGCCTGTGCGTCTGCCATGCTGTGATTGCCACTGCTGCTGTCGTCATTGTCGCACAGGGACCGTCTCTGGGGCGTGTTGTTGCCGCTGGAGCTGAGGTCAGAGTCAAAGGAGTTCACGTCTTTAGATGAGGAGCCGCCGTCTTCAGGCAAACCAAGTTCTTCCGGGGCGCTTTGGGACTGCTGACTGGATGTGGAGGACGCGTCGCTCCCGTTCTGAGTCGAGGAGTTTATGGACACGTGGTCCGCGGGGAACGCCGTGTTACAAGGAATGGGATTGGAGATCACCAGCGACCTTTTCTTCTTCGACTTGCTTGCGTTGCTGAGACAATTTCAGACAGAAAAGTTGGCATGACGGTCTTAAAATGTTTTGGCAAACTGTGAAAAGTGTAACGTCCGACTTACCTGTCCAGGCCCTTAACAATAAACTCTTTGCCCGAATGCTGGTTCTCGAGCTTTTTCATCACATTGTACAAGTCATGGTTCAACTGCAAGTAAACGCACATCGTTATATTAACAGCAACATGTGGATTCAAACCATGTGGCTTGCGTCTTACCACACTCATTTCCTTGTAGAAGACATCTCTGAGGTTGGATATGTTTTGGAAGACAGTCACATAGCAACCAATCCGGCTGCAAAAAGAGTTTATTTTGATTATGTGTGATATTGAAAGTATCAAACATATTGACGGAAGCTTTTTCCTTCCGTTTTCTCTAAGGAACTAAAAGAGAGGCAAGTTTCTAACATGTGATTTAGTGAATCCTACTTTCACTTCTACCTTTAAAAAGCAATGACCGAAATCATTTATGAATATTAAAAAACTGCACAACTACGGAGAGCAAACATCTGTATTCTTATGCTACTTTTTTTTCTTTTTCCCTGATTTTTTCATCTCTATTCTCCTTTTGAGGTATTGCTGCACGGTGTTTAGTTTGGAGAAAGAGAAGAAAGCCTAATTAAAAGGTCTGAACATAAACATGACATGTTCTATTTAACATTTATCTTGAGTTTTGTTATCTAATCCATTACACTCCAAACAGACTGTCCGGCGCAGTAGTGTTTCATGACTATTAGGGATGAAACAAGTCGCAGATGTACACATAGTTTAGATTAGATCAATTTCATTGAGTCATACCTCTGATAGAGTACAGGTAGCTCCTCTCTCAGCTCATTGTTGATCTCCTCAAACACACTCTGGGATTTGTTGAACTCCTCTTCTGCCTTTAAAAAACACATAAAAGTCACTGCATAAACCTTTCGTTCCTAATGTACCCCTTGAGCCTTTCATTTATTCATTCATTTATTTTAAGCTAGGCCTGTCACGAAAACAGAATCTGACGTTCAATATATTGAGCCACAAAAATGTGGCTATAAAACAATATTATTGAAGACCTTTTGACGCCATCAACGCTAAAGCTTCAAAATTACAGTAAAGCTTTATTTGAAAAATACTAATATATCCCACTATGAACATGAAATACAACCTACTTTAAGGCTTTTTTAATCAATGAATGTACCTAAACGTTTGCAGATTCTGTTCAAAATGTTCAGCACCCAAAGGAAAATGCATTTAAAATGTGACTTATCCAGCGCCCGTAGAAATGTTTAAAGCCTTGGGCGAGCGACCGGGAAAGGGCTGGAGAGATCCCCGTCATAAGCTTTGGGCTTTTCCCATAGAATTAAGAAACTGTGAATATTTGGTTATTGAAATGTGAGCAAATGCTTTACATTTCAGTGTTTTATGTCGGCCAAATATTAATAATGAATATAATTAGAATTGTAACCGTGATTGACCGCAATACTAAAAATAATGTATTACAATAGAAAATGTGACAAAAAATACAAATAAATGTACAAACGATCTATATTGAGCCCAAAAAAATATTGTTAATCTGTCAAGCGTTGAAGTCGATGTAGTCATTATCCTGACAGCCCTGTGAGCAGCTGATTATTATTCATAAGTCATCAAATGAGACTCAAATTAATGCAAATATGCTTAAAGTTGCTTTCCTTTTTTAATCCAAGTAATTATTCCAAGCACTCCCTGCTAAGCGCTAGCGTAAGAACTAAATTCTTATCCACAAAGCGCTGCAACAAATGTTGATTAGTGCGTTTGCTGTGGGTCCCCTCCATACTCCTGGTTCTACTGTACCTTTGCTGCTTTGGCATCATCCTTTTTCTTGGCACTTTGCACAGCCTCCAGATGATGTCGTGCCGAATCATAGTCCACCAATTTGCGACCACGTTTGCCAACTCTTTCCTAGAAGTTACATCAGTTCATAACGTTGTTCTACAGCAGTTGTTTTCAAGCAAAAGGAGAGCAAGACGGTTCAAATTACCTTAACGTCTGGGAACTGGCTGGTGTAGTTCTCCATTGTGCGAACAAGCTGGTCGTTTATTTTCTCCTCGAAATCATTCCACAGCAAGTCTTCACTCTAAACATAGTAAAATGGGTGACGTCACATTATCTATGATGAGTTATGGACGTTGATGCATTACTAAATGTTCTCAGTGTATAATCAAGTAGTGTGATAAGCCGTAATAGGCACAGAACAGGAGAGGCTCAAATATTTGTAATAAAAAAAAGGTAAATATTGGCTGAAAGAGTGCCTTGAAACTTCATACCAGATACTGTAGATACACACCCCGACCAAAAAACGAGAACGAGTCGGCACCTGGATGTAACTAACTGTTTTAATCTGGGGCTTCTGCAGTTGGTCAGTTCTAGGTTCAGCAACACTACATGCCCAAAGAATTAGATCAGCTGAACCTGAACATCCTGAGTGACCAGGTTATTCCGTCAAGGGATTTCATCGTCCCTTGATGGCACGGGCATATTCCAAGATGACAATGCCAGGATTCATCGGGCTCACATTGTGAAAGAGTGGTTCAGGGAGCATGAAACGTCATTTTCACACAGATTGGCCAGAGTCCAGACCTGAACCCCACTGAGACCATTTGGGATGTGCTGGAGAAGGCTTTGCACAGTGGTCACACTCTCCAATCAATACAAATTTTCTGTGGCAAACATTTTTTTGTGAGGTAGTGTATGTTAACATCTTAACCCCCTCCTGAACTGAGCACATTTTCCCCAGTTTGGCTTTACCCAAATCTAAAAAGTAAAAAGCATCATAATAGCGACGAAATCTAGGATGAAAAAGCAACAGAAAATCAACAAAAAAGCAACAAAAATGGAAATAAAATACACGACAAAAACATGACAAAACAAAAAATAAGATGAAAAGGCAACATAAGCGACGAAAACACGACAAAAGCGCTTCAAAAATGTGGCATAAACGCGGCGACAACGTGACAAAAAAGTTATGATCACTTTTCTAAGTCTTAGCTTTCAAATGAGGCATTACACGGTTGCTCTCCAGCCCTGAAGCTTTTAGATTCGGGTAAAGCCGAACTGGAGAAAATGTGCTGGGTTAAGGCAGGGGTAAGAGGTTAAGAAAGAGGGGCATCACATTTATATAGTGCTTTCCAACTTCATTGGGCAAAGTGCTTTGCATCAAGGGCCCATTCACACACTCAAACAGACAAACCTTTTTTCCCCCATTGTTGAAATACATCGTACAACTGTATACGTACATCTGTAATGAGAGTGAGGTCTCCCAGTCCATCCCAGTCAGGTTCGTAGACGTCTCTTAATGTCTGGGACAGCTTTTTCGATGTTTCATGCACAGCTATAAAAGGCAGACAATGATGAATACCACACTGTGCTTGTTAGAAAGGTATTACTTTGGGGCTTATTGTGCACCGCAGCTGCTACACCCAGACTATAATGTCAAAATAACACTGGGTTTCTGAAAGGGCAACAGCTGAGGGCGGGAGGTGCTCAAGTTTCTCTTTAAAGGGGAACTCAAAGTCAGATTGCTTTGTCAGCTGTGTGGGGGGCATTTGTTTCTTGAGGAGCATTTAGTATATCAAGGAATAGACGAGCCTAACTTTCAAATCGTCAGCTTGGTTTAGACTTTGACACCAAATTAAATCAATCTAAAAAAGGTCTTACTAACCTCTGACAGCTGCGTGATAGGCTTTCACATCTTTGAACAACCGGACTCCATCCACCTGAGGACAAAATGAACAGAAAAAGGCTCACTTGAACAAAATACGATTCATGGGATTGTCAGGATTAAGTAAAGTGATACAATACAATGTGGTTACAGCGGTGAAGTGAAAGCGTCCATTTTTTTTTGTGTCAGCAAGTGGATTTCCTTCCTGTTTTTTACTTTCGTGTCTGCGTAGTAGGCTACATACTATACACACTTTTGTTTGAGCCACAAATAGGCAAATAATAAACTACTATGGTTTCAAACTCCGGAGCACCCACTTGTTATCAATATGCAAATAAAAGCACACATCAGAGGGAATCTTCCTTGCTCGATAAATGTCACAAAGCTGCATCTTGTATCAAGTATTTCCTGTTTTCAAGGCCAAACTGATTGTCTGAACTTGTGCGCTGGCATCATGACACACTCCGAGCAGCAAAAACAAAAGCCTATGCGTGTTTTCCAATGCAGACAGATTGAAGACTGAAATCACGGGTTAGTTTGACACATAGAAGAGGTCAGGCTATTGTATTCTCCAGTGGGTAAAGACATCTTTATCATGTCAAAGTTTGATGCACTGTGTAAGCTCATAGGTAAGGCAAGTTCATTAGCAGAGCACAATAACACTTAAAAAGGCAAATTAAAGCATTAAAATCAATTGTTTTTCTTTTCCTTTATCTCCAATGTTAAAAACGCCGTCCTCAAAGGCACTGACGGCTGAAAAAATGTATCCGTTATAAAAAATCCGGTCAAAAATTGAAAGCGGAGAGCGCGGACAAAGTATTTCAAGCCCATAAGTGTTCTGTCTAGAGAGAAGATGGAGAAGCAAGAGAAGTATCAAAGAAGTCATTGATAAGAGTGTTGAGATTTTTCTGGTATTTATTTGTATCCAACGCAGCCTAAAACAAAACCTCATCACTTAAAAATGCGCACAAGATCAACTTTAGTCAGGATTTTCCCTCATTTTGTTCCAACTGAGCCCTGTTTTGGTGCTGATTTAAAGCAATACTAAGAAACACATGCCCCTAGAGGCCATTAGCGCCACTGCAGGTGTTGTAGCATGTTGCGGTTTTTTACTCATTCATTGTCAAACTTGGCTGTAAATACTGTTTAAGTGGCGCCCGCAGTTAGCTTTGCCCGTTTCTTCTTCGTGATTCCATTAGTGTGTATTGCGCCTCCGACCCGGAGGCAGCGAAGTTGCAATTGTGGTTTTCTGGCCAGAGACACCAGGGGGAGATTAAAGACCCCCCCAATCATCCCATTAACACTTGTATTACCCCGAGAGGGACTACGAAAAGGATTCATTAAGGTAAACAAGTTGCTCAGGGCGTTTTCACACAGGCTCTAGTCTGTATCACCCTCACTGTATTTAACCACGAGGGAGAGGACACATTGACAGGTTGATGAGGGAATAAGTTTGTTGAACAGCTGATCGTTGTTATGTGGCTGATGTTGCAATGTTGTGCGAGAGCGTGTGTGAACAGGTACCTAACTAACTTTGGAATAAATGCAGTTGGAGCTGAGGCGATCTCGAGGCGACCTACAAAAGCGCTCCAACATGTGTGAAAACGGCCTTAGTACCGCTTTAAGTCTTGTTTTGACACAATTTGGTGAAAAAACAAATTGCTCGAACCGTTTAACCTTAACGAACGTGCAGTTTGAACAACTTAGTGAGATATTTCAAAGTTCGAAACGGTTATCGACTGACTGCAAGTTCTCTCATAACGTTCACAATGAAATTAAAATGTCAAGCATATCATTAAACAAAAAGCACAGTGAAGATCTACAAAAAATGTAATATTGGTGGAATATCTATAAAATAAAGGATGTGCAGCTTCTATCTCATCTCTGCGATTGAGAAAGCTATACCGGGGTGTAAGAGTCACATTTCAAATAAGAACTGCACATGGCAGTCTATGAAGAGGTGTGTATTTAATCTCTCACCTGTTGCTTGTTGAGGTTCAGGGAGCATATCTCAAAATGCTCATCCTTGGTCTCCATGGTTTTGCCCAGTTTCTGAAGAACCTGAAGAGGAAAATGAAGTAATGAAGTCTCAAAGTCAAAGTACCAACATCATCATGTATCCGTTTTTAAACTTGTTATTATCTGTACAGTACTTTTAATGCGTTTCTTTGATGCGAGGCGACCTTGGGTGTTGAGAAAAGCGCCAAAGAAATAAAATGTATAATTATTATTATCATCATCTGTTTGGACGAGTACGGTTATACTAATACTACAAAAACCATGTTATCAAGTACATCAGGCTTAGGCAATATGCTATAAGGTTTTAGAACCACGTATCTAGTCTTGGTTTGGTCCTCATTTTCACAGTTAATGACCTTTCGAGGAGAAGTCGCGCTTTGGATCCAAAAGGTTATAGGCCCCTGAACCAGACCCTGACAAATGGGCAAAGGTCGGGTCTTTTGTAAGTCTGTTTTTGTAAATCCATTAAAGACTGCTGCAGATGTGGTACTTGGACCACCACAAATCATTTAGAGCATCTTAACATTCAGAGCCAGGACTGAGCCAACAAATGTAAATGTCTTTCCAAACAAATCCTTTGTAGATGGAGTTAACAGAACCCCTTATTGTACGTACGATCGACTGCTTGCACCGGTTTTATTTTTTATAACCTTGACATCTAAAATTAGAAGGTATTTCACAGCATTTTCCGACGTGATCTGCTCAAAAATAGTTTTCATCCACCCAGACAGATGCTGTGTTGCAACATCTAAACCACAACTGAGTGAGAAGGCAAGTCTTGAGAGGGGAAGTGCTCAGGCAGGAAGTGGCAGCTTTGTCCACACACACACACAGCTGTACAGTAAAAGACATAGCATATAAATGTTTTACCGGGGAAACTACTGACTTCTGTTTCAATACATTTCCTTGTAAAATGTGTTAATTTGATTTTTGTTTTGTTTTAAAGAAAGTAAAGTTTAGGGATGGGGGGCACTGGCAAACAAACACAAATCTGGCAATAAACAGCCTCTTCACATTCTCATAGGGACCACCAGACCCATATGAAAGTTGACAAAAGCTGGTCAGGAACCTGTCAGCTGTCACTGCTCTTTGTGAAAGGTCAACTTGAATGGTGGGAGGCTGAATTTATAACTTAAAAGAACAAACGCTCGTGCCTTACCTTTTCTTGAGCCCTGTTTAATGACTTCTGGACACGTCTGGCAAGAAATCCTGCCCCAGCCTGGAGGTTTGGACCCATCTTATTGTCAGCCATTGCCGCTTTTCTGCCCGTTTCTCCTCAGTGAACGCCTGTCTCCTGCTTCCTCTTGAGAAACTGCTTGACTAGCGGTGTTCTGGGTCTCTCTAAACTTGAAGGCGGCGGCGCGATGGAGGAGGTGGAGCAACACCAACCTGCAGACTCAACTACACAAACAGGGATCGAGTCAGTCAGCTGCTCACTAAATCCACATGGTTTTCGTAATGGGAGGCCGCTCCTGTTCAAACTTGCGGGAGGAATTAGTAGATTCCTACTAAGCTGACATAATGCCGTTGCAACACCAAGCCTGCTGGGTGTAATATAAAAGAGCTCTGCTTCACCCAAAAACACACTCACCTGAACTGCGTGCGTATGATGAGGCGCTGACTCAGCATTGACATCAGCGTCATGAGGTGTTAGTGGAAAAATATGCCAATTAATTTATCAGTAAAATTAGCAAACATAAATGCTTCTTTCAAAACAAAACAAAAACTCTTTAAAAAAAAAAAAAAGGTATTAAAATATAAATTAATATATCAAGGAAAATAAAGATGTCACAGAACGATTTAAGTGGTCAAATTAAAATGTAAAAATAAATAAATAAAATAAATAATAATAATATAATAAGGGGAAAAAGAAAGAAGTAAGAGCATCTTCTCACTAGCACCTCCAGGTGGCGAAAAGCAAACACAACCTACTTATGCGTTACCTTTCTTTCTCCAGCAGGTGTCGTCCACAGACTATTCTTTGGCTACCACTTTGCTTGAGTGAAATATAAGCGTTTCTTTTGGTTTTAAGTACCGTGTTTTGTGTTAATGTTAGAATTTGAAAACCTGGCTGCAAGGCTTGATAACTTAATAACTAATTACTGGTGGCCAGGCTAGTCGTAATATATCTAAAAGAAATTAATTACAGCAACACTTGTATAACAACCCCTAGATTCTAGATATACATGTTTAATTTAGTCATAGAATAAATAAATCTAAACTCAACAGGGCAAAGTGGCTGGTGAAACTAAAAAAAGAGCTTTCAAAAATAGAAATCTACCAGTGTGTGGCTAAGCTCCGCCTGGATGACTGATCATCTACATCGGTTTCTTTTAGAATGCTTATTTTCATTCAACTTGCCTTGTGTGGGTTGTCAGAGTGAATTATTTGATTATAAAACCTACCTGATTGAAAAAAAAAATACTTTGATCGCACTTATTTTCCCTATTCTTCTACATGCAAATGAACCGTGCGGTGACGTTTTGGCGGTGCGCTTGTTATTGGAGTGTCAGCGCGGGCGGGGAGCGAACTTTAACGACTCTAGCGTAACCGCGACGTGTTCCAGGAGCTCATACCAAGCGCTCCCTCGCCAGCGCCGCTCGGAAATGAGGAACGCAGTTTGGCGCGGTTGGAGCAGAGCTGGGCACACAACGGAATTCACTCTCGGTTAAGCAACACATGCGAGTCGCGGGACCCGGGGGTACAAACGCGCTTTACCCGTTATCAGGCCATTTGTAAACGGCGTGGATTCAGGAGGCGCCTGTGTTGACTTTCAAGGCTGTTGTTTTTTTTTTTAGCGTGCCCCCACGCGCAGGCTAAAAAAAAGAGACGGAAATACTTTCAGCATGCCGCCCGTAGAAAATGACACCGGCAAAACGGAGCTCAAGACTCGGATACAGACACTTATCGACTCCAATCAAGTGATGGTCTTCAGCAAAAGCTATTGTCCTTTTTGTATCAAGGTAGGCTGTCGTTCTTCTGTGGGGAAGGGGCCTAGCTTAAACCGACAGTTACTCGTCCGCGAGCTCGCTGTACATGCTAGTCCTGCGCTCGTATTTCCACACTCTACTTCTAATTAAATGATGTGAAATTAAGATCAGATCTTATTTTTTATTGTGTTTTTGTTTGTTGGCATTCAAACGATACCCTCGCTAGTTAAGATAATTGGCGTGTGGGAGGGAGCTATATTATATTTTGCGCACTTGTGGATGTAGCTAACTTGGGAAGGGGAGCTTTATGAGACCTATCATCTTTTAGTTTGGGGTCGCCATCCTGTCGAGGTTTTCTGCAGGTGTTATTGATTCGACTATTAAAGGTTTTTAGTGTGTGGACGACTAACATTGAGCTTCAATGGCCCGTCTTCCCTCGTTATCGGGTGTTGATGCTGATGAACCGGTGTTTTGTTTTTGCGCAGGTGAAGGACCTGTTCAAGGAGCTCCAGGTGGTCTGCAACGTGGTGGAGTTGGATCTTATTGGTAAGAGCGGGGGAAATGATTAACACCTTTTCAAACTTTTGACCCCATTTGTGCAATTGTTTTGTGCAGAGTGACGCGCATATTGTCCCCCACACACAGATGTGTAAACCCTTCATTAGCTGTACCCATGTATGTTATATTTTCCCGTATACTCGGAGCGAATGAAAAGCGCTGAGTCACTCCCGGATGACTGATATTGGCCTCCCGCCAACTCTACCAAACCCGAATCTGTCTGCTGTTTTGGCTGTGGCTGCATTCCTTTGTAAATGTTTGTTTTAGTACTTTGAGTTATTTTGAGGCGGAATATCTTTGTGTTGTTTTGCTGAAATGGTTCCCTCTTTTTAGGATGTTGAAATGCAGTCAGGTGGGTTTTGTAATAATTGTCCAAATCGTTTCCTATTATCAACCACTTGCTTCAGTTTTTTCCCTTATCTGGGTTGTTTCTTAAAGGTGTAATAACTATGCTGTTGGATTGTTGTAGGCAGCTACACACACGGTTTACTTGTATTATAATATTTTTTTCTTTTTCAGAGGATGGGACCAACTATCAGGAGATGCTGCTTCAAATGACCGGACAGAAAACCGTTCCGAACGTCTTCATCAACAAAACCCACCTTGGCGGTTGTGATAAAACGATGCAGGCAGGAAATTAAATTCATTACCGTATCTGCTTTTCCAACAGGGTTTTTTTAAGGGTGTTATTGCACCCTAAAATAGTACTTAATCAAAAGACTAATGGAGGGGGGGACATGCTTTTTATTAAGAAAAGGTTGTAAATTCTCACTCATCCAAACAAGACAACTGAACTTTTCATAATATATAAACAACCATTGACATCTTTCAACACAATGCAAGTCCCCAATGTCTTGTTTTAGTTTCCCACGATACTACTTGCTACACTACCAGCACTAGGCCTATATGGTAGTGTGTTGTAATCTATGGGTTCCTCTTGTTGCGTTACTTAAGTATTTCGTAAAATGTTTAGGCCCACAAGGATGGCAGCTTACAGCAACTGCTCGGTGGACAAAAGGAGAATTATGACTATGACTTGATCGTCATCGGAGGAGGGTCAGGTGGACTGGCGTGTTCAAAGGTAAGAGAAGTTATGATACTGTACATCATAAGGACTTTATCATAAGGACTTTGCCTCCAGTCAATCACGCGCAGGTGCAGCCTCCGCCAACACTCCCCCTCCTATCGTTTCCACGCCCCCCTCACAAACCATCCCTGTCATCACTAGCAGAGAGCGGACACAACACAACCCTCCATGCAATTATCCCGTTAATATGGACAGGAATTATCCTGTCCATATTAACGTTTTAAAACCCCTCCCCAAAGCCCCCCCACAGTCCACAGCTAATCCATCTCAAACCACAATAAACATGGCTCTTTTAAATGTCCGCTCTCTGCAGAAGAAGTCTTTTATTGTGAATGACCTGATTTTAGATAATAATCTTGATTGTTTGTTTTTAACTGAAACCTGGCTGGGTACAGATGCGACCGCGGTTCTTGCTGAGGCCTCCCCACCTAATTTTAGCAGCACCTTTTCAATAAGGAATGGGAAAAGGGGAGGTGGCACTGCTTCCATATGTACAAACACTATTGCCACCAAACCTATTTTATTTGATCCATTCCCCACTTTTGAGCACCATGCAGTTGTTTTTAGCAATCCCCCCATTTTATGTGTCACTATTTACAGACCCCCCAAAAAATGCCCTCTTTTTGTTAAGGAATTTTCTGAGTTTTTATCACTTTTACATAGCTCTTTTAATATGATTCTTTTAACTGGTGATTTTAATCTACACATAGATAATCTTTTAGACCCTGTTGCTAGGGATTTTTTAAATGTTCTTAATTATATGGATTTTACCCAACACGTCACACAGCCAACTCACGACAGAGGACACAGTCTGGACCTGGTCATCACGTATGGCCTGTCCACAGCTGTGTCTTCTGTCATTGACTTGGCTGTTTCTGACCATTACTGTGTGTTTTTTAATATCACCAGTTTTACCCAGCGGGAGACCTCGGTAAGAGCTGTGAGGAAACGTCATCTCACCCCTGAAGTGGCTGCAAATTTTATTGATGTTTTAGAGAAATATTCTCCTATTGTTCTACCTGCCCCCTGTGATTTTATTTTTGAAAATTTTAATAGCAAACTCAAGTCAGCGCTTGATTCTATCGCTCCTTTAAAATCCAAGAAACTCCCTACAAAACCAATTACTCCATGGAGGAATGAGGAAATTAAACAACTCAAAAGACAATGCAGGGTGGCAGAGAGAAAATGGAGAAAAAACAAAATTACCATAAACTACCAAATCTTCCGTGAACAACAATCAACCTACAATAACACAGTAAGAAACACAAGAAACAACTACTTCTCAAAAATTATCAACAATAATAAAAACAATCCCAAGGTACTCTTCTCTACAATAGAACATCTAATCAATCCTGATTTTAACAAGACCAATTTTACTCCAAGTGACTCCCTTTGCGAGGCGTTTGCAGACCACTTCAGGGGAAAGATGGACACTATCAGATGTAATATTTTATCTACTCAAAGTAACACGGTTTTAAATACATCTGGTTGTCTACTTGTTCCAGAGGAAACACTGCACAGTTTTGTCCAGGTTAATGCTGAGATGCTTGATAAAGTTTTCTCCTCAGTGAGGCCCACCACATGTCCTTTAGACCCGGTCCCAACCCCGTTTTTTTAAAACTTTCTATGGATCTCTTAGAGACGAGCTTTTACACATGATGAATTGCTCCCTTCAGACGGGGGTCTTCCCTGCTGCCTTTAAGGGGGCGGTGGTGAGGCCTCTGCTGAAGAAGAGCAATTTGGACCGTAATGATTTTAACAACTTTAGACCGGTATCCAACTTACCATTTTTAAGCAAAATCTTAGAAAAACTTGTTTTTACCCAACTTAGCGACTTTATAAATGCACATGACGTCCTTGAGAAATTTCAGTCTGGCTTTAGGGTAAACCACAGCACCGAGACAGCCCTTTTAAAGATTTTAAACGATTTTAGATTAAATTATGATTCCAAAAGGTTGACAGTGTTGGTTCTACTGGATCTGAGCGCTGCCTTTGATACAGTCGACCATACTATTCTTTTAACTCGTTTAAAACACATCGGCCTCTCTGGTGCTGTCCACAAATGGTTTACATCCTACCTCACAGACAGGACATTCATGGTGAGTGTGGATACCTGCTCCTCCAAGGTCCATAATATTACATGTGGTGTGCCTCAAGGTTCGATTTTAGGCCCAGTGCTTTTTAACCTGTATATGCTCCCTCTTGGTGATGTCATCAGGAGACATGGAGTCAACTTTCATAGTTACGCTGACGATACACAGTTGTACATCTCCATGTCTCCTGATGACACCAGGCCAATGGATGCACTTTTTAACTGCATTTTAGATATCAAATCCTGGATGGCAGAAAACTTTCTCCAGCTTAACCAGGACAAAACTGAAGTTTTAGTCATCGGTCCTCAGGCCCAGAGAGAGAAACTTTTACCCAAACTACAGTCATTGTCTTTTAATCCTTCCTCACAGGTGAAGAACCTGGGTGTGATTTTTGACTCTGAGCTGACTTTAATTCCACACATTAAGAATATCACAAAGATAGGTTTTTACCATCTAAAGAACATAGCCAGAGTCCGCCCCATTCTCTCTCGGGCCAACACGGAGACGCTAATGCATGCTTTTATCACCAGTCGTATCGATTACTGTAATGCCCTGCTTTCTGGTCTTCCCAAAAAGAGTATCTCAGGTTTACAACTTTTACAAAATTCAGCAGCTCGTGTCCTGACGAAGACCAGGAGGCGGGACCACATTACACCGGTTTTAGAGTCACTGCATTGGCTCCCCGTGTGTTTCAGGATCCATTTTAAAGTTCTTTTAATGGTTTTTAAATGTCTTAATGGTCTTGGTCCTTCTTATCTTTCAGAATTGATTTTACCATATGAGCCTTCGCGGTCCCTTCGCTCCTCTGGCAGGGGTCTCCTAGTTATTCCTAAAGTCAACAGAAAGACTCACGGCGAGGCGTCTTTCCAATACTATGGCCCTCGCCTCTGGAACGACCTGCCAGAGGAGCTCAGGACCGCAGAGAACGTTCATGTTTTTAAGAGCAGGCTCAAGACCCACCTTTTTAGTTTAGCTTTTAATTAATATTTACTTATATTAACCTTATTTACCGGTTTTAGTTCTATTATTTCTTTATTTTCCCTCTTTTATCCTGTGCTATTTCACGCACAGTTTTAGCTGTTTTTAATGTATCTCTTATTAAATATTTATTTATTTATTTTTATTTATTTTATTCATTTATTTTTTATGTTCTCCTAGTGGTTCCTCTGAGGGAGCCCTCTGCCCCGGGAGTGCTGGTTGGCTGTGGCCGTGCGGGCGCTCTCCTGGGGGTGCCTGGATGGAGGTAGGACGTCTCTCCTACACCTACTCCGGGCCCCCTGGGTTGGCGCTCTGTGGCTGTGGGCGATGGGCTGCTCCTGGTGCAGACGGCTCCTTGGATGATGTTTCCTCTTTCGGTCCATCTGTACCCAGCCTTACGTACTCAACTCTATGTCCATTTTTATTTAAGACTTTTAACTGCTGGGCTGTCTGTACGTCTGTGTGTCTGTGTGTGCGGGTGGTGGGTGGTGGGGTTGTAGTTATTTATGTATATTTACTGGTGGGGACGATTTTTATTATTTTTAATGATTTTTAAGCACTGTAAAGCACTTTGTGTTACATTTTGTATGAAAAGCGCTCTATAAATAAAGTTTGATTTGATTTTGATTTGATTACATATACTTTACATATGCAAATGTGCAATGTTGTGATGTTAAAAAATGTGTGAAAATTAGGAAGCTGCGGGGCTTGGGAAGAAAGTGATGGTGCTGGACTATGTTGTGCCCACGCCAAAAGGAACGACATGGGGTAAGATTCTTATAACACACTTTTTGTAGGTTCTATCTCTCATTTTAACACACTCTTTGGTTCACAGGCCTCGGTGGCACCTGTGTTAATGTTGGTTGTATTCCTAAGAAGCTGATGCACCAAACAGCGCTGCTCTCCACAGCTTTGCAAGATGCACGCAAGTTTGGCTGGGAGTTTGATGAGAAAGGTGAGGGCTCGACAGGATTAAGTGAAGTTGGACTCCGTTTGCTTATGTGAGTCTGTTTTTACAGTGAAGCACAACTGGGACACGATGAAGACTGCGATAAACGACTACATTGGCTCATTAAACTGGGGCTACAGGGTGGCTCTGAGGGACAAGAACGTCAATTATGTCAATGCATATGCAGAGTTTGTTGAGCCACACAAAATTAAGGTACGTTCTTTTCTTCTTATGAGGATATGTCACCAGTTTGATAAAAGCTTCTCTAGTTGAATATTGCGGTCAATCTGAATTACTTAATATCTATAAATCATGTCTTCATAATGTTCATCATGAATTAACTTCTATTTGTGCTGTAGGCAACAAACAAACGAGGGAAGGAGACATTTTACACATCGGAAAGGTTTGTGTTGGCGACTGGAGAGAGGCCCCGCTACCTTGGTATCCCTGGAGACAAGGAGTACTGCATAACCAGGTGAGTGCAGTGTGAAATACAGCAGCTTGAGTCACCGCTCTTTCCGTTGGAAGATATTTTCTACTTTATCTACCTGTCATTCTCAGTTAAATCGTGGTAATGATTAATCCCTAATAACAGTACTGCATTATCCCTAGTCTTATGCGATTTCAATTCTATTAGTCTGTTATTATGCCGATCTCCCCTACAGTGACGACCTCTTCTACCTGCCGCACTGTCCTGGGAAGACCCTGGTGATTGGGGCGTCCTATGTGGCGCTGGAGTGTGGAGGTTTTCTGGCCGGATTGGGCCTCGATGTCACGGTCATGGTGAGGTCCATACTGCTCAGAGGATTTGACCAAGACATGGCCAACCGCGCCGGAGAATACATGGAGGGACATGGGGTGAAGTTCCTCCGTAAATATGTCCCGACAAAGGTACACACACGATCGCTTGGACCTTTCATTAGGAATGTGATAGTACTCTAGTTTGTAGTCTAGTTTGGTTTCGAAATATTCTGCTTTGTCATTCCTAATAATTTATTCATGTGACTCCTCTGTTATTGAATTACAGTGCCTTGCGAAAGTATTCGGCCCCCTTGTACTTTTCGATCTTTTGCCACATTTCAGGCTTCAAACATAAAGAATTAAAACTGTAATTTTTTTTGTGAAGAACCAACAAGTGGGACACAATCATGAAGTGAAACGAAATTTATTGGATATTTCAAACATTTTTAACAAATAAACAACGGAAAAATTGGGCGTGCAAAATTATTAATTTTTTGGCCCATAGAGCCAACTGTTCTGGGTTCTATGAAAATAAAGTTTCATAGAGCCCAGAACAGTTTTTCTCAACTGGGATGCTGTCAGGACCCACCATAATTCTACGATAGCAAACCGCGACTCAAATAAGAATATCTAAACCTCTTAACTTCCACCTGAACCGAGCACATTTTCTCCAGTTTGGCTTTACCCAAATCTAAAAGCTTCTTGAACAAAGCATCCGAAACACCGACGAGAACAAGGATAAAAATACAACAACAAAAAGACACACAAAAAAGCAACACTTGAGCATCAAAAACAAAAAGTGGTGAAAGAACCAAAAAAAGATCCACAAAAACGTGCCTAAAAAGTGACAAACACGACACGAAAGCATCAAAAAGCAAGGAAAGCAAACGATGAAGAAAGCAACAAAAACACGACAAATGTCAACAACAAAGAAGTCGCAATCTGTTTTATAGGTCTTAGCTTTCAAAGACGGCGTTTCCCTGGACTAGAGGCTGTAAGCGCCAGTCGAGAACCTTTTAGATTTGGGTAAAGCTAGACTGGAGAAAATGCACTCTGTTAAGGCAGCGGGGGGTAAGAGGTTAATTATTGTGTAAAATATTGTATTTTATCAATTTAATGTTGAATAAACATTAAATAAACCTTTTTAAAGCTGAAATTTTGACCAAATCAAGTCATTTTTACAGAGTCAGATGTTTCTATCCGTTTATTGAAAGAAATGTTCTCTGGAAAAGGTTCGTGACCCAGCAGTTGAGAACCACTGGCCCTAGAGCACAGTTTGGATTTTATTACAACTCATGCGCACTTACATCTTTAAAATGACCTTTTAGAGGTGACTACAGCTATTTCCTGATTCTTAACGTTCACACTTGAACCAGTCACTCTCCGGGCGTTTTAGTTTAGTTTAGTTTATTTGTTTATTTGAGCAATACACCTTGTGCTCAAAAGGAGTGGGCTGAAGCAAAAAGCTTATGAGCCCCCACCCCCAAGTGCAATAAAATGCAATAAAATAAAAAAGAACATTTCAAAACACTACAAAACATTACAAGCAGCTACATTCGTACAGACCAACTTACAAACTTACAAACTTACAATCTTACAACTGTTTATATAATTAATTGTATAAAGTACAAAGGTACATTAATAGATAAAGGTAGATTGTATAAAGGTACATTAATAGATATTATAATCTGAGATCTTGATGCTTTCCAGTTGTCATTACCATTCTCAGTATAATTTTAATTTGGGTTTAATTATCATTAACTCTCCGGGCGTGAGGCCGACCAAGAGGAGTGAGTCTCATGTCTCACTGGGTGTGACGCATACTTTAATTGTGTATGTTGACTGTTTTGATTGTGAAATAAAAGGGCATTGCTTTATATCACTTCTTGCATTGCGGGATTAGTTGATGTTTAAGGTTTTTTTTTTAGATTTCACGTATGTATATATTGATATATTATAATGCGCCTCACTGACATGTCTCCACACCCTGTGTGTGTCAGATCGAGGAGCTGGAGGCCGGCACTCCTGGCAGGCTGAAGGTGACGGCCAAGTCCACAGAGACGGACGAGATCTTCGAGGGAGAATACAACACCGTATGTAATGACCACACCATTGTTAATTTCGTCGACTAAAATATTTAGTCTTAATTTTAGTCAAAGTGATTTTTTTGACGACTAAAATTGGACTAAAACTAAATTAAAAGTTTTTCATGCGACTAAAACTATGACTAAAATGTCCAGATATTTTAGTCGACTAAAATAAGACTAAATAAAAATGAAAAGGAGAGACTAAAATCATCCAAACTTCTATTGATAGTCTGAAAGAGCCTCATATCATGTAAATTCACTGCCAAAGGAACAGCTCTGAGCTTTGTTAATGAGGGAGCAGCTCCATGAAGCAGAGAACCTTGATTAAATATGATTAAAATTAATATTATTAATACAAAGTCGACTAAATGTCTCTTAAATTGAGTCGACTAAATTGACTTGCAATTTAGTCGACTCAATCTCGACTAAAATTGAAGATATTTTTTTGACTAAAACTCGACTAAAATTGAATTACATTTTCTTGAAACTTAAATTTTAATTTAATATTGATATTGCAATATTTGAGGAAGTTATACCAATATTGCATTTTTTTTTGTTGGTCATGTCATGCAGCAACTCAATATTTAGACAAAGTAGCTCACGCTTGTATTGAAACGACATAAAATGAACCCGAACGTCCTCCGCCTGCAGGTGTTGATCGCTGTGGGTCGGGACGCTTGCACGGACAAGATTGGCCTGGACAAAGCCGGGGTCAAAGTCAACGCCAAGTGAGTGCATCTTTATTGCAGCACGAGATACAAGCTCAACGTCGCCGTCACCGTGACTCGGCATCTGGGTTTGGAAATTGGGGAGGGGTCTTGTGAGCGAGATAAGAATGTGCTTTTACTGTGAACACAGAGCAGTCGAGAACAATGCAGATGTTTATGGCCTGTTTTGTGTGCGTGTCTGAGCGCCAGAGGGATTAAGACGGCGTGAGGCCAGATTAAAAGCCCTCTGAGTCATATGTGCAGTCCCATGATCGTAGTAGTGTTGAGTTAACGTCAACTCGACCGTCGATCCCAGGGTAACGCAGTGAAGGGCCGGAAAACAATCCTGTTGCGTGTAATCAAAAAACACCAGTATGTGGAGCAGTTATAAGCCGTTTGTTCCTTTCCAGAAATGGGAAGATCCCGGTGAACGATGAGGAGCAGACCAATGTCCCTCACATTCATGCCATTGGAGACATTTTGGAGGGTAAATGGGAGCTGACCCCTGTGGCCATTCAGGCTGGGAGACTGCTGGCGCGCCGCTTGTACGGGGGATCAAAGCTGAAGGTATTGGTTTAAAAGATTCATATAACAATTGATGATCTTATTCAGATGCGAAATTCTGATCTTGAAGTGACACTGCCTCTCACAGGAGTAAAACATTTGGTTACTGTTTCCGCTGAGAGTAAATTTGTACGTTTCGTGTTGAAGTTTAATTAATTTCAATTTCAATCAGCCTTCACATTTTTATAGTATATTCTTTGGGAATCAATGCAGAGACATGAATTAGACTTTAAGATCGGTTATTCAGTTCTCCGGTTAAAGTTGAAACAAGACATCTGCATCATTTCTGTACTCTAATAGTATTTTCATTTAATTTTTTTGCCATTTAAATATATTTTAAAGTAATGCAACTCTTAGAAAAAAGGGAGAGAGTTATACACTGGAACACAAAGTAAAATAAACGCTGCTGGTCCTCAGGCTTTGAGGACAAAAACTCATAGAAAGACTTGTGAGGTTGTTTTGAATCATCATTCCAGCTTTTTGGGGCTTATTCTACAACGTTATTTGAGGGAAAGACAATATTTCTAAGTGGTATTTGTGTAGCGGCTTGTAGGCCTGCCGCGATAATTACTATATCGAGTTATCGCTCGATAAGTAAAATGAAGGACGATAACATTTTTAGTCTCGATAAATGCACGTGATGCATGTGCTTAAAATAAATACAGAAACATGAACGCTATCACAGCGCTGAGTGAGCGGAGCGTCCATCCAATCCGTCTCCCTGTGCTGCATTGAGCACATCAGCCGTGTCCCGCATGTATCCAGATCAGCGCTGCTTTTGGAGGGAGGCGGGGTGTAAACAAAGTGCCGCTACTACGGAGCTGCTGAACCCGACACTTTCTGTGAACTTTATCGCGGAGCAAGAGGGACTCGTGAGAAAACATTTGGAATTCTAGCCAAAAGAACTCATCACGGAGAGAATAACAACATTAATGCGACTGCAGGTTTGTCCATGAGAACGAAACGAAACCACCGCCCAGTCGGTGCATCAAAGCTAATCAGCGCTACTGTTAGCGAGAGGAACCCGAGCGCTTTAGCCACTGTCCAAATACAAGCGTGATAGTCCTGAGAACATTACTCAGTGCTTAGGTTTACATGTTACAGAGAAATGCTGCAGCGGTTTGACAAACAGTCAACAAGTTTCCCAAAAAAGCTGCTTCACCCGTGTGTACAGGAGGTTATATTTTAAAAGAAAAGGAAAAAGAACACAACATATGGCTACTCTACTTTTGCAGTAATACAGTATTATCTGAAACCATACATTTAATATATTGTTTTTGTGAGGAAATATTTAACCAGAATAATGCAGATGAAATATCAATTGTTATCCCAATTGTTATTGGGATATTTTTAAAGATGATACTGTATATTGACTATTTGCTGTAAATGTCGTGACAGGCCTAGTTCAAACACAGAACCTGGTGAGAGTGTAAGTTATGTTAAAGGTTGAGAAGCACAGATGGATACAGTGTCCTAGAATATGTCGACCCTTCTAGTTTGCACTTTGTTTGGTATAAGGTGTTAATATTAAATGTCAGAAGTTCAATACATTTCAATTAAATAGTTGCTTACAGTTTTCTTTTTATTGCCTACAGTATTTGCATTATACTCAATATTATCGTTTATCGCGATATTTTCTGAGACGATATATCGTCCTCAAAAAAACACTTATCGTGGCAGGCCTAGCGGCTTGTCATCCCAGGGTGATCGTGGGTCCCAACACATACCAGCTGAGAGCCACTGTTAAAGTTTAACAGCTTCTTCATCAGGGGTGATTCAAATGCTACTTGAGCCAATGTTTGGATTGCTCTGTCCATCTCCCTTGGTGTTTTCGCATTTTAAAATGACTGTTAACGTATCTTTTGTGGGTTTTTTTGGTCTATTTTCATGTATCCAGTGCGATTATGTGAATGTCCCCACTACGGTGTTCACCCCGCTGGAGTACGGCAGCTGCGGTCTGTCTGAGGAGAGGGCCCTGGAGCTCTACGGTCAGGAGAATCTAGAGGTAACATGACGATCCCTCTGCTCTTGGACTAAGAGTTGGTTCGAATTTGGCATATTTGTGCAAGGGGTTTCCTACAGATGCTCCAGTTTACCAGCAAAGACTCGTACAACACGGTCCTTTCTGGGTCCTGGCCTATATGTAAAACAGATTCTGAATGTCTATACTAGCACGAAGTCAAATGGTAATAAAAGTATGTGTAGCTCTTTCACGACAACCACATTATTCAAAGGACATGGTGACGTGTGGTTGTGATGTTTTTGTTGTGAATGTAAATACTCACTCATTTGTTTGTGCAGATCTACCACAGTCTGTTTTGGCCTCTGGAGTTCACCGTGCCGGGAAGGGACAACAACAAATCCTACGCTAAGATAATCTGCAACAAACTCGACAATGTGAGGCTCATTCTTAAAATTGGACTTGCCGCGACCTGTAGAAACTCTTACTGGCTTTTTCTCTTCCCAAGGAGCGAGTGATCGGCTTCCACTACCTGGGTCCCAATGCGGGGGAGGTGACGCAGGGCTTTGGCACAGCAATGAAATGTGGAGTCACAAAAGACCTGCTGGACATCACCATTGGCATCCACCCAACCTGCGCTGAGGTGATTTTGCTTTCAGTCTTTTGTGATGCCTTTTGAACTGTTTAAAGATATCATAAAGGGCTACTTGGTATTATTTTATTGGTATTGCAACATAGCCTTGTTTTTATAAATTATAGTGCATCATTTAGCCTTATCTTGTAATATAGAAAGGTTGCCTAATAACAGATAGAAGTTCCCTCACGTTTAACATTACACATACCGTATTTTCTGGACTAAATCGCTCCGGAGTGTAAGACGCACTAGCGAAAAATTGCCTAATGAAGAAAAAAACGAAAAGCTGAATCGGCCTATGGTATGCTAACGTAACACATCGATTATTGGCTACATGAAGCGTAAACAACTAAATAGGTTCAGATAACTAAAGCATAAAGAACATACCAAACTCTCGATGTCACTCCAAATCACTAGCTCCATTGAAATCTTCATCCTCTGTGTCACTTCTGAACAATCGCTTTGGGAACTAGCTGAGCACAGAGGCGTAACTGCACCGTTGACGAGCCTCTCCCGGCAGCACGTTTTTCAAGCTCTCATTTGCGAACTCGTTCCTCTAGCTGCGGCCATCGAGCTTTCAGCCCGTGATTAGCTTTTTCTTTTTTCTTCATTGCTGTAAGAGTAACCTCCACTTTTTCGCTCACTCCAGGCTCTCTTTCTGCTGCTCGATTAGCCTGTAGTGCCCTCTAGTAGCAGGTGAAATTATATATTTGAATTAAAAAAGGGGGGGGATGTCACATATTAGTCGCTCCGGAGTATAGGACAAACTATGAAAAAAGTGTTGCTTATAGTCCGGAAAATACGGTGATATACTCAGGCCTCAAAGCTAATGGGACAGTGTCTGAATATTAGGTTCATTTATCTAACGTGCTCTGCATTCATTATTTTACTGACAGAGCCCAGGGTTCTCTTCATTCATTGCACATAATTGCTGCACATTAGGCTCTTTGAGTGACACACGTTTCTCGTTGCATAATTTTATGAGTGGGAGTGAGATCTTTGTTTCGCTTGTATCACTTTACAACAATCTTGGGCCGGTTGTGGAGGTCCTTCAATTAAATTACCCCCAAAATCTACAGTGTTACAAATTGATTCTTCACAAAACTGTCCAATGTAGCAGGCCATACCCTGAAAAACTAAAATAATCCTGCTTTATAATAATTTCGGTGGAAAAAACAGGTACCGTACATATGAACTAATCTGCATGGGGGAAAAAAATCGTCTTTGCTATAGTTTTTTATATTTGTTATTTCGATATGAATTTTAATGCACGATTAATGCAAGCCTTTAGCTTTAAGACAAACTTACCAAATTACAACACTTTACCACTTTTCAGCAGTGCTAGCATAATTGCACAAGGGTTTTCTAATCATCAATTACTCTTTAACATGATTAATTAACACAAGGTACCATTAAAATACTGGAGCGATGGTTTCTAGAAATAAACCTCGTCGCACCTATGTAGGCATCCCATTAAAAATCACCCGTTTCCAGCTAGAAAAGGCATTCACAACATTAACAATGTTAAAGGCAAGGCAACTTTATTTATACCGCGCATTTCGTACACAAGGCAACTCAATGCGCCTTAAAGGGACTAGATGCACGTTGGTCTTTTTTATATTCACAACTGCCACCTGAGGTATAACGTATAACTGCAGCTTCTGTATGAAGCTCGTGCATGACAGTGTGGCATTACCGGTTTTATTAAAGGACCTGTATCATGCTATTTTAGCCATTCCAAAGTAAAGTATAGGCATTTATATGATATATTGTACCTCTACCACTACGGAGCACTAATTTTTGTGATAAATATAAGTATTTTCTGGAGGTATTTTTCCAACCCGGAAGACAAAACGCTTGGATTCAGTTAACTCCGCCCCCTCTCGCCGCTCATACAACTTTAGCAGTAGTAGAAATATATATATCACAGCAAAAAGTGAAGTTATTTCATGATGCTGTTATAAGGAGTTAACATGTGCAACACAGCTTCATGGCTAACACACTCGCTAACATGCATTTTGATCGACTCACCACTCGGATGTTTCCATTATGGGATTTGCGCTGGTTATAAAAGTTAATCCACTTTGATTCTGGCCAAGGTTCATCAAGCATCCATCAGAGACAGGCTCAGACAAACACTATTTTGGCTGATAGTCGCTGAATCCCGGAGGGAAAGTCCAACTTCTATGGCCTCTTCTTTAGGAAGGTTGAATAAAGTCCTGTCCTCGCAGCCAAACGCGGTTTTCTCCGTGACATTATCGTGAGGTACGAAAAAAAGAACAGGTGTCCAGACTCCAGAGTAGGTTAGAAAAAGCTCCCTCTTCACAACTTTCGGTGCAACATGACATGACATCTGTTCAGGGGGTGCGTTTGTTTTTGGTACAGGGGCAGCGCAGCGTCAGGCACTTCCTTTTTTTTGTTTTTGTTTTTTCATTTTTTTTTTTTTTTTTTTTTTTTCTTACGACAGAAATAATGAAAAAAGCAGTTTTACAAATGAAAATCAGGCCGTAACCGTAAAGCATTAGATTACAGACGTCGAGCACTTCCGTTCCGCTGTGACGACACAACTGAACATGCCAGTCGTTTACCAGGAGAGGGCGGAGCAGCTGCTTAGAGCGCAGGATTCAGGAGGATTACTGAGAACTGCGTGAATGAATCCAAAAACCACTCTGGGGGTGTTTTTGAAAAGGAAATAGCATAACAACATGGTTAAAAGCTCCAAAAAGTTGATTTTGCATGATATAGGACCTTTAAATGCCATTTTATTGAACTTGTGTACTTTAAATATCAAAACGGACAGCAGATGGCGCTAGTATAAAAGCCACCGTGGTTCACACACACTTCCTGTCTCCTCACTGGCGTCTTCCAGCCTGGTTGGGCTGGGCCCAGGGTTGTGCGTGCTGCCCCACGGGTCCAGGTAGCTATGGTACACTCGTTCCATCTTTAATTTGGTTTAGCTGCTAAGGCAAGTTTTATTTTAGCGTCACGGGTGGTTGGGAGCTTAACGCGCACCACTCCATGGCGTCCCTTGGTCTCTCGGTTCGGGTTCGGGGTCTGCTGGAGCCGCCGTGTAACCGGGGCTATCGAAGCCGGCCGAGTAGGGCTAGATGAGGGCGTACGACAGTAGGATTGGCCTTGCCTCGTGGTTGTACCAGAGCTGCTCCGTAGCTAACCTCTTTATTTACGTTTAGGTGGAACCGCGCTGCTGTCTTGCTTCGTCCCTCTTTTGTATAAACTAAAAAGCTAATGGAAAACAAACAAGCGTGAACCAACGGAAAGCTATGTGAACCAAATGTTATTAACGCTGTGAAATGAACTGAAACGTTTGTGTCAACTAAAGCAACAGGACAAACGTAAATCATAGAAATAAACTAAAATGATATGTACATGGAACATGCTGCTTCCGTCCTTATGGATCGAACCTGTGTTTGCCTTAAAGCACATTTTTCCAGTTTACACTGGATGGCGTTGTCAGGCTTTTGTTTTAATATACCACTCGCCATGTCACAACAGCACTTCGGACCCGGATTAACAACTTTTTGAGTGACAGTGCAGGATTTTAGAGGAAGTTGTGGTGAACAGGTCTGGGCTCATTCTACACATTGGGACATTGCTGGAGCGTGTTGGGTAGAGGTGGAAGTTATTGTTTAGACCAGACAAAGTATGTCAAACACAAAAAGTAAGTCCCTAGCCCATTCCTGTGTGGAGTTATGATTGAAGAAATTACCAGAATGCTCACTCCAGCCACTAGGGGGCTGCTTAAATAGAAATACAAATACCAGCAGAGGGCACTGACATAATGAGTGATCAGGATATGAACAACACATTGGCTACAGTCCTGTCAGGCTCATTATTATTCATTTATTTTTAAAAAAACATTCCACAACAGTATTTTTCCAATTAAAACATAATTTTATTTTGGAGCTTTTGTTTATGGACCAGGAAATACACTCCCCATTTATGTTTTGGCGCCCAGGGAAATTTACTTGGAGACCCAGCTACAGTGCATCGCTTCATTCCATTCAAACACAGAGGTGCTTTCAGTGCGATGGTAAAAGTTCACGAGGATAGGACGTTGAATAGCTTAAATAACGATGCTCACACATGCTCGGCTTGATATGGATAAAACAATAATAGTCTTATAATGACGGTAGGTATCAGCGATTCGAAATACACGATTTGGTGTAATGTACAATCGGATAAAATGCAAATATTGTAGCAATATTATTTTCTCTTATCTTCCGTGTTCTTCCAGATGAAGGTAGAGATTTAGATGAATAAATAGAATACAATAACTTTAAATGAATTTGCCCTATTGTCTAAAGGCTTTGATTTTGAAGTATTTTGTCAGGTGTAAATTATATCGCCAAATACATCGTTCTTGTGATATTTCTTTGTCATGCCATGATTAAAAAAAAAGTGTTCATATCACCCTGCCATAATCAATAATGTCTCATATCTTTATGTACTAGTAATTCTATACAATAATAGGTCAGATACAGCAAGTCAAAAGACCAACTGGACCTTCTTTGCCAGTTAGCACACTTTTCTTTGACGGATTGCAAAAATATCATCTAAATATCGATATGGAGATATTGAAAAAAATTCTAAATAGTCATTTTTGTCAATATCTCCCACCTCTAATGTTAGGGGGAGGAAAATACTTAATCTTAACATTTTGAAATTCCGTGTAGTCCCTTTTAATGTCTACAGTTAACATTATAATAGGGGATATAACGTATCGTATCGGGATACTTATCGTATCGCCTGAGACTAGGCGATACACACCCCTACATTTTAATTAATCTGATTAATTTAATGTTACTATCCTCAATGAAAAAACTGTGCTTTTCTTTCAAAAATAAGGACATTTCAGTGACCCCAAACCTTTTAACGGTAGTGTATATAAACGGACGTCTCCTCCAGTAGGTGATCATCTACTAGGAACTTGGAGTTCACGGCATAATCTGATTTGATTATTTGAACAGGACTCTGTGTTAATCGTGTGTTCTGATCCTCTCAGATCTTCACCACCATGGAAGTGACGAAGAGCTCTGGTGGAGACATCACTGCCGCGGGCTGCTGAGGTTAAACCCTGCTCGTTTAGCTTGCTGCTCTTATGTGTGACCAACGTGCTACCTCCAAATCACCACCAGAGCTCAGCCGGGCCTCCGGTTGCTCAGTTTACAAAGCTGCTTTTCTCAGGACAAACGGAGCGTCACGGCCGGACAGTTTTTGACACATTGTCATGCGTCGGCTCAGAGGTAGGAATAAGAGCAGCAGCTGAACAGCGGGGTAACGTCGCTCAAGTCCTCTGGCTTCACAAGAGTGTTCCCCTCAGAGGAGCTCCTCCACGTGTGTGTGGGAGCTGTTTGACGTTCTAGCTCGTAACCCAAACATGTGGTGAACTAGGACTGATGTACCACTGAAGAAACACGACTGTGGCCTAAACCCTTCGTCCAATCCCCCAAAATAAAACTTTCTCCCCCTCATTAAACATGTCAATAGATATAAACAGCCTTAAGCCTTATAGCCATGTGTACACAGTGAGAACGAGAGATGGATTTAATCTGCTATGTACAGAAATGTTTCGCTAATTATTCTTCATACCATGTTGTCTGTAGTAAATATTTATCTGTGGCGGTCCGCTGCCTTAAGGATGAAGCTTCAGATTTGACCAAAGTCTAAACTAGTTACAAGAGCTGCATAATATTTTAGACTTTCTCTCGTTATCTGTAAAGGTGAAGCATCTGTTCTGAAGTTTTTACTCAAATAATTTAACTCTTCTTTGTGTCTCATGCCTCAGCAATATTTAAGCTACACGCTTGTAGAGAGTTTTGACTGTCATACGAGTCCGCTTCCTGTCAAACCACTGTAGATTCTTCCTAAAGGGGTAATAAAAGTTTGCAATTACCCATTAAGTTTGTCTTTATATGTTTCATAGTTCCATCGACTGCGCTAGTGATTCCTGATTCATTTTTTTAAACAGATATGCAAGTATATCAAAAGTGCAAACCTGAGTGTGTGTGCAGTTTTTCACATACCATACTGATATACTGGAGGTATAAGATTGAACTAAATCTCCTTAACCTGAAACCTCGTATACCTTGAGTCTGAACTAGGCCTGCACCAAATATCACTAAATTATTATCGCAATATTAGCTGATGTAATATTTATTTATGTATTTGAATTCCTCTGAGATTAAAAACCTCTTTAAAAAAAGACACTACCAGTCTGTTAAAATGACTGTTTAGTTGTTTTGATCATGATTTCAGCTTTACAGTCTAATATTAAAGTTTATTCAATAATGGCAGGAAATTCAACAGTGAAAGCACTTGCCTTGTGTATGAGTTGTGCTCTACAAATAAACTTGCCTTGCATTGCCTCTCTGCTCGTCATCCTGGGTGATGGTGGGTCCCAATGCCAATGCAGTTGAGAACCACTATAAATGTTTCCAAACACTATAATTGCCCTTTTAGAGCTTGTGCCGGTGAACCATTCTAGAACTGGGACCCCTCGTGGCCTCTTCGTAAACGATGTGTGTCTGGATCACTGTTGCAATCAAATTACAGTTTATACAGCCCATCTATTCAAATGCGCTGCTTATTTATAACATTAGAGAGCTGCATTATGGGATATTCAGCTGTTTTGATCAGTGGAGCTGGTGTGAAGCCTTTGTGACAGCCGTCCATCTGCATGAGAAGGACTGGCACCTGCACTGGCTGCTGGAGCAACCTGCCTTTGAGTTTTATTTAGCGCCTCTGAGCGGTAGAATAGCAGCTGTTTTGTTGCTATTTGTAATCTCTGATGATGATGAGCTGTGTGCTACCTGCTTACCGGTCCTCAAATCAAAGGAATTTTTGTATTTCAAAGTATTTTGTCCTCTACACAAAATGCAAGTGAGCTAGGGCTGCGCATTATGAGGAAAAAATGACGATACTCAATAACGGTGTTGAATATCTTGATAGTATTGCATTTGCAATGTTATATTAAACTTTTTCAATAGGCAAGGCGGGTTTATTTGTAGAGCACAATTCATACACAAGACAATTCAAAGTGCTTCACAGTCGCATAAAATTACAAGAAAGCAGACAAAAATCAATTCATAAAACAACATAAAAATATTAATTACAGTAAAAGGCAAGAGTGCAGATAAAATACTTTCAGTTTTCATATGCTCGGGTAAAAAACTGTTTTCTGCCCGGATTTGAACATTGTCAGAGTTGAGGCCTGTCCCACATCCTCATGAAGACTGTTCCAGATTTTAGCTGCATGAAACTGAAACGCAGCCTCACCGTGTCTATTATTGACTCTGGGAACCACCAGGGGACCCCTCCCTGAAGTTCTCAGGGCCCGAGATGGTTCATACGGCTCTAACATGTCAGAGATGGACTTTGGTGCTAAACCATGAAACGACTTGTACACAAGCAGAGCTGTTTTAAATTCTATTCTCTGAGTGACAGGAAGCCAGTGCAGAGACCGGAGCACTGGACTAATGTGGTCGTATTTCCTGGTTCTTGTCAGGACTCGAGCAGCAGCGTTCTGGATGTTCTGCAGCTCTAACAGCTCAATTAGAAAGGCCAGTGAGCAGCCGTTACAGTAGTCTAACCTGCTGGAGACAAATGCATGGATAAGTCTCTCCAAGTCTGGTTTTGACACTATTCGTCTGATAATGTTTTACAGGTGGTAAAAAGCTGATGATGTTATTGCTTTGATGTGGCTGTTTAAGTTCAGGTCTGAGTCCAGGATTACTCCTAGATTTCTAACCTGATTTTTTGGTTTTGGAGCGAGAGCAAGCAATTTGTTTTTAGTTCAGATTTGTGTCAAAATAGGGTTTAAAAAATACTCAATTGAGGCTAACATTGAACTAAACCTTTTGCACATTTTAAAGTTACTATTTTTTAACAGTTTTTTTTTTTTTTTTAATCTATGGACATTTTATTGACACATTATGGGAAGGTATTCCAGAGGCAGAGGCTACATATGGCTGTTGCGTCTTTCAAGAACAAAACTACACAGGGAATTGTACAAACACAATAAAAGCTACTGTGAAGGTAGGAGCTCCTCTTTGAAGGTGCTTGGTTACACTGTCATGACGCATTGAGACGGAGGTCACGACCCCTCCCTGTCTCACAATGACTTGCTAGTTTGTGCACACTATCACCCCGGTCAACAAGCCCTGCAGGGTAATATCCACTCTTATGCAACCAGTCAGAATTACAACATTACTTACTTATAATGACCTGGAAATGTGTGGCCTTGTGCACTCTACAAATTATTAACTCTTCCACAGTGAATGATTCGATATGATCTTGTAGTTACTGATTGACTATATGCTTTCTTGGATAAGATGCTCATTACAGGAAGCCATATAATATCTGGCTTAGTCATTAAGCAACCTGTAAAATAGTTTATAAACGCAACAGGTCTCAAATCAGTTATGGATCACTTTACTTACAACAATTATACTGTTGATTTATTCACAATTACAAAAACATTTCACATCATGTCAAATGTGTTTGTGTTTATTTTGTTTTGATTCAAAATATCCAATCAGAAAGTTGAATGGGCCCATGCAGATTTATAGTAGGGATGCCAAGTGCTATTGCTATAATCAGCTTGTATCAGCTATAATATATTGCTAATATCAAATAAACAGAAGTAAAGGACTTACTTGTTTTATATATCTGTTTCCTTTATTTTATTGGCAAAACATTAAGAGCAAATTCTTATTTACAGTGAGCTACTGGCTGAAAGTGCCTAAAGGAACAGGCCACCATTTTTCCTTACTGAGATATGTTCTTCCCTGAGCTTAGACGAGTTGATGCGCACCTGTCTGGTCTTTGTGCCCGTGGAAGAGCTTGGTCGCTTCTAACCTTACCCCGTTTGGAGCCATAGGGTTTCGCTGGGAGAGGCCATGTGCTAATAATGCTGGTCGTTTTGCGTGACAGAGCGCACGCACAAAGACCCGACAGGTACGCATCAACTCGTCTAAGCTCAGGTAAGAACATATCTCAGTATGGACAAATGGTGGCCTGTTCCTTTAAAGTAGCTACATGTGACACATTAGACATTTGTTTGCACTTAAAGGGACAGGGAAGGGAAACCAATACAAACGATTACAACAAATAGTTTCAGTAAAGCAGGAAATTAAAACAATTGAAAAAACACTCCTATTTCCACAGTCCCAGCACCCGTCTCCAGTCTAATCCTAATTATGGCCTTAATGCCAATGCTGCCAGCAAGGAGTTTTTCTTAAAATAAGGAATAGCATATTGTGTGCCTTTATGCAACCCAAGTCCAGCTGTTCTAAGAGCTCATCCTAAGGCCATTTCTTTTACTTTTTGATCAAAGCATAAAAAAGTAGTTCTCTGCTGCCCTCTGGTGGTAATTTCATCTTTGTTATGACCATCATGTTTTCTTCATGGCCCTTTAAGTTGTAAGACAGGACTGAAAAAGGACGAAACACCTTCCCCGTCTAATTCCATTCGAGAAAATGAATACAAAATCTCACATTGGTTAGATAAATGTGTTTGAACAGTGTAAACTGAAGGCCAGTTTGAAGTATTTCTGAGGAATAAAAGTACAAAAAGAAAAGATACAGTACATTAAACCCGCAGCGTTGACACCTTGTGGCCTTAAGAGGGCAGCATTGTCAAAGTATCATTAGCATCTGTCAGCTGAATGACCCTGCTCCTATGAGAGGAACATGCTTTAAATTAAGTTTAGAAAAGAAATAATCCCATATATCAGCTACTGTGCGGAGGTTTGGGGTAACACCTATAAAACTCATTTAGATCCACTTTATAAACTTTAGAAAAAAGCCATAAGAATCGTTCATAACGTTGGTTTTAGGGACCAAATGAGTTGTTCTTAGCATCTCGTATAATGAAAATTGAAGACTTAATTAAATTTAAAACTCTTGTTGTAATATACAAAGCAAGTCGTGACCTTCTCCCCAGGAACACCCAAACATTGTTCAGCAGTAGAGAAGGAAATTATAATTTAAGAGGAGAATTTGTGATGAGAAGACATTGTGTTCACACCACCCTTAAAAGTATGTGTCTCCCAAGCAGGAATAACATTGTGGAATGACTTAAATAAAGAGACAAAACAGAGCAAAACACTAGGACACTTTAAAAAAACATGTAAAGACATTATCTTTAAAAATTATGCTAGTGAAGTATCATAATTATTATTATTTTCACAGACGGGCACACACTCGCGCTTTTTGTTGTTGTTGTGGGATATGAATATTGAGGTATTATAAAGAAAGTTAAGACTCTATTGTATTATTGAACATTGACTACAGTAAACCTTAGTGTGTTGGGAATTAATTTTGTGTGACCTTAAAATCAGGTCAGCTTTCTCAGGTTTTTCATGACTATGGACAAAAATAACACGTTTCCAATGTAAACTGTCATAGATTACATATACGAATGTACACTGTACAGACGTATACATGTGATTTTTATTTATTTATTGTGTGATGTTACTTGGATGAGAAATAAGGGGTAGGTCAATTATAAGTTCTTTGAACTTCTTCCTACTCCTTTTGAGCAAAAGTCTTGTTTTTTTCAGTTTTCTAATTTTAAATGTCTTATTTTTCTGCTCAAATAAAAAAATAAAATAAAAAAAATAACGTAACTTTTCAATTCCAGTAGGACTACTTAAAGGTGCATTATGAAACCTTTTGTGTGGGGGGAAAAAAGTTGATATTTGTGTGTATTTGATAACACATAACAGTGGTCTATAGGAAGTTTCAGGAACAATTGTTTGGATGGTTTTCATTGCCCACCACAAAACCTACAAAACAATTGCTCCTGGAGAATTGTAGAGACCACCATGATCGAAAGTAGAGGCACCATCCTGACCCACTCGTACAGCCGCTGGGTCACTGCAAGGTCAAATACGCACAAATAGCAACTTTTTTTTCCCATAAAAAGGTTGCACAATGCACCTTTAAAGGCACTATACCTGTTTTTTTTTAATTATTATTATTATGGGACAAAGTTTGCGTTATCCTCCTTTAGTACATTGTAAACTTGCAGGTTAGTTTTCTAGCATTTCTGTGTGAAAAGACTTGAAAAGTGGCCCTGCAATTTGTGAAATGTGCTTATAAACTCGTGTGAAGATTTGATTTACATGATTTACAAACATGTTTGGAAAGTTAGGAATGAGTTCGGACCACAACAGTTTAAATTAGTGGTTTCCTCTTTCATTGTTTGTTATAAAAAA